>OY776078.1:30587742-31810951 GCA_963675205.1 Catocala nupta | reverse complement strand
TTTCACCCGTAATACAGGTATGCAAAATTACATGTCAATTAAGCTACTTAATTACATTTTTATTAAATAAATTAGGTACATGATAATATTGAATTTGAGATTAATTATTATTGTAAGTAAATTCATTAAATCCAGTTCATTTCAATAAAAATATTATAATATTTTAATTAAATTATATGTAAAATTAAGGATTTTTCTTTTTCATTTACATATCAAAATTAATTGAATTAAGTGAGTAGAAATAATTAATAAAAACAAAACATGCATAACATTAAATTAGGAATTTTAAAACACCGAGTTTTAGTCGTAATACAATGTCTCTTAAGAAGTGCAGTAACGACAGGAACTATTACTTAAAAAGTCTTTGATGGAATAAAAGTTTTCCTGGATAAGCCATTCCCGCAAAGCACAAAAAAAGTTCTTATTTGGTAAATTCACTATCCTCTTGGACAAGGAATTGAAACACTCATTTTCCATTTTTTCATTTCATTTTTGCCATATAGACACAACTTTTCCTAAATAATTCCAACTTGGGCACAGGCATTCTTATGGATAAGTGGGTGACATGTCGCTTATTCGTATAGTCGATTTTTTCAAAAAGTTAACTGTTAGATTTGGCAAATTTAGCCACTTCATAAATATAGATGCTAGGAACAGTTAATAGCTTATTCGATTTGAAAATAGGTTTACAGGACTCCGACCATTTCATACCGAACAATGCGCGAATACATTTTTTTTGCGCTATAAATTCATTTCATTTCATTTAGATTTCGATTTATACAGGTAAATTTACCTATCTTTGTCAAATAAATTATTATATTGATATATGTAACCTAATCTATATATTAATACGTGAAGCAACTATTGCTTCACGTATTAATATATAGATTTGAGCTTTGTGAACAATTTAAAAAGAAGCTGGATTTACGGTTCCGTCTTTAAAAATGACATGTTCCTTGTGTATGCTACTTAGTACTACTTGTCTTATAAAAACGCGTGCCTTTTGCGACTGTGTATTAGTAAAATATAACATAATAAAGTTAATAATGTATAATGCAAAAATGCAAATACCTTGCATAATTATATAAACTGTCACATCCTAATGTGATATGGCTTTAACATTAAACTATCAGCTATCAGTTTAATTTAAAATATGATAGATTAGCAAGCTTCATTAATTGAGAGATGTGATTAAAAATTAAATGAAATACAACAATATTATCAAAAAGGAATCTGTAGGTATGTTATGTCCGGAGTAAGGTTCTATCATGAGAGGTTTTATAGTAATAATAATGTCTTCCAGACCGAGATAATCCCGGTAATGAAACGACTGCAGAGATCTGGCGCAGGTCCAATTGTTTTATTATTACATGCTTTTTGAGGTATGGGCTGTATAATACCGCCAACTCCTAACTTCGGGGTGTTGACAATTTGTTGTCCGAAAACCCAAAAGCAGCAAAAAACCACCTCAAAGGGTTATTTTATAAGTAGTAACGGATATAGGTTGCCTTATAAGCAAATATGCCTAATCGTGAAGTGCCAAAGCTATTTATTTTGATTTAATGTTTCGCACGCCGCTGCGGTCATCGGTGACCGTGAACAAATAGATATCCTATTGTGTCTGCTACATTACGTATAATGTTAACATACATCAATTCATCGATTGCACTTCACTATTAGACATGGGTGTTTATCATTGTGCATTGTTATTCTGTTGTTGTTTGTGTTGAACAATATTCCTCGCTATACATAAGATTTTCTAAAAGGATCGCCATAAATTCTAAATTCCAATAAAAAAATATTCTTTCTAGTTTCTCGGATTTACGACAAGTCAATTTTAAGCGAAGATGTCGTCCGATTTATATGTCGCAACCTAAATGAAATTAGGTTTTAACCTTAACGCCTCCTTAGTTTGAGAGTTAAAATAATTTAGTTTTATTTATTAAATATTTCGTACAGTCTTCAGTGTCTACCTGTTCTGTACATGGTATACAACCATTTCTAATTGTTGCAGAGTGCCGTAATGCCATACCATTGATATCTAATCATATCCTTAATTCGATACAAGAGTTTACAAAATTATCCCTGTTCGAAATTATTTTATTTGGTATTCAATGACTGTCGTCAAACGTCCAAAAGTCCCTAAAGATCAATAATATAAATATGCTATACAATATTTTAATATTATCGAATATTGTTGCCATGACATGAAAATGATAGTGACGAAACTCAGACAATTTCCGTCTATCCGTAGGATAGCTATCTCGTCTTGTTTCAGGCTAACCACATATAAATCCATCCATGATCTATCACTTACTGTTTATAGAATAAGATTCTGCGAAGCAGTTAATATCTTTTTTTAAGACGTCTAGGAATAATTTTTGTGTCACTTTACCATCATTCAAGCAACGGACACAAAGTACACTGAGACTCGGTACAACTATTTGTGGATCATACAATTTTTCTACTGAGTGGAGATTGAACCCATAATACATGACGCAATAACAGTGGCGAGGCGACCACTTAAAACACAACGCTATGAAATAGGTAGACTTATGAGTTATTTTTTCAATCCTAATATTCTGTAAGGTCACCTGATCATTATCGAAGATAATGCTACCGTACATAAACGTAAGTGTGTGAAATTTGAATGTAAGGCTAGGATGACATTTCATCCTAGTCTTACTTATTGTCCGACACGATTGTCACGGACAATATTTATGGCCAGTCCTACAACTATCAAGTACCGAAAGATAAATCGCATGCTGTCTCACTCAGGTTGAAGAAAAGAAATGGCGAGACTTTTATCTTATAGATAAATGCTATCTAGAGGTGGTAGGACAAGCCCTTAGAATACTTATTTAAAACTGATGAAAGGTAATGCGTATACATGCGTATGCGTAAAAAGTTCAGATACTCTGTATAGTGCATGCGACTGCTGTGCATGAGGTCTCGGAGGCAATTTCTGTCAATAAATGCTTAATAGCAGCTCGGAGTTAGGGAGTTGGCGGTGTTACACACCATCATGCCTTGGCAAGCACGTAAAGCCGTTGGTCATGCGCCTGATCTATCTCCGGTGGTGTTACATTGTCGTCCAAACTAATTATGAGAGTTAGGGAACAAAGAGTGCATTCGTCTTCGTACAAGCGTACACGCTTGTGCACTATAATATCTGACACGCAGATGGCCAGTCTCCGTTAGGAGTGACCGCCGTGACCGAAATTTCGTCTAGAGAAAAAGAAAAAAATTCCGAATGTAGTATCTTTCGTAATTTAACTCTTATTAATTCATATAAATAACTACCATTAACTAAATATGTAATAAGTATAAAAATATGTGAAAAGTTCACAACAACGTTTGTCTACAAGCGAAATAACATGTGGAGCACTCAGTCACTATTATTACTTGTACCCAATTGCAGCGACGCTTTATAAGTCGCTAATGTGCTGTGAGCAGAATAGCCGACGGACTTTGTCCCTTGCACGCCAAAGGATTCGAACTTTACAAGTAAATGTATAAAATTCAGTTAGTTTATCCATTTAAATGAGTACACAAAACAGAAACAAAAATGAAGTGTCACTTATAAGTGACACTTCATTTTTGTTAAGAAAATAATAATAATAAATTAGTTGGTTCGTAATTGATTGTTGCTTCAACTATATCAATTATGTACTTTTGTAATATTCTATTCGTTTATTTATTCAAATAAATGCACCACATTACAGCATACTCCAAATCGTTGTACAGTTAAAAAATATAACTAACCTAACATTGTAATATACTAAGTACTTATAATATTAATTTTGTATTTTCTTACATTAGTACAATAAAAACATTTATAATATAAATCATGAACTGTATATTCATGACCTCACAAATTCTTAAACAACTACAAATATATATCAAACTACATGAAGTATTGTTGTTTATCTTGCAACTCCTCCCTCTGAAAATATGTTATCTTACAGAAAAATGCATCTTATTAATTATAATAGTCATTGGTTGACGCGCGCTCATATGCACCATGCAACAGATAAAAGGGGTGAAGGCATGCACGCGGTAAATAGTCAAGTCAAAACAAAGTGTAGTCAATTTGTTTAGTTATTTTTTAAACGCTATGTTTATATTGACAAACGAACATTTTGAAGACTTACCTTTATGCAGTTATAACATGGTACTTTATGATTTATTCACCGTCTCTGTAACTTAACATGACTTTTTACTCGAACAAATCTGGAATATTGCAACAGCATCCTCGAGGTTTATTATTTTGGGTAATAAACGTTTGATTTTCAAGTATGTCATCATTGGTCATCATTGTACGTCACTTAAATATGATAATATCGACATTTCACAAGCTCTGTATATTGATTTCCGGCTGCGAAGCACATAAAGGGTTCAAGTATAACATAAAAATACGTGGAATTGCGCTCACGTTGCATCGAGCTTTGCCCGGGGGCTAGTTCGGCGGCAGCCTCCTGGCTGGGGAGGGTAGGGCTGGGGTGGCTAGCGCTCCACCTCAACCCATACCCGACGCACGGGGTGTTTTATCGAACTGCAACGTATAATAGTTGCCATGATTTAATATCTCTTGCATATTATTTTAAACACATACTTTCCTACAAGGAAATATTACCAAAAGTTGACAATGTACACAATTTCGATACCCACAAACCACTATACAAATGTTAGGTTATTCCATGTTATAACTTTTATAACGCAGTAATTATTATATCAAAACGTTAATTGGCCAATTGCTGTGCCTAATCATATTTTAAAATGCAATTGTGTCTGGCCGCCGGCGGACCGCTGCCGTTCAAGTGGTCAAACAGCAATTATTTACGCGGCCAGCACATAGTAGTATAATACGTACGTAGTATTAAAATCTACCTTTTGAACGACTATATTTAAAGCATTTATTAGAGGATCATATAATTATGTAATGATGCCCGTACATCTGTGTATATCAGTACGTATATCCATAAACACTACTAAGAAAGCACGCGTAATCAAAAACTTTTTTGTATTTTATTTACCATTCAACAAGTTAAATTTCGCTTATTCGTCAGAATTAAGACATACTATTATATAAATACCACCTCAATCTTATTGATATAAATAGCTATAAATGGATTTCTTGACAATCTAAGCCGTGCAAGTAACGCAAGGAATTTCGTAAATGTATGTATGTTACGCTTAAAAGTTAGTATCAGTCAAATTGAGTTAAACAACTCTAGCTAGACTGTATAGTATTGTCGTGATCTTGAGGAGTTGAAGATATTTCCTTTCCATATCCATGGAAACACGTATATTTAAGATTTTTTATTGATTTTTGATTTGGCTTGCATCGGAATGACAAATATTTATTCAGCATTATAAATTGTATACTTATATAGAGACATATTGCCTTATTTCAACTCAAAATAAGTGGTAAAACGCAAGAATCAATTATTTACATTATTGTCAATGCAACAGGTACACACGGCTACTCATCAAGTTAGACACCCTATATACGCATAGCTACGCTACATACAAAATAGAGAATTGTCGGCAAGGGACAGTGCATAGTGGTGCCGATGTAATAGTAAGGATAGAGCGTACCAAAAATATAACGCACTCTCTCGCACGATTCGCAGCTTTCAACTTCTAATAGTTCAAAGTCCAAACAGTCTAGGTTGATGCGTCGCTGTGTATATAATGTGTTGTTATGCACAGAGCTTTATGTTAAATGACGATGGCGGAGGGGGAACCGAAGGGAGGTGCTTGTCAGAGCCAGGTCTTCTTATGATAGAATTTAGTAAGCTAAGACTATTTCCAGCGAGAAGGGGTGGGCTCTACCCCTTTTCTGCGCGGCCTAATTGCGACTACTTGGACGGGATAAAAACTTATAATGGTTGTTATTTCAGGTGAAATTGATTGATATGAGCTCGCGGCTGCACCAAGCTGGCTGTAACAACGAGGGCCCACTGTGAAAGAAGCCCTAGTCCTTGTTCGCGTATTGGCCAAAGCGAGGAAAAGGCGCCACGTGTGGGCCTGCGTACAACCGGGGGCGAGCGCACTGCGCCGCCCCGCAAATACACATGTTAGTACACCTAAACGATCATAAATCAACCATTTATACAATACATCTATACGCACACCGATACGTACACTTATACATAACATTAAAGTAGTGCAACGAGCTTGTTTATAATGCGCACGCCCCAGCCGGCCTGTCGCCATGGTGATTGAATCCTCCTCCCAACCATCCCTTACCTGCTATTGCGATCGCCCATTACTCGTATCGCGACTGCACTGAGCGTCGGACGTCGATTGAGTTGTCTACGACCGACATGCTGACGCGTCTATTAGA
The DNA here is from genome assembly GCA_963675205.1 of Catocala nupta. Classification (NCBI taxonomy): domain Eukaryota; kingdom Metazoa; phylum Arthropoda; class Insecta; order Lepidoptera; family Erebidae; genus Catocala; species Catocala nupta. The sequence goes on along the minus strand of OY776078.1, from coordinate 31,804,599 downwards.
GTATATTCCATCGAGGAAAATCGTGTTTGTTTTAATTTCGGTTTTTCTGATTTTCATTTTGAACATTCAAGATATTAAGAACAGTGCGGGAAAGTACATCGTTTCCAGCGAGTGATTTCTCATCTTTATTTTACGAACAATAATTTATTTTTCTTTGTTTGTATATTACTTATTTATTTTATTTTACGTTATTTTATGGTGATTAATTTAATTCGGCAAGATGTACATCGATCCGCCGCCCAACCTGTTTAAAATCTTCCCATTCCGGAAGTGTCCGAGGTACGTTATTTAGCTAATATAAGACGGCGATTGCATTAACCTGTTGCGTGAAGCTCAGCGCTACGGTTAAAACTTTATATTCTGTTAGTATTATTTTGCGACGTTTCGTTTTTTATTATTTTCTTATTTTAAGTTTTATTAATTTATTTGTATTCAACTGATTTTCTATATGTTGTTATTATTTAATTTTACCTTCTTGTCTAAGCGCTGAGCGGGCTGTGTTTGTATTTTGAGACGTGTGTTTTTATTTTGACTGGTTTAATATTTTAACAATGTGTAAACAATTATATCTAAGATTTTAAATGGAATTAAATCATTTTGCCTTAAGAATTTCTTTAAATTTTTGAGGGAATATTTTGGAAATACAAATTCAACTATCAAACTTAAATTACATGAAATGTTTAAAATTGTAACATATTAATCATATGCTTTAAATATTTCGTGGAAAGTAAAACAATCTAATAATAAATTATTTTAAATATGGTCCGATGTTAATGTTGATATTAAATTTAAAAATATTAAAATGTACGTTCCTATTTGTGATAACATTTTGACACATTTTAAGTTAAAATGTTACACTTGTTGTACATTATAAAAAAATATATGACTTCTAGGTATTTGATTTATAGTTGAATTTGTTGTAGGATTTTATAATTGGCGCAAATTTATACGCGTTTCGTAATATTTAAAAGATTATTGCTACATTTCTTATAAAATTTTCAATGATTAAAATTTTGCCGGTTTATAACGGATTTACAATGCTATTTCTTGTAACAGATTTATTAAATGCAAGGGGGTGTAAATATAATTTTTTGCGATATTTTTAATTATGTTGTTAAATTATTGTTTTTTTTGTGGCAATTACAAAAGTTACAGCAACATATGTTATAATTACCAGGGAAGTTTATGAGTCGTCAATTAATGCGTCTCTTGATAGTGGGGAAATAGGTCAAGCTTCACAGAACGAGGCTCAGTGGGAGTTAGGGTGGTGGGCGTTCTCTCCCACCCTCATCTGTTGCGTTAGGTCCTCACTCACGTTCGCATCCGTTTATGCATTTACAAAACAAACATAATTTTATTTGTCATTCAGATTTTTGAATGTGATTAAATATATACATCAAATTAGAATTTGTTCTAAAATTTTGAAAACGATTTAATTTACATATGTAATGAACAAATTTTTGACTTGCTTTTTTTGTATTATAATTAATAAGTAACATAATCCATTATGCGAAAACCTAAAATATTTTTATATGTCCTAAAAACAAATAACATAAAAGACATTTGAAATTTGTCAGGTACCTTTTACTTATCAAAACACGGTAATATGTAAATAAGACGTGCGATATTATTATTATGTAACGTAAACGCTATTTAATTATAGACGTGCGAAAGAAATAGCGACGTATCTTCATTTTTCTCACGCTGAAATTTAAAAAGTTATTGCTTCTTCATTTTCCAAACTGTTATAATGCCGTGTTCACAAAAAAGATTAATTTAGTCTATGTTACGTATAAAATATCTTACTAAATTAAACATCAAAAAAACCGTATAGATAAATCGCGCAGTAATTTCTAAATCAATTATCTTTCAAATTAGCTTATTGCGTTACTTATAGTTGGACGAATGATATATAATAGGTTTATTCTATTCTTGATGTAGACTTTATGTCTCTTAAAGTTCTCAATAATTTGTAAATGATTGGCAAATAATACAGGTACCAGCTGTACATGTGTATTAACTAGTCGGCATTTTTCCTATAAAACAAAGAAATCAGTAGAAGGACTGTCATATTAAACTTTGTCTAACCTAGAGTGCGCCTCAAGGAAATCGTTCCCAATGTAATAATATTTATGAGATTCGATCCGAGTGAGATCGTGCTACTTATTTGTCACTAGGCGCGTATGAATTTGCAGCTATCACACTTAAGAATATTTTATATCGATGCGAGGTCAAAATTACCTTATTTGTTTTAATATTGAACGTATATTGAATATTTGTAATTTTTGTTTAGATTTCCTTCACCCAATGGTTTATTGACGTCGGAGAAGCGTAGCCATGATGTAGAGTTCTTCTTGGACGACAACATCATTTCGCCGGACTGGTCCGACTCTGAAGATAATTTCAATGTCTTTTCTTCGCATCGCCTGCATCTACTGAACGGGTAAGTACTAGATATTAATCAATGTGTCTCTTTGGTATATATTGGTTCAAACTGTGCGATAAAGATCTTTATTCTTTTATTTGTCTTTTGTATTATTCGAAGGGATATAACATTTTCCAACACCAATACAACCGAGCGTTAAGCTAAGTCATGTAACTGTGGCAGCAGCTAGCAAATAAGCAAAGAATTATAATATAATATAATAATATTCTACCACATACACAACACTACCTAGCCCAAACTAAGCAGAGCTTGTACTATGGGTACTAGACAATGGATAAACATACATATGTGCTTTCTTTTTTTTGTTAAAACTTACATATTATAGATAGAAACACCCAGACCAAGACAAACATCCATGTTCATGCACACAAATGTTTGACTTGTGCGGGAATCGAACTCGCGACCTCAGGCGTTGCAGACGGTTACACTAACCACTACGCCATCGAGGCCGAGGCCATGCAGGCGCCCTGTAAATTTTAGTCTCCAGCATCCGGCATCAAATTATCACAGAAAATGAAAACGTCAGCAAGGAAAACTGTTTTAATTCACTAAAATGTATTCAGATATTTTGAAATATTTTTGTAAATTTTACAGTAATTACGGTCGCATTTATAAAAAGTATTTAAATTAAACGTCCAAGTAACTTACTTGTTAGTTACGCAAAAAGTTAAAAGATTTCTGTCACCACTGAAAACTTTATACAATATATTTTATACTCGTGAGTAATTAGAAAATAGAGTATTAGAGTAATTTACTTAAACTATAAGACTGCGTGCTGCAAGCTAATAGAAATAAATGGCTTACAATTATATATTTATGAAAACATCTAATTAGAAATATCTAAAATATAGATTGTATATTATTGTTTAATCGACCTGTCTTCACATATTAGGGTAAACAAGATTTTAAACAGAAATTTGTCGCTTATAGATCCTATAACGTTAGTCATCAAAAGTAGTGACATGGTATTATATTAAAATAAATTATTAATGGACAGACACCAAGGCATAGTGCGCATGGAATAGGTAATTAAACTAAAATAATACTACTTCCAGAGATGATGGCAAAATGGCAGATACCTTTTGTATTTAAATACGTATTAGAGTAGAATTGTTTACAAGTTCTTTAAAGGTATAAAACGTTGCAGTACGTAAGTACATCAAAAAGCAAACGTATTCAAAGAGTGGCTTGCTTTAAAACAATATACTTAAAATATTGTCGATCCACAAGGTTACTCCGAACTGCACACTGCAGTATATTTGCATACAAGTGCTATATGTGGATGATAAAGCAATTGTCGTCGCATCAATCATACAATCTTTACCCCACACTTTAACACAGATCGGATCCTCCAAGAAGACGCAACACCCAGTACCTAACAGCTATATTGAACCCTCGTTGCGTTTGAATTAAACTACAATCGTCGGGCCAGGACAAGTCGATCATTATTAGAGTGTAAGATTTAGTTGCGTAACAAGCTGCATCGCTCTATTACTATACTACATACATACATACATACATAAATTCACGCCTTTCCCAGAGGGGGAGGGAGAGACTACGGATTTCCATTTGCTACGATCCTAACACACTTATCTAGCTTCATTCACTTTCATAACATTCCTCATACATGCTTGGCGGTTTAAGGTGTTCTTAACCTGGCCTTTATCCAGAACGTCTCCGATCTGATCAAGAAACGTTCGCCTAGGTCTTCGCCTTGCGACTGTTCCATTCACACTAGCCTTATAAACTTTCTTAGTCAGTCTGTTCTCGTCCATTCTTTCTACATGCCCAAACCAACTTAACATACTCTTTTCTATTCTCGTCACTATATCCACTTTTATGCCGCATCTCTCTCTAATCACACTATTCCTTATTCTATCTTTCAGAGTCACACCACATATATTTCTCAGCGCTCTCATTTCTACAGCATTTATTCTGCTCTCATGCTTCTTTTGCCATACCCAACTTTCACTTCCATGCATAAGTGTAGGCACTAATAGTCCTCTATGAACAGCCAAACGTGCCTTTTCGGATACATTTCGACTGTTTATAAAAGCACGTAGAGCGCCATTCACTTTATTGCCAGCAATCGTTCTTCTTTCAATATCTCCCTCATGTGTACCATCTCCTGTAAACAAAGTACCCAAATATACAAACTCTTTCACTTGCTCCACTTGTTCTCCATCAATCATAATATTGCACATCGTTATGCACTCCTCCCATTCAAATACCATTACTTTCGTCTTGCTTACATTCATTTTCATTCCTTTACTCTCAAAAGCACCATGCATAATAGTCGCCTGGAACTCTTCCGCCATTGACGCAAGTATTACTTGGTCGTCGGCATAAAGTAGACATTTGACAAGTAACTCATTCATTCTTAATCCCCATTCACAATCTTTTAAATCTTTCAAACAATTGTCCATGTATAGGTTAAACAGCCAGGGTGACGCTACACATCCTTGTCTAACACCTTTTTCGATATTAAACCATTCTGTGTAAGTCCCATTTATCCTAACACTAATATAATTTAAATACAAATTTGCGTTTAGTCTATTTCTAGTCATAGTTTTTTGGCTGTAACGTTGTTCCAAAATAATTATTTTATATCTTAGTATAAATACTCACATTTTTATAATCGCATTTATTAGTGTTAGTACAATCGTCTAGCAAGCAACTAAATCGGGACAGGCATGTAAAATACGTGTTAAATGTAATAAAACGATGACGACGATCTACCGACGGGGCGGCCTATCTAGATGACCACAACAAAAGATAATCAAAAATGTCTATTGGATAATGTTTGTTCGAAGAATATAACTCACACAAATGAATAACGATTTGTTACAACCATTTTTTGAAAACCAGCCTATCAGGAAAACAGTATTGTGTGGCATCTTTGCGTGCGTTTTTGGACCCTTGTGAAGAAGACAAGAGCAGTATATCAAGTATAAAGGTGTGGATTTATAGTGGCCCATCGTTGGTGTTCAAAGTGTTACAATCAGGCGCTTACCTAAAGGCAACTAACAGTTCATGCTAATGGATTATCAAGGCAAAAAGACAAAGGCGTTTTGATAACTGGTGACTACCGTTGAGAAAATTTGAAAAGTTTAGAAACACTAACAATAATAAATGTTGGGTCGAAAATTTGTCTGCTTCTGCGCAACAATGTTTCTGATCACAAGAGTCGCAGAACGCTAGCTGCCCTGTATTACAGTCAGAGGATTGACATAATAAGGTATATATTCCACCAATGTTGACGTAACTAGATGTCAAGAAAATGCTTCAATTCTACAGAAAATTAAAACATGTAATGAAAGAAAAGTCTAAGAAAGTTTGCGGAATATTGCCGTAATGGGCTGTTTTCCACTAATATAGAAATAACAACGTGGAAACAAAAATGCTTTAATTCTAGTGAAAACTGAAAGAAACAATTATAGAAAAAGGCGATGTATATTTACGAAGAATTGCCTGCTTCTGCGCAACAATGTTCCTAATCACAAAAGTAGTAATGCGCTGGCTGCTCTGTATAAAAGTTAGAGAAATGACGTAATAAGCTATATCTTCCACTAATATAGAAATAACAACGTGGAAACAAAAATACTTTAATTGTACTGAAAACTGAATGAAACAATTATAGAAAAGGCGAAGAATATTTACGAAGAATTTTTTGCTTCTGCGCAAGAATGTTCCTAATCGCAAGAGGCGTAATGCGCTGGCTGTCTTGTATAAAAGTTAGAGAATTGACGTAATAAGCTATGTCTGCCATTAATATATAAAAAACAACGTGGAAACAAAAATGCTTCAATTCTAGTGAAAACAGAGAAACAAATTATAGAAGAAGGCGAAGAATATTTACGAGGAATTTGTGCTTCTGCGCAACAATGTTCCAAATCACAAGATTTGTAATGCTCTGGCTGCCCTGTATAAAAGCTGAAATAATAAGTTTTCTATTCCACTAATGAAAAATATCTGTGTATAATCAAATTTTTCAGCGATGAAGATGTAAAGACGCAGTATTTTGTTTTATTTTCTGACAACTGTCCCACAGTAAGGTTCGAAGATTGACATAATAATTCGAACATTCTGCAGTTCAGATCACACCGACTATCAAACGTTCAAAAAAATAAATTAATCTTAGTGTTTTTTGTAATACACAAAAAAATATTCTAATAATTAAAATCAATTTTAATTTATACAATCAATATTGAATAATAGGATCGAAAAGTTATTGAAATCACTATTAATTAATAGAATCGAAAAGGGACTTCTGAATACATTGAAAATTAACGTACTATTTTCAAACCTCGTTATTAAAACATATCCCCGTTACGAAGTATTTACTATCGGTCGAGCGTTACTTAAAATTTAATCTGTCCTACAGATGAATTCTTATTGAACGCTAGATTGACACTAATTTTTTTTTGACCTGCAGTAGATATTTACGATAAAATCGAAAAGTTTACTGAATATTCGAGATTAAAATATGAACTGGCATTGAAATTGTTTATATCATAAACAAATCGCAAGAACAAATTGTTTTAATAATGAATTATGAGGATTGTCCTGATTTGTTAGAAAATCGGTCAAGAAACTAATAAATATTAATAAAGGCAATTATTAAAATAATTATAATAATAAATTTCGATTTTATTTTTGCGATACGGTCCTTTAATTACTATTTCTATTTAATGCGATAGATAGATTAGACATATATTTGAGTCTCAAAAATGACTGCGATGAACAGAGCTTATATATTTTATACGTATGTGTTAACACTTAAACTTGATTTTTGCTTATAGCAATACATAGCAATGTTTATATTTTAATATAAACTTCTTAAATAAACGGGTGTTTATAAAATCTCTCGTGGCGATGGTCAGTTGCACATACAGGTAGAAGGAAACTAAGCCGAGGATATACCAAAAACTAACTAATAAAGCTTATAATATCCATCGCTGATATCACACAATAAAAATGTTTTGAATTACTGTATTAAATTTTTGGTGGTGTGGTTTTCTAATTTTATAATTATTAGTTTGTGAAATTATAATATATTTTTACAAACTTACATAATTTTACGGTTATAGATACGTAGTAGATTCGTAAACCCCGGGTTCGATTAAAGGGTTGAGTTTGAGTCACGGTCAGATTCATTAAAATAAAAAGATAATTTCCGAAAAAGGTTCTTGTGAAATCAAAGGATTTCACTAAAACTGTAGCTGATTTGACGTACGATTCAGGTCTTATGATTTTGATTAATAGCGTTTATTGCTAAATCTAGTACATGTTGCCAAATACTATAGAGTGGTAACTACGAGGTCGCTCTCGAACGGGCTGAAAATCCTTCTATTTTTTAGTGTGCTGCCCGTAAAGTTATTATTTTTGATAGTTAAATTGACATTGTTACCATACAATTTACAAATGGCTTTTTAATCAAACTGAGTAAAGCTCTGATTTGAAGTCACGATTCCAATTAGAGTTTTGAAAAGTTCTAACAAGTAAACGTCACTTTAGATAAAAATCAATTCATTAATGCAGACGAGTATGTTAGTTCGGTTATGATCGGTTACATTCGGCGAACTTCGTGAAGTAATTATGAACTCTTCACTTCATATTACAAAATTAAGTCCCCTGCCACGTCTGTAAGTTTGTCTGTTAGCGATAAACTTAAAAACTACTTAACGGATTTTTATGTGATTTTCACTAATAGGCAGAGTGATTCATGACTTTCATGAGGAAGGTATAGGTGTATAATTTGTTCAGGTTTTGTACTGCCCGTGCGAAGCCGGGCGGGTCGCTAGTAATTAATAAATACAATTTAATGTTTCTGATTTACATATTTGTTAATACAGCGTGTCGGTTTGTCATATTTAAATATCATATACAAGTAGTATCTCTTGTGATCGAGAAGTTGTGGATTCGTATCTCACCCTATTGCACTACCGCTGAACAGGCATTCTTGCTTAGCTGGAGGGGCTAACAGTGATATAAATAATAGTAAATTGAGACACAAATTGTTAGGTCTCCTTTTAATAATAAAACTTTATCACATATATAATGCCAAAGAGCGTTAATAAAATATCGCAAATTTTTGAAAGTGGTTTTATAATCTTTGTCACGATCGTAATATATGCAAGCTGTAACAATATTTTCTTACTTTAGGACATTCAAGTAATTGTCTGCCCTGAAACCATAAGTAGTTATATTGTTCTGCACAATTATGCAGTCAGTTAATATGTACATTCAACAAACCAGTGGCAAAGTTAATGACTTATAAAAATTAGACAAGCATTTGGATTTTCTGTCAAATATTTCTCATTCATCATGCTCAATCATCAGCAGCTTATTCTTATGCACTGATCGCATGAGCAGATGGCAAGATTGTCTGAAGATTGGTTGCTGTGACTAAAATCGATTTAGCATCGTCGCATCCAGTAGGATAGAATGGGTCGATAGTTTAATGTGAAATCAACATATAAACAAGAGATGTGTACTGAACTTGACCTAATTTTGGAATCAGCATCGTGTTTCTATTTCGGTAAGGTCAGAATGTCACCCAGTTCTCTCCTCCTATTTACTTGTCAATGCTCCACACGCCCATATGATAAACACATGTCTAATATTTTAATATCCTGGTACCATAACATAAGGGCTGTTACGACCGTTGCGATTGTAAGATCCCCGGTTTAATTGCCGCATCGCTAGCTCAGTTGCTGCATTGGCTAAGTGCAGTTCTGCTATTTGAATACCTGAAATACTGCCGGTTGCAGCAACTAGTCAGATCCAACATCTCCGTGCGTAGGATCCGCGTTTATATACTAAATTCAATATTTTAACGGCGTCATGCGGGCAGCCAGGCCTTAGCTGCGGCCATTGATTAAAACGTCCGTTGTGACGAAAATATACACTACAAAAAAAAGGCTCTACAATAATTCATAAAATAAGCCCAAAATATTGTACTCGTGAGACCTCTAGAAACAGGTCATTGCTAGACCATGTTCTCACAAACATAAAGAATAATAAATGCCATCTTAGCATTATATCATCTTTGTCGGATCACAAGCAGATTTATTTTGAAATGAAGCAGCGTCAGCCAGAAACTAACAAAAAAATTGAATATGTAGCAATCGATTACAAAAAACTATATAATATTATGAAAAACACAAAAACAGACAGCAACGATACATACACTCATTTTGAAGAAAAATTACTTAAACGGTAAATTAAAAATACTAAAATCTTAAACCGGCCTAAACAAGAATGGATACCTAGATAGAGGAATATTTGATAAGATTAATAAAAGGAATGCAAAATGGCAGCAACCAGACAAAATCTTGAGAATAAACCAATTGAAAACGACTTTATAGGGGGTAAGAAACTTTGTAGCTAACGAGATCCAAAGAATTAAGAAGGAGCACTACTACAAGGAATTCTCTGATAATAAAAATAAACCAGAAAACATGTGGAACCTAATAAACAGTTTGATTAATAACAGACAGTCAGAAACACCCATACTATCAAAGCTAATAGAATTCGAAAACATAATTACGGATATCAGAGAAATTTGCGACTGCCTTAACGAATTTTTCAACTGTCGGTTCTTAATTAGCTGAGGACATTCCTGTTAGGTACCATCTTATCTTATCTTAATTCGGGGGACAGTCAGTGTAGACCGGCGACACTTCGACCCAACAAAAGATCCCACATCTTTTGTGTACCATAATAATAAGGTCTACACTATTGCAACTATTGGCGCAGATAATACAAATTCTGGACTCTCAATATTAAAATCGGCCACAATCAATGAAATTATCAAAGTATTAGACACCTTAGATTCTAACACTAGTTCTGGCATCGATAACATTAGCACAAAAGCTATAAAATCCGTAAAATACTTAATAGCTAATAAATTAGCTCACTGTGTAAACTATTGCTTACAACAAGGTAAATATCCTTCTTTGAAAATTGCCAAAGTAACTCCTATTTATAAATGTGGTAGCAAATCTGATCCGAACAATTACCGCCCTATATCTGTGCTCCCAGTACTATCCATGAAAAATGATCTACAGTCGATTACAAAGATATTTAATCTCTATAAACTTCCTATATCAAAAACAATATGGATTTAGACCAAAATCTAATACCTTGTCTGCCACTGTATTTAGTCACTAAACTGCGTAATAATATCGACAAAAGATAATTTATCGATTTAAAAATGGCATTTGATACCATCAGCCACAAAATACTTTTGGATAAATTAAAGGATATTGGCATCACTGGTAGCGCATTGAAAATACTTGAATCCTACCTTTACGAGTGCTACTAAGTTGTTAAGTTAGATGAGCATATTAGTGATCCAAAACGTATTACATATGACGTACCACAGGGTTCCATTCTAAGGCATTTGCTATTTTTGATATATGTAAACAATATCAGTAAACAAAAACTCAAAGGAGACATTTCACTTTATGCAGATGACACTTTGGCATGATGACACACATTGTTTTACTTTGGTCATAGCCTCGAGTCCGTTATGCAAGATGCTCAAAATTACCTAGACATTTTAAATATTTCAAGCGAATTTACCGACGATCAATGTCATCAAAACACACTTTGTAATATTTGCAGCAAAAACCAAATAATATCAAATTATACGCCATTAAAAATAAATAGTGTAATTATCAATAGAACATCTGTTCTACTGATAATTTGACTATTTATTTTTACTATCTAGTCAAAAGTATTTGGGTCTTACTCTAGATAATCATCTTACATGGATAACACATATCAGAAAAATAAAACAAAAACTGACATCCCTTACTGGAGCTCATCGTGGTATAGTACGCTGTCTTACTAAAAAAACTCGTTATATTATTTACAACTCCTTAGTGAAGCCACATATTGAGTATCTAATAGAAATATAGGGAAGATGTGCTAAGACCAACCTTAATATTATATAAATAGCACAAAATAAATTAATAAAATCATTATTCCACTACGATTTCCTGACACCGACAGCAGTAATATATAAAGAAACCAGACTATTAAACATAACTAAAACCTATCAATATTATTCATGCTTACTAATACGAAAAATACTCAATAAAGACATACATACTCATTTAACATAAACAAAAGAAGCATTCCAACTAAAATATTAAGAAACGCTGATAACCTAATACTACCTAGAACAAATTACGGAAAAAGAAATATTACTTTTGAAAGTGCGCAGCTTAACAATAAATTGGCAAAAGATGTTAAAGATGCCAAAACTATAAAATCCTTTAAAATCTATTAAAACGTACTTACATAATAATAATTAACATTCTCGTCAAGCCACGTCTAGTAACTTTAGCTCCGTGTATATTCGTGTACGTTAAAATTTATTTATTCCCCCACAATCTGTTTTGTTTTAGCACACTGATTGTGAACTTATATTTTTAAATGTAATATTCTTAAATAAGTGAATTGTATAATTCTTTTAAGGATAAATTATCTTTAAATTGAAGATTTGTACTATCCGTGCGAAACCAGGGCTGGTCGCTAGTCTTAAAATAAACACGAATTCCTAAAATAAGATCTCGACTCGCTCACCTAGGGTTCCAACTTTAGAAGAAAATAGGGTATTGGTATATAATTTTGCACCTGCATCAACGAAGGGTGCAAGGACCTAAAGTTTGTCAGCTATAATTTTAATTCCTATGTAGAAGGAACTGCATCCATTACCGTCTACCGAGACAAGTTCCAAGCCTCATGTTGATTTTTTTAATATTTCTGATAATAACGTCCTATCTCGTGACTTGAACGGGGAATCTAAGACCTCATATACAGCAGTCGCATTAACTATCGCTACGCCAGCAGGCAAATTATTTACCAACTAAGTATGTTAGTCGTTAGTTAGAAAAGTCGTTAAAACCATGCTAATTAAGAGACACCATATTAATATTTAATTACATGAACTTGCATCAAGATTTAGACGTATTTCAGAGGTGATGGGGTGGACGTGAATAGTATATGATTTTTACAGTATATCTGTAACACGTAGATGTTATATGCTTCCTTTGATCAATAAATTGGGGCAAAGGATAACTTTGGCAATGTAAACTTTAGGCAATTTAATAAAATAATAAAAGTCTATCTATTTTCAAATGTTATGTTCGATACATACTAAGGTATGTAAATGCATTAAAATTTTCTAATATTGGTTACACTTCCATTTAATTTTCTAACTTGTTGCACTAAAAAAATATTATCGTAATTGTAATTAAATGAAGTGCCAAATTTATCAAATCAATCTCTATATATTATATATAATATAAAATCTTGTATAATAACATTCGTAAAATAACTAAATATGAAATAAAAGACACTAATAATTTTTAATAATTTTCATGGATGTACGTAAATATTTAGATGGAAACTGCTAGCTGTGATTTAAATCTTATTAGGCTGAGGTAAAAGTGTTGTATTTATAATAACAGTACCGAAAATATGTGATTAACATAAACATTTTATGATCTAAACATGTAAACAGCACATTGTCTGCTGTGCGTACACAATAAGAAAGTGTGCGCAGACATTGGTGACTGCGGTGACGCTTAAATAGTTCATAAATCTGCTAGATAGACGGTAAAAGACTCTTAGGGCTTGTACTACCGCCTCCAGATAGAATTTATCTATAAGATAAAAGTCTCGCCTTCTCTCTTCTTTAACCTAACATGAGTGAGACAGCATGCGATTTATCTTTCGGATAACTTTTACTTGTTAGTGGTAGGCCGTTAACATTTTAATTAGTATTGTTTTTTGAGAAGTCATCAAATATTTTTGTTTCGCGAAGTATATTACTAACTATCGGTATTCTAGGAGAGCGGAGCGAATTGATAAATTTAAGTAAATAATCCCATCAAGCGCAAAAGCACCGATGTCGTATAAAATAAAAACTTATATATTTGTTATATTTTATAAATAATTTGGCGGCTTGTAGAAATAAATAATACCATATATGATATAAGTACTAAAATAGATATTTTAGAGACATATCTATTTTTTTTAATTTCTATGTAATGTTAGTTTAAATAAATTTGATTACATTGTCGCCCTAATTACTAAATAAACTACAAATCACGTTCGTTTTATGACACAAATACTTACCTCAATATGGTTTATTGAGTAATCCAAGGAATGCCTAAATAGTTCCCACGAATAAAAACATTGTTTTTATTACATACAATTTGTACACACTTTTAAAACACAATCTCGATAATGTAACAAAATATAAGAAAACAAAACAACTGATACACATTTATTTTGAATTTACGATAATCTAACAAATTAAAATGTAAATACGGATTCCTCATGGATTCTGTATAACTAAAAGATAAGATTTTAAACTGGATTGACTTTTGAAATCTTACACAATCCTAAAATTACATAAATATATAATTATTTAAATGATTCTAGTTGATTAGTGCATCGGTTAGCCTGAGAGTACGCGTGAGCAGTTTACATATTATTTATATACACACATTTTTTTAATAGGTATTGAATAAGGATCTTGTCGCACAGTTTTGTAATCATAATTTGTAGTTTATACAGGATGTAAGGGGAACTCTTCCGAAGCTGAAAGGCTAATATTATACTATCTAAATACTATTGAATACCGATAATAATTTGCCTTATACATAATTTTTTTTGGCAAATGATAATTTGCTACGCTGCAATGTACATCAAACATAACTCGGGTTTAATGCCACGCGTATCAGCGCGCACGATAATAAATATTATTAATTACAAAGGCCGCTCTAGCCCGCTCGCCGCTGCGCTCGCCGATACAAGTTCGTAGCTAAATAGGGTGAAGGTTTTGGTATAATCCCACTTACCTAGTTTAATCCGCTGTGCTCTTATGAGATGCGGCTCAAACTGCGCCCCATTCACCTCCAGACAAATTCGAGCTCGTCGCAGCGTCTCCTCGTGAAGGCAGGGCATTAATGTGGGGTCTTCAGTGCAGTCCGCACGAAGTTTTTCGAGGACGCTCACTATTCGTCGACGCATCTCGTCAGCACTGTCACACTCCCGATCAGACACTCTTTCTCTTATGTAACCACAAAAAATAGTGAAATGGGGTCAGATCGGGGAAACGAGGTGGTCATGCATGTGGTCCTAGCCTCCCAATCCATAGTTCACTAAATAATTCAGTGAGACGCTCACGGACGGGCCTTACAACGTGTGATGGCGCACCGTCTTGCTGGAACCACGTTAGCCGATACTGAGCCAGCGGCAAGTCATCTAGTACGCCATTTAGATGCTCGTTAATAAAATCAAGATCGATTGTGGTCCGTCGAATCGCTGCGGTAGAAATACTGGTCCGAATATTTTATTATTATAAACACCAGCCCTCACGTTAACTGACCATCGTGTTTGATGCCTCGTCTCTTGGAAGGTATGTGTTAGTCTCTGACCACACGTGAGTATTCCTTCTATTCCACAATCCGTTCCTTGTGAATGTGGCCTCGTCCGTCCAGATAACGTGCTCGACGAAATTTGGTGCTTGATGTTGCTGGTCTATAAGCCAACGGCAATAAGCACGACGGCGCTCAAGGTCATCGGGTACCAAACCTTGCACTTTATGTATCTTGTATGGGCGCATCCTATTGTTCCGCAACACCTTATGAATATACTAGTGCGACACAGTTATTCGGTCCCGCCGCCGCATTAATTTCGCAGCACTTCGCGTGCCGAGGCGTGGGTTTCGACGAATAACATTTAATACGCGTTGTTCCGTGTGCACATCCACTTGTCTGCCACCACCTGCCGCCGCTGGAGCAATCGGTCGATTCTCTAACACACGTTGAAACGCTGCCGTTATCATATGCGGATCAGAAGGATGCCGGGTGGTCGGATGTCTTTGGCGGTAAATCCTCAGAGCATGAGAAGCATTTCCTCGAGCTTCTCCCAAACACATCAACATATTCCCGTACTTACGAGCACTATACACATACGCCTCAGGCATTATTGTAAGCCAACGACCACAAAACTAAAACGATTAGGAGTAATAAACTAACAACTAAGTAAATAACAAAAAACGTAATGAACTATAAAAAAACTTAACAAGAAACCAAACAATAACAATTTTACAAGTAAAAACGTAATCTAACAAATTTTTCACTCCCGCGCGTCCAAATTGCAACGAAGAACTGAAAACCGTTCGGAAATTAAGTTACCAACTTACCATAGATCAACAAAATACATGTAGCATAGTTCCTACGTTAGGTTAGCCGCTAGGTAGGCACCTACATTGAAAAAAATATTTTGTATTCAGTTTAATAATTTAAAATAATAATTAGCAGTGTACGATAAATTTAAGACAGGTAGACAGTATGTTATGTATTATAAAGTTTATGTAGGCCTTAATAAGAATTACGCCGTAAAAAGAAAGTAATATTACCTAATAAATGGTTTTTAAGACTACATTATTAATTGATTTACAACAAATTATTACGGGCTAGTTAAGAACCGATATTCTTCGAAGTCTCTTAAATTTCGGCCTTTGTTAAAGAAGACTTAACAGTCAGCATAAAATAAATGTATTATTTAGAAGTCTGAATAAAAAGACGATATGTCCTTATTAATAAGAGGTATCAAAAAGTTACATTAAAAATGTGGACATACATAACATTATTTTACGTACCTACTTATAAAATGGATTGTAGGTAAAATACTGCTTTCATTTGACCGACACGTCTGTTTAATCTAATCACTGCAGGGCGCAGACGCAATCCGATTTGCGCATGCACGGTGTGATCGTGAGAGTCACCGCGTCGCCGCGGCACCGCGCCGACGAGCGAGTAGAAAAACAGTCGATAGGCATTGTAACTTCGTTTATTATCACTATTTTAATAATCGCGTAGTGTTTAAAATCAGAGATGGTTTAAATAAATTAAAATGTGTCATCATGTCATCCTAAACAGTCCACAATTCTGGTAAAACTTGCAAAGTACCTAAACATAAACGTGTGAAGTTATTTGTGTGATTTTAGGTCTTGGCTTGCGCTCGTCGGCATCAAGTAGGTATTATTTGGATGTAATTAATAGAAGTACAAAATAATAAGCGCGATAATACGTTTTTAATGTATCCGTGTCAGGTAGGTTTAGTTACGCTTACAATCAAAATTAAAAATTGATTCTCAGAACCTACCTAAATGTATGCCGCGGCAGAGTCGACTCCTATCTAGGGATCTATCTAGAATAACTTTTACTGAATATTGCATCAAGTCGGCCGACGAATTAAAATGATTTGTCTAGAATAACTATAATATATAAAATATATAAAAATTATCGGGTGGTCCTTTATGGGTCACAGGGATTATTTCAAGATATCTAAATTTGAGCTAGCTTTTAATTAATCTTCCAACAGATGAAATGAGAAAGTGAAAAAGAGAGATAGAATATAATAACAACAATGCAGTCGGCGCGGCGCAAGCGACGGCTGTGCATTTTAATTTTGTACATTGCAGTGCCTTTTAAAAAGGGAATTAAATTTATTTTCTTTTTGATATCCAATTTATTTCGCTGTCCGAACATAATACACACGCAAAAAAGCAAAATAAAAATTTATAAAAAAGGAATATACTTTCGATATTTTTTGTGGTATCCTATCAGCCATCATCAGCACTACCACCAGTCTTCGTTTTCGGAAGCGTTTCTCTGACACCCTGTATATAGCCTGTAGATATGATATGATAGAATATGACAGGGCCTACTGTCACATGTTTTTATAAATCATATATTATTTATTATAGAAGTACGTATAAATGAAGATCTTATTACACAGTTTTGCAATTGGAATATTATTTTATTCTCTTCAGTCAAACCAATTTATTTTCCTCTATTTGTGTGGGCCTTGTATGCAATCCTGTTTAATTTATTTCTAGAACTGAGGAAATCATCACGATGAATACTAGTGAAGATGAACCATTATCTGGTTTAAATGGAAGGCTCAGACCAAGAAAATCAAATGTTGTCAGTCCACAGACAAAAATCACAAAAAAACATGAAGGCAAATCTGCTTTGGATAGACCGAAAAGAAATATCACGCCATCCAAAGCTTTGCCAACCAAACCAGATGATCTCGCTAACAAGTCTGAATCTACTCCAGCCCCGCAGCTTCTTTGTCCATACTGTGACAGAAAATTCGCTTCCAAACAGACTGTATCGAAGCATGCCAGGCGCATACACCTTTCTACTTCCAAACAAGACTCTTTTATTTCTTGTCTATTTTGTAACCATACAGAGGGCGAATCTAATGATATTATTCGTCACATGGTTGATAGTCATCCAAACCAATATTTTGCTTGTCTTGACTGCCATACCAGATTCCCATCAACTTCGGAATTGGCTGAACATAAACTCAACGTTTGCGAAAAGCAAAAACCTTACCGTAGTAAGCTGCGACAAAAGACTTCGCCTGGATCAAAGAAAGGGCCAAAAAGTCTTAATGATAAGAAAGACGATTTTCGAGCTGAAAAAGATTATACCGATGGGCATGGTTTCAATGGCATTGTTATATCATGTGAGCTAAAACCGTCGCAAATACATGATGATGCCGATATTGAAGATAAAATTACTACGAATTTAATTTTGCCGCCCAGCAAAAGTCTAGGTAATAATCCTGTTATAGAAAAAAATGCTGTTATCGTTTTAGACGACATACAGTGGAATAAACGAATTCCTTCAAACTTTTCTTTTCACAATACGGACGCTGATCAAATCCTCTCAAGATTAGGAGTCGTTCACCGATCTCCAAGAGCTGGCGAGTCTACTAGAAAAGAGTGGTTTAAAACAACTGATGATGCCACACAAAAGTTTGAGAAATGTTTTGATACAAGTTTCTATTCTAAAGTGGCCAGTAATGTTCAAGAAAATCTAGCAAAATGTCTTGATGGCTCGTTCAACTTTAATCCAGACTTGGAAAATACGATTAAAACTCGAAAATCCAAAAATAGTGTCGTTATTAATACGGCGGAAGGATTCCCTATATTGCTGGCTTTCGAGCAATATTCACGCAATCTATTTGATAGTTATATGCCTCGTGGTATTGCCCCAAAACATAAATGGAAATGGGACAGTCTCGATAGCGATAAATGCTTAATTAATCCTGATCAAATTAAGCGCGATTCTCATGCCAATAATTGCATCATAACACTTGTTTCGAGCTTAGATATTTGGACTCAACTATGTATGAGACGAAAGTATGAGCAAAAGTTTCATATTGCGCATGTTGAAACAAAGACTGAGAAACAAAATATAATTGACAAGGAGCTCAAAGAGATACTTGAGAGTAGAGAAATTCCGACTACATCATCCCAAGTAGCGAAGTACACAGGTAAACCTGTAATCACTAAGAATACACCGGAATTTCCAACTTACCTCGGACTATCGCCATTAACGCCAGCTTTTGATCTTCAACCTGCTGTACTAAGTGGTGAATGGGTGCGCCCAAGATGTTACGTTTGTTGCGCATGTGGTGCTCAAACAAGAGATTCCCGAGCGCTTTCCTCGCATATTACACTACAACATCCTAATGCGCAAGTACAACATTACGAAATCGTGGGCGAACCTCTGCTTAACGCTGATATACTGAAACATTTGTATGTGCCACCAAGCCAGGTTAGCAACAGAACCAGGCCACTTAGAGGATTCAGAGATTGCACAAAGTGCAAGAAATCGATAACTCTAGAAGAATTACACCAGCATATGTTAGATTGCGCTGGGGATACACCTGCTGTACGCAGAAAATGCCGATACCGACCATTCGGAGTGCGCAAACGACGTCCTCGTTTGCCAGACAATATGTTGCGCAGAAAAATGCGGAAAGATTTAAGAAACCGACACAAACAAAAAGCTGTTATGCGCCCTAGACCAAAAATAAGGACAGAAGTTGGTGATGGTAAGTTAAATACTATTTTCTTAAATATAAACATATCCAATACTTATAAATGTTACTTTGCATGATTAATTAGGTAATTTGGATAAGTTATTTCTTTTTCTCTATAGGAAAGGTAGGCAAGACTTATAGGAATGGCATCGAGAACGAGTGATGCGAATAATATCCATTGAAGAAGTGAGACGTAATAATATGTGCCTGTCTGAAAAAGTCGTATTATTCGTTTAATGCCCATTATTCGCATTGCTTATTTATTCCAAATAATAGTCCTTGACTAATTTACTGATATTATTGATTCGTTCGTTTATGGTCTTCATTTACGTCTAAGCTGATAATATATTATGTCAAATATTACAATAATTCCTTACGCCTATGTAAGCATACAGTAACATACCTTAAAATATTTTTTACACATTTTGTATGCAAATGAAATTATAAATAAATAAATAGAATTAAATAAATTAAATTGCAAATAAATATTATGACAGCAAGTTTTTTTTAACTTGGTTGGTTATATCTTGTTATACTTAACTTTAATCACGAAATATGAGAAATTTTTAGTCCGCCAGTCGCAAGAAATCGTGTTTGATAACTAATAAGAATCTAATCTACTGGCGAAAATACTACGTGACACTAACACTTAATCATGCGTTTATTAAAATTTTTACTTTATATTTCCGTGTTTTTCTGCATGCTACATTCTGTTCGTTTTGTTATAGCTGAAACAATCCGCAAGATGATAGCTGATCTGCCTGCTAAACGTCATCGTGTCATGATTAATCCAATGAATCCTTCATTACGTCCACGTAAAAAACTCGATCAACAAAGAGGCAAATTAATTATGAAGCATCGATCATCAGAAGATCCAAAATCCAGAAGATTACGTACGATAAAGGAATTAAATATAAATAATTCGGCGGATTCTTCATCCGCAAATAAAGATGAACGAAACAACTCGGTACCAAATAAAGACGATGACGATAACGTACCTTTGATGCCCAAAAAACGTATCCCTGAAAAAAGTAAACGCCATAATGATACTATAAAAAGAAAAACTGTAGTAAATAGGGCAAGAAGAAAAATTAAAATGAAAAATAACACAGCTAAATTACCTGAATCTGAAAATGCAAGTAAAAATGGTAAATTACAAAACAACGATATAGCTGGTAACAATCAACAACCTGATAGGATTAATATTAATAATGGTCAAAATAATAACGCCCGACAACATGCTGGACGTGGAGGAAATAATAACCGCGGGTATGACAGAGGCAATGACCGTGGTAATGGTGAAGGGAATAGCAGATATAATGGTAATATAAACAACAATAACGGTCCCGGTCAAAACGCACCAGGACCGAACGTTCCGCTAAAGCACTCAATAGCAAGTTTGACTGCTGATACTGAAACTCATGACAAATCTGTACAATTCCATCAGCTTTTCTTAATGCAACAGGAATGCAATCTGACGGGCAATCAACATGTACCTTCAGAACAAAAACAACTATTTGAAAACGAAGAAACAGAATCGAGATTAGATAAGCCACCTTTAACTAGTAAGCAAAAAGTATCAATAGATCCATCACAACTTCAGAAAAATAAATTAAATAAACCGAGGAAAGGGTTGAATGATTGCATTGCTATGTTGAGAAATAAATTAGTAGATCCAATTCCTAACCCTTCTACTGGACACATATCTGTCCAATGTGGTAGTGATGATCCGTTAGACCCAGATCCTCGATTTTACCTGAGGGGACCTATAATTGACACTAAAATAGACCCTAAACCTGCTGAGGTATTCTCTCGGTCAGTAATGCCACACGAAGCTGCGATCGAATATCATGTTACAAATAAGCAATCGCAGAAATCATGTATGATTTTAGCAGAACAAGCAAGTAACTTAAATCCAGGTAAATCAGTGCTGCCACCAAAAACCGGCGGTGTAGCCAGACATAAGAAATGTGTGGCGCCCGGCAGCGCTAAATCAATACAGAAACAAAATGAACCTGTAAAACGTAAATCAACTCGATTACGATCAAGTAACCGTATTGATGTACACGCACAGCAGAAACTGTATGGATTACCTTCACAAATTGAAATTATTCCTCAAAAGTCTTTTGGACAAAATAAAACTCGGAACCCTTCGACGCAGCCCTGTCCAGATCAATATCCCATAATAACAGTAATTACTGAAGGTGAGATAAACAAAAACCAAAATCAAGTTCTTAATATACAAACTGATTCAATTTCAACGAAACAAAGTATTAAAGGGCTAAAGTCGCCACAAAAAATTGAATATCTTCACAAATTTGATATGTCTGGTGGCAGGCTTATTGAACAGAAATCATTTCAACAAGATCCCCTTGCTGAGCAACGAGCTTTGATTAAGCAGAGGCCCTTACTAGCCTCAAGGTCTTATAATGAACATAGGTCGCAAGTTGAGTCTAACATTTCAGAACATTTGTCTCTAAATGAGCGTATTACAATTACCGAACAGGGTCTACCATGCGAGGCGAGAAACTCTGATCAAAGATTACTGACATCGGAACAACAGGCATTCCAGGACCATCGGTTTACTGACCATCTGGAACATAGTACACTTGCTGAACAGGTTGCACTTGCTGACCAGAACGCATTGATTAAACAGCGGGGTTACCCGGATATAAGAGCATTCTCGGAACAAATAGCTTATCAAGATCCGAGGGCATTTTCGGAGCAGATGGCTTATTCGGAACCGAGAATAGTTCCTGAACATAGAGCTCTACCGGATCCTAGAATGTATCAAGAACAGATATCACTAATGGAGCATAGGCCATATCCTGAACAAGGTACTCTTGACCTTGCTTATGCTGAACAGCATAGGATGTACTCTGAGCAAAGAGCGTTTGTTGAAGCGAGAATGTATCCGGATCAAAGAACCTATGCGGAGCAGAGATATTCTGAACAAAGAATATATCCCGATCAACGGAATTTTTCGGACCCGAGAATGTATCCAGAATTAACGCAACCAGGAAAGAAGACACACACAGAACAGAAAACGCAATTAGAACAAAAGCCGCCAAATAAAAGGCGACGCTCAAAAGAATCGAAATATTTGCCAGAACGCAGGGTTTCAATAGAACATTGGCAAAACGCAGATACAAGGATGATGAAACAACCCAGACCAAAAGACTCAAAAGCGTCTTACGAGCATAGATCTTCTTATGAGCGAACTTCCTGTGAACTTAGATCATCACAAGAACGTAGACAATCATTCGAACTTCGCCAAGAACGTAGGCCATCATTACGTGAACAAGAAATGTGGCAATTACATGATCAAAGATCGGCATTAGAACCGATTGCATCATTTGAGCAACGAGCTTTGCAAGAACGAAGAGCGTCTCATGAACAAAAGCCTGTACAAGAACGCAGGCAATCTCATGAACTTAGATTATCGCAGGAGCAAAAACAATTACATGTTCAGACATTAACACACGAGCTGCGCTCACCAAATGAGTTCAGGGGATCCCTCGAGCAAAGCTCGCCTCGAGAGCAGAAGGCGGTGCTAGATCAAATATCAGCACATGAATTGAGATCGCCGGGCCATGAGCATGGCATGAGCAGGAGCCATTATGAACTAAGAACTCAGCAGGAACTAAGAATGCAACAGGAACTAAGAATGCAACAGGAACTAAGAGTTCAACAGGAACTAAGAGTTCAGCAGGAACTGAGAGCCCAGCAGGAATTGAGAGTCCAGCAGGAACTAAGGGTTCAACAAGAATTAAGGGTTCAGCAGGAGTTAAGAGTTCAGCAAGAACTGAGAGCACAGCAAGAATTACAAGTTCAGCAGGAACTTAAGTCTCAGCAGGACTTAATAGCTCTTCACGAAGCGAGAATTCTTCACGAACACATGGCTTTATATGAACAGCAGAATCTACATGAGCAAACGTCGCCTAGAATTCAGCGTGAACACAGGTCATCGTACGAATTGAAAGATCAGCGAGCTGTTCTTGAGCACCGCCTGTCACATGACCAGAAAATATTCCATGAACAGACCCTCGCCGAACATTTAGATCAACACGAACAGAATATTACTCAGGAACGAAGAATTTTGCATGAACAGAAGGCACGATATGTACCGACGACGATGCATGCTGATCAAATGGCTAAGCATGAATACGTCTCGCACGAATTGATGGCCGCCTGTGAACAGACTGGCCATCATAAAGTAAGGGTTCATAATGAATTAGAAGCTTTACCCGATCATGAAGATCAAAATGAAATGAATATCCAAAATGTAGACGTTGAGCAAGAATCAATAATTGTTAATGAAAGCCGTACTACACACGACCAGAGAATTACCCAATTTGAACCCAGAATCTATGCACAGAAAGGCACTCATGAACAAGAGACATTTAAATCTAGGGACCAGCATGAAACGTGTGTTCCGCACGATCAAAGACCTGAAACTGATAGCGAGAGGGATTCATATGAATTGATGAAAGCTCGTGAACAATGGCAGCAGGAACATATTTATCAGTATGAACAAGCTTTATCCATAGAAAACAGAACAACCAATGAGAAGCTATTGCAAAAGTCTAACTCACAAACACCATTAAACCAATACCAACAGCTAAATGATAACAGCTCTATAGATGAACACCAATTATCCAAAGATCAATGCCAGTTAATTGAAGTTAGTCAAGAGATGTCCCCTAGTGATGAAAGATTGTTGAATGCAGAACTTTTTGAGCGACAGTCATTGAATGATAGACGGTTGTCCGAACACAGTTTACCAAATGAACGTAAACCATCAATTGACGAAGTTCATATCGAGCCAATGTGTGATGAATTAGCGGAAGGTATAATGGATCATCAAGAAAAACGCACATCTGAATCTTATGATAGGCATACACATGACACACATCCACCAACAAATCAGTTTTCTGATAATTCTCCTTTACAACCTAATATGAACGTGGTAGATGTTCATCCCACTGACGTACATAAAGTACCTAATAATGTTTATACAGATGATAAAGACATGCTCAGGGTTCATACTGGGATAACGCCTGCATATTCAAGGTTAAATATTAAAATTAATATACCACGTGCTCATGCTATACGTAGCGTAGTTCCGCCACCTGATGTTATATCATCACCTGATGATTGCAGCAATTTAACACCTCTAGATTTATCAGGGAAAACTGAAGATTTATTAAAACAAGATAAGTCTAAAATGAGTAACAGTAACAAGTCAGGCTTAGATGGCGTTATTGATTTACGTGTTAAAACTTCTGTACAACCTGTTTGCCAGGATGATAGCCCCAATTTAAACGAGTCCGCAAACAATATTGAAAATATAAATGAATCAACTAAGATGTGTGGGAATAACTTTATCTCCGCAGAGTTATCATCGAACAGTTTAAGGACAGAATCAATAGAGAAACGAGAGGTGCATATGACTTATGATATGCAAAGCTTATCAAATCAAACTATTAAGTCTATTAATGAAACTGAAGAATCTTCTACAGCGATTGATATAATGACAACACCAACAGATAGCGGCAGTAAAACTTCAGATATAACTTTAGATGTTGAAAACATGGATGTGCCTGAAACCAAAAATATATGTATTTCTATAGATTTAACGGATGATGATAATAATATTATAGAACATTTAAATAAAAATGTCAAAGAACAGCAGATTAATAATTCTTTGGAATTGAAATCAAATTTAATTCAGCCTGTCATGGAAACATTACAAAGCAGTACTATAAAGTCATCGCCGATACACGAAATCGAAGATTCATCTCAAACTTTCCAAAAAGCTGTATATGACGCTAGGTTAAAAAGTCCAGATTGTGAAATACGAGTGACACCGTCTTCTCCGTCGAGTATTACTTCCGACTCAATAGATTTAGTTGATATTGGTGTAATTAATACTTCAGCACCTTCGATGCCACCATGTGAGGACTCAACCAGTTTAATGACAGACGCAACCAGACCCTTATCCGATACATTATATATTGACACTTCTGTTAACCCTCCTATTTCGGAAAGATTGCCATATACTTTTGTTGGTACTTCTACAAATGTTGTTCATTCACTACCTGTATACACACTGCCAAATCCTGTGATGTCGACACAGGCTAGTAAATATGAAAGTACAGTACCAATATACACATTAGCCAATGCCTGTATTTCTGTCACTAAAATAGGATCCACTAGCTCTACCACATTGACCAATACTCTGCTCAGTATTGCAGGGACGACTATCTCCAGTCCTAAATCGCTTTATACGTTGGCAAATACGACTGTTGGAATGCCAGAAAGCTATAATAGCGGACATTCTAATGCCTCTTCGATTGGACAGCCTGAAAGTGGTAGCGTTACGAATTCACCTGCTACTGTTAATAATGACGTTGCAGGAAATGACAATGAAATTGAACCAGAGGTAAAATCTGACATTTTGACTAGTTCAGATCAAGATCCGGAAACTGCCAGAAAAATTGCTATGTTACCTAAAGAGCTGGTAGAAATATTGGGAACAATGCCAGAAGATCACAGAAAACAGCTTTTAGACGTTCTTCCCCAGTATGTTTCTACTTCAACAACTGGCACAAATGTAAAAAATAGAAATGATACTGTGAATAATATATCTTATACGAAACCATCGACATCACCTGGAACGTCATGTAATATACAAGTGTCTAATAATATGTATGTATATTCGGAACAACATGCAGTGTCAGCAATTAACGCATACATGCCAAATTATAGTTCAAACATGTCGCAATGTTCAGGGCAATACATCAGTAATAGACATCCTATGCCGTTCCTTTTGGCACCACCACCACCACCCCCACCACTGCCGCCGCCGCCACCACCGCCACCACCACCACCACCACCACCACCACCACCACCACCACCACCACCACCACCACCTTCAGTATCGCGAGCGTTGTTATCGTTGGCGCCACCACCACCGCCGCCACCACCACCGCCACTACACCTACCAAGACCCTCACTGCAACCGCCTACACCCCCGCTACCTCCGCCATCGGTATCTCTTCAACCGGCCCGGTCTTTGCAACAACTGGCCCGGATGCCTTTGCACCAGCAATCGTCCCCTTCGCCTCAACGGCTACCAACATCGCTGCTGCAGTCCCATGTACTCTCACAACAGCCACATCGGCAATCACATCAACCACCACCACTACCACCTTCCCCACCACCGCTGCCCGTGAAACAAGAACCAACTTCGCCGCCACCGTCGCCGCCACCATTGCCGCCACCGCTGAAGCAAACGTCTCAGCCGCCAACATCACATCCACATCAACAACCTCGGCTGTCGCATAATCCACCCGCGCCTGCACCACCACCGCCTCTTCCTCCAGCGTCCTCACCTCAACAACAACTTCGTCTGGCATATCAATCAACCAACGCTTTACAACAACAGCCCCGGCTGCCACAACAATTAACTCGACAAAACCAACAACCGTCCCAGCTAGCACATCAGACGCCACCTCTCCCACCACCACTACAACCGCCACTACCTAAAAGTTCACCACCACCACTGCCACCAGAGGAAGATATTAAGCCTATTATACTGGCAAAAGAAGAAACTTATAAAGAGAATCTGAACAATGAAGTTGTTGAAAATTCTGTTGAGTCTAGCATTCTCAAGACACTACAGGAAAGCCGAAATGATTATAACAAAATAGAGAAAGTTAAAGATATAACTGCAGGCGAAAACATGGCCCTGTCTAGAAATGTAGAAAATGGTGATGAAGATCAAACTAGACCAGTAGCCGGCACATCACAACAAATAACGAACTATATTCCGAAAACAGCAAACCATAAAACTTTTAATGATAAGACTGCTAGTTTACGGGCGGTACGCATTAAAACTCCATCAGAAAGAAATAAATCCATATCTACAGAATCACAGGCGAGTACTAAAACAGACACACAGGCGAGTACTAAAACAGACACACAGGTGAGTACTAAAACAGACACACATGCATCCACTGAAACGGATACCCAAACACATGCTAAAACAGAGTTACAACCGCCTTGTGTAACCAATACACAGGCGCATACAAAACCAGAGATAAAAGGCCCTTCCGTACCAGAGACACAGGCGCTTACAAGAACTGAAGCAAAAACACATAAGAAAAAAGAATCACAAGCACTTCCTAAAAACGTTACCAAAGTTCTTAGTCAAACAGATGAAGGAGAATCTCAGATAATACCGAATGTATCAATCGCATTGGTTGTACAATTAGTCACAGAAAATGCGATTGACATCAACAAACAGTCAGACACAAAAATAACCGCTGATACAGAAGCACCAATATTAATAAAAGATGTTATTGAAACGAAATCTACAATAGTCGATGAGAAAGTTCAAAAACAAGATATTCAAGATATGATGACATTGGAATTACATAAATTTTTGGCTATTCAACAGGCAGAAGTCAGTAGCACTCAGCATACCAATAAACTGAATATAGTTTCCACTGCTATTGCACCAATAACAATTGAAGCTAGCACATCTGGCTCTAGTCAAATAACAATATCACCTCCATCGCAGGAAATAATGAAAGCAAAAGATGTTACTCAAACTGAAACATCTATACCAAAAGTACCAACAGTTACATCATCTATTACTTCAAATAATGGTGTATCTAAAGAATCTAGTAACAAACAAGCTGTTTGTTCTAAAGGTGTTATAAACAGTGATGAGAGTTCAGCATCTATAGCTCCTCAAAACATAAACCCACCGATTGCAACACCGCTTGAGGCTAATAACCTGGGTCTACAAAGTAAAATGTTAATGCAAGAAGCTGATAATGAAGTAATGGATAACAATATAACAGTACAGGTAAAATCATCAGAAGCACCTCTAGAAGAAGACTCTGAAGATGATATTTCATTAGCCGCAATAGTAAAGCAAAAGAAACTCGAACAGCTACAAAGTACATCACATAACTATACATCTGAAAATATTTCTCCTCAAATTAACCACACCAAGAAAAAGTATAAGAAAGCGGATAAAAATTATAAGATTCTTAAAGATTGCAGTAGTAATGTTGAAACAGATAAAAACATTAAATCGAGCAATCAAGGTTATGACGAAACTGAAATAAACAAAACCTCTAGTGAAAGAAATGTGATAGACACAAAATGCGGCGCTCAAACTAAAAACGAGGAAATATATTTAGCTGATGGAAATAAACGGACCAAAAAGAAAAAGAAATCAAAAGTCACAGAAACAGTAGATATACTAACCCAAAATGAAGAAGTTAATCAACACGCTTACAATGTTACTGAAGAGAAAGTGATTACAAATATAACTGCCACAGTTTGGACTAAAATAAATGCGAACGATGCAATTTCAACGAAATTAGAAGAATCAACTGGACTTAAAGAGGACATTATTAATGTAAAGCCTATTTTAATGCCAATTTCAAGTGAAACCTGTAGTCCAGATGAAGTAAAAAAAGAACATCGTTTAATAGTCAGTACTGCTGACGTTAGTCTCGGTGTTAAAGAAATACTCGTTAAAGAAAATAATAGTGCAAACAATTCTCTTCCATTACGAGATAATTTGGTGCCAATAAATTCATGTTTAGACGATAATAAATTAGAATATCTTATAGAAACCGCAAATAAAGAAAACAATGCGCAAATAGTCGAAGACGCTAAAATGACAATTAATGCCGCTGTAAAAACAGATGATAATATTGAAACATTACACATGGATAATACGCATAAAAATAGTTTGGAGCTCTGTCCTACAGCGAACACTGATAAAAGAAATAAGAAAGTAGTTCGTATTAGAAGATCAAAAAATTCGGAATCGTCTGATGTTATTCCTAACGAGACACAGCCATGTACTGAAATAGAAGATAATTGCGTCACTCCATTACGTCGAAGTAGACGTGGTAAATCCATGTTCGTAGATAGTGCTTTAGCTGATCAAAAAAATACTGCTGTGCCCGTAGCATCTGTCGAATTAAGAACACCTCTGACTAAGAAACAACTGATTTTTTCTAAACTGTTGCTCGATGTGGAAAATCAAACAAGTCCGCCAGCGCTTCCTGAAAAAGATTTAAATCTTGTCCAGGATGTTATACAGTTGAATGTTAATACTTTGACAAATATGTCAACAGGCGCTAGCGACGTTAATACTGAAGTCGTTCAAGACATAACAAAAAAAAAAGGATTTAAGCGTAAAAGGTCACCAGTTAATAAAAGAAAATACAAAAAGAAGAAATCATGCAATGATTCTGAAAATATCGAAAATGATATTAACATTCAAGAAGACAGTCAAATTCCTAATAAGTCTGACGAAAACGCATTACCTGCTGAAAGTTTAATAAATAAACTAGACATGTCTCTTATAACTGTTAATATAAATGAGTGTGAAAAGGATGATGAAGAGAAAGAAAAAATACAGCTAACTCAAGAAAAAGATGAAGACATGACAAGAACCAATGACGTAAAATTCTTAAATGAAAATGTTGAAGACAGTGACTTGTCTGCGGTCCTAAATAAAAATAATAATAAAGAGTTAACTCTATCGGGCGAAAAAAGAAAACTAAATGTGATACTAACAGACCATTACTGTGATCAAAATTCTAAACCGAAAAAGACTAAATTAATGACAAAGTTTGAAAATTATTTCGAAAATGACAAAACTGAGGAGAAAATTGTTTTAATTAAACGTGATAAAACAAATATTCCAAATGAAACTAGGACAACATGCTATATGCCTGTCGCAGCAAGAAGGACTCGATCAAAGTCGGTTATTGTCAAATCTTCTTCAAGTGACATGTATGATCCATACGATATAGATTTAGACGATATGATTGAAAAAACTGAGTCATTTGGGCGTAAAAGAAACGTTGATAAAAGTACAACTATTCAAAACCAAAGGAGTGCTAAAAATGCATTAGTTACTAAACCCTCAAAAGTCCTAGATGTTCACATTGAGGACAAAGATATAGCAGCATGTTCTAAAGAGATAATGAGTGATTCTGACGACTCCTCCAAAAGTGACGTGCCCTTGAAAAAATTAGTTGAAGAAAAGGTGAAACGAAATTTACAGTCTGAAGACATTGCTTTTAACAAGAAAATTTATCACAATAAAAACCATAATTCAAAGAATAATTTATTAGGAAAACTGAATACTAAAGAACCAAAGAAAGGTAGACGTACTTTAGTCGCTTTTAATAATGTTGATAAAACTGACACCCCTAGCGAAGCTGAAGAGCAATTGCGATCAGAACAGTTTATGGAGAGCTTTGGATTTTTCTCTGAAAGAAAACCACGTAAGTCAAATCTGTTAGCATCTAAAAAAATCTCGGAAACTTTTCATATAATAGAAAGGGATGACAAATATTTCTGTCGCCAGCGACCAACTAAACGATCTCTACAAAATGAGAATAGGAAATTTATTAATAGCGGCTCATCACGAGCTCATCGACCACCTATTAAGAGGAGCATCAAGCGTGGCCGCGTAAATAAAAAGAAAACTTTTATAAAGCCTTTGCCATGTTTCTGTGGCATATGTAAAAAAGAATTTAGACGTCCAGATAACTATTTGCGTCATCAGATGACTCTATTACACATATCAAAACTATCTGAAATAGAAATGAAAGTGAAGACAAACCCAATACACGAAGAACCGAACTATTTGATAGTTTATAAACAGCAGTTAGACCGACTAAAAATATTGTCAAAGAAGTTTGCTCGAAACAAAAAGAAAAATCCAAAATCGAAGGCTAAATTTAAATTACCTACATTGGATGAAATTTTGGTAGAAGTTAATAAAACAGTCAGAGATCAACAACTAGCTCAAAGAGGATTAAGTCGGGACGAAGCTCTGTTTTTAGATTGTTGCCAAATGTTAAAATCAAATAAAAATGATGTTAATACGACAGAAAATGCAGCAATAAACGGTCAAGTTAAAACAAACAAATTTACATGTGCCACAGAAACGACGGTTAAAGAATTTGATTTATTGGAGAAGCCAACTAAAGGCGATGGCGATGTTGATTCAATTACAGCAAAAAATATATTAGAAAGTGAAGAAGTTCGGAATTTGGAAAAAGATTTAATTTCGGGCCTTAAAGAAGCAGCTAATGCCAGTACACTCAAAACTAAAGTTCCTTTTCAACGAAGTGTTAGTGATGTTGAACTAAATCATTCTGAAGAAGCTAGTGTCAGTTATCCTAGTCCAAACATAGCGACAACAAGCTATGCCGCTATGTCAAATTATGGTGTTCAAGAGCCAATCTCTAAAACCAAGAAACAACCAGACGTGAAAGAGAAAATGTATCCTGACTTCATCGAGCCCATAGATATGTTTGAAGACAAGTTTGACAAAATCAAAAGAAAATGTAGATCACAGGCTGCAGCTGCAAAACAAATGCAAACTGTCATCGAACCTAGAATAAGGTAAGCTTTTATACAATTTTTATATTCTACTTAGGTGCCAAACTTTAAAAGGGGCTTGGTACGTACGGTACCGCTTGATAAAAAGCGGTTAACGTTGCTTATGAACATTTGCAACAACGATTATATCAATCACGCGTTATTAACTCATCAAAAGGTGACGCTGTGCTTTGATCACACTAGTATCTTGTTGAAACCATAGCGTCACATATAAGGTTGTTTGATTGCTGATCTTTGGTTGGATAGGGGTGCTTACCTAATTCCAGTTAGCCATTAATATATTCAAAAATGGCAACAACATATGAAAATAAGCTATTCGTACATTTTCTAATAATATTTTAATAAAGTATTGCAATCACATAGGTTATAAATTTTAGAGGCACCTCAGGAGTTAGTGTTAATTAATTAACCATATCGACGTGTCAAATACAATCCCTAATAAATGACAGTTAATGATATATCGTAACTACAGGGGAAGTAAGTTAGATAGGCCAGCGAGACTCTTTCTTTATTTTATTTGCCGTCGTCGTACATCATATTTGCAAAACATATAACGCATAATAACAATTCGTCAACATTGATTGCAAGTAAACACCAAAAACGCTTCATTATATTAAAATGGCATAGGTATATATATTGTAATTATGATATACGTTAATATTAATATGACAGAAAATAATGACTGACTTTTAAGGAAGTAAATAACGAGGAGTGGCGATAAGTAAATAACAGACGTCCAGATATATATACTTTAGCTTTTAGATAATGTTTCATATTAATTGCCGCGTACGGTACACATATTTACAAAATATACTTTAAATAAATAACTTTAAAATATTAACTGACGTCAATAAATTTGAAAAGCATGTAATATTTTTCTCAGTATTATATGTGACAGTAACGTTGGGCGTCGGTGACCAAATTTTACCCGTATGACTGATGATGATGATGATGATGCTGACGCCATTATTATATTTTTGTTGCTGTGTTTCTTACGGCGTCTGAGCGCGATTTTCAATAGTTTTCGTTGGTATATGAGCATTGCTCATACGTGAGGCACGCCTTTACTGGTCACAAGGCCCTTCTAACTTTATTTGTGCGGTGTTCATATCGATTTCGGCAAATAAAAAGGTAATTAATATCTGGTTAAGGAGGTGTAGCATATAAAAATGACAACCTGACATTACAGTTATTATAGATATTTAATAGATTCTTAATAACTTATCGTCACTCATTAGGAATTGCCTTTTAACCGTCGATATGGTAAAAATCTGAAGGCATTGTTGTGTGTGAAAGTTACTTTTTATAAATTTCAATAGTTTATATACTGTATTTTGCCTTATAACCTTGTATGAATTCGTGTGATGAGTAATATTTCTTTACAGCCACAAGGGTCGAAAGAAATCTGAAAAAAAGAAAGGTAAAAGAAGTTCTCGGAAAACTATCCAATCAACCCAAATTCTGACCAAAGGTGCTCTAAAAGGATTTGATGGTATTAAGGTCTCCATACCTACGACCGATATCAATATGTCTGCCATTGTACCATCTATAGAAAGCACACCAAAGAAGAAAAAGCGGAGCAGTTCTAAAAAGAAGCGATACAAAAGAGATTCGGAATCTAGCACTAAATACGAAAGCCAAGCTCGCACTAAAGAAAGCTCTAGCCCACAAAAGAAGGTTGATGTTTACGAATTTATGGATAATGAAGATGCCGAACTTTTTGAATTTAGACCTTCCACGCTCATGGAGAGATTCAAAAGCATCAGTAATAAAGATACACCGAGCACTTCGAAATTTAATCCAGCTCTTGATGACCCTGACAGTAGCGACAGTGTTTCTGATGGAGACGACTTTGTATATATGTCAGATGATTACGTGTGTAGTGATGATGAAACTGAGAATAGCCTGCTATCTTGTGAATTTAATAACGGAAAGGTTGGCACTGATGTCAAGAAAACCATGTCGCCATTAAAAAGAAAAGACGTTGTCGAAAAGAATGCGGTTATGGGAAAAATATTTAAACATAATGCCGTACGTAGTGACAGGAAGAGTACAAAAGCTAAAGAATCTGTAAAACCAAAAGCAAATTTAGATCAGTTGTTTGATAGCTTACTTGAAGAAGAACAAAACTCGTCTTTGTTAAACAGTGATTCCGCTTCTCCTCGGAAAGAAAGTTACGCGTCATCAAAAAAATATGATCAGTCTTCTAAATCTGGAAAATATAATAGAACCCACTCTAATAGAGATCAATATCCATCTCCGAAGAAGTTTAATAGTCCCTCGCCTAAACATTATGCTGAATCTTCGCCTAAACAATATGACAGTTCTATACAAATTGACTACGGGCCTTCAACGTCTAGAAAATATGATGAATTGGCTTCGATGATCGATTATGGAGCGGGTACGTCGAAAAAACGTGATAGGAGTTTGCCAAAAGAATACGCTTTATCACCAAAGAAATATGATTCCATATCATCAAAGAGGCATGATGGAAATATGTCGAAAAGTTACACATCAACGATTAAACATACTGATACATCATCTAAAGACAGCGACTTATTTTTCAAAACGCACGATTCAAACAATACAACTACAAAAGAAAAATCGCCGTCTTTAAAAGTAGATAAATTGAACAGCAGTGACTACGGCGCTGACGTTTACGATAACTTGGCCTACGACGATATGGGTGTAGCTAGGCAAAGAGCGCGACGAAAGTGTACGGTTGGTAAGCAAAACGTATTAGCTGAAACATGGAGCTCAGAATCTGAGCCAGATGGCCTACCCCCACGGCCCAACAGTGCGGAGTCGGTAGTAATCAGCTCAGCTCGCAGGAAGAAAGGGAAAAAGAAGGACGCCCAGCATTGCGGTTCGCGACGTGGCAATACCCGACATGTTACATTTAAAAAGCAGGACGTCGAATGCAGGGTAACTAATCGTAAACGACGCGCTTCGAGTGCCGGAGTAAGCCGTGCAGATGACGATAGTGAGGATGAGGCTGGCTGTAGCGCGAATCCGTACGATGCGCCGGTGCCATCGACCTCGCATGCGCCGCTCACTCCCCTTACGCCGCGTCCGCGACCGCGCTCCTCCAACTACTACTGGTCCTCAGAGGGCGACGAAGAGCAGGAGCACTTACAACAACACGGCTGGATCGTGGGCGATAGCCACAAAAAGCTTGTAACGATGCTCGCGCATGCTAAAGGGCGAAAACGGAATGACGACAAGCGTAATTTAATTGAATAAGTTTAGTTTCCTAGATTATATTAATCTTGTAAATATATTGTACATAATATTCTAGTTCTTTATAAAATGTCACTTTTCATGACATTTTGACCAGAAACCTTTAAAGCTAAATTTAATTATATTGAGTTCTGTAAATACTGTATATCTTTTATAGATTATTTAGTTAATTATTTTATTTGAATTTTAATTAAATGAGCCCTATTATAATTTTTTTGATTTAATTTAATAAATGTTAAAATAATCTTTACTAGCGAAATTATTCTTGTGTGTATGTAATGAATCACATATTATATATTTTTATTATTTGGTTTAACTGCATCGGCATTACCAGAAAGGCGGGGCATTGTTAGCGCATACGAGCATCTGTTGTAGTAATTTTGAGCAGATTTAAGGAATAATATGTGCGAATTTATCATAAATCGATTATTGGTGGTGCACACGGTGGTATTATACGTGTAACATTAAATTGTTCTTACAGCACTTGACGCCGTTACATTTAATAGTTAATGTGTAGTGATAATAACTGTATACGTTAGATGTTTCCTCGCGAGCCTGCGAATGTGAATATTACAGTGTTTATCTATCATTCCTAACAGACATAATTATGTTTTAGTCAATTTAGTGGTGTAAATAGATTAAATATTATAATATCAATGTTAAAATAAATAATCGTATTGCTGTAATTCAAGATGTGTGTTTTTAAAATATTCTTTATATCGATGTCAAAGTAAACGTAATACTCAAGTTATAATTATAACATGTATGAACTAAAAATGCCTCCTCCCATATGTCATACTGTTTTATTAGTCAAAAACATAATGTCATGCAGTTTCAATGCATAATAAAATTACTTTTTTTGTGTTCCTTTATTTGTTTAATTAAGTTCTCCCTAATGAATTATATAAGTATTTTATTTTGCAAATTATCGTAACGATATGAAATATATTATGATTGACTGAATGTCTTCGTTCTTAGAGAGTCTATATGTTGTAGTAGTCACTGTAGGGCTGATAACGCGGTCTGTGGTTGGTGTGAATCCTTTAACAGGAATAATTCATTTGTTAACTATTTTTATGCATTAGGTTTTGTCGAGTAGTCAATGTTTTACATAATATGAAATCTCATCGCATTAGTTATTGTTTTATCTAGTCCAATAAGGAAAGAGTAAGTACCGCATTGTCAGCCTCGAAACTTTGTGATGTTCGTTTTCCAATACATTTTGAAAGAAGACTTATTATATTAAACACAAGTCATGTTAATTCGCTTGTGAAATTAAATAATATTGTTTCAAATCAAGTTTAAATTTTCTTGAATAAAGCTCAATGTTGAAAAAGTATTTGTCATTTTATATTTCTTACCTTAGCTTCTATAGAAACCTACCTACTACTAGGCACCTATGTATAAAGATCTAAAATTTGTCGTGATAGCCTCATGTTTCTCATATAAACCACACGTGAAATAATATATTCCCTAGGTACAGTCGGCTATATAAGTCGACAAACATTCACAAGATTTGCTCATCTATCACACACAATGTAAATTCCTCACCTTTTAGTGCAGTCATATATAAAGCATACTTATTTTAATCACAACACATAACGCGTAAATTTTCATTAATAAATACTTACAATATTGCTTAATGCACAGCTACTGATGTTGCTGACTGTACATATTTATATACCTTACGAATTGATAACTTTGAAAAAGGAACTACTTCCCTACTGGCGCTCTTACAATGGTACATGTAAGCTTTTTCTGAGTGCTTTGTGCGAGTTTGTTTTACGTTAACGCGATCGACACGTTTATGACGTGCGGCGTTCCGATTGGCCTGCTCCAAGCCCTTAACCAATCAGAGAGCCAAACGCGGTAAACGTTTCGATAGCGTTAACGTAAAAACAACTGTCAATAGGCACCCTGTTTCGATTATCATGCGCTCTTCGATGTCGATCAGTGATAATAAAGCTGACAAATATAAGTCATTATATTGTTGCTATGAATCTATTGATTTATAGTAACAATATGAAAAACACACAAATATTAAACACAATTTATTATTTCTGCACATTTACGATGTTGGCGTACTGACGCGGCGATCCAGGAGAGACCAGGCTGTTGTCATGGATAGATCAAATGGTATACCTACTAAGTAAGT
Source organism: Catocala nupta (assembly GCA_963675205.1). Taxonomy (NCBI): domain Eukaryota; kingdom Metazoa; phylum Arthropoda; class Insecta; order Lepidoptera; family Erebidae; genus Catocala; species Catocala nupta. Next base: position 31,767,367 of record OY776078.1, on the reverse strand, counting down.
ATTATATATTTGATAAGCAATACGTAAGTATATTACAAAATAATGATAAATAATAAGTAGGTAAATATATTCTGATGGTACGCGGGACTCGAAAAGAGAACGAACTCGACCAGTAAATTGTCTGTTGTCGCCCGCCGGCAGTAATAAACGTTTGTAATGAAGATAAAATAAGTCACTTTGTCTACTTACAAGCCAAATGAAAGAGAGTGTTCGGAGTTTCAACAACTGCAGTCAGTTCAGCCTATTCAAAAAGTTACACAATTTGAAATTAACGATGGTCACACTAAGACTTTTCAAAAAATAAAAAGCGTTGTGATATAGAAGCCTGTTAATATTCTTATTGATTTTTGAAGTAGTGTCCATTCCTTTCTAGGCACTGTCGTATGCGATGAAACTATTGACTGAAGCAGTGAGCCCAGGCCTATTTTTAAACCTAGCCAAGGCGTCTTCAAGGTTCATAAAAAAATGCCTTTTTATTTTTGGAAATAAATAAAATCACAAGGTACCAGGTCGGGACTGTACGGAGAATGACTCACTAACTCCACAGTGATGATATATAAATATTTGATAGACAACTATTGGGCTGGAGCGTTGTCGTAGTGAAGCAGAATCCTGATTCTTAGGCGCTGCTGTCTAACATTTTCTAAGACAACTCTGACATACCAATTCCGCAGTAATAGTCCTTTTATGTTCTATGATGATTTTTGCGTTAATGATGTTTTCGGTTTTTGGTGGTTTCTATGGTTTCGGGCTCGTAACAATATATCCAGTTTTCATCGATTGTGACGATGTCATATACCTACAGTATTCGAGTCACCTTCGTTATACTTTTCAAGCATTGAACGGCACCAATCCAAACAATGGCATTTTGATCTGCCGCCAAATTATGAGGTATCCATGTAGAACAAAGCTTTCTGACGCCTAAATGTTCATGTTAGACTTTTTGTACTTAACTCGTACCAATGCCTAAAGTTGCCTGAATATGTTGATACGTGACCCTTCTATCAGCCGTACAGCACTCAAGTTATCTTCAGTAGTAGCCGTAGAAGGACGTCCTTATTGAGAATCATCAATAAGTTTACTTCGAGCACGTTTAAACTCATTAAACCAGGCAGTGGCACGAGATGGAGCTTCGTAATGAAATGCCAATTGAAATCTATCGTAACATTGTTTAGTAAGACCGCAACGAAAGTCGTAATAAATCATTGAGCGAAAATTTTATCTAGTCAAATCTATTTCGGCGCACGACAGAAACTTTCGAAATAATCGCCAATTTGTGGAAAATAATTACATACATAATTATGAATTCACTAAACATCTACAGATTCCCAAAGAGTTCCTAATTCGAAATTTAAATAAATTTTCACCGTCTACTTTTCTTACTGCCCTGTTATAAAAACTTTCAATTAACCCATTAAGTACATATATAAATATGACCAGAGCAACATCAAAATCACCTCTGGAAATCAAATAAGGAATATACTAATTCTGGCTATTTAATTTAAGAGAAGATAATAGAATAGCATATTCTAATGAGCTATTGCACGTTTCTGATACTCCTAGGTCTTCACTAAATATAGTAAATGTTTTTTTTGTTAACATTGGTAAACATCTCGCCACTAAAATAAATTTGAATTTCCAGAGTAAGAATACTTCTGTGTTAAACTCTGCTAACTCTATGGTTTTACTTTAAGTTACGGAAAAAGATGTAGAAGCCATAATACTTAACCTTAGAACCGAATGTACTACGGGTTGGGATGGTATCCCTACAAATATTATTAAGAACTCGAGGAATGTGTTGGTACCCGTAATCACACATGTGTGTAATGTATCAAGAGCATCTGTTATCTTTCCAAGAGTATTTAAAATCCATTGTGCACCCGATTCACAAGGCTGGTCATAAAAATAACCATCCCTAAGATTTAAGAAAAATATATCCGCCACAAAAAAAATCTCCATACGTTTGACACATAAATTATACAAACACCACACATAAACAAACACACGTACAACTCACACAAACAAACACACACAAACATACACACACACACCACGAGCGCCCGCCACGTGCATTCACATAACATAAACGTATATTCATTCTCACATTCTAGATAAATGTAAACTTACTTGTATAAAAATTTTGCATATTGTTTTAGTATAATTGTTCCGTTGTATTTTTTACCACGTTTTATTTTTTTTTTCAAATTTGTTTATAATATGATAAAATATAACTTATAAGGCTTGTATTGTAATATTTACGGAGAGACACTGACTCCTAAGATACAGGCATAACGCCTAGTTTAGAAGTCAGGGTTAAAGTTTTTGACAATTCTGCATGTTCGCTGAGGACCGGCTTTACTTCGCTGAGCCACTATTCATCGAAATTGCAGAAAAAAATGCCTTGCGTAAACATTTAAGATATTTGAAAACGTTTTTAGTGAAATAAATATTATTATTATATCATTATGTTTCTCTTATCACAGGTGCTTTCTAACATATTATATTAGAAAATGACCTGGCCCTTTGGGAGGCTTACCTTCGAGAGTTTTAATCAAAGGTGGGATGGAACACCTACAGCGGCACTAGCCGCAGCAGGCGTAGGACTATTGCTACGTATGGATTCTAATAAATGGGCTATGGGTATGGGTGTTTGATGGACCGGTATACATATACTGCTAACTATGGATGAAAAACGGCGTCTGCCCTGAATACTCTAATAGAATCATTGTAATGGGCAGACGGTGACTCGCCAACTCACTAGATGGGCCCCCTGAATAGCCACTATAGGCATACAAGCCAGCAGCAGAGGGCAACACCGGTGCGAGTGGCTAGGGGTGTCGAGCGGTGCGGCACCGGTTTCACCATCACAGGTCTCGTGACAACGGAGACCCGGAGCGGGTTTCCCCGTAGTTATGCCCTTGAAAATGACACTTCCACCCCCAAGCATATAGCTCTAGCGGCCTCCCTCTGACCGGCCGACCAAGGCAAGCCAGAGTTGAGAGTCTTATGGGCGCTCTTGCAGTTCCACCCTAGCCAACCAGTAATGGCAAGCTGGGGACGAGGTCCTTACCAACTCTCTGAGGCATTCAGGACCGCAGTATCGCCACTCACATTCAGCTCGCCACAAGCTGCCCTGCGGTTTTTGCGCTTTTATTTAACCTGGTGATACATTTTTTGTTTATATCACAAGGCGAAGGTGATAGTTTAAAAGCTAGTGTATTGTGCCCTCCGATATTGCGTTAGTCTCATGATAAGATTACGACTGTCCCAGAGGAGCATATTATTATTATTATTACTGAACGTTTCTTGACAGTAATACCCATAAACACTTTCCCCGATCTGAAAATCGAACCGGTGAAATTATGCACAAAAGTCGCATTTAATACCGTTGCGCCACCAATATGATGTGTCACAATCATACTTACATACAATATAGTCTCACGTCTGTATCTGGTTTAAGACATTTATTTCTGATAAGAATATACATTCGGTTGTTTTAGAAACACAAGATTAACATAATTAATTAGAATGTTTACAGCTAGACAAGTAGGTACCGGAGCGACATTATTTTAATTTTAATATTATGGTAAGTACATCAAAACTTTTTAAATTCAAATATTATGTGATATAACAATACCTAATGCGGGTAAACTTCAGATAATTAACATCGAAACAATCAATATAGATAACATAAACGCGGGGCGATCGGAATGGTCTCATTGCGTGTCGAAAAATAATGTATCTCTCTCTATTTCTATCTCTACCCAAAGGGGTAAGCAGAGGTAGCAGTAGAGTTGCATTCAATACTACTGCGCTAGCAATAGGTACAAATGTCTCATATATACACGTTTCTTAAAAATGGCTGGACATTACGGAAAAATAGCTAGCAGCTTATGAACATACCTTGACAAATAAACTAACACCACTGGCGCCTTAAGGCGCTGGCCCTTGCTCTTCTGTGACACCTGACTGACTTTGGAATTCTGATCCTGCCACTGAACGGAACTGGGTATTAGAAACGTGGAGCTATGATAAACAGACACATTCAAGATTATAATTGAAACTGAGACACTACAATCGAGGCATGTCATGTAGCGCACCAGTTCAGAGCCCACTCGATCGAAGCGCACCAAGATTATTCCATCCAGTGCACTCACTTAGTGCGCAAACATTAAAGGATAAATTTATTTAATTTCTATTCCACTTTGCGCACCAAGGGTCATGGACCATGTAGTGAGGACCATAAGTCACTAAATATATCGGTTGAAATTTACAAAAATGTTTATTAAGCACGGCTGCAGCCGTCTCTTATTGCTCAGAATGCTCTTATTCTTAAGGTTGACTCGAAAGCTTAAGTTAGAATTATTTTCCCTTATATATCTAAACTAATTATACTTCGAATCATATACATATAACATGTCGATTATATCTTCCACATTCCAGCATTCCTATCAGAGACAGATCCTTTGGTTGTAGCGATATCGCAAGTATCTGCTTATGTTATAAAAGTTAAGGGCGGCGTCTTTTCGAAAACTGCGGCTGGTCATGCCCGTTGACTCATATATAGTTACATAATCTTATTGTAATACACTGCAACTTCAGTATGGACATTCAGTTGTACGCGATATGTATGTAGTAGACTCCTTGCCCCGCGGGCGGATAAGGAATAAAAATATTGCTCAAAATCAATTACTAAACAATTTTGATGTCATCGGTGTCATTTGCATCAGTGTTCCGCAGCCATTATTGCCTCTTGTGAGTGCTAATATCCTTAACATCCACGGACTCGGCACCCCTGATGTAAGTATTTACCGAGTTGTAGATAAATACGTAAGTGTTCTTTTTGCTTTTACTCTTATAAAAGGCACGTCCCGCAATGGCAATTATTCCTGTATTTTCAACCATTTATGGATCACACAAATTTTTGTCCCGTGTGGGATTCGAATCCACAACACTCGGCACAGTGGCTGTGGCGAGGCGTCCCCTTTAAACTTTACACCAATTTGTGTGCAATCAGGTGGCAGCACACTATTGAAAATCTTACCTGGAACAGAGCACTGGGCGATACAGTCGTAACAGAAATAAAACAAAATTACAAGGCTGTATTTATTTTATTACATTCAGTTCTATATAGTCCATCACCAGCTCAATCTACTTAGGTTTATTAACATCGGCGCCATTGGAGAGCACGTTACCAGTTTGTGAATCAGGCTTTTTACATTTAACTCTAATGGTAAGTACAATACCTAACAACAAGACAACACAGCTGATAGAAATTATAACGGGTATGATAATGTCCACCAGTTCAAGTCTGTTCAGCAATTTAGTCGTCAATTCATCGACGAACTCCTCCGGTAGATTGATGCCCTGGAAAAATAAATATTTATAAGAAATCTAAATTTTGGTCGCGACTTTTATGTAAGTAGGTTAGGTTAGAAAAGTAGTACTTTTCTCGGGATACAAGGTACCCTATGGCTTGTTCTGTTCCCCTGACAACGTGTTTGCGAATTTAATGACGATTTATTGAGTGAAAGCGTAACAAACAAGCAAAGTCACATCTGCATTTATAATATTAGTTAGGATTAGGATGTGGCTCGAATTAAATTGAAACAGTGGCGGTTTAGGCGCAAACTCGACTAGATCGTAAATTCAACGGTGACAAAGTCTGCCCTATATTGTACATTGTGTTTTGATGTTTGTCAATAAAATCTCATTGTGCGATACACTGCGTTCTGATACAAGTTTACATCAGTAAACTTGACCGGAAAACCCTGTTACACGAGGCTCACGGATCGAACTCAGTCTTAAACATTCAGCTGTTAATACCAATCCTAAGTTCCTAACTTAAAATTATAAATGCGAATGAGATTTTGTTTCTTTGTTTGTTTATTACGTTTTCACGTCTGAACTATGTGACCAATCACCATGAAATTGTCATGGATTCAGAAAAGGTTCTTTGTGTAATAATCAGTGATCGGAGTAGGTAGATTGATTTTTGGTACTTGTATCATAAATGCACACAGAAAGAATAACATGGATAAGCCATTTTCCCGGAAAGTAATTCCGGTATTTCCGGATTCAATTAAATATTGTTAATGTTGGTAGTGATATTATTCCTACTCAATTCAAAATTTAAAGGAAGGTATCAAAACTAAATTAATTCATTATTTATCTGTTGCATAATAAAAACAATCGAATTCCGATCGAAGCTTTAATTTTTATTTTTAGCCTTTTATGGCTAGAACTTTTATAGATAGACATAAATTGTTGCACTTAAATTTAAATATTTTCATAGGGGTCATGGTAATTTGCATTAAGGGTAGAATAAATGACGGGGTCCCATAGAGGGCCAATGCCTGCTGGGGTCGTGAGACTGTTCTAAGGATGCACCACGACTCTGAAACGTAAAGGGCATACGAAGGAACAGGTTGATTTTAGTCAGATTTTAGGACCAAAAAAAAGGGGTAGAATAAAGAAAAAAGATAAAAATCAAGATTGTTTATTGTTAAATATGTACATTTTACATTTATTCACATTTTTAATCTTCATCGATTACAATGTCAGCATCCTGGTAATCCTGATCTTTACAATTAAAATATATAACTATGAGTTTCTCTATATTTTCTATTTTCAACCTATTTCTTTTAACATCTAAAGTCCATTTATAAATGGAAAAAGACCGTTCTACATCTGACGATGTCAAAGGAGCAAATTTTAAAAAAGGTATTAAATTATGTGCTTCATTTTTTTCAATGGCCTCACTATATTCTCTAAGTGTGTCTAAATCTGGGTTTCGTTCCATAACACGTTCTATTTTATTTTTTATATTTTCTGAATTGCACTGATTTATAGCATCTCTGACGTTGTCAAATGCTAAAAGTGAATCTGTCAACGATAAATTATGCTTTTGCAATTCTTTTAAAGACAAATGAATTATAAAATAATTGTCTTTAATGTAATTTAAATCTTCTTTTAAATTTTCTTTTTCTATAATATTTTTTGCCTCTCGAATAGATACCGCATCAGAGCTGCTTAAACAAGATAATACTTCTTTTATTTTTTCAAAGTTTTGAGCGTAATAAAATGCTGCCTCTAACCAAGTGCCCCATCTTGTAACAACTGGTTGGGGAGGTAGCGGCAAATCTGGATATTTTTCTTTTAAAATTTTGACTCTACTTGGGGCTTTCAAAAATACCTTTTTAACATTTGCTATTAAAATGTTAACATCGTGATATTCTAACCTAATTTGCTCAGATACGCGATGAAGAGAGTGCGCCAAACATGTTACGTGCTTCATTTCAGGTAAGTATTGTTTTAAATTTCGTCCTGCAGACAGCATATATGCAACGCTATCAGTGCAGAGGACAAGAATGTTACCTACCTTCGATTCAAAAGAATCTTCCCAAAAGTTTTCCAAACATTCTAACATAAATTGCGTGATTGTTTGTCCATTAACTACAGTTAGCATTTTACATGCTACCAAATAAGGTCTAGTCAAATTGCTAGGATGTAATGGTTTTATTAAAAAATGGACTATATAGCGACCTAAAAAGTCTGTCGTTTCATCTAATGTTATCCATAGTTTCTCATTTTTATAATTTTGCCGAATCGAATTGATTTTATTCTTAAAAAACTTGTCCAAGTAAACTTTCCGTAACTGTGATTCATCTGGCAGAGTACGATTAGTACACGTACAACAACAGGTACTACACATATATCTTTTAAAGAAATCTTGAAAAGTAGTATTTTTCATCTGAGACCACGGAATATTGCACAAAATGAGAAATTTTATAAGATCGAAATAAAATTCCTCTTCGGGCCGCTTAAACTTTCCCTGGTGTACTGCTCCTTCGATATGTCTTTTAACGTTTCCTTTATTTATGGTTTTCAAATGGCTTTCACATTTTGAACAGTATATTGTACCACTAGCGTGATCGTAAAGTAGTTCGGGATGACCGGATATCCATTTTTCTACAGTTTCAGCCTTGACGTTTGCCATATCTGAACTTTGTTTTAGAGATGGAACCTCGTATATATCACATAAAACAAAGACATGAAAAAATTACATTTTATTTAGTTTATTTAGCTTACTCCGTTTGTTTTATTTTTCGTGGATCAAATTTAGTCATTGAAATTTCACCCTCTTCCTGTCAATCCAAAATGGCTGCCGCTACAAGATGGCGGACAATTTTTTTTTTTTACAATTCCATCAATATATATATATATCAAATGAAAGGGCTTGTTACGTAGAATATTTTGTAGAGAAGTAGATAAGGTCTATAGTAATTTATTTTACCAATACATTGCAAGAGGACACAGGGCATTCAAATTATATACGGATTCCAGTAAAATGTCGGTTAATAGTGGAGTTAGCTGAATTGCGACTACATTACTAGAATATCATAATTTTGTTTCGCACTAAGCTCACTGGTTCATACTCTATTAAAGATTTAACAATATTAAGACTCATGGTATGTTCAGCAGGTTAAGCGAACAAACACAATACTAAAAATATTCTTATAGTACATCCAAACATGCTTTATACTCCTTGTAACTAGTAAAATATTACTTACCAAAGCTTGGTTTAAATATGTAGATCCAATTCAATAGTGAAAAATCTGAGTCCGTATATTCGAGCCAAATCGTGGTTTAGAGCAGATTCCAGAAGTCAGTATGTACACAAGCCAGGGTCAAGTAACGTTTTCACAACACAGTAACAAACAAAGATGCGCACTCTACGAACCGAAGTAAACGAGTGAGCTACCTGGCATGTCGTCGGCGGGCGTACGCATTGTTCTGATAACCGGTTATTGTACCACCCATGATCCTTTGTTCTGATTGGTCGTTGGGTTTTGTCAAATCGTGACTGTGTGCCGTTAAAAAAAATATGAAGAATAATAAAGAATAATATTGCTCATTTTATTACAACTCCTACCTTTTTTTGAGGATGGCAAATCATCAAATGACTCCTTCCACTCTGGCAGAATAAAATTCCTACATAAGTTCCGGTTTTTTTTTAATAATCCACCAATTCCGGAGGAATGTCCATATTAATATATACGTTTCGGATCAATGACTCCATTTCAATCTACCTACTCCGATCACTGGTAATAATGTAATCTAATGTCCTTTAAAGTAGGTACTTTTATTTTTAGTAAGAAAAGTACCGTTCCCGAGCAAGAGAAACGGCGGGCAAAAGCCAAAATACTAGAAAACTTAGCTTGTCGCCGGTAAAGGCTATAAAATAAAAAAAATAGAATCGTTTATTGGACACAAAAATTATATGCGTTGGTCTGCTATGTTAAGATAGCATAGCTGGAAAGAAAGCAACATCGAGATTTCGCTTTTGGGACGCCAATACCAAAATCTCTATGCTCTGAGAATAACCAGACAGAAGCTTTGACAGCTTGGGATCCAGTAATACAAATAGTCAAACCCAAGAAGAAACAAACCACAGCTAGACTTCATGCTACTTTGAGCTCATTCTGCGTAAATAGAAACACCAATAACTAAATTATGTTCGGGTACATTGAAATAACTACACTGGAACATTGAGACAACTATCATCTTAGTCTCCCCGTGACCATGGCTGCTGAAAAGCAACCGAAACGTCGGGGGAAGTGTAAACTTAAATATAAACAGTTTTAATAATTGAATTAGCTTCACAATTAGTAAGTTTAATAGTAGTAGTATGTAGTGTAATAGTTTCTGAATTGTAAAATTTAAAGTGTTAAATATACAACGCGATAAAATCCGTATATAGTAGTTTAATTTCAGTGAGATTGTTTGTTTGTTTGTTACACTTTCACGCCTTAACTATTCGACCAATCATCATGAAATTTCGCACAAACATTGTCAGGAGTACAGAAAAGGACATAGGGACCTTTCTGCCAGAAAAATATCCTGTTGCCGAGAAATATAAATTTATTGACTTGCACGCGAGCAAAGGCGCGGCAATATCTAGTAGAATATACAATTGTCAACATATAATTATTATATCGATTGGCCCTAAATCATAAGGTTTTCTATCATATCATAGGTTTACAATTTAAGGTAAATTTCCAGTTTCAGTTCTCAGATAAGGTGTGGGTTGAGTGAAATTTTCTTATGGCAATTTTTTTTTATCAGCACTTTGTCTGGCTATTTGGCATAAGATCTAGAAAACCTTCAGAAAAATGTGCGTAATAATTTGATAAGAAGACGTCTATGTCTATAATAAAAATAGTTTAATCGACTACCGCGTTATGTGCTTTTGAATGGATAGGTGGACTCTACGTATCGAAAGTCAAAGTCAAAATCTATTTAGCCATTAGGTATGCTCACAAGTTAATACTTATGAACGTAAAACTATAGTGGTTAGAGAGTTTACTAATACTACAAGATACCAAAGCCGCCAGACCTAGGTCATTTCAGTACAGCTGAATGTATACAGTAAATCAGTAATGCGTATACAACGTACATATGCATACTCGCTACTTCGTAAAGGGAGATAATTTGCTTAGTTATTCTCTCTTCTTAATCTTAATCTATTAAGTAATAGATAGGTTAATAGGTAACTAATAACTATTAGTTATAGGTAAAGGATTGACCCCATCCAGTCGAGAATACGACAGACGTAAGTCTATTTCAATTCAATCCATAATACGCATCTAATTTTCAATCTATAAAGAGGCAGGTAGAAAGTAAAATAGCAATACATAAATTAATGAGAAAATAATACATTTTAAATAGGCACCGTGTAGAATAATTTTACTGTAAATAGTTACACTATTCCCAGTCTATAGAGTTTAGAGCAAAACGCAAAAGTAACATATATGCTTTATGTATGTACATAGTCTAATACCTATATCTAAAGGGGTAGGCAGAGGTGTAATGAACCTCAATTTCATTAGATTAGGTCGTTAGTTTATACGTAAAAATCTAAGCGAGTCTCTTGCCTTTATTCGAGCATAATTATAGACTCTATACAGAATTTCTTGACGGAAAATCCATATAACATATTGCCGGATTCAGGAATCCTATGTGAGACAGAGCGCAAAGCAGTCGCATTAAATGTTATTGTGTCAATTTATATTAATTGCAAAATAATTATAATGCAGATCCATTTTTATACTATGCTGAATTATGATATCTCAAATCCAATCGTTTATTTGCTAATATGTGATTTGTACAGATGGTGTAATACAAGAACAACACATTTGCCATCAAAGCCCCATGGTCCCATGTACCTGTTTGTTTACAGTTTAAATACTCGTTCACAGAATAAAAACACTCTTGAATGAGCCATTTAAGATTTGATTGCTTGTTCAATCTATCTATCATCCTGATACAGTCCACTGTTGGATATACGCCTCACCCAAATTATGTCCGAATAGGTTTTGGAGTCATCGTCCGTAGTTGTTAGTCTGAATAAGTCAGCTAATTCAGATTATTTCAATATACATCGTACCGTGACCGTTTGTGTTTTAATTGCACCATGCGTCACTGTGAGTTAGTATGAATTTTTTGGTAGGCACTATTTTTATAATAACTAGTCCCATTATCATCTACTAATGTTTGCCCTGTGTTAGAAATTTGACGCTAATTATCACTGAAATGTTAGCAAAATATATAAGAATTTACATTTATTAAGAAATATATTTTGAATGATTTTTATTAATGTAATGTAAAGCTCTTCAATAGCTACTAAACGAAAAAATACTGATTTTGGTTTACAGGCAGAGGAGAAAGAGCAACTAAACTAAGATAATAATGCCAGTATTGACTCAAGTAGTAATTCGTAGTCTCTGCCTACCCCTGTAAATCACTTATAAACTGTTCCACTAGGTACTGGACACCGGCCTTTCCACCACGTGATAAACGATAGGCCACAGTCCAGCACGATGGTTCAGTGAGGGCTGGCAGACTTCACACATCTTTGTGAACATTATGAAGCACTCTCAGACATGCAGGTTTTCGCACGGTGTTTACCTTCACCATAAAACAACATAAGTGCCTTCATCGGGATCGAGCTCAAAACCTCTGTGTGACAGCACCATGGTTTCACTAGGCTGTCGCTAGTTTTTTTTTATTTTCTATGCATTTATTTGTATATTGACTAAAGTAAATATACCTACAAAATTGCTGACGGCGGTTGCCAATAATCTATATATTTGTCGCATTTCGTACAAAAAATAAAAATAGGCTCCATCCAAATTATATATTTGGTAAAGAAAATCACATATAGTTTTAATATTTTGAATAAAGATGTTTTTGGTAAATACTATCTAAAATCTAATATTTATTTGTCTTGCAAATTATGTTTAAAAAAATCTAAGTATTTAAACAAGGCTTAAGACATGATTTCTATGTCGTGGGGGACTTTACAAGCATTCGAACAAAGAACACCCAGAATCGGTAAAGTAGGTATTTGTGGATCACACAAATGTTTGTCTCTGTTTAGGGATTGATCCCACAACACTTGTACACACGGCTACACATCAAGTTAGACATCTTATATACACATAACTATGCTACATACAAACTAGAGAATTTTCGGAAAGGGACAGTGCATAGTGGTGTCTATGTAATAGTAAGGATAGAGCATAAAAAAATATAACGCACTCTCTCGCACGATTCGCAGCGTTCAACTTCCAATAGTTCAAAGTCCAAACAGTCTAGGTTGATGAGTCGCTGTGTGTACTAGCAATGGTAAGCCGAACACCTTCATCACTACGCTATCTGTGCACTCAATATATCTCTTCATATAGTTCGTTCGTTGCTCATAGTATATGCAGGGTTAATTAAAAATACTAATATCCTTTTACGCGCGTTTTATTTATACATTACTTTTGTTTTACTCTTTTTTTCATAATCATTCATTTGAAATGGGTTGCTCTAATGGCACGACAAAGACTTAAAGTGTAAATAGATCACACGCGGTCGCAAAAGAAAACCGCGGCGTAACCAAACAACAAAACCGCGAATGGCCATGCGTTGGACGGGGTGCATGCAACTTTTAAATTAACGAGATATGTGTAAAAACCCAGGGTTCAACCTCTTCGTCTTATATGTAAAAGTAATGAAAAGAAATGACCCCTATATCTCGGGGGTCTTTTGACCCACAGGGCCCATATTCAAACTCGATTGAGGTATAACCCCAAGGTGTCTGCACACCATGTTACAAGTCAATCGGTTCAGTGGTTTCGGAGCTATGCCTGTCACTAACAAACTGTCACTAACAGACAGACACGTAGACCTACATAATGTTTTTATTAACGTATTCGAAGAAGATTCGGAAGTTAAAAAAATTTTAGATATTGCCCGCTCGCGTGAATGTAGTTTAAGTTAGGTTATGTTTGTAAGAGGACTTTTCTGGATAAAAGGTACCCTATGTCCTTTCCTGTTTTGTTGACAACGTGTATGCAAAATTTCATGATGATCGGTTGAGTAGTTAAGGCGTAAAAGCGCAAAAAACAAACAAACTCACATTCTCATTTATGATGTTAATTAAGAAGTTTTTGGAAAATGCATTGTTAAGTACAAAATAGTATACACCTACATTTTGCTATCTGCAGTTTTACGTTCCACGGAACAAGGGACGAGTAGATATATTCTCGTCTACAGGATGCAGTTCCATATTTACATTATTGTTTAAAAAAAGCTCCAAGACCATTCCTGGAGTCCTGTTAATAACATCAAAACAGAGGACGCAAAGAATTTGTGATTCGAAGACAGGGTTCAAATCTATGATACACATTCGTAGTGTGAAATAATTGCAGTATTGCCATCCAATCATCGTCTACACGCAGAATTTCTAAATGTCGCAGACCTACATGTCGCTATTTAGATTAAGAATTATTTTTAATTATTATTTATTTAATTCTAACACTATCAAACATTCGTCTGAAATAAAATACTATAATTATAGAATTAGTAGGCTTACCTCTTCCACCCACAGGAACGGCATAAGAAGTGGTCGTAGATTCGAAGTGGCACCTATTCCGGAGACAGGTCGCGTGAAGATATTGAACTGCGCTCTTTTATAGCCACGGACAGGAGTACCAGTGTTCTGAAAAAACAAAAGATATTATTGACTTGCTTTGATATCATACGCTAGGTTTAGTATAGTTAGATGTGTCAAATATACATTTTGACCAAATGGTTTAAGTCTCATATTTAATCAATATCATTGTCAGCCAACGGCAAAGGAAAATATCGTGAGAAAATCTGCATGTCTGAGAGTTCTCCATAATGTTCTTGAAGATATGTGAAGTCTGCTAACCGCGCTGGGTCACTAAAACTACTTCAGCGCGTCAGTCAGCCAGCCTACATAAAACACTATTGAGTACTTTCCTCTCCTCTATTACGCTAACCGTCATAGGTAGTGCTAAGTGCGTTCAGTGAGATACCATTACCTTGACGGACCAATTAATTATAATAGATGAGAACAGTTTTGCTGCTTGCGTATCTTGCAAATAGCATACAGCATAAAAATTATCCAATTATAGGTCTGGGAGCTATTCTCGATAAAAATATATTATTAATACTATCGGAAGTTATAGAACTATCCAAATAACACTTTGCCGTAGCAATCAAATCCTGAAGATCGATAGCTGCTCACACGTCAATGCTTACGCTACTGGACCAAAAATTAAATGTTAGTTATATAAAAATAACGTTAATGCTTATTATTCATATAAAACGCGATTATATAAAACCTATGCAACTTCATTAATTATTGACAATCGTATCGGTGTTGGCTTACAAACTAGTTGGGGTTAAATATCAATTATAAGACGAAACGCCAGAGACCTGACCTTGACAAGCCAAAGATATAACTAATGATTTTCATATATAATACTTTTCTTGTTATATCTATTGAATGTACAACTACCAAAATTGATAAAGACTTCTAGGTATTAAAGTTAAGTAAAAATTTAAATGAGATATAATATACATATTATTATATTTAGATTGGTTATACAAGATATTCGTAATATCAACAGTGATTTAAAGTGTATGGGATCTATGCTTTCATATAAATATTTGGCTAAAGCATAGCAACGTTGAATATAAGTAATATATATTATATTTATAAATTATTGGCGCAGTCACTGATAATTCAAGATATTTGTGATGTCATTGCATGCGTTGGCTAATACGATACGTAAATATCTGGTTATTTGAATAGAGACATTGAAATTAAACTACTATATACTGATTTTATCGCGTTGTTTATTTATTACTGTATTACATAATTTTGAGACTGTTACACTGTAGTAGTGTAACAGTCTCAAAATTATTTTATGTTCTACTACTATTGAATTTTACTAATATATATATTTTATATTGTATTTAGGTTTATATATATAAACTAATAATCTTACTTGCTATATAAATGATAATATTATATATATCATTCATATAGCAAGTAAGACAAATGCTGATATTACAGTCTATAGTGCAAGAACGTACTCTTGCCGGAACAGAGAAGTTTTGAACAAAACAATAGAGACCCGTTAGGACCTTAGCGAGCAAAGTAAAAAAACATAATCAACAAGGAGTCAAGGATAGGCATCCTTCCAGTACCTAGGTGGGCAACCAATGCCGATTGATGATGTCAATTATTAACCATACTTCATAACTTGAATGGATATTTTTTTTAACATATACTACATCTTCTGCTAGCAATCCATATCAAGTCGTAATTCAAATGTGATCCTGACTGTTTGCTGCTAGTAAAGATAAGCCACTAAACGCTTTGACGAAATTCGACACAGAGATAACTGCAATCATTAGTACACATACACATAAAAACGTCCCTCGAAACTGGCAACCACTAAGTAAAGAATGTGGTATCGAAAAATGATTGGTAAGCGTAGCGTGACATCGTCTATTAGAGGCAAAGACGTGCTATAAAAGTGGCGAGAACCACGTCATCGATCTCTTCGGTAAAGTATGAAAGATGGCTACACAGAGGACATAGACGTCATGCGACTGAATGATCATAAAAGACCACAAATGTTTGTAGAATGTTATAATAATTGTAGGTCTTACGAGTTAACATAATAGTTATGGGAGGTATACAGGGATAACTGAAAACAAAAATTAAATCTTATACCCGTGACTTATTTATACTTTACTTAATACATTTTGTTCTATTATTTTTATAATAGATTCATTATTTAATTTATTTTATAGGAAATACAAATTTTGAAATTGTTTGGTCTAATCGCACGAAGAATACTTAAGACTAAAGGCGGTCGCAACAGAATTCAGCGGCGTAAACAAACAACACAGTTGAAAGGGAAAGGCGTTGTGCGGGACGTGACGAATATAATTTTTAGCTTGTTATTGGAAAAAGTATTGAGATTTGTAAAAAGTGGTAGAACAAAAGATGGTAATTGAAATGTAAAGAAGACTCAGGTATGAGTACTGAGTACCTATATTTCTTTTAGCTCTGTACTTATGTATATCCTTCTGGAGTTAATGGTAGGTACAATATTTAATCTGACCGTTTATTATCAGCCAAAGCTAATAAGCATACGTTGTTTGCCTACATAATAACATATTACTATATACGCAGCTTTGCTTGCGACGGACTACACTGATGTATAGGTAAAGCCTCGTCGAACAAAACTATACGAATGCACGTATGGAGTATTGGTTAAAGTGGTTGCCTCACTGGTTCGCTGTGTCTGTTGAGTCCGATTCGAACATAGGAACGATCACGAATTGTTTTCCGAGGCTGGGAGTGTTTTGTGAAAGAAGAAGTTAGAAGAAATATGCACCCGTATATAGAGCCTATCAAATGCCTATTCAATAGAATAATTTATGTATAATGCACATATAGGTGACCTATACAGTTCTACAAATAAACGGTCTGTCTAAAGTTATAATTAGTTTTAATATTTATTGATTTAGCCTGTCCGTCTGCCAAAGGATTTTCATTCCGAAATGAAATGTGTTCTATAAATATCATGAGCGGGCTCTGAATTATCGAAAATGATTTGAAACTGACTAGTTTGAAGGCTATCCCATCGATAAGACACTATATACTGAGGTTATCCCTTGACGACAGATAGCGTAGTCTGCCTATTTTGTCTAATATTTATTTATTTTTCGTCTAATTAGGTTGAATGTCAAAATCAAGTCAAAAGTCAAAGTGTGTACCTATTACCCTTTATTTGGAATTTGAGTACTTCTATAGACAGTTATCTCGCGAAGCGTCCTTAGTAGGAATCGGTGCTCTTTTGCGAATAGCTATTGGCAATCAAATATCAAGAATAGTGCCTTGTTACATGTGTTTAATGTCAGCAGACTTCATCGGGTGCTAGTGTTTAATACCGTCACAATAATATGGAAAGTGTTAAGACTGTCTCACAAGCTTAGCTATTAAATAAACAAATTACAGCTGGTAAACAACAGGTCAAAGTAACACCAATTTCTAAATAGTGGTTGGGTTCTTTAAAATAACTTTTAACTTCTAGACCTTGAGACCAAGACCACCCTAGTCTCTTCCGGACCATGATATCCAGCCAAGAGCACCAGAAACGTTGACGAATGTATAAATATAAATAATTGAGAAGGGCACTAAACTAAAAATACCTGCTAGAAAATGCATTATGTACACTTTTTGAAAAATATTGTTCATATCTTTTTATTTAAAGAATATTATTATATATTTTTTAATATGGGATTAAAGGTTATTTCAATACCTATTCAGTGATACCAGATAAGCTGTGATAAGTTTAACTTACTGCGGAAAAGAAAAGACAACAATTAACCCCAAAATTGCTCACTTAGCTCACTGCAGTTTGCGAGACTAATTGCAGGTACAAAAAGGCATGTTTTGAGTAAAACGTCATCATATGCATTTCAACGCTCAACCTGAAAGGATGTTTCCTGAATACAATTGCATTCATCTGAAGAAAATGGATACTACCCCGTAAAAGCCGTTCAAGTCATTGCTCTAATTGAAGCGGGGCAGAACCACAGTGCTGTTTTCGACAGCTGAATATTAGCCAATATTCAGTTCGTCGTGTATACCAGCGCTATAGGGAGACTAGTGGCTATGAACGACGACGAGGATCTGGTCGAACCAGAGCTATAACACAGCGCGACAACCGATTTCTCGTAACGACGGCTTTGCGAAATCGTCGTCTGACTGCCGTTGATCTTGCACATCATCTTCAAGAGGTGCGTGAAGTAGACGTCAGCCGGTGGACAGTCAGAAGAAGACTTGCTGAAGGAGGTCTGAATGCGCATAGGCCAGCAAATGACCCTAAACTGAAGCCAGCTCTTCGCCGGGCCCGTCTTTGATTTGCACAAGAACATGTACACAGGACAGTCGACCAATGGGGAGCAGTCCTGTTCTCAGATGTGTGCAGAATCTGTCTTCATGCCAATGATGGACGAGAAAGGATCTATGGAAGGCATATAGAGAGATTTGCCCAGTGTTGCATTACGGAACTTATGCACTTCTTATTAATATTTTTTTATTCCAATTATTTTGTTTTTTTTTTAATTGTCAACCTTTTTTAGTTAAGCAAAAATCTTTCAATTAAGATGAATTTGTTTTTGTCTTTTTTTTCAACAGTCAGGTAAGTTTATTACCGCTTATGTAGTATCACTATGTAAATAGGTATAGAAATAACCTTTCATCTCTTATTAAAAAAATATGTATTTCCTTCAGTAAAAATAAATAAAGAATATTTTCAAAATAAATGTTCACATGTGCGATTTCTTTGCACCCAAGTGTAGTTTAAATTTTAACGTGCCTTTGTCGATTCGGTCCGATATTCGCATAGAACATTAGTGGGTTCTATGTATATCACAATAATTAAAATGTAGGTCCCCAACAAATGCGTTCTGCCCTTTAGGACATGCTTGGCCAAGATGTAGATTACGGTACGATTTGCAACCGCCATTCAATTGGGCCAATTCCAAAATTCCTAAGTGCTTTTACTTTTTTATACCTTTTTGTAGGTACTGGTTGAATGAAAAAAGCAGACAATGATAAAAATACCACCAATGTTTAGGGATAAAATATTTATATTGTGTGTTTATTTTTTGGAAGCTTTTTGTGCTGTTTTGCTGAGAGTCTAAATTATAAAAGAATTTTAAAATTGAACCCAAAATTTTAGTCAGTCGGCGGGCTGTGTCTCTTAAGATTAATAGTTTGCTGAGTGAGAAGCAAATCTCTTCAGATGTATTTATAGTCGCTGTGATGCATCGTTGTAGACTGGTCATACAGGCCGAAGAACTGGCAGCAGAACTCTTCCATTGTGTGAGTTAGTGACTCGCCAATTGTAACAAAGCACTAAAGTCTGTTTGACAGAGGTCAACTATGGCGAAACGGAAAACCGGAAAAGGACCCTCTAGCATACTTTAAGCTACATGCATAGTTGTAGTGATTAATCATCCCTACTATGTAAATCATCCCTTTTAAGATTGTTGATGATTCTATGCATATTTTAAAATAATTAAGCTAATTAAAAACGTAATACAATGTTAAACCAATAAGCTTAAAATATTTAATATTAATAATTACTATCACGTATATATGTACTTTTGATGGCTAGGTTAAGACTTTTGATGCAGAGGTCATGAAGGATGAGGGACACGGCACGCATCCTGAGAAGCTTCCTCTATATAAATCCCTAACCACCGGTTGATTAGACTGTTGCTTAATTGTTCCTGATCCCGGTGAGCCTTTATAATTATTTTTTATAAATGTCTTTTATAAAACAATTTGTTTAGTCATGACTATTGGTATGTGAAATAAATTAATGGGACAGGGCTTATTATTAATTTAGTTTAATATTATTCATTGAATTATTATTAATTAATCGTAAACCGCACGAAAATGTAAAGTAGGTAAAAAGTTCAAATGACTTTGTTAGTAAACGTGTCACAGTCTGTTATAATTATACTAATTTATATATATATGTATGTCGCAGAATGTGGTATTTTTAATGGAATGTCAAGCATTATTAATTTAGTTAAATCGTTTATTTTTAGTTAATCGTTTACTTAATTTCATTTTGATTAATGCTTGAGTGTGTTTAGTTGTGATACGGTGACAGCTAACGAATGACAACTGACAGATGACAGTTAGTCGATTTGAAGGGACGGACGTCCGCACGACGGTCATTCTATCGAGAACGCTCGGAGCGGTCGGTCATATCGTGTTACAACTAACCTCACTACATTCAAAGTGATTGTAATTTTAAAATAGTACTTTAATCGTTAAATATTGTGAGCATCCTCAGTGATTTTGTTACTAAAGTTAGGTTACCAATAAAGAACATTACCCTAGTGTTATTTCGAGATTTCCCTCATGTCTGACCACCACGTGGACGGACTAGAAAATTAAGATACCTTACGCCGTCATATAGTTTATAGAGGTTATTATTTTAAGAACACCATGTGAACACCCGTCCTCAGACGATCCCGTCCTCAAACGATCCCATCCTCAGACGGAAAAAATAATATCTAAGTGGGATCTAGACGCGCCGCGCATTTTCTGTTTCGAGCAACGATTTTTCCAATAATGTATCGTTATACATTATTGGCTTTTACATTTACAAAAAATATTTTATTAAATGGAGTAATCATACAATAATTCTATTTATAATATACATTATTATTATCCTATTATTACTTATACGATCCGTGTTTAATACTTTACTTTCAATGTTCAAAACGTAAGATAAAAAATAATTATTTGTTCAAACGGTAAAAACACAGGTTAAATCTTATCCCAATGATAATACTTGAATTGAATTGAATTAGAAGAGGGGATCGAGTAATCATAGTAACGATACTGACACTTACTTCGAAATAATTTTAGTATTACCATGCAAAAGTGTGAGATTCCTCTTGTGAAGACCAGTAGCGAATATTATTGTCGGCTTAATAGGATTCACTGTAATACATTCCTATCTTTTTAGGAGTTACTTCCACTCTACTTGTATTTCCTATATCGCAATGGACTTTACAAATATTCAATCAACAGACACAAAGAACACCCAGACACCACAACCATTTCTGAATCACACAAAATTTTGGCCGCTATCGATTCGAGCAATTCGAGAATCGAGCGATTGGGATTGGAACCCGCAACACTCTCCATAGTAGCAGTGTGACCATTCAAAACACGAACCCTTTGATCTAGTCAAATATGTATCCATACACTAGTACATAATAAGGTAATTAAAAATATAATTATATATGAATATAATTTAAAATAAATTGTAAAATACATATTTACGTAAATAGTAATATTACATATGCTTGTAATCAATTGAGAGAATCCGAACTGTCACTCCTTTATACAGGTTATACTGTAACCTACTTAGGAGATCAGAACTGCACCCACTATAATTGTAGCAAATTAATAATTTTACCATGTATAAATTGATGAATGATCAATAAACTTTATTATATTATTATTAATTAGTATGCTCATAAAATGTTTTTCTTCAGTACAGCATTCAGCAAACATATTATAACTCACTTAGCTTGCGCTGAAATATTAATTAATAACATCGCCGGGCCACTGTACCCTTGGCCTGGAGACCTAAAAACTGATGCAGGCAGCGGTGTCGTAGCTATAGACAGGTATAGGAACTGTATTGGTATGCTAGCTGTATCGATCTCAACGAGCCCGCTTCGGTAGAGACCTGTCCACACACTAAGGCCATTGAGTTTTAGGCTTTTAGATGCAATCGTGATTTCTGTAACATGTGACATATCTGGCTCACGTCTTTATTTCAACGGACGGATATAAAATTGTGTTACTTTGATTAACTCTTGCTAGCTTTTCTTGTAATGTAGGTCGATTTTATGTTGTCTACTGGGAATAATCTTAATTACCGTGCTAATGAGATTCTTTTTTAAAAGTACACACTCTAGTCTGGCCTCTGAAACCGAAAATAAACGAAACGTCATGTCACGGGAGCAACAACGAAGTCTTTTCCTTTAACTTATCATAATTATGTTGATTGACTTGACCGACGTGCTGATTAGTCTGTGCTGGTCTTTCCCGTTTACATTTAACTAGTATTAGCAAGGTATATTTGCACGCACGAGGTCAATATGACGACTTTATGAATCTAAATTACAGATAAGATGTTGTTGACCAAACATACACAGCAAAATTTTAAAGTGATGTTGTGGTCATGTATTTGTTATTCTTATTAATATAAAATATATTATAAGTGCAAGGGAACGAGAAATCGCTCTTTGAATATATCAAGCTTACCTATTCTTATCTCAACGTTTTGTTTTAGTGCGAGATTAGCGATAAGTAGATACTACGCTCTTAATATGCATTTAATACTTATGTATGTATAATAATACTGCTTCTTTGAAATTATAAATAAATCCTTAGATTTCTACTCTTAAATTTTATTCAAATTGGTTCAGCCGATTAACTGTACCTATTCAATAACTTTAAAAACGTAATAATTGGAGTTTTTTTTACACTTATTATATTCTTTTATATTATATTTATAGCTTATGCCCGCGGCTTCGTTCGCTCGATAACAGTACACATCCGCACGAGCTTGTAAGGTATATTGCAGTATTTACACAAAGGTTTTCTTTGTGATGGATGTAAGCTTTCAAATGTTTTTCTCATGTCTTGAAATACATACCACATTTTTTTAGACAAAGAATACTTCCGATGTGTGGCAAATTGGCTTATCAATGTCGTC
Source organism: Catocala nupta (assembly GCA_963675205.1). Lineage (NCBI taxonomy): Eukaryota > Metazoa > Arthropoda > Insecta > Lepidoptera > Erebidae > Catocala > Catocala nupta. Next base: position 31,744,664 of record OY776078.1, on the reverse strand, counting down.
GTAGTTCCATTCTAATGCAGTTTCCTTAATTCTGTCATATGGTTTGCACATAAGATTTAATAGACTTTAAACTAAATATATACCGTGATTAAACAATAAACGAAACATATTGCAACGATTTTGAGAAATCAAACTCGCGTTGGTGTCTGGAGGAATGGACTAAGTGCATTAGCACTTTAGCCTAATTTATTAAAATTGGAACAGTGGTGATAATAATATCAGCCCTGTTATTTTACTGTCCTACTACTGGCACAGACTTCTTCAGTCGTCCATCATGCTGGGTCAGTGCAGGTTGACAAAGTTTAATACATCTTCGAGAAAATTATGAAGCCCTTTCAATCGGTTTGCACACAATTTTTTTGTTAGCAGTACCAAAGGGTTGATTTCTTTGCCTTGGTTATGTCATCTCCTACGCTTAGACGCCATATAATGTTTATTTATTATGCTTTTATTACCGGCTAATTGATAAAATGATTAATTAATAATAATGAACACTTAAATTGAGCCACCGGTGCTGCAAGCTGACGTTTAAGGAAATAGTAATTATCGTTCTACCTAAACACGCCAATAATATGAATACATGTTAGAAAAAGACAGATACAGCTGTGACAGTTTGTACTTTACATGGCAAACTTTAATGAGATAGGTAAGTAATTAGAAGAAGCTAAACTATGCAATACTATTATAGAATGTAGTTTAGTTTCTGTTTTAAAATTAGTTGATTGTTACTCAGCATTACCCTAGCCGGAATATGTATGACTAAAAGCCCGTGTATAATAAGCAAACTGACTGTACAATATTTTATTGAAACCGTAGGTATATCACGTATGCTAGCTAGGTATTCAAATAAATATTTTTATTCGATTTAATATACAAGTTACATCTGAAGTCCATACATGTCAGGATTCAGATATCTAGGTCACCGGGGAGCTGCATTCGCTACGTTTTGCCTACACACACATATGCACACACACACATATACACATGTAATAAATAGTTCACCCGCCACCCCATCACCTTGTTGCGTCCCCAACAACATGTAATATATTATTTTAAACATTGACAGATGATTGAAGTAATTATTAAGAGCACTCTGAAGTACACACGGTTACGTGAGTACTTCAAATTAATAGACATGTTGTTTTCCTTCTTCTTTTACTGCATTGGCTATAGCTAACTTTTTCATACAATTTGTGATTCATTGTTAAGTTTGGGAGCCTGGTAATCTGTCTGACAGGATTTTCCTAGTTCAGATACCAGTCTCTCACAAAGGTGCATTTGGTAACATATGTTACAAAATGATAAAGAATGAAAGTTACCTTTGTGAAAGAAAAATAAATAAATAATTATTATTAGCATTCATTTCTGTTAGTAGTTTGGGAACATATTGATATATATTTCTAGCCCGATACCTGTGGCTTTATCATCAAAGTGCGTTGATCAAAACGCAACACTTGGGATTTTGGCAGATATATAATGTCTTAACACTGGACCACCAATAAGTAGTTTATAATATTTATAAATAAATCTATTAATGATATAACTACTGTCATAGACCTTCCTTGTGGTTTAATTAACATTTTCGCTAGCAGTAAATTAAGATGTTTGTTACAGGGAGAGCTTATACACTATGCGTCACGAACTTCTTCGTAAGGAGCACTAGGTTCTTTTGAGTACTTGTTGTTAAACTTCTCCGGACATAACTTCCGCCGACCGACGCCAGCCTCATGAAGCTTTAAACACAACTGATTGACGTTAAGACGAAAACTATGTAATTATGATGTGGTACTCACAGGTTCTATGTCCATAAAAATCTTGTGCAGATCTTCCTGAGGTGACAGACCAATCACGCCCTCCTTGTACGACTCATCCGCGAAGAGGAAGTGCGGGTACGTCATCACCAAGAACGCGCCTAAAACAAGAGACAAAGGATTTATAGTAAATTTTCTTACATCTTTACCCCGTCTTATTTATGTAGCAAATAAATACTGGCAAATAAAAACAATACATAGAGCCCCGTCTCTCTATATACTAAATAAAACAGATAATACAAAAATGTCTATGTGTAAGTAATTGTGATTTTAATAGTTTATGCGTTTGAGATCTTGCCGGTAGTAGTATTTGCATTAATTACTACATAGAATATAGGAAATATTTCAGAAAAATAAGACTAAGTTAAATTATATATCTTCTAACAACATTTTTGGAAGAAGATATCGTATAATTTTAGTTTTTTATGTTGTAATATTGTGAGAGATAAGTCCTGCCAATATCCTTTTTAAGAAAATTAATATTAGCTTCATCCCTCAATATCATTATGCGTTTGGATATGTGCAAGGCAAATCAGTCAATGAAAATAAACAGTTCAATTATAATGAACATGTCAGGAAAGACTTTAGTACGAGGAGTTAGTTGTTTATGTATGTCCTTTAACGTTATTAATGTTGGTAATAAGTAAGCATTGTGCTTCCTACCTGACGACGATATATAAACATTACACATGATTTATGTATAATGATAAGATTATATAGTTAGAGAAATTGATTAGCAACGTGCAATATCTTCTTAAAGCAAGACTATAAATATTTTTAAAGGACTTCAGAAAAGGAAGAGGTTCGGTATTTAACAGGCAGTACATATATTTTAAAGTATATTTGGACATAACTTTTTGTATATAACCCGATTATATAGATGACTTATAGCGTCATAATTATACCGTATGAATTTCATTGACATTTGACCTTGGAATTTGAAAATATATCAGGAGAAATAAATTAAATAAAGAGAATTGTCATAAATTCTCCATTAACTAACCAGTAGGTAAGGATAGTGAGAGTTATTGTCACTGGTTATATTACGAGAACCTACCATTGGGTCACCCATTTGGTTTTTAAATTTGGTGACCGTTATTAAAAACTGTAATATATATTTTTTTAATAAGTAGCATTAGTAGTATTAAACCACATAAGAAAAAAAGGAAAGAAATAGTGATTTCATGTTGGTTTATGTTTACATATATCTTACTGGTTCTTATATCTTTGGTGAACCTCGATTTATTTTCCAGGTAGTGCCAGTCCCTATCCACCGATTGCCTAAATATATACATATATACATTTAGAATTTAGTGTTAAAACGTAATGTCCTAATATCCTGGGGTGAGCACTAATCAATTCCTTAGAGGACATTGCTCATCTGGTTGCCGTAATAAAAAACCTTACATAGAAAAAAATATATATTAGTCCTGTTTAAATACTGTCCCATTGCTGGGCACGGGTCTCTTCTCAAAAGTTAAATCTCTAAACTACTTAACATTTCTTTAAGAATGTTATGCAGAACTCTTACTTACTCACTCACCAAGTTTTCCTTCTCTGTTGAAGAGAGAGTTAATTAAGTATTTAATACGCACATCATTTGTATAAGTCCAACGGTCTGCCTTGAGATGGAACTCAAGACCCTTAGTCTAATGGCAAAACCTGTACCTGTAGTTTGTGGCAGTGTTGCCATTAGCTTATCGGTGTTGACTGATCCTCTATATTATCATCAGTTTATTTAATAGCCACGTTTATAAATTACACATTTATTTATATGGACTACTATACTATTAAGTGGGACTCATCTGTGCTTGCCCACAAAGATGTGGCCACAAATCGTTACCAATTAGCTGCCACAAGATATTCGACGATGACGGTCAAACCTAAACGGAGATGGTGCGATGATACCTTGACGCCTTTGAAAGGGATTGGTAGGGACATCTAATAAAAAAGTGATTTGGTAATCAAGTCAGAGGGTTTTGCCTAGCAGTGGACCATACCACATCCCAATGAAACAAAAAATATTATTTTTTTAAATAGACAGCTTCCGCACTATGTGTAAATCCTGTATCTTAAAGAGAGGGGATTTTGCAAACATTCAGACAACGGTCTCTTCTCTTTCAGATACTTCAACACTAAGCTACAATAGCCCAGTAGCCCCATTATCTTTGGTATGAATGTAAATGTCAACTTGATAAATCATCTTATATAGATCATAGCGTCATCAAATTAAGATCGTCAAAACTCGGAGTCAAGCAATACCTACTAGATGCTCTCAATAGATGGCAGTGACGTGCTGTCCGTATAAGAGAAAGACCGGGGACAACTAAAATCCTCAAGTCTCAGTAAAAAAGTAAGCATAATTGGTAGCAGACCGCCGCCCGTTAGTTGTCTTCCATCGCTTATTAAATCCTGGAGAAACTGCCGTAGAGCTTTTCAATAGCACCAGCTGCCTTCCTTATGAGATTTTAGTTTAAGAGGTGCTGGCCTCAGCTGTTTCCCGTATACAATATTTACCGTCATGAACCATTCTAACAACTCATCTTTACCACAGTTGCATAATATGGATCTTATCAAAACTGCGAGAGTTTTCTTTCTTTTACAACATGCCCATTTCGCCAGTCGAATGCACGTTAAGAAAGAAACATCAATGCGCGTGTATATCTAATTGTTGTCTTTTAGCGTGGGCAAATTATGTTTTCAGAAGAGATATAAACAAGAATGATGGCACTACGACAGCGATCAATAAGACTATTCCTATTCCACTTACTGTTTACAGATGGAGTGGAATCACTTTTAAAGGCATAGAAACATCCATAGTCTTATGCCTATGTCATCTTCGGGGTCATAGACTCTATGACCCCAAAGAGGTAGGCAGAGGTTTGTTGCACCCCCATTTCGCCAACTATTAGGCCAGCTTATTGCCGTACCGAGCCCTGTTCCAAACATCATTCTGCTACCGAGAATTTTTTGAGAAACATACCAATTTGACCGACCTATGAATCTGACCCGATGCTTTATGCACAGCACACGCATATACCACAGCTGTGTCACTGACGCTAATTTAACATATATTACATCGAAAACGTACGAATATAACCTCAATTTATTATTATATTAGCTGTTATTACTCATTTATGAATATTTTTTGAGTAGTTCCCACAAACAAACATTTCCGGTTTCTTTTGCTATTAACATTTAATTAGACAGGTTATGCTATATGCTATAGCTAGTAGTGTGGCGGTTAATCTCTTTATTTAAGATAACGTTATATTTTGTTGTAGCAACTGTGAAACATCGTTATTTTAAGTTTGATAACAAGTTGTTATGAAATTTGATCTATCTTTATGAGAAGACTAGTTGTCCCTTGCGGCTATAATTATTGCTCCGCCACCGGAGTACGTAGCATAATGTTATATAGTATATAACTTTTCTCAAGATTCAATATCAAACGCAGAAATCAGATCGTTAGTTCAAGAGATTCGCGCAGTGAAATAAAAAAGTAAACAACCTGTTTAACTTAATATATTATAGATTTTAAACACTGTTAAATTATTTTTTAATGTTGCTTTATAGACACCATTTATAATTTTATTGCTTGATGGCAAGTGGTAACCGTCAGTCATGAGCTTTGTTATGTTATATATAGAAATTCTATTACTTAATCTTGAACTATACTATAGAAATTCAGCCGAGCTTGTTATGGGTTGTTCCGGATTTATCCGATGACGTTTCATCCTACGCTGTTTTTTTTCCTAACTCAACCTATTTACGTTCCTTACTCAACCGACAGCAATTATTTCAATTTTTAATTCTTGATTCATCCTATAAATATTTCTAGCTCAACCGATTACGAAATCACCTAAAAGCTCTAAGTTTTATTTTGACGGTCAGAACAAAAAATACTGCTTTCGTAATCTATACATAAAAATAAATAAAATTGAAGTGTCTGTTTGTAATGTCAAAATAAGAGCTTTTTACTAAATGCATATGAAAGTACATTCGGTACTTATATAAAAACGGGGAGTATTTAACTGCACATCAAAAAATACTAATTGCACAGCGAAATATGCTTACCAAAAGTACTAATTGCACAGCAAAATATATTTCATCAAGATATAGAGATCAAACTAAGTCGACGGAGCCGCTTGGCGTGGCTCCTATATTTGGGTTTGGTTTAAGAAGGAACCTAACATAAGCTAATATTGAGTGTACATGTGAAGCAATTATGTTTTAATTTTTAATTTTAAATAGAAGAATAACTATTCGGCAATATTCTAATAAAATTTTAAAGATTGTATTAAGGAACACATTTCAGTTGAATAAAGAAACTTTATTAAAATATTGTAATCTGACCAGTTAGGAATACTAGTTTAGGATGAGTAAAGAAATAGGATTAGACGTCATAGGATGAATATGGAACAACCCCTTGTTACCGATTTTTTTTGCATACCCTTTCGCGAGGTGACGTGTTGGTTATGTCGGACTCACTGGGGGAAAGATGGTGACTAGCGACATCCCGGTAATACCGACTAAACCTACCACGGTGCTCCTCGACATAACCAGTGTCGACGGGGCCGCGCGAATCACTTTCACATGCAATCGCGACCCCGCCGTAAAACAGCAGGCCACTACACAAATAGCCTACCCTTTGTGTCACTTTTTATTTAATCCCTACTGTCTCCTTGTAAGGAGAACTTAAATAGCTAACATCTTTGCTAATCGATTTCAAAATGAAGCTCAACTAAATTCTTTCGATCCAGTACTGGCAAAAACGTATCTTGTTGAAAATGTTAAAAGGGTTGAAACTGATATGTGGTTTGATGAAGTCTTACCAGTTGAGGTGTATAATTTGGTTAGAAAGATGGATAGTAAGTCATCTTTTGGGTACGATAATATTCCACTTACCATAATTAAAGATAACATTGATATCCTCACCAGTCCTCTAACAAAGTTCTTTAATACCTGTATCAATTTAGGGGTTTTTCCTGAACAATTCAAAATTGCTAGAATATTACCCGTTCTTAAAAAAGGTAAAATGACTGATCCTCATAACTATAGGCCAATTTCTTTATTACCGGTCTTGTCAAAGTTATTAGAAAGGATAATGAAGGATAGACTTGTTAAACATCTAAGTACTTACAAAATATTAAATACTGCTCAGTTTGGTTATCAAAAACATATAAGTACGGCGGATGCAATCGACTCTCTTTTAGAGGAGGTTCTCACTAATCTAAACAATAGACAAATGGTAGCTGGGCTATTCCTAGACCTAAGCTCTGCATTCGACACTGTAGATCATAATATATTATTGACAAAATTGGAACACTATGGTATTCGAAATACAAATTTGCAATTGTTTAATTCATATCTTCAAAATAGAAAACAGTTTGTAGAGATAAAATCAATAATAGACGACGAGCAAAAAATCTCCAAATCAGATATCAAAGATATAAACCGCGGTGTGCCACAGGGCTCTGTTCTGGGACCAATATTTTTTGTCATCTTTTTAAATGATTTGACAGCCTTCATGTCAAATCACGCTCCCGATGCTAAACTTGTGATTTTTGCAGATGACACAAATGCCATTATTGTAGAAAAAAGAATACAACAATTGGAAGACAAAATAAAAATAGTATATGAGACGTTCGAAAAATGGTTTGGTGTAAATAATCTGATTTTAAATTCAAATAAGACAAAATGTCTACTGTTTAAGTCCACGGTTAAAAATACTAATATAATGCAGCTAATGACTCACGGAAATAAAATCGAAATTATAGACAACATCAAATTCCTAGGAGTGGAAATAGATGCCCTGTTAAATTGGAAACAAGAACTGTCTTCCATTGTTAACACAGTCAGTTCTGCTTGTTATGCAATAAGGAGTCTGAGAGATGACCTTTCTGTTAATCAACTTAAGATGGTTTATTTCTCGCTAGTTGAATCAAAGTTACGGTACAGTATTCAATTTTGGGGTAATAGCTATCAGTACAATATAATTGCAGCTTTTATTATACAGAAAAGAGCCATAAGAACGATAGTGCGCATCAAACAGACCGAATCTTGTATGGAGCATTTTATCAGATTAGAAATATTAACTTTACCCTGTCTTTACATTTTAGTTGTGTTAACAAATCTTATGAAAAAAAATTCAAAATATGAGTCAGAAACAGATAGGCAAATAAGATTTAATAGTCGCAGGAAAGACCTCACAAAGGCAATTCAGCCGAAACTAAATGTGGTTAAACATAGCGCTGGAGTGTCGGCTGTCACCTTATTTAACAGATTGCCTATAGAGTTTAAAATTCTAGTAGATCCGTACATTTTTAACTACAAACTCAAAGCATTCTTGGTAAAAAAAGCCTTTTATAGTATCAAAGAGTTTATGGATTATAAAAAATAAAATTGCTCTCCATATTATTTTCATATTTTTTGTAATTTGCTTATTTTTCTTTTCTTTATTCTTGTTGATTTAAAAAAAATGTATTGTGTAACTGTATTCTGATTATTTCTTTTTAAATATCTTTAGTTGTAAGTCTTAATTTGTATAATTTTCGACACAAATGTAAATTTGTTTAGAAATAAATGTCTTATGTCTTAAGGAGACGAACTCACGACACTAGCTCAGTGTCGTGACTTCGTCTTACTACTACCGTAAGGTTAGGTAAGCCAATCTAGGTTTCTTGTTCGTTCTTCTCTTTAGTTTTGCGCCCATGCTTTGCTGAGCGTGTAATATGTAAATTCATAGTATAGTTTAGTTAGTACAGCCACTACAGTCTGACTTTTATGTGTTACTTTGTGACCTCAACAAATAAATATATTTTGATTTAGATTTTGGATCTACCATAAAAATGTTTATCGAATCGAAACATCACCTGGGCGCGTATATAGAAAAGCTACTTCAGTACGTCTCCACCGAACTGCTGCAGCTGATGCTGTTCAAATAAGTGTCAGAGGGTGATGTACTGTAGTAGGATTTCTAAGTTAATACGCATTAAGATGTAATAGAAAGCCTCATCCTATTAGTCAAGCTCGCGTGACGTATTTGCGTAAGATTTCTAGTACTTGAATCACAAAATTGACTTAGAAAAGCTAACGCGATACGTCTCTCTATGCAAATATTGCACAGTATGTTATTGCGTATTTTCTATCTTGCTTTGCGCGCGCCGATCATCACTGCACCATGTTGTATGTCCGCATTTATAAGCTTTTTTTCGTGTGCGAATGCATTGACGCATACCCCTCCGCGGGGGCGGGCGGAGGGGTTAAGTCGGACTCACCGGGGTAAGACAAAAAGATGTTGAAATGATGATAATGGATCTCCCGGAATACCGACTAAACCTACCACGGTGTTCCTTGACATTACCACAATCGGCGGGGCCGCGCGAATCGTTTTCACATCCAATCGCGGCCCCGCCGAGGTTTCGGCTCGCCGTATGAATAGAACTGCCAAAGATGCCCAAAATTAGTGGTGCCCCACCACTAATTTTATCCCTACTGTCCTCCTGACGGGGGGACGGACACACGATACAGAGCGAGAGGCGGACCTGGTGCTGATCGGATGGCGGGCAGACCCACGACCCACGAAGCCCACCACCCCCAGGTCATAGAGAGAGAGATATGAGACTTCTCACTTCGGACCATAGACTGAACTACGGTCGGGAGTGAGAGGGCAACCAATCCGAATGCCGCGATCAATTCACGGCGCTGCGATGCCCAGGCGGGGCAATCCGCCAAAGTGTGTAACGCCGTGTCGTCAACAACGTCGCGGTAGTCGTCGCAGTGGTGACAACCGTGCGTCTCTTGCCGGCCTATACGACACAGGAACCGGCCAAAACAACCATGGCCAGTCATTACCTGTGTCAGCCGGAAAGTGAGGGCGCCATGCCACCTCTCCAGCCACTCCTCAAAACCTACTATTTTCCTAACTAACCTAACTTACTATTTTCTTTTCTGGTTGCAAGTCATTTCTGACGGCAACCTAACCTAAATACACTAAACAAACAATATTCGTTAAAAAAATATTCTACTGTGTAATTATATTGTTAAATAAAACAAATGAATTTCAAAGATCATTGAATTGTGTTTCTGTGAAATATGTTTCATTGAAGTCAATAGTCGTTGAAAGAATAATATTCGAAATACAAATGCAAGGACCAAATTTTATATGAAACATTTTCTGCGATAAGAAATTCTATGAAATTTCTGTCTGCGAATAAAGGGAACACCTTTTGTTCGTACTGTATTATATTCCTATCTTTTAACCAAAATCCTACGTAGTTAATTCTTAGCCTTCCTCGAGTATCAGTTTCATGTTGACGAACAGAATTAGGATAGCTCCTACTTAGCGGCGCGTTATAAAAATTGAAATCCTACTGCAGTACTCGTATATCACCCTCAGAGACGTATTGAAGCAGCATTTACGCGTGTTTTCCGTTAGTAAATGCTAATTCAGTTTGGCGGTGACGTACTGAAGTAGCTTTTTTATATACGCCACCGGGGCGGGGCGATCGATTTATTATGAAAATATAGCTAACTTGCAGTTTGTTTGGGTTTTTCTTTCAACATGGCTTTATTTTGTTTTGAGGAACATTTGATGGAAGAGTTTATGACAATCAAAACGTTACTGTATGTGTTTAATAGTACTAATACCACGAGCAAGGGAGGCCTGCAGCTGGCCGACTTTATTATTATTGATTAACTCAAAGTCAGCCTTAAATGCTTTTAATTAATACAGATTATATTATGTGGTAGGCGAGAGGGGAAGGGGGAGGGGAGAAAATGACAATATTACTGGGCTGACTCGCAAAGTGTCTAAAGTATACATGTCATAAACCTGAAGAAAGAAATATTCTGATAAATAAATCTCAGAATATTTCTTTCGCAGAATATCTCATTCTGCGACTGAGCTCAATACTGCAGTTGCGTATATCGCAACTGCATTGTTTACAATCACAACAACTCTCTAGCTATAAGCACTGTTTCTTTTAATAATAATAAATAAAAAATAGTGTTGTTATGGTACTAAGTATTTTATGAAGGAAAGAAAATTGACATAACCTAAATTTACGCAAACAAAGTTGCGGTCAACATAAGTATAAATCAATTTTATACCTTTTGTAAGTTTTAGTAGTTTAGATATAATTAATAAAACGGGTAGACTCAAAATAACTACAAATGTTAAAAGCTTGGGTAAACCAGTAAAATCATTTTGAAACTAAACGTTTCAAACCAATCTAATGTCATGATGAGTATCCCATTCGACATAAGCACATAAGCATGGTCGACCCTGCGGACAAACATTTTTTAACGATTGTTTTAGATTTTTAATACTGCGCCATTAGGACTGCGTTCGGTGGCCAAAACAAGCTTTTAAAAGCAAGCGCCAGTCGTAGTCTATAGTAGTTAGTTGCGGCCACAAATCGTAGCCACTAGTGACCGTATGTATATTATTTTCCCTTAGTATTTGATAGAGGTTGTATAAAGCCAGCTATTGTGGTGTACTTAGGTATGCCCGTATGACTGACCGCGGCCACAAGTAGCAGGCACCGACATTCACAACGTATTCTTTTGAAAAATGTCGTTCTATTTATATATTTGCCGCATTAGTAGTTGTGATATCATAAAAGTTTATTGTTTTATAAATACTCTATAGGATGTTCTATCAAGTGTCATACATCCGATAAGCAAACAAGAAATTTGCCAGCTTACTCACATCTTTGAGAATTTTATGTAGCTCTCAGACATACAGGTTTCCTTACGATATTTTCCGTCAGCGATAATTAATTATTTTATACGCACATAACTGTGAAATGTCGTACATCTTGGGATCGAGCCTGAAACCTTTGGGAGCCAGTCTAACAGTTTCCCACTAGACTATGATATTTACCACATACGATACGAAAGATCAGTCAAAACTGTATGAGTGTCAGTATAAAAAAGCCAAGGAATAATGTTTACTTGATATTGTATTTAATGTACATACGAGTATGTATCGGCTTCATAAATTAAAGTAAGTTTTTACTTAATTAGTAAGATATGGATCAATGTAAAATATTGGTAGCGAACATCTATAATACAACGCATACTTACATATCAGGTATAGGTACATGTAAGTATGCGTCCTTGGTCGATACCACACGGTACTAACGGTATTAAATTATGAGATCTAAAACGTACCGTGTCAATACATTTCTTAACTCAAAATCTAGTACTTTTGTTAAAAGTAGCTGGTTTTGTGACAATTTTAATAATATATATGTCGGAGACGGTCATTAGTACGGTTACGAAACGCGGCACGAGAGTCAAGATGGGGCAGCACTGTTGCGAAGACGTCAACACGCAGCTCACGTCGTGCTACGACAGGGCCTACTTAAGAGAGGCGTACGCTATATTCGACGGATCTTTCTACCGTCGTCGAGTGCGGACCTCATCGCTAGGAACTGTCATTCGTTTCGTGCAAGACATTCGTGTTAATTTATTGTGAAGACAATAAAAGTGATTAGTGTGCAATTATTGTTTCACTTTGCTCGATCACCCTATTATACGCCCGCATTATGTCAGTCGATGGTGTTACTGATGCACACTCTTTACCCGACATATAGGAGTGGGATAGGAGTTCTTAATAACATGCATATGCTATTTATGCTTAATTAATAAGCAATAATATCTATGTTTATCTTTGCTTATACACGTTGTAACAGAAAAGTGTGGTCATATTTTAGGGTCGCTATGTACCTATATCTGATAAATAACCTATGTGTCCTAATCCCATATCAAAATATCAATCAAATCGATAATTTTATAACAATTTTCATTGTACATGGGCTATATTATGTGACTCTTAAATATGACCACATCTTTCTGTTACATCCTGTAGAGAATGAACAAAAGGTATGAAAACATTAAAGTAAATGAGCAAGATAGCTTTGCTTACATAAGAGTATAGTATATTAAGAAGCAAGGAATTATTTAGTAATACTGACCACCCAAAAGTAACACAGCTCTCTTACATAGCAAATTATTCGTATTAATAGACATGTGTATTTTTCATCCTATTCGGTAAGATATTACATAACATATGGTATCGTAAATTGGGGTATATTGCGATTACTGGGGTGAAAAGCAATTTTATTTTTAAACCTCGTCTTTATTATGACAAAATTTTACATTGTCCATAGTAAAAACCAATATGGCAATATTTGCTTTTAATGTCAAATTTTAAGCTTGGCAGTACTGAGTTACGTCATTTGATCAAATTCGCGCGTATTTAATTGTGTTGTTTTTCACCCCAGTAGTTGCAATACAACCCAATTTACCGGTACATCATTATATAAAGGTACAATGAAAGCTAGTTTGTTCATTTGAATAATGGCAGTAAGCGATCTCTAATCCGTAAAATCTTTTGGAAACGAATGTTTTTTGTGTCTTATTTGTTGGCCTTGAGAACTTTACGCGGACTATGGGTGAGCGCAGAAAGCAACTTTTTGAAACGAAAATGCCGAAAACGTAGTCTTTATAATTAAAGTCAAATATGTAGAATATAATAAAATATACTTCATGTTAAAATGAAAGCCCGGTCCAAAATGTCCAAACTAGGTAAGTTGACAACACACCACAAAAATGATAAATTGATTTTGCAAGGATTATAATTTAAGCCTTGTAAATAAATTGGCCCACTGTTACAGTTAGGCACGGGCTTTTTCACAGTATGAGAAGTCTTAGGCCAAAGTCTACCATGGTGGCCCAGTGTGAATTGGCAGACTTCACATATCTTTAAGAACATTATGGAGAACTCACAAACATGCAGGTTCCTCACGATTTTTCCTTCACCGCTAAGCGAAGAGATAATGAATTATTAAATAAATTATTAATTTGATATTGTTATATTTAAGCTAGAGTCATGTGATTTTATATAACAATGCTGAAAGGAAAAGGTAAATAAATGATAATTTTATTAATTTAAAATGTTTCAGAAATTGAGAGATAGCGTTTCCTCACGATACGATTAGTAGAAAATTAATTAAAATACAAAAGTAATAAAGAGACACTAATAGTAGGTAATCTATAATCAGACGTGTTATATTTGTATAATATTTATATAACGGCGCCTAGCGTCGTTGGATAATAATTATTTAGTTATTCGCCACTTAATTTAGTTTTGATGGACTAGAAATGGAAATGGCGACGTCTCTGGTGTAAAGCTGGTAATGTACGTTGCTTGCCGATTATTCGTATGCTGGTGACGCGTCATGGCGACAGCCAATCAGCGCTCAGTATTAGGTTGCATAGCGTCCGCTAGAGGCGCTAGGGAGGGGCGCGCGGACGGGCAGCTTCTGAGTTGTGAGTTCAGTTTGCGTTTGGCACTCGCAGCGTTCGTTACTAAGCGGAACACTTGTCCCCGTGCTACAGTGTATTAGTGTCATAGTGTGATTAAATTATAAAGAATTATTGTGTGAAATAAAGTGATTTATTGTACGAGTGATGTCTCAATTTCCTCGCCCGCTATACCCACGCCGTAGAACCCTTTCTGACTCGGACTACCCTCAGGTGCCGATAGCAGAAGTGGGTTGCGAAGGGCACAATAATGAGGAGGAACGACAAGGTCAGCGTAATCAAGCGGCTGCATCTGAAGTTATTCTTACTGGAATGGAGACGCTTCTTTTTCGATTATTAGCGGCTACGCAAACTCCGATAATGGTGAACCAGAATCCTACCAAGTTTATCAAGCTTGACCCTGACGATGAAGATGCGGACATTAAAGGCGCGGTCAAACAGCCGGCGTGAGCGGGGCGTGCGCTTGTCCCGCCTGTGTTGTAATGTACCGAATTGTATGAGAGCGTTCACACAGCCGGCGGCAGCGGGGCGGGCACGCGCTGCCGCCGGCGGGTGTCAAACTTCGCTTTGCTGACGCATGCGTGATACGAACGACATTATATATAAAACCGCGGTCACAGGCATAGAAATTTGTACGCGTCTTGATGGCCGTTACGACAACCAGCGACGACTTTCTACTAGACTATCGGCACATAGATATTTCTAGAGCAATTGAAATAAAGATGAGATTTATTTTCCATATAATAGGCACGAGCAATGTGTTATCACTATTGCACAAGGCTATTGCAAGTGATCGTAAGTTTCCATGACCAGTTACCATAAGGCGCGCCATATGCTTGCTAGCCATCATAGTAGCTAGCCAAATAATAGTGAGTTTGAAGAGAAATTGAGTTTTGTGTAGAGTAAAGAGATTGCCGTGTTCTAATAGAATTGAGTGAAGTATTAATAAACTCTGTTTTAGTATTAATTTCATTCTTTAGTTCAATATTATTATTCGGTGATTATAAATACTTTGTTATTATAAGTTTAGCTTCTTATATTATTTATGTTTTACGAGATCTATTATATGCCATAAAATTTATTTCCAATGTTAATTGGATATGCCTACTAAAATGTTAAAGCCATAACAACTACTCTGTAGTATACTAACCATAGAATACATATTTACATAAATAAGCATATATTTCTTTAAAGAAATTGACATTCAGAATACGTCACATTGATGTCAAAAAAAAAATGAATATAAAAATATGTCAAATATAATATAATATATTCCTATATATTTAAATATGTCGCTCTATAGATGGAGCGTTTCGGTTACGCGTCTGGAATTCAAAGGTGCAAACAGTTGACATACAATATCACAGTGTTAGAAAAATATATAAAGAACTATTTTCTTATTTATTGCTAAACAGTCTTGAGGATGCTTTATGTGGAGGCGAACACAGTTCAATGCATATTGTTTGTTTAAAGCCTATGTCGAGTTGGAGTACTATTTTGTAATTATTTTATTATTCTACTATAATATAATATAAAATTCGACACATACACACAACACCATCTAGCCCAAACTAAGCAGAGCTTGTACTATGGGTACTAGACAATGGATAAACATATTTACATATATACATATATACTATATTTTTTTGTAAATACATACATATTATACATAGAAACAACCAGACCAAGTCAAACATCCATGTTCATACACACAAATGTTTGACTTGTGTGGGAATCGAACCCGCGACCTCAGGCAGTCGGTTACACTAACCACTACATCATCGAGGCTATACTATATTGTATTAGGTTCTTACAAAGATGTGTCAAGCCTTTTGCGTTAATTAAGCTGTTATATTTAGAATTAACTTATTTTTTTAATGTAAATATTATTATTAAAATGTCTTAGCTCAGACAAATTGCCAGCCTTTCTCTTGAACCAATAGCGTCTCCAATTTGTGTCAAATTTATTTATTTTCGCTTCTATTAAGCCATGTATATGCTCAAAACAATGTTGAAATATCCTAAAATAGGCATAAAATGTGTCCTCATGTGTTTATTATAACTCTTGACACAGCGTATGATATTTTCCTTACATATGACGTGATTGATTCAATCCTGAATCCATATCCATTTGCGCTTTTTAAAATTAGCTATTGCAAACATAAGCAGAGCCGCGTCCACGTCTGAATCGCTCGACATCAATAATTAAAATAGGTACTAGGCTTTCTATCGCTGTCCTTTCTCTCGCTCACTTAGGCTCTCGCGCTGTGATAATTATGTGTTTGTGGACTAAAAGTCTTGCCTGGATTTTGAGTAGGTCAGCGCGACGTGTACACACTTCGATGACTGTGACAGCGGCTTTATATTATAGTATTCTAGGTCGTACTGCGCATGCGTTAAACCACGCCGAGCATGGCGTGAGCGGGGCGGGAGTGACGTCACCAAAACGCGGCGGGCCGGCGCGTTTTGGTGACGTCACGCGTGTGCGTTCAATAAATATAAAGCTACCAACCCACAGTGACCGCGATTACTGAAATAATATCTTTAATGATAATATTATGTAATGAAGGCCGAAATAGAAATATAGATAAAATAGAGTTTATTGATCAAATTTTAACTTAAATATATATGTTTGTTAAATTATGCTCATCATCTCATTTTGTCTGGGCCGGGAATATGTTCGGTTTATTAACCTCATAAGTTACCGCGTCAGCAACATACTGCGCCCGCGTCAGCGCATTACCATACATGTACATTTATTTGTTTGAATTATTCTCTTTTTAATAAGTCATTATCAAGATAAACCCGTGAATCAAGAAAGTCATATTCAAAATCATCAAGGATTTTTCATTTAACAAGATATCAGGTTTGCCGTTCGGCAACAACAAGGCAACCGCACGACACTCTTATTCTATGAGTGTAAATATCTAATACATATATATAAATGTATGGCTGTACGCCATATTGGTTCAAATGGGTTATCTGGACACTCACATACCTAACTTTTGCATCCCTGTTCCTTTGTTCCATAAGTACATTGTAGTCCAATAATTCCAAAGTACAAAATAAGTAAATTTGCTGATATTTACACAGTTGTGAATGATGATCATGGGGAAAAAACAGGAAGCATTAAAAATAATACTTCTTTTTAATTCATGATACTGCTATATAACCGACAGTATAATACGACCCTCACACATGCCCACCCATTAATGTTATATGCTATGTTTCATACAGAATAAAAGTATACATTTCATATTAATATATATTTTATGGAGGTAATATTTCTTTATTTGTGTATAAATCTCATAGTAGTAACTAATGAAAAATGTCAAATAAAATGTTATTATTTTCAATTGACACGGTATGTTATTTTCATTTCATACTATTTTCAATTAGTTTATAGCGATACAGTGTGTTGAAAGCTTTATACCACGCATGCGTAATACGCGCGCCGAACGCGCGCCCGCACCGCGCCGCGCTGCGCCGGTCCCGCGCCCGCCCCGCGCTCGCTCTAGCGCTGGCTGTGTGAACGCTTTCATATAGTTCAGTACATTACAACACGGCGGGACACGCGCACGCCCCGCGCACGCCGGCTGTTTGACCGCACCTTAAAGGTTGATGCAAGCTCACTGAAATAATTGTGAAGAGTAAAAAAATAGAAGGTATCGATTTACTTCTTTCATTAACTCAATCATTGAAAGGGCGTGCGGCCACTGCTTTGACTTAACTTAGCCTGGTTGAAATGACTTAGCCACGTATTAAGGATCTACTTATGACTAAATTTGCTCGGCCCATGCTGCTTCAAGATTATTTTGATGATATCCTGCGGTTTCAAATCAATATTAAAGAGACAGCCTGTCAATCTGTAACGCGATTATGGAGCATAGTGGAACGTATTTCTCGTGTGACAATGCCGGAAGACATCATAACTGGGTTTATTATGCCAGTTCTCTGCTTCAAGGACAATTTAATTAAACGGGAACCGAATGGACTAGATATAACTACAAGATCACAGTTATTTCGGAAGCTTAATGGAATTTCGAACAAAAGGAGACATGATGGCAGCGATAATGATATTGAAGCAAAACGATTTAAGAGTGACAAGAACAGTGACTTGCAATTCAAAGGCAATTGTCACCGCTGCGGTGCTTCTGGACACAAACAAGTGGATTGCAAGAAACCTCGTGCAGATCCAAACCCTTCAACCACATCCAAGGAGGGCGCCGAGAAGAGATCCTGCTTCGCAAGCCAGGCCATATCGCTCCAGCTTGTCCGGAGAAGGTGGTCAAAGAGGTCCACGTGTCCAACCATCAAACAGCGAGAACAACATCATCGGATGAGCTCGTTCAATTTTTATTCGATAGTGGTTCTGTGTGCTCTTTAATTGAATTAGATTTGCTTGCAAAGTTTCCCAGTATTGCGCGCAATTATAAAATATCCCTTTCAGGGGTAGGTCAAGGAACTATTTTATGCAGATCTCAAATTGTCAGCGATATAGAGGTTGATGGCATTAAGTTTTCCAGTGTTGTTTCACATTGTCTCATCTGATAGCATTTCTGAATCTGTAATCTTAGGTAAGGATATTCTCCAACAAGGAGTTATCGTTCAAATTAGCGATGATAATACTCAAGTCAAATTTTTGAGAAATTGTAACACGTGCAACGAACTTGATTTATCTGACATTGACACTGATCTTGAGGGAAAAGATAAAAACGTATTGCTTAACTCGTACTACGCAATAGGAATGTAATCATACATCGACAGATAAAATATATAAATTGTGAGAGGGAATGAAGATTTTTCTGCCTAACAAACGGAACGATGACACTGCTGAACCATACACGACTACGGCCGGTGTGACCTGGTCAAAACGAGAAGCACCTAGAAGGTAAATAATATGCTTGATCGAAATAATTCTCATTACTAACTTTATATATTATATCATAAAACGTTTAAAGATTGCTCAATACTTTATTGCATTCCCTAACGTTATACAGAGGTGGACTTATAAACAAATTAGATTATTATCGACCTTGTCGGGCACAGCGAATTAGGAGAGATAAAGAGGGCTAAGTAGCAATTAAAATAATTTCCTATAAAGTAAGTAAGGAATATTATATCTATATTTATTTGTCTATTTAAATTAATATTTATATATTATTAATGTTAATGATTATTTACATACATATATGTATATGGTTATTTAAGCGTTTATCTTAGCAGAACGTTTATAACAAGAATTCCTACTAGAAATTCGAAACCCAAACCTATTTAAATAATAATTTGGACAATATTTAAATAAATTATCATGTGAAATATATTATTTTATTTGTGCTGGATCTAGATTTCATTTTATCCATATAACATAAAATCTTATGGGGCATTTATATGCTTTTAGAAAGAATAATTATACAGATATCATAGAGTAATTTGTACATTCATTGACGATGCATTTAATCGACCCATTAAGTCTTTAATTATGCCTATCACCACCATATTAGACGTATGATATACACACGTAAACATAGCCCTCCCAGAAATAATTTCCATTCTTCGACAGTGATGGATACCTAGTTAGATAATCCAGTTTATACCAACAGTTCATATTATAAGCTGGGAAGTCATTTTTAATCCCCGACGCAAAAACGACGGGGTGTTATAAGTTTGACGTGTCTGTGTGTGTGTGTGTGTCTGTGGCATCGTACCTCCCGAACGGATGAACCGATTTTAATTTTTTTATTTTTATTTGAAACGTGAATTAGTCAAGAGTGTTCTTAGTTACGTTTGATGAAAATCGGTCCAAGATGGCCGCCGCCACAAAATGGCGGAATACATATTTTTCACAACTCCCTCAATATGGGTATTAAATTAAAGGGCTTGACTAGTAGAATACTATACACTATGATAAATTGCAAATCCAAGATGGCCGCCACCATAAAATGGCGAATTACATATTTTTTTCACAACTCCCTCAATATGTGTCGGGGGATTTTAAACTTTTTATTTATAAATAAAATATATACCTAAGTCATTTCTTCACTTGTTATAACTTTATTATTGCATAGGATCAGTAGATAAAGTTATTCACTATATAACGCGCTGTATTTCTCTAATTTACGCGATAATAGTTATATTAGAAAATGATGATCGTACCGCACCTTTTAAAACACGTGCTACCTAAGAATCCATGCTCAACTCGGGAGTAGAACTTAACACTTCCTGCACACCTGTCGCATCCATTTACACTGCGACACCGAGGCTGCCTTCGATTTCTATAAATATGGACAGAAATTTTCAGCGATATGGATATTCTCATGATAATTTTTGCTCAAAAAATCTAGGTCAATATACACATACCAATGGGTGCAGGGTTCCTGAATTATAGGTTATTGACGACTTTTCATATTAGTAAGGTACCAATCATTTAGAGCCTCCTTTTTAGGGCTATTTTTGAAAGATTACTAATATGGCGACGATTGATTGCGTTAATCATCACATTATAATAATATAAGAATATAAGCCCTGTATTAAATTGTCCCATTGCTGGGCATGAGCCTCTTCGCACTGTGAGAAGGGTTAGGCCATAATCCACCACGCTGGCCTAGTGTGGGTTGACCGACTTCGCATAATAGGGTAAAATAATAATAACTCGGCCGAAATATTCCGTGTACGCCGCCCGGATCGCCGGCGACGGGTCGGATCCGCTCCGTCGCCTCCTTCTGCGAGATGACTTCCTCGCAGAAGGATGCGACCATTGCCCACTTCCTCTCGCTGTCGACCATGACCTATATGCACAAACGTGATACTATCTTCTTATGTTCTTACTCCAATGTTAAATCAAATAACACAACAAGATCATTATAATTATGTCGCAAGACACTTAAACTATAACTATAAACATGTAGTAATCTAGTATTTAATATATATACACACTATTTGATAACGGCAAGATTTTAGTATATCTAATGAGTTCCGTACGACGTGGTCGTATAAAAATACTAACGATGATTAATCTGCATACAGTTTTTTGTTTCTTCAATTAATTTTATTAGTCTTAGGCATTTGTACCACCGGTGACGATTAGCGAGAAGCGAGTTAGAAACTAAGATCGAGATAGCGAATAACGAGAAACGAGTATTTTGCACACCCCGGTTCACTCGTGCCAGTTCCCAATGTCAACTTACTGACAAATTATGTATTCGAAGGTCGATGAATCATTTGTATGATTTTTTCAATTATTGTTCCAGCCGCCAAGAGAACTTCTTTGCCTAGTGTTTTCTTTGATAGTTCTTGATACTGCGGTAAACAAGTGTAGAGTGAATTTTCGACGACGCGACGGTAAAGTAAACAATCCATGATTGTTTCTTAATATTTTGCATCTCTTTTCTCTTACACAGATCTTAGATATACACTTATCTCTTTTCATTTACACAGAGTCTTATATTATACGGTATTATACGATTCTAAGCGAGTTATCAACCGCCAGCCGCTTCGTGCTGCTGGCGGTGGGACAAGACTCTCAGATAGGACTGAGCAAAATTCCTAAACAGTTAAAGCAAAGTTGTTAAATTTGTTGTGTTGAACATTTATTTACTTGTAAAAAGTTATTTACACAATATCTGTACATTATATAGAACTCGTTAAATAAATATAAATTTTAAACTATGATGTAATATAAATATTTTTGGAGACGAGGTGGAAGCCGAATAATTATTCGCTTTTAACCTTTTCGGCTAATCTTTAACGTTTAGTTATCTAACTGATAACGATTTCTTTAATAAAATTTTAGTTGTACTGCAAAAATGTAGAATTATTCTCTTACATAAATATGTGATATTTTGGATGGAAGAGCCCACGCCTCTCAATAATTTGATGACGGTACAAATAAGCCGACCCGGGGAAGTAGGTACGGGTTAGTCCCATTTGCCACCCCCAGCATTGCCACTTCCGGTGGTGAATGGGACATTTTCCAAAAAAATATCCCATTCGCCACCGGGGGTCGCATCTGGGATGAGTTTAATTCCGGTCGCCACCCCCCAGCATTCCTTCCTCTGATGGCGAAAGGGATATTTTCAATAGAAAGAATCCTATACGCCACCCCGGGTGGCAAATGGGATGTTGGTTACGAAAAAATCTCAGTTGCCATCCTTAAACATAAGGCAAGTCCTTGTATTTGGAATGACATTTATAGTTTTTGAAGTAGGTATGGCTAAGAATATTAGTATGAACTCTAAATAGAATAGGATGACTATTCAGGTTTAAGTAATGTTTATAATTACTGGGTAAAATAAAAAGACCATCACTATTGATTCCTAGCAGTGACTGGACATTTCAACGTAACAATGTCCCAATTGACACCGGTTCGCCACCCCCGGTGGTGACTGGGACTTTTGCGCCACCGGAGGGGGCAATGGTGGCGAATGGGACTTACCCGGCAGTACCACCCTCTTCCAAGAAATCGGCATAAAAGTATACTTATGACAACTTAATATCTGGGTTGTGCGATTACAAGTATCAGTCCACAATATTGAATTACTAACTTGTGTAATCGAAGGTCGCCAGCGATGAATCTGTTTCTGCAATTTGCCTGTTGAGTAAAAGTTCCAAAGCCACATATCTACCTCTCTAGCCTCATATTTTCTTTATAATCGGCAAACGCATCAGATTCCTGTGGTATTGTAAGTGAGTATAAGCTACAATAACCGGCGGTAGGCAAGCCATATGCTTGTTTACCAAATTTGTATTATGAAAATATACCTCGCTCAATCCATGCCTCTTTCCCCATTTTTATTATTTTTTGCTTTGGATAGCAAACCACGAGTGATGCTTTTAGTATTGCAAGCAATCATAGGCTATGGTAAACATTTCCAATCAGTGGGCCTTTGGATGTTTGTCAACTTTGTGGCTGTCAGCAGTATTTAGCAGCTGTAGCAGTCTGCAAGTAACATTTATCATACCGTAATTAGAGATACAATTGTAATGCCATCCAAAAAGGCACTCCGAGGATTACAAATTATGTTAAGTTCAGAATTTGAATTAAGAATCAATCTGTTTGTTATACTCGGGGAATCCCTTTTTTACCACTGACTGCCATGTCACTAACTGAACGATTATATATAGGTATGCACTTCTTTAATAATTAATTGAAAGTCAAATATCATGAGTACAGAAAGGCAAACCTTCCTATTTCAATATGCTTATAACTTATTTTATTCAATTGAAGAACCTCGGTTGCCAAGCAATATCTTATGTTATACCGCGTCCTGTTCGGTTCATCTGGCAAATGATCTGTACATCAAGTCGACGATAGAATGTATATAATTACAGCTCAATGCGTGGGTAGGCTGCAATTTAACGTAGCATTCATGAAGTTATTCTCTGTGCAACTACGTAGATACTTTACTCACTACTGCAGATGCACCATAGCTTGTACCACTACAATCACATTGGATATCGAGTGAGTCCTTTATGTCCATTCGCTATCATGCTCACAGCATCTTACTAGTGGATCCGCAAGGGTGCATGAAAGGTTCTTCTCTAAGCGACCGCAATAAAGCGATTTATTTAGTCGCTTGAGCTATTATTTTACTTTGCTTGTCGCGTCTTAGATACCTAGGTCTGTTACGCAGACTCTAGGCGACTAATGCTTTTAACCCGATGGTAAAATACGCGTATTAGGTACCAAGCAAAGTATAATAATATGCCAAATAATGCCTTAGGTATTAATTTATAGGGGACCTCAATTTAAAATTTAATTTTGGATTTGAAATTTGGCATCTAAGATCTAAGAGCCCTGCAAATTTTATTTTGAAAACTATAAATAATTTTTATATTTGAAATGTGCTATGATTATTAAACAAAATATAAACATAATTCGGTAAGAGAGAAAGTACACGGCATTCAAACAAATTATGTGTTATATATCAACCAGAATATCTCTAGGTATGCATAGCAGCATGTTTTGTATGGCACCTCTTATGTAAAACAAATTACCAATATGGAATATAAACCAACAGTCGATATTAAAACATAGATCCTGAAACTACTTAAAACCAAATGTTACTAGGTACTCAATTCTTTTAATACTTTCATTAAATACTTAAAAAAAGGTAATTACTGTAGAACTCACACTTTGTTTTAGGTAATATTTACCTATGAAATCTATTGTTATTTAGTAATATTTATGTATTGAAATTAAACTACTATATACGGATTTTATCGCGTTGTTTATTTATCACTGTATTACAAAATTTTTAAAATATTACACTACTACAACTATTGATTTTATTTTACTAATTTATAAGCTAATAAAATTATTTAAACTATTAAATCTATTTATTTTTGGTTTACACTTTCCCCGACGTTTCGGTTGCTTTTCAGCAGCCATGGTTATAAATTAACTTTAACTTTATATTATAAAAAAAACTTTATTAGCTTATAAATTAATAAAATAAAATCAATAGTAGTAGTAGTGTAATATTTTCAAAATTTTGTAATACAGTGATAAATAAACAACGCGATAAAATCCGTATATAGTAGTTTAATTTCAATGAATAACATTCGCGTAAACAGAAGACAATATTAAATATTTATGTATATAGATAAATATTTAATATTTCTATTGAACCTATTGCATATTAACAATTATTTAACAATAATGTACAGCCAAATAAATTCTGTATGATTTGATTTAAAGTACCAAGTATCATCACTTCATCAGCTATTAAAAGCCATATTAATATTATGTACAATTAGCACAGAAGGCATAACGTGGACAGAGGAAATATTAAGAACTAGTTTTTGCTCTTAGCTTCGTTTACAGAAATTTCATGTATATATATATATATATATATTGCGATTTGTGCGTGTTTGAGTAACAAACTTCCAAAGATCTTCACACTTGTAATTTAGAAGTACTTTGTATGTATAATTTAGAAGTACTTTGATCTCCTTTTATGAAGTGGGTATAGCATAACTATTCGTAGGTTAATAGGATACATACATGTGTATATTTAAAAATGATTTGTTAAGTCTTTTTCTTCTTTTACCCTTGTCTTTTTAACAACTTTTGTACAATAACTTTTTAGAAAACTGCTTTTCCAGAAAACATAATTTAATGAGTTCAAAATTGCATACGTCCCTCGCCCTTCGCACAACGTTTACCTCGTGGTGTGATACCATACTGTTGTCCCGGTTTTTCTTTTGCGACCGCGTGTACTCTTAAGTCGTGCGCTATACTTATGAGATACTATATTAATATTAATGCAAGTCTACACGTTAACGGTTTGGCCAATCAGTTGGCTGTTACGGTTCTATATGGTGCTCGAATACATGCGAATATTCAATCGTTAACGTGAAAAACTGAATACAATACGCTTTTGTTCATTCGTTTAGGCTGATATTTCGATAGCCGAAAATTACGAATGGGCCGGCTCGACCGGAGTGATACCACTGCCTCACAGAAAACCGTCGTAAAATAGTGCTTGCGTTGTGTTTCGTCGAGCGAGTGAGGGTACCGTAGGCCCAACCCTTCTCTTCTTTTTTTCTGGGGGGAAGGAGGCAAACTAAAAAAGGCCGGCAACGGACTCGTGACTCCTCTGGTCTTGCGGGTGTCCATGGGCGGCGCTATTTGCTTGCTCGTTTGCAATCCATACCATAAAAACTACATAAGAAAAGTGTGCGTAGAAAACCTGTCGGCCTGCACCTCATGGGCAAACTAGGACGCCAAACCAGCTTGTCAAATTCAATCCTTAGGTAAAGGTAGTTTCTAAACGGGCATTATTTTTACAGCAATAGGTTGCAAAAGATACGCCAATAAACGACATATTCTATAATTACCTCCATTAATTACAATTTTGATTGGGCAAACACAAGTGCACATACTCATTTTCATTCTCATTGTCAGACAGGACGGCTATCCGCCACTAATGAAGAGAGATCTGGTCCAGGACCAACGGCTTTTAGCGAAGCACGAGAGTTTGCAATACCACCAACTTCGTGACGCTATTGAGAATTTTTTGAAAGGTATTCCTAATAACATTTTCCCCAGGAATCACACTCGAGACAGAGTAAAGCAAAGCAATTCTCACTTATCATCACATTTATTATTAGAAAAGAAAATTGTTTTCTGGTAGACATCTCGCCGTATTTTAGTATCACAATACTCAGAAACCAGACAAGTTCTTTTCCAACTTTATTTGTTTGATGTTATTTCATTGTTGCAGAAAAATATATGAAACCATACGACCAAACCAAATCAATGGAAAAGCAACATTTTATATTCTTTAAGTTCTCTCTAGAGAGACTAAACACGTAAGAGGATTAGAAGATTTCTTTGAAAGTGCGTATTATTCTATTTTGCCCCTATCTTCTACACACAACAATCGTTCTAAGTCTCCTATTGTAGCCATGTTAGTCTCTCTTGTATACAACTTCAAAGACTATTCAAATAGAATCATAAAATAAATGTACCACTACTTTCTGAGCGCGGCTTCGCCCGGGTAAAATGGATAAAATGTATGATTTTGTTAATCTAGGGAATTGTATATCTGGATTCGTCACTTGTAGAGTTTTGTTATGCATTGGACCCTGCTCAGAAAGCCGCTGATGTAGTCGCAGGATCCACCTACTAGAAAAAGCAGCGGGTAGGCACACTGCTGATTTTAGTCGGTAAATCAACCTTGGGCGATCCCGACATGGCCTCCTAGTCTCCCCTTGTGAAGTTGTTATGTAATAAGTATAAGGAGCATTACATCACGTGAAAATAAGAAAAAACGGGCATCTTATATCTAAGCCAAGTTCACATACATTCCCAAGAATTTACGCTTCATATTTTTATTAATATTCACATTTATAATATAGCACATCCTAACCGCCGTCCAGCTAGGACCTCGCCTGTGGTTCACGAGTGCATGCCAAATACTATTTCGCGTGGTACGTAATAAAAACTGACTTCCGATTGAAGTTATTGGTGTTCCCTATTTTCTAGACCCTAGTAGATAAGGTTTCGGGGCGAGAACTACGGGTCTCCTCCTTAGGACCAGGGTACAGCGGGGTCAGAACGCCCACTGTGCATCGAAAGGCGTGTTCTATCCACCGCTGATTAGAGTGCGCGGTGCCTGACATTGAGGTTGGACTCGCAGGGGCTATGTGGTTAGCCGCAGAGGACGACATGTTCATTGCTCGGCAAGCACGTGGCGTTCGAGCGTCGGACTCATGCGCGGCTAGTGCGAACCAGTCGGTCGCGCGAGGTACGGAGTTGTCTTTAGCGAAATGGCGGCGTGGTTTCGCTGCCACAACGCATCACGGATGCTTGCCTGCTCAGCAAGTAAGAGTCATAGCTAGAGTGACTCGGACCATACCCGGCTTGTAGGCCTATTTGGGTAGATGTAAGGATGTACATCGGGAAGTGAGCATGCCATATACAGCTCCAGTACCATACTGGAGATATGGGAGGCGGCTTCTCCGTTGGCTTTAGTGACGTTATCGTTAGCAACTCCCAGAGTGGCGAGTGGTGAGCGGCTTTATTGCTCCGACACCTATCTGGAAAATAGGTAGTGCCACTTGGGCACGAGGTAGCTCGCTTACGAGAACCGGATCTCTGGAGTTAGGTTGGAGAAATCGATTTGGGGATAAGACCTGTCTATAACTGGTCCCAGAAGTTGCTCTCGGGCACTGGAAGGTACAGCGGCTCCCACTATTATAACCTAACGGTTGGTGTAGGGGAATGCTATATCATAAACTGGACTAGTCGTAGAGAGAGGGGATGACGTTTTTGGTGTAAAGAGAAGCTCATTGAACGATCTTATAGGCACTAATTAATCATTTCTAATGGAAATCTATAATATTCTCTCGACCCAAACATCGACTATAAGATCTGTTGGAATTTAGTTCTCGTCATCGCATTTTTATTGTTGTTATAATCAAAGCCATTATAGTAAAATCGTAAACAGTATTTTTGTTTGTGCGTTGTCCATGCTAATTCCAAAAAGGCTGATTCAATTGATATATGCTTTTTTGTTATGTACTTCAGGTTTATTAATACTAACTGGTAGCAAATAAGCATAAGGTCCGCCTTATAATAAGCCTATTGATGCTATCAACATATGGAATTTTGACCGCCGGAGGAAATTTGAAGCCTTGTCTTCTAGAATACACATTCAATACCCAAACAACGTAAAGAAAAGAGTGTATTATTCTTTAGCTCTCAGCTACAGATATGATGTCGACATTTTGTTTGCTGATAGTTTATTTCGTAAAATTAAGTCATAGTCACAGTTCCCGTACTAGAATTAATTAATGTATCGCGGGTAACTTTACAAACATTTATAACAACTAATCCCTCTACTTTAAGACTATGGAATTCATACTTACAGATAGAAAATACTTGATACGATTCTTATGTTTATTATATACATTATACAGCCAGCGACATAAGACGATCATCATTCGGCCTCGATGGCTAAGTGGTTAGTGTAACCGACTGTCACGCCTGAGGTCGCGGGTTCGATTCCCGCGCAAGACAAATATTTGTGTGCATGAACATGGATGTTTGTCTTGGTCTGGGTGTTTCTATGTATAATATGTGCGTAAGTACAACAAAAAAGTATATAATATGTATGTTTTTCCATTGTCTAGTACCCATAGTACAAGCTCTGCTTAGTTTGGGCTGGATGGTGTTGTGTGTATGTGGTAGAATATTATTATTATTTATGATATTTTGAATTGCTTGATCATACACATTCATTTAATTAATAATAATTTTTATCTTATTAAATCTTGGGTACCAGAGTTTTTGAATTTTATGATTGGAGTTTTTATTGTATACCGTATTTATTTAGTGTATATGCTTTGTGTGTATTTATGTGTTTGAAAATAAACTTTTTATTATTTATTATTCTATTATTTATTGTAATTATAATTTGGTTACCGTTCAGCTACTTACCTCTTCCTAGGAAATAGTGAAGCGGGCATTTCTCCCATCCCAGTTTTAGGACATTTATCCGTGGTCGTTATAATAACGTGGTTTTATTAAACGTAGTGTGAATCAATAATGACCATCAGTAACAGAGTGACAGAGATCTGTGAGGTCATTGCGAAGGTCTTTGCACATCACGGAACAATAATTTGTATGTATAAAATCAATAAATAGATATTTGTTTTGAATCCTTGTGTTTGACACAAACTCGGTCTGTGTATCTTATTGCCAGTATCTGAATAATCATTTTGCACTCTCTGCTGTCTGTTCGACGCGATACGGGACAAAAATTTGGGTGATACCTGTACAAATGTCAATAGTTGTTCAGAAGCTGGATGTTCTTTGTGTACATTGTTAAAAAGTATGTAAAGTCCTACGGGACGCAGAAATCATGCATATGGCAAATGTTGGCCTTAATAAAAGGCTGAAACAGAAAGAAGACACCTATATCGGTAGGTAAATATAAAAATGGCTACGATCTTATTAATTGTTATTCTACATGCTTGTGGACTAAATCATGAGCACAATCGAATCGGATGTACTAGTAATGATAGTTGTAAGATTAGAAATAATTAAACAAATGACTACATTACAAAATACAGCCTAACTTTCAAACGAGTGATCTTTTTATTTGAAGGTCTATGTTATCTTATCTTATCTTGTGTGGATGCCACTCAGTACAGACCGGTGCATCTTTTGTGTCGATTTCTCCAATAACGACTGCCATAGATGTTCATGGCAGTCGTGACCGTCGGCTTTACGTGCTCTGCGAGGCACGCAGCAGGCGATAATTGTCAATCAATACGCACATTATTTCGAAAAGTCATATAACTTCCGAAAGTCAGTGGTGCGCGACGTGGGTTCGAACCCAAGACCCTCTGCATTGCAGTCTGTTGGTCTCCCCACTGAGCTATCGCTGCTCAAGGTCTATGTTAGTTACCTATATATTACACATTGTCATGACATGTATTCTAGAAATTTAAGCTATGCTAAATAGGCTTAAATCTGGGACCCTTAGTGTCTTATACCTATTTTAACTTAACCGTGAATAACAAAACGTTATATAACTGACGTGATCGCTACATCATTTATAATTAAATATGCATTTGTCATCTTTGCTCGGTTCGCTTTTTAATTGGCGCTGCAGTCGTACTAGGCCTCAGGTTTGTGTTATTGGGTTAGCATGCACTATTATATACTGTACAAGCTGATCCGCGCAACGTTGTCTGCTTCATATAAGATAAGAGAATTTACACGTTTTTACAACATTTTTCATTGCTGCTCCGTTCCAATTGGTCGTAGCGTGATGTTATATAGCCTATAGCCTTCCTTAATAAATGGGCTATCCAACACCAAAATAATTTTTTGATTCGAACCAGTAGTTCCTGAGATTAGCGCGTTCAAACAAACAAACAAACTCTTCAGCTTTATAATATTAGTATAGATGCTACTGTATGGGCCTACTTAATTTTATCTCTGCATCACCCTAAGGTTGACTGGTAGAGAATGCCCTTGGCATTACGTCCGCCGATGTATTGTTTTATTCAAACATTTTAAAAAAAACGTACTGTTACTAATGTAACCTAAGTTACTTTAACGCGAGCAAAGCCGCGGGCAAAGGCTACATAAAACTACATCTCTAACTAAAAACTACAAGTCACAGTCTAGTTTTGACATATCTCAAATAGATTCACCTACAAATCATAATTATAATAGAATCGTAACAAAATCAAAAACAGTTGCAATAATTGATAAGTACTTCAAATACCGCTTAAGGCATGAATACTCTTTTAAATTTTTATCTATAACCGTCTATAGCTTTTGATGTAATTAAGTAGGTATTGCTATTATTAATCTGTCTGTATGCTAATTTTCTGGTCTGGCTTTTTATCAGTACTTCAAAAAATATTATGTGTCTAGTAAATATAAGTATCTAGAACTATTTTAATTTTATTTTAAATTCTGATTTTACGACGCTGCCATTTTTTTATATTTTTGTCTATTGGTAATTTACAGTCCTATTTTTTGTGCCTTTTCTATTTGTTTTACTTATAAGTAGTTAGGTTTGTTAATATTAGTTCAGTTGTAAATTATTATTATTGTTTTTGTTCATGTAAATATATAAAACATACAAATAAAATTTGATTTTAATATCCAAAGGCAATGAAAAAGAAAACTATATTGTAATAAGATGATTAAAGAATGATACTGTTGTACAAGTCTCCCCGTGACCATGGCTGCTGGAAAGTAACCGAAACGTTGGGGAAAAGTAACTTAAACTATATAAGTTTGAATTAATTTAAATAACTTAAATTGTAGCAGAGTTCAATAATAGTAGTATTATAATTCATAATTATGTAATAAAAGTGTTCTAAAATAAACAACGCGGCAAAATCCGTATAAAGTAGTGTTAGTTTCAATATATAACATTCGCGTAAACGTAATACGTACGTAACGTATAGATACTCTTTTTAAAAATAACCTATTGATAATAAATCTAACGTAACGGAAGTGTCGGACACAGCTAGTGAGCAATAATCCTCGAGAATCTTAAGGGATTTGTCAGAACATGTCCATGCCCGTAAATTAATAAAGACAGAAAATTATTGAAACTGTCTGGAAACATTATGGTTTTCCATGTCAAAATTTGTTTATCGTCAGGTTAAAGGAGGGAATGAAATATATTTTATTAATAAAAATTTAGTCTAATCTTCAATGACCTGAATAACAATAGAGTGTATATGACTAAAATAATTTTGTAATATAAATAAATATATTCTCAAGTTTTTAATGACCTAACTATTAATAGGGTGCATTTAGTATCACTATGTTGAAATATAAAATATTTATCGTTGGAGCTCATCGTAAGGCCTTACTGCCCTCTCTTAAAACATAGTCATTGCATGCTCAAAAGTGAGGCAGCGCGTTACAGAATGTAACTTTATTTCGGTTTGCGCACGCTGTGACAATACTTTCCATAAATACTTTCAAGTTTCGACATCAAACAACGCTTTTGTCAACCGCCCCATAAAAAGCAATACGAAGTCTAATCACAGGTTTATTACTCCTGTAATTTCTAAAATCTACGGTGCGTACTAAGATTTTTATACTAAATATTGGAAAGACAAACAAGCAAACAGTCAGTGTGATGCTATCGAGTTATAGTAGTAACAGAGCGCTTGCAATAGCTGCGTATCAATGCAAGATACGGACAAAGCTTTCTCTCAGCACCTTGAGACGTAAGCCCTTCCCACTGCAGGTATACAACACAAGGGTATTTTGCGTCTGTGGCATACAGGGAACTTATTGAAAAGAATCTTTGCTTTATATCTTACCTTAGATTTTACAAATGTATTTGCTTAGGTTAAAATATTTCCATTGCAAATTTTATTAAATATTTTTAATTGTATGTATGTGTATATAATTTTATTGAATAATGTCTGAATTAATGCAACCACCAAAAGCAACTGAAACATCAAGGAAAATTTAAATTTAAAATATACTTTTAATAATTTAAAATAGATAAAATTCTATTATAGATTACGTAGAAGTGTATTATTTCCAAAATATCATCGCGATAAAATCGTATAAAGCAGTTAAATTCAAACCAACATAAACAACTGTCACAGCTGGATTCGATCACTGGATTTTACTTTTATCATTCTTCATATAAAACCTATTAAAACAAATTTTACCTTGTTAGTATCGCTAAACAACAAAAAGCCGGTGAAACTTTTAACGTGTTCTACTCTAAACATGGCATTACGGGAACATGTTATTCAGTGAAACCGTTCTAACTAAAAGTCATTTTACAGGTTATACAAACGATTTAAATTTTGAAGACTAATGTAGTTAGGTTAGTTAGTTGGACGTGTGTTATCCGCACTTGACTAAGTAATTGATGCCCGATTTCTTGTTGAAATTCTTTGCAGCTCACAGTGATACTCCAGGATGAATGCACTGTTGAAGCAGTTGCTCCTAAGAGCTTACAGACACGCGGCACTACCCG
Organism: Catocala nupta; assembly: GCA_963675205.1. Classification (NCBI taxonomy): domain Eukaryota; kingdom Metazoa; phylum Arthropoda; class Insecta; order Lepidoptera; family Erebidae; genus Catocala; species Catocala nupta. The sequence continues at coordinate 31,711,528 of OY776078.1, read as the reverse complement.
AGATTATGCGTATCGACTTATCACTTATACCCCTTGATGTAACCGTCGTTGTAGCCCGGGTGATTTCAACACATTCTGTCTGGAAGATAGTGTGGAGGTTTCCCAGGGTCGTTGAGTAATCGATGGTCGTGGGAGAAGACTCCGACTCCTGTTCCTGATTTTGTTTTGGGTCCATCCGTGTATATTCTCACTTCATGTATGCCAGAGCTATCTTTAGATTCTTCATGAAGTTGGATGTGGTATTTTTTGTCGAAAACTAAGGCTTTTGGGATGATATCACATGTCGCCTCTATCATTGGAATTTCGTTGTATACTAACTCCTTTAAGCGCGCATGAGTTATTTAATTGTCCCGTATTCAAAGTCCTATCAAGCCGCATAGCAGCTGTAACAGCTTCCTGTTGTATGATGAGGTGTAGGGGTCTGAGGTTAAGTATGGCCTCCAGCGCAGCCGTAGGGATCGTTCTCATACAGCCTGTCGTCGCCAGGCAGGCGAGTCGTTGTTGGCTTTATAGTTCGTCTATGACTGTGCTTAGAAGAGTGCGGGGCCACCAAACTATGCCGCCGTCATGAGGCGTATTATAGTCGTATAGAGCCATAGGGTTATAGATGATTTGAGACCCATTTTCTGCCTATTAATCTTCTGCATTCCCAGAATGTTGTACATGCTTTGGTTATTTTCGTGTTTAGGTGTTAACTCCAGTTCAGCTTATGGTCGAGTACTATGCCCAAATACTTGACTTCTTGCGATGGGGTAAACTCCGCTCCAAATAAATTCGGCTTGTTGGTTAACTGCGTTTTCCTTTTATGAGTGAAAAGAACCAGTTCTGTCTTAGTCGGATTCACCGTCAGTTCATGATGGTTACACCATTGTTACATGATTCTGAGGGCTGATCGCATGCGATTACAGATTATGTTTTCTGGGTCACCTTTGATCAGAATGATTATGTCGTCCGCATAGCCAACCGTGTAGCAGCATCTGCTGTTAAGGCGTTCCAACAGGTCATCTACCACGATGTTCCACAGAAGCAGGGAGAGTACTCCTCCTTGGGGACAGCCCTTCGCTACTATGCCTCTCGTGGTAGAGTTCACTGTAAATTATATCGCCTGCATCTATAGAAGTTGATGGATCCAGCCACTAGTGGTTCTATCAAAGCCAAACGTACTAAGTGACTGGCTGATGTTGTTGAATTTTGTCTTGTCGAAAGCTCCTTCTATGTCAATGAAGGCCCCTAGTGTCATTAATTTGTCTGATAGTGCTGTTTCTATTGTTCCTACAACAAAATGCAGCGCTGATTCCGTTGATCTGCTTTTCCTATAGGCATGTTGCTGGCGGTGCAGTGGCTTAAATGTCAGAGAACCTTCTCTTAGATACCAATCAACGAGTCTCTCTAGAGTCTTCAGCACGAACGAGGTTTGGCTGATCGTTCTGTATGATTTCGCCTGTGTGTAGTCTGATTTACCCGGTTTGGGTAGGAAGATTACGTTGAGTTCTCTCCACTGGCGAGGTATGTAGTTATGCGCTATCGATGCTCTGTATATGTTAAGCAGCTGTGACATAACTGTTGTTTGTCCCCATTTCAAAAGAGCTGGGCATATCTCGTCCAGGCCCACAGATTTGAAGGGCTGAAAGGTATCTATCGCCCATGATATTCGGTCAGCTGTGACTATAGATTTGGCCACGGTCCCGTGTAGCTAGGTTACCGCGTTATACATTCCGCTCGCTAGACAAGTAATCCAGCCGTCCAGAACTCTGTTGTTCAATACACGAATACGCAACTACTCTTACGTGTGTTTCTACAGCTTCTCATTGAAGCGAACGACACAATTAGGTCATGTTAAATATGTATATATATATACAATTATTAGTAGCTTATCTAAAAACCGTAAATGTAATAAAAAAGAAATTGCTAAGACTTTCGGTGGCGCACCTGTTACTAGTACTTGAGCATAGTAACAGTGCTCTTGTATGAAACTCAACTAAACTAAATTAATTAAGTTAGAACGAACATTCATAATAACTGGCATTTAAAATCTGGTCGCATAGTGTATACACAGGATAAACGGCAAACTTGCATTAATGAGTAGTATATAAGATAGGAAAACATAAGTAAAAGACATAGCAGTCATTACAAAAAGTGATACAAATGTTTTGTTGAAAAAGGATTCACTGTCCCTTTAATTATAAAAATATACGAATTAAAAGACAAAATGATATCGCAAACTTGCTTGTGATACGATATTCCTTCAATAATCTTAGAATAGGTTAGGTAGGTAGGTAGGTAGGAATAGGTGCACTTGTTAAATAGACATATTTTGTTGCTTTTAACTGTCCTGTCTTAGACGAACTGTCAAACCAGCAAGATTAAAATAGTAGTTAAGTTTTATGAAATTATCCAATTTTCAGCTCAATTTTCTTCACTTTTCTTTCCACAGAATCTCCTAAAAACTATTTGAAAGCTATAAAAAATATGAATAAAATCCGTAAAGACGTTCTCAACTTATGGCGGGACCAAGATAAACGAGATTTCATTTTTATATAGTATGTAGATAGTACCTAAATATCAAAGGATGTGAACATGTTCAATCATATGTTCCAGAATATATAGTATTTTATACCGGTATGCGTACCCGTGGGATTCAGGTGAGCGAAGTGGCAGGCAGTACCTAGTAATGAAACTGAAAGGTTTGAGGTGCTATTCAGACAGGGCGAATGTCGCAGGTGCTATTCTCGGAAGGAATAAAAGTATGTATCAGCCATAATTCATTCATCCGTAGCTGTTCCAAAACTTTTCAATTTTATACTTCGTTCACTATAGGAATATTATACCAAAACCTGAATTTAAAACGAAATTATTTTCCTTAACAATAGTCTGTCTAGCGAACTCAAGATCTATTGGAATGCCTCTTTACTGTGGTAGACATTTTCATTTTCACACTTTTTTGTCAAAATAATATCTTTAGTTAGTTTATTCAGTATATAATATTTATTATACTGCCTACTGTTATTGAAACTTGCAACAATCAATTTGTTATTATTAGCCACTTAGACATCACATCTTAATGATTCAAGAATGCATAAATACCGATGTCATCTATTTCTATAGAATTAATTTGCCAAGTTCAGCTGGTTATCGAATTCGCATTAACATATACAAGAAGATAACCACACATTGGGCCAAAGTCGAGAAAGCCATTTTGTGTCGTAATATTATTCTGCAAAACAGCTGTCTGACAGCTTTCCAATATTTAGTCGATTTTAATTTTATTAAATAGTTGATATTGCTAATATTCAAAATGCGTTGGATTGCAAGAAGGTTTTATCGGAAACCAATACAGGTTCATTAACTTACGAAAGTTGCATCACAATCGGTCAAATCAAAAATATAGCAAAGCATCCACTGACTGTTTCCTTTTTATATAAGTATATTAATATATGTATAACAGATACAAACATAAAGTTAATTTGTGCAATAAATAAGAGAGTATTATTTTAGACAAGTTGTGTATTTATGTATACAATTTAATACCTACTTGTCTAGTGTCAGCAACGTATTTAAACCTAGATTGAAAGAGGAAACAGGTCACGTTTCGTTTAAATCTCCGCGCCGCCCGCAACAGGCAGCAAACTTAATTACTATTAAAAAAAATCTGCTTCTATCTTATTTCGCTGCGTTGGTAAAACGATGAAATTTAAAGTTAAAACTGTTTTAAATTAAAGTGATGAGGAAAAAAGTTGACTCTCAGCAAAATCTCGTCTTTCATCGGACAAACTAAAAGTAGGTACATACGTAAACATTTATTCATAGACCAGGTCGATACAGGTACTTGTGAATCTACCAGAGGACGTTACAACAAAAGGCATAGAGTGAGTCGAGTGATTGATAGATCAATACATCGTGGTCTGGCTACCTATGATACATCCACTTTGCATATGAACCAGTCATAGAAGCTGTAGGATTTTAATTAATTAAACTAGCGGAAGTTATGAATACCACTCAATATATTTCTATACATCGAGAAATTCATTAGGTAAACGTGAACTTTGTGAAGTACTTTTAGAATAAAAGAACGAAGTTTCAAAAGGGAATATTTTACACTAAGTATGATAAAATGTCACTGTTTTTGTTGTTTATTTTCATATTTTCTAAGAAAACGAACTTTAAGAGAACTGTAATGTGTAGGTGTCCTCAATGCTCACATTATAAATAGAGTCTTAATAATATGCTTCTCTACTAATATAAGACCATTCTTTGATAGCATGAATTATATGATAGTAAAAAATATAGGTAGGTACGCGCCGTCAACCATCGCCGCCTAGTCCAAACTACTTTTATATAAGTGGCTATTTATATCAATACCTATAATAAAATTGTATCGAATCTGTGATTTTGTATATTAATTAGAGCGGTTTTGACAAATCTTTAAAAATACGTCGTTATAGGTAAGGTATATTGATATCATCTTGTTAGTTTGTGTAGTTATTATACACGAACAGGAAGACTATTTTCCGCAATATATGACTAACGTTGATAGATACACTCATCAATGAACTGAACAAATTTTAAGCCAATTTAGCATAGCAGCAAATATTGGTTGTCGAAGTATAAATATGATGATGTCTTATATTTTTTTACACAAATTCGGGCTCGTGCTTTGACACTGAGAATTTAAAAATATAACTGAATCCTAGCTGGACGCTATAAAAGTGTACACAGGTAACTATGGAGTTTATTCGTACGATCCACAAACAGAATATGTATACATTGGAGCTCAAAGCGTTTGATAAAACTATATGCAAGTCAGTTTGTTTTTGAACAAACGGAACAGTTTTTACTCGCTCCAAAACTACAGTTAGGACGAATAAAGTTTATGAACAAATATTAAAATGATGCAGTATATATTATATGACTAGATTTTGCTCGGTTCTTCGCTCGCGTAAATGTTGGTTAGGAAAGGTTAGATTATTACCGAATTTTTTTCTGGATGAAAGGTACCCTATGTCTTTTCTGTTCCCCTGAGAAAATGTACCTATGCGTAATTTTGTGATGATCGGTCGATAAGTTAAGACGTGAAAGCGTAATAAACAAACGAACAAACTCACATTTGCATTTATATTGTTAGTTAGGATAGGATTAGGAAGTTACCATGAGGTTTGACCTGGGGTTGGTGAGCTTCGTGAGCCTGCCTGCCATCCGATCAGCACCAGGTCTGACAGGCGGCGTGTGTGATCCCACGCGCGCCTCTATGTCGTGTGTCTGCCCTCTCTTTAAGGTGGGACAGTAGGGCTTAAATGTAGTGGTGCCCAAAGTGTAGTCCTGTTGCGTAGTGGCCTGCCGTTTCATACGGCGGGCCAAAAACCCCGGCGGGGTCGCGACTGCATGTGAAAGTGTGTCGCGCGGCCTCGCCGATTGTGGTTTTATCGAGGAACACTGTGCCCCGTGGAAGGTTTAGTTGTCGACATCGTCGTAATAGACTTTATTAAAAGTACATATAGCGCAAATGCCTCGTACTATGCATTATAGTTATGTAGTTTTCTTAATCACAATTTAATTCTTACAGTTAATATAAGAGAAAATATCTTATTATTTTGTGCTAACGACTATTATATCGCGTAGTTCTTTATGTGTAGGTAAATGAGATGGGATGTTTAATAATTACTCATAAACGGACAAAGACAAAAAATTCGAAACAACTATCGACGAACCAAAGAACATTTTATACTAACCGGGATACACAACAGCATGGCTAAGTATATGTAGTAAAAAACTGTGCTGCCAATTATTGTTATTTCTAATACTGTATTAATAAAAGCCTCAGTATGTTTACATTAGATTTTTATGCAAGTCCCTGTCGTAATATGTGTTTACAGAGTATTGGAACCTCTAACATGTGTGCACGTATATTATGTAACACTCTATGGCACGTGTTGCGAGTGCAATAATCTCGCAGTTCTATGTATACATCGGCTGAGATCGCATACTAACTACTTTTCAATTTCTGTTCAAGTCTCGGTTCGTGTAAGTGGCCCGATGTTTAGCTAGATGAAAGAATAATGTCATTATCATAACAATAGTATTAAAAAGTCTAATAACTTGACTAGTCTTCGATATTGCATTTTATAACATAAATGCAAATGTTTTCTATAGATTCTGTTCTCATCTTTTATTTTACTTAATATTTATTAATTTTGTTATCCTTGTGACTGTCCGAGCTTAGCTGGGATATATTACTAATAAATGCGATAAATCAATTTGAATAATGTTGTTTGTGACAGCCCTAGCGGCAAGCAGAACCGGCTCGGTGACGTATCGACGTCGATCAACTCACTTTTCATGGGTGTCACTTTATGAATATTAATACCTATGAGTTAATTTATCCTCCATGTAGCCACCTCCAATCTATGCGACATTAATTTAAGCTTATTTTATTGGGTTAATAGTCTATTATTGTGAATGTGTTATATAAACTAGTTATGATTATTTAATATTGCTAGAAGTTAGTGTATGCGCACGTTCTGTGTACTTAGCTCTTCATTACATTCGCACCTTCAGCTGTTTCCGCGTCAAAACTTGTTATTTTAAATGTTAATTAGTAAATAAAGTGCCACTGATGATGTTATGCATTATTTTTAGAGATTATTATATCTATAAGCCATTTAAAATTATGTATATTTGTATATGAGACTATATCACACAAAAAAACGATAAGAATTGTAAAATCATTTATTTTAAATTCTTATAAATACCTAGTTAAATGCTTTAGCTTAATACTATAATAAACATCGACAAAATTTCGCTATTAATTTGCATAATATATAAAAGTAATCTCCGTCGCATTAGCGTAATTAATGTCGTAATCAACATGTGTTTGCACAAGTAACATTTATACAAAGCGGTGAGTTTTCGCGCGCTATAACATGTCAACTTCTCTGTGTTTGTCTTAATTCTAAATAATATTCTATTGAGTAATAATAACTAACACAGCAGGACATTTATTTAAATAACATGTACTTAATTCTAATCTAGTGTATACATTTACTAATAAATAACGTTAAAGCTATTAATATCGGAGACTTCGTAGAATTTGTCGTTTGATCTGGTTTTTCTCAGATTCAGAACGTTCGTTATGATTTCGTGTGGTTGACTTCTGCCACGGAGGAGATGTAGTGGTCCCGCTTTCAAATATTTTGAGTCTAAACTTATTATCCGAAGTTGAGTCGAATGTGTATGTGCGTAACATAGGTGGCTTCGTCGGATTTAAGTAGAGGTCAAATATAGATTGCGTAGTTTTTGGCTTGCGTGTTGTTGTTTGCGTTTTCGATGTCATAGTTGATGGACTGATAGGTCGGGATGTAGTCGTTTGAAAAGCTGATTGTTTAAACTTTGTTGTTGTAGCTGTTCGAGACGTGAATGTATACCACGTAAACTCTTTTGGTTTTGTTGTCGTAGTTTGAAGATATCTGGCTTCATAAGGCCTGGTTCTTGATGATGTTGTTATTGCAGTGGTAGATAATGTACTGTGCAGGTTTCTACTAGTCCATTTTGCACGTTCAGTACTTACGTTAGGTTTGTTTGTTGTGAACCACGATATCGTTTTAGTTGTGGAAACAGGCGGCGATGCAGTAGTTGACGCTACATTACTTAATTTAGCGGTAGACGGAGTTAAAGGCTTTCGTGCTCGTGTAAAAATAAATGGACTCGGTGTGGTTATAGATGCATGTCCGAAAGTAGTGTTTTCTAGTTTTGCTCGGGATATTGTTGCTGTCGTCGCTGGTTTTGACGTGCTGTATTGTGTTGCGGTTGTGCTTTGGGTATACAATCGTGATACCAAAGTCGGACTCGTAGGTTTTGAAGATATAGCAGCAACAAAAGATGTTTTTATCGAAGTACTTCTCGGTGCATATGTTGTTGTTGTCTTAAGGGGTTGCTGCGTTGTCGTTACTGTATAAGGCCGTTGCGTAGTGCTTGTTATCAGGGACCGCGGTGTAGTCATCTGAACTGACGGAGTCTGGAACGTAGTCGTCGGTATAGAACTTGTTCTGTAGTTGAATGATATTGGCAAATTATCTTTCAATGTAGCTGGTTTCAATGTACTTTTGTCATCGAATAACTGTTTCTTTCTGAACTGGTTCGTCTCTATTCTTCGCCAAGGTTTCACTGGCGGTATGTATTCTGTAGTTGTAGTTTGCATTGTAGTGGTCGTGCTTGTTGTCGAAGGTTCAGTAACTGCACCTGGTGCTTTGGCAAACGACTGCGGTAATTTAAGATCATCAATATTGTTAACTTTGTAATTATACCAATCGACTCTTCCTTTTGAGTGGTCAAGGACTTTGCCGTAACTTCCTCTAAATATGTTGCTGATCGCCAAATACGGTGGTAGCAAATCTTCAACGTTATGTCTAGTATAATTAACACTTGGATAATACCTTCCATCGTATGCGAACCCTCGAGACTTGGTGATCGGTGCAGCATTCTTCACGTTTGTATCACAATCCACTAGATATTTCTTCGTGTTATGTTTACAATGTTGTGGATACACGACCCACGCTAGAAATCCGTTACCCTGAAGCCGAGTGTGTTCTTCGTGGACAAGTAGTGCACATTCCAAATCGTTAGAGATGTCTTCGTCCCGGAGCGCGGCGCAAGATAAGCCGCACGCTTTCCCCGGACCGCACCAGTACAGCTCGCTGATTTGAAATATACCATGATCGCCACTGTACGGATTGTTCGCGGAGGTGTCAAATCGGGACTCATGGTAAGCGATGCATACCCAGGTTGCGATGTCATCGGGGTCGACGCCGAGAGCATCCAGCTCGCGCGCCAGTTCGCAGCGCTCGTAGACGCGGGCGTGCGCGAGCGCGAGGAGAGCGCATGTCAGCCAAGCGACGCGACACATCGCTTCGTGCGTTTGACCGTCGGCGGCACGCGCACTCTTTTTTACGTTCTTATCGACCTCCCGCCGCGCTCACGTCGCTACTATGTGTGTCGCGCCCGTATTTTAACTGTAATCTTAATTGTTTCAGAACCATTTGCCTTGCATTTTAGGGCAAGTAAGGGGGCCAATGTTTCTGAGTGATAACAAATGATTTTTATCGAGGAGTCGGTCTCGGGACACGGCACCGGCAGTTGTGGCGACCTGCGGCCCGGTAAGTTTACCTTGGTGGAGCACGTCATCGGTATTGAGCCAGTGGCGCTCAACTTGGCGCTTGCATCGCACAATATTCATATTTTGCTATTTCATTCACGTACAAATTGCGACGCTAAATACGTGCACGACATAAACTAAGTATTCCTTCTGTTTTATTTTTGAAAAATAATCACGTCGCACCATAGTGATCGTGAGACTGGTTTTCGAAGTTTAGTTCATTTAATTTTTAAAAGGTCGATATAAAATGTATCAGTTTATCGTTTTACCCGAATTTTGTATTTATATCCAGAAAAGGTCGCTTCTCATTAGGTATACTCAACTCGAAATTGTATTATAATCTGCGTCAATGCAGAAATTATTGATCATAAATAAGGTCAGATATAAAGATTAGGTATTGTGGATATTTTAGAAACGAGTTGATGTTGTACAAGGTTGAGCTGCCCTGTGCAAGGTGTGTAGGTATGTAAACAGAAGGCAGAGGTTGATTTCCGGGCGGGTCAACAGGTGAGACAATGGCCTCTATTGCCTAATCTTAGCTTTAAACTTTAAATACTTAATCATTTACAGTCAAACGTCACATCTACATACGCAGTAATCACGCCAATCAATCAATTAAGTAAAAGGTCTAGCTGTTATTGAATATTACTAACCGGCTAAATTATTATTTTGTCTATTGGGAGACGGTTATCAATGTGTTTTTAAGATCGACAAATCAACTGACACATACTTTAGTGCTATTTGTACAAAGGTCAAGGTACCGGTCAAATGCGGTTTCACCGGCGGCGCCCTGAGCGATTCGTACCATTAAGATGACCATGTCACTCACCTTCTTTATATTTTCCGGCAAAACTTGTTTATTTCAACAATTAATACGAGGTACGTAGAAACAAAATGAGCGATACGCATTTTTATTATAGCATTTATGAACAGATTTAAAACACGTAAAATAATGTACAGATTTCTAGCATTTTGAAAGTTTACAAGTTGACGAGAATATTAGTACTTATACTAATATTGTCGTCATCTTATAATTGATAGTAGTAACATTCGAGTTAGTCTTATAGCGCGAACCTAATCGCGCTCACAGCTCGCTTCCTACAGCTCCTAGCGGCTAGTAGAGATACGTGGCGCGCTATACGTAGAATAATAATTATGGTGCAAGTTATACGATTCGAAGCTTGAGTTTCAATAAGTATATTATAATCCTTCTAGTCATTTATTTAATAAGATTTATCGAAGTCGATAGATGTCTACTATGCCTTGCCCAAGGTACTCCACACAATCCAGTTTTTGGCTGCCCGCATCCAGTCGCATCTCGCGACCCTTAACTGATCGTCGGCCCACCGTAAGGGCGTAGGCCCTTTGCTACATCTTATAAATCATAAGATATATATTTATTTGATAGTCAATTGTACATAAATCTCACAAACAAGGGCCTAAAGCTGAACCCATATCAGTAAAAGTAAGCAGCAGGTAAAATTTTGGATAAACATAATATAACTCAATTTTGTATATTTTTGTCGAGCAACTTAGCCATGATATTTGTAAAGGATATTCAACACTCGTTATAAATTATGAAATTTGATATGTTTGTTGAGGTGACGTCACATTCTTTTTTAACAACTAGGTACGTTTTAATTCTACGTCTAAATGTGACTTTATGTACTACCAGATTTTAAAAATGTTAACATTTATTAAATTGTATGTTTTATTATCAAATCGTAAAGAACCTCTGTACACACTTAAAGACATTTAAAAAACATGCACAGGGTCACTAATAAGATATTTCTAAATCCGAAACTAAAATCTGTACTTGTCTGTACAATAAAGACATTTACAAACCTAGCTCAGATCGACTAATGAAGTAATTCTGATTCCGGCACCATGGGTTTTGCTCACGTCTGTTTGATTATTTGAGTTACCCATCAAAACTAAAGATTTTGATGCAGTTTGCACAGTTTCACAAAATGAGGTCTGACTTAAAATCTAAGGTAGTTTAGCCACTTTAGATCGGTAGAACCGAATTCATGGTACATATGGTGATTTACGTAAATGACGTTACGAGTGGATTAGCGGCCACACGGACGAAGTAATAGGCATGATGCTTGTTCCTATTTTCAACACAAGTTTTATTATGCAATTATACTGTGTTTTAAAACTATTCCTACTACACGCCTGCCCAGAGTGCGCAAGCCCGCTCCCAACAACTATTCAATTACCGTTTGTGACATCTCATGGCTGAACTAGGTAGTGCATTAGATAAGTGCACTGCATGCTAAGGGTTCAATTTTCCCACGACAATTTATTGTAAGCGATATGTCCTCGCATTTAATATTTGTTAAACGATACCAAGAACGCGCGAATAGAAACTATTACACAGGTTTTTCAACAGCTTTGAAAATAAACAATTGCTCCGGCTGGCTCGCTGGTTTCGTGGCACAAATTTGTAGCCAATCGCGCGGTCCCGAGTTAAGCTTATTATTGTTACTGAATTCCTTTTTTTCTGTTTGTTAATGGCAGCGGGGGAAAGTCTAGAAATGTGAATCTCAGACGTCAATAAACTTGCCTTCAGTTACGTGGGACTTGACGAAACGTGAATATATATACCTCTCTGCCTACCTCTTCCAGGAAATAGAGGTCCATTCAATATTGTATAAATACACATTTAAACGGTACAGTAAAGCGCAGTGAGCGGAAATCAATAGTTTAAGCCCTGTCCTGCTCTAGCGAATCTGTCTCCGTGTACATCCATCGCTCATTTTAATTATATCTATAACAAGTACAAACACACATACGTTCATTCAACTATTATCTTCCACATCATAAGTCATTAATATTTTTACTAAATTCTATTGATTATCTGCTACTCATCAACCGAATGTAAGGCGCAGTGATTTACCTGCATTTCACCTCATTTTTCTCATTTCTCCAACTGGAATCGATAAGTCCAGAAGTGGATGGAAAATATTACCCAATGGTCCACCTGTATGGTATTGACTGATTCGGTGGCGCAGCAGTAGGTAGTTAATGCGATCCCTGTGTATAAAGCCTCGGACTCGGTACCCGGCACGGGCCAACTATAATCTAATTTTCAATATCAGCCCGAAGTTACATATTCGCGGGATTGCGCATCCTAGTGCCTCGAAAAAAAGGTAGGCCCTGCGCTTAATCTCTATACAGTCGTGTCGGATTGCTGTTCTGTCAAACTATCAGGTAATAAACTGCACTTGTGTGTAGACTGCAGACCATAATTCGGTCCAGAGGGCAATATTTGCAGCTTCAACATTTTTAAGTAACTGTTCAAAGAGTCACGCTTTCAAAAGTTGTATGAGTTCTAAATGAAACTCAGAACTTGCTATATTGTGCTGACAATAAACCGATAGGAGGTAAAAGTTATCTCATAATGCCCCTGTTCATTCTTAGATGCGGTTGCATCTCGACAGAATATTAAAAGTACGTAGTTCAAAATGATCGTTTCCAACCAGGTTATTGAAATTCGCTTTACCGCTATGCGATAAACTATGACTATCTTTTAGTTATACGAACATACATATATACATGGGGTAGGCAGAGACTACGGATTTCCATTTGCTAAGATCCTGACACACTTCTCTGGCTTCATTCACTTTCATAACATTCCTCATACACGCTCGGCGGTTTAACGTGCTCATAACCTGGCCTTTATCCAGAACGTCCCCGATCTGATCAAGAAACGTTCGCCTAGGTCTTCCCCTTGCGACTGTTCCATTCACGCTAGCCTTATAAACTTTCTTAGTTATACGAACAAATTCCTCTAATAGCTTCATTCTGGCACACAGCTTAATTTGTATTGAATAATAAAGTATACTTTGCTATGCTATGCTCAAGGCATTAAATTAATTCTGCAGTGGATAACTATTCAATAGTCAACTGAATACCTTGTGCATACAGAGGGAAAATAAATGAGTAAATTACGCTTCAATACCCCGCATTGAAGACTGAATACCGACAAGTGATGCGCATATATCGAATTATAATTGAATGCACTGAAACACTATAGATATATACGTAATTAAAGTGCGGTGAAAAATAACCATTGCTGTCTAGATATCTGGGTATATATTTTTTATTGCTGATGGTAGCAGACGAGCCGGGGCGGGGATGTAGGAAAAGGAAGAAAAGGAAAGAACCGAGAGGGTAATTGGGCCACCGGCGCCTTTACTCACCGGACGACAGTACATATACCTACTGCCGCTACCGAGGGTTTATTTATCCCGTTGAGCCAGCCCATTCATGCTGACAACAGCAAGGCTACTATTTTAGTAATTATATTTTTGGATTATTGATAAGTATTATTACTTTTTATAACTTCCCAAAACTCTTACCAAGTTATGTTATACCTCGTCCCATGGCTCTGTAAGGATATCTAAGGTACATACAATACACAATCGTATATGCCTATTGGCATAATCTGGATATTTTGTCACATTTGTACAGTTTATTATAACAAGTACTAACAATTTTTTGATGGAAGTAATATTATGTATATATATTATGTATATATATATTTAGTACATCTGTCTTCGTCACCACCGCATATTTTACTTCCTTCTATTTGTGTCTGAATACATTCGAGATAAAACCACACATATGTATACAGTGTGTACAATAAACCCTATCGGATCCAAAAAGGTATTATACAGCAGCTTATTATGTGTACGTAAGTGAAATCCTTTTATAAAATCGATCAAAACTTTACTCCAGTAAATTTCATTTATTTAAAATAATATGTTAATAGATTACCCCTGGCAACATCGACAACTTATTAATCATAATACCTAGGTATCACTAAAGTGCATAAAGGTTCATCGATGCTGCGCCGCGCTACGCCGCGCCTACTTACCTACGCCTTAGAAAAATGCCGCCAAAAGTATGCCACGCTCCGCGTCCTTGTCAAGTTTAGTGGAGTGTTGCTAGACTGTGCGAAATTTCAGTAATTTAGGGGAAAAAGCTAATCATTACTGTACTTAAAAATATTATGAAGACGTTTTACGATGATACTTTCTTAGCATGTTTGTTAAGAGAGAAAAAGACCCTTAATGGATCGGACAGTGTTTATTATACACACTGTGTATGAGACAAATCACATCAAACTTGGTATGGAATCAACGGTACCGCGCGTTGTGTCAGTAGCTAGAACCGAACCCACCGCGAAAGCAATGCCTACCGGCAGCGATGCTTGACCGCACTGGCTTGCCTTGCACTGCGTTTGGTATTTGGAGCTCCCTATAATAACGGACGACGCAGTAATTGGATCTAGAATTAAAGCAATGAATATTGCGTCTAGAATTAAATAACATATTCAATGGAATACAAACCATGAATTCTTGGGACCAAAAAGCTTTTGTCGAAGAAAATTCAGCTTTAGTCCTGAATATATTTCCATTACAATTTTGATTAAATATCGAAATTCAATGAACTGCATGAATTCGAGAAACAACTTGATTTAAAGTAGATCTGCGTAGATATTCGAATATTCAGATACAAATGTTTTGCCCGTGGGATGAAAATATTTTATAGGATTTATCTATGCCAATCAAACATTTAAAAGATAGAGAGGTAAAGTTTCCGAGTGGAAGAGCCCACGACGTTGTCTATTATTTTGTGAACGAAGCCTGTTTGTCCGGTGAAGTACTACTCTCTTACATGTTGCCAGTGTGGGAGTAATATCTATGTTACTGCGTTTCACCTGGTGACTAACCAGTTATATAAATCAGAAAATAAATCCCTAAAATGAACCCTAAAAAGAGAAATATAGTTTGTTCATGAGTAGCTAAATCTGAACCAATCTGTACAGAGCTACTTCAATTTAGTTTTTATACCTTGCGTTTGTTTTTTTATTTCGTGTAATTTTATAAAAATGTTAGCTACTAGTATTTTATGTTCAAATAAAACGATAATCGGATAAACAAGAGGAAAGCTCTAAGTTAACAATACTGCCTCGGGCACCTCTATTGTGAAGAAGATAATCGGACTCGGTGCAGCTCGGATTGGTAATCGCTTACTGTTCAACTATATAGGTCAATAAGTCATCATCGGATTGTCAATGCATAAGGTTTAATTAAAATCAAAGCGGATTATAAAACCCGCAATCTGTACTACTTTGAAATAATACTGGTTCATTAATTGACTCGGCTTTAGAAAATTGCCTTGCCTTAAGACTTAGTATTTAATTTTATATTGACGATGACGGTAGATTAAGGCAGAAAATAGCGCTGCTAAAGCACCGTAGTATAATAATAGCGCACAAATTTGAATCAAATAAACAGTGACCTATTTCCGTACTAGACAACATTATTTTGGTATCAGTAACTAGTTCGCTCGCTATAAATGGAGAGTATATATCGGACGTTTTTAGAAAACTAATACATTTAGTGGTAAAAACATCTTATCGATCCGTCATGATGGAAGCTTTATTACAAAATACATGTTCCATCGTATTTTCATAAAATGCGGCATAAAATATACTCTCCGTGAAAATATTATAATTTACTCGGCTCTCTTTGAAACAGTTTATACGTGGGTGTATACAGCGAAGTTATGCAACTGGTCAATGCGAGCGCAGGCGCGGGCGTCTCTTCATTACTTGAGTTAAACTTACATAATATAGGTACATTTTTTAATTTCAAGATCTTGTCGTTCTACCTCGCTAATAGGCAAGACCTATTACATTTTAAATTCTAGCAACGTGATGTTAAACTTCTGCATGATATTTGGTCACACATCATAATTTTGTTTAAGACATTGGTTACTGCCTCATAGAGATGATTGCAATAGTATGGATAACTTGACGATGGCAAATATCAGCTCGCTTATGATAAGTGAGAATGACTTCACTCATGGCGTAATGGTTTAGGTGATCGCCTCGTTACTGCGATTATATTGAGCGAGATGGGCTGGATACGCAAAAAAATTGTGTTATTCACGAATAGTTGTTCCGAGTCTGGTTGTTCTTTCTGCCCGTTGTTTGAATGTTTGTAAATTGTAACATTAATTGTTAATTTAACGGGCACAAAGAACACCGCGCGATACACGAATTAATGCCCTAGTTTGGGCGTTGTCTTTTATAGAAAAAGAATAGTACTCGAGTCTCTGACCGATACTATGCAGTGTTGTAATAATAAGTTTGCATGTTTTAATTGAATTTACTGTAAAAGTTTGAGAATTTCACATTTATGTATATTTAGAAAATATAGTTAATCTTCTACAGACAATTTCGTTCTTTCTTTCTAATAAGTTGAATTCCAGGTTTAAAAATAAATGATTAAGGAGTTATTTATTTTAATTTTTATATATTTTTATTGTCTAAATTTTGATATGTCAACATATTAACGAAATTGACTATAGCAAAAATCTTTGAATGCACGCCTGCCATAGCAGAGGATTATTCCACTTTGACCAAATTTCACACTTTTGTGTCCTAAAATATAGAATTTGATCACCCAGGTTATTTGAAGAAACATAATAAATAAATTGAAATCATGTGGAATTTGATCACCCAGGTATTAGATATCACCTGGGTGACCAAAGTGGAATAATCCATAGCAGACGAGCGCTCTACTTGCCGTGCCAAGTGTTATGGATTCGAGTAGCATAAAGACCAATAATTTGTGAGATACACAAATTATTGTTTTGAATCTAGATTACTTTGTGTTCATTGTTTCTATATTTTATTGACACACACCATAATGCAGGAATAGCCTTTTAAAAAGGAGGGAGGAGCCACATTGCAGCAATTAACTTGACGATTTTTGGAAGGCCAGACATAATTGAAAACCGTTTGTGTCTGACCACCTATGTGCTGCTGCAGCTGAATAGATTAAACAATTTAGTTGGACCTGAGCTAATTACAAAAACACAGTTTACCAGTAGACAGCAGTGACGTCATGAAACGTACTTAAGGATTGTCGAATGGCAACACAGCGATAATAAAAACATATATAACTTACCAACGCATGTGTACAATTCCATCGCTCCCTTTAAAAGGCAGCCGTCGGCCCTATTCACGCCCGACGTGACGTTAAGACAGAAGCATCCATCATCATTGTCTAGAAGCCACTCGTCAGCAACAAACCTCACTGTTGGGATGCCCTTGTACTCCGAATCCACTTCGTATCGAAGCTCTACTGACCTGAAAACCGTTGTTATAATAAGCTCAGTATATAATTGTAAATGGTCGTTCGGGGAATATCAAACAAGAACCACTGCAAACTGCGTTAGTAGATTTAGAAAAAGATATCGATATTATTCATATCATATGTTTAAGTGAGACTTTTTTTAAACGAGGTACGGAGAGCAACCTTACTTAGGACAATTATAGATTGGTGGCGTCCTTCTCTAGAACAAACCAATACAGGGGTTAGTACGTGTATTTTACTTAAAAATAATTTAGAATTTAAAGAGGTAAGCCATCTAGTCTAAATCTAGTCTACAATTCCATTCCACTTTGAATGCTGTGCTATGAAATTAACCAAAGTTAATCTAATTATAGTATGCATCTATAGGACACCTACATCCAATTCAAAAATATTTCTAGACGAACTCGAGCGACTAATCAACACTATATGCAAAAGAGGGAATAAAAAAAATTGATATTACGCGGTGATTGGCATATTGATATGCTAAAAGCTAATAACAGTCTAGTTAACTAACTTCAATACTCCATAATAATAATTAAACTAACCATATCAATTTACCGACTTGGAAATACGCATGTTTGGACCTTATAGTCAGCAATATAGAAAATCCTAACATAAATCTTAACTATCTTGCTCTCTCAGATCACGAAACCGCGCAATCAATTACATTAAAACTAGAAACGCGTAACAAAGACAACAAGATGCCCATATGTTGGTTTTAACGTGTCAGAGATTCAGATCTCTGACACGTTTAAACTCACTCACTCAGGTGAAGGAAATATACTCGTAAATAAATACAACAGTTATTCGTATCCGTCTCCTTTTCTGAAGTTTTTGAATGTGAAAACACAGAAGATTCCTATAATAACTTTCATGATACAATTACTCTTTTCTACAATCTTTTTTTCCCATTCATAATTGTGCCACCAAACCAACGAAATGGTAGACAAAATGCATAAAGAAATGTTGTACCAAAAAAAAGAGTTCTATACCTACAGTATCACCTTAATAAATCTAATAAAAAATATAATAAGGCAAAATACGAACGATACACGAAAACGCTGAATAAATGCATACTTTCCTTACAGCAAATTAACAGCCAATGTTAATGTAATGTTATTGCTTCCTCAAAAAAATGTATGTAATGCCGCTTGGAAATTAATTAAAGACACTACAAACAGCGCTTTCAATAAATCGGAGATTGAGCCCATTAAGTTTAATAATACAGCATATGAAGACTCTCACAGATTTGTGAACCTTTCAATCAGTTTTTCATTTCACAAACCAATGTAAACCTGAATAATACAAATAATCGACATTGTTCTATCCCAAATAATCCCAATACCATATTTTTAACGCCAGTAGATGAAATTGACATTTATAATATAATTAATTCATTAAATAATACTTATTCCACCGGATATGACGATCTATGTACCAAAGTAATTAAAAGGTGACACACCTTTTAATTAAGCATTCTTATCCCACTCACATACATTGTTAAACTTTCATTGGTAGAAGGAAAATTCCCATCCCACCGAAAAGAATCGATTGAACATTTACATTAATAGTGCGATAAGACGGATATGAATAACTACAGACCGATAACTTTAATTCCGATAGTGACTAAGATATTTGAAAAAAAATATGTACATTAAAACAGAGAAATTTATATCCAACTGTAACATTTTAAAGAGTGAACAATTTGTGTTTAGAAAACTAAGCGCCACTGCATTAGCATGCTTCTCTCTACTCAAACAATCACAGAAGCTATAAATGACAAAGCTATGTTAGCCGAAATGACGAAGGCTTTTGATTTTATTAATTATGACACACTAATGTCAAAATTAAATAACTACGGACTGCGGGGTTACGCGTATAACTGGGTTAAAAGCTACTTTAAAAATAGCCTAGACTAGCATGAACAAAAGTGCTACAGATCCTCTTATATGCAAAATGATTTCGGGGTACCACAAGGTGGCGTTTTCTCGCCTTTTTATTATTTCTTTACATAAATGATTATATCCTGACGCGATTTATCAAAAGTATATCCTTTTTGCGGTAGATACAACTCTTATAGTCAAAAGTAACGACTTTAAAACTTTAGAAACAGAAATCAAAATAGCAATTAATAAGTCGATAAACTAGACAATCTCAAAATCAACATTAACAAGACAAACATACAGTTTCAAACATACAAAGCTAACACACCTCATCTAGAAATATCTTACAATAATCAGTTCCTAAACAATGTTGAAGAGTGTGTATTTTTAGGCATCTCTGTGGAAAAATTATTGTAACTGGAAGCCACATATACAAAAACTGTCAATAAGATTGATCGATTCATCTTTGTTTTACAAAGAGTTAGAGAAACAGTAAATGAAAGGGCTGCCTTATGCTGCCTATTGCCTTATAATGATTTACCATGCCTATGTATCCTCCTTACTAAGATACGGCATCGTAGTCTGGGGCAATTCAGTGGACTCTGATAAATTATTTGTAGCCTAAAAGATATGCATCAGAGTATTTTCAATTGCGATTGCCTCGACAGTTGTAAAACCTTATTTAAAATCACCAAATTCTCCCATTGCCATGTATGTATACAGGGTGTCCGGTAATTAATGGATAATCTTGAAATGTCTTATAGTAGAACTGAAGGCAGTTCAGAAAAAATTAAAATAAAAATTTAAAAATAAAATATATATATAAAAAAGTGCAAGCTATATAGCATAGCATAATTTTGACTGTCTACATATTAGGATAATTAGTGTTTAATAATAAAACAACAAAAAACCGATGGATTTCATTAATTTATGGTCGTAGTATACAAGAAAGTTATACATGGTATTTAAGAAAAAAACACATATCTCAGGTAGTAGTTAGGATAGATATATTTTCATATTTTTTTCTCAACGGCCATCAGTTCCACTATAAGAGATTTCCAGGTTATCCATTAATTACCGGACACCTGTATATTAGAAATCTGTATCTCTGTTAAAAATAATTACTCACTTATGCAAGCTACTATTAGAAAAAATCTATTATAACATTAATGAATATCTTCAAGACAAATTAATTAATCAATCAGCTCTATAAAATTTAAGTAATAAATTGATATTTCAACCCTTGACATAATATATTGTATTTTCTATTAATAATTATAAATTCCAGACTTAAATTAGAATTACTTAAATTAGAATCTATTGAATGTTATATAACTATGTAATAATTTATGTAAATTACCATAGAATATACAATATTTAGATATTGGTTAAGTATTTGCACCGCCATATTTGACAGAATATGCCGAACAAGAATAATTGAATTTCTGTAATGACCATACGCTTCTATTCTATTCTATTATCGGCTGTATGTCAAGATTTATATCCGATCTCATTATACCGTGTCTATATCGCGATTATATTGTACGTACCATGTATACTGTCGCTGTAGGTTCTATACTTGCGTATGACACATGCATAGTTTAGTTCCGGTTCTAAGTCTCGTTCTCTCCATGTCTGTCCCTTTGTTATAAATTTGTACACGTGTTACATTAAAAACTATCTTTTAAGTAATTATTTCTATGCATAGCCGACAATTTACATCATGTTTATGTATTTGTACATCCAGTTCGCAAAATGAACATTCTTTTTTATTTTGCTCTTCAGAATTACCACACTCCGCCTGATATTACACAATCATGTGGTCTGACTGCAGTGGCCTCACACCATCCTCTTTGCAGTTGAGGCGATGTTGAGGTCCTTACCTTGACGGCCTAAGAGAAGGTGCTTTTTCACGCCCCGCTTAAAGGACCCAGGATTCAAGGAGGAAGGAAACACGTGCCTTGGCAGAGAATTCCATGCCTTGATCGTCCGGCAGAGGTTTGAGGACTCAAACTTGTTGGTGTGTGCTCTAATCGACTCTGCTGTGTAAGGATTACATCTAAGCCCAGCACGTGTTGTTCTGGATACGAAAGGGGAGGGCGGAATAAGGTGGAATAACTCTTCAGAGCACTTCCCGTAGTATATTCTGTAGAAACACGCCAAAGAGGCGATGTCCCTACGGAGTTGCAGTGGTTCCAGTGATCTCGTGACCCCTGGATCGCCGATGATAAGGAACAGCCCACCACTGTAACCTATCGAGAGCGTCGAGCAAGTACTGCGCAGAGCCATCCCAAAGATGAGCACAGTACTCCAAGCAAAGGCGCACTTGCGCCTTATACAGTAGGCACAGCTGCCCAGGCGCGAAGAACCGCCTCACCTTGTTCAGAACTCCGAGTTTTCGCGAAGCTTGCTCGATGACGCTCTCGATGTATGTTTTCGAATATGTTTTCAAATTAAGGGTGCGGCAAATATCTATCCATAAGATAGAGAGGTTGTCACGCATCACCAGTGGAGTGTTCTTCAGAGGGGAGGGGAAGGAAAGGAGATTTTTGTTGAAAATGCGCTTGCTTGGGTATTTCTGGCGTTGAACTGGATCACGTTCTTGGCACCCCATTCACAGATGCATCCAAGGTCTGATCAAGTTCAACGACAAGATCCTGGCTTTCCCCCTCAACGTCAGCCCGCTTAGCCCTAGGATGACCGAGAAATCGTTCATGCACGGTACTGTCGTCCGCATAACAATGTATATTGCCGAGAGTCAACATATTATTGATATGCAGAAGAAAGAGCGTAGAGGATAAGACGGACATAAATTTGGAAGCGCGACCGTCGCAACGGACCCAAATACGATGCTTCTGCAGAAAACTTACAACCCAGGTGCATAGTTGAGGGGGCAAGCCATAGGCTGGAAGCTTGGAAAGAAGAGACCGGTGTCAGACCCTTTCGAAGCTTTAGCTATGTCAATGCTGACAGCCAAAGACTCACCGTGCTTGTCCATAGCCTCATCCCAGAGGTGCATGACGAACGCTAGAAGATCATCCGTTGATCGTTTAGCCCGAAAGCCGTATTGGCGATCATTGATCAACGAGTGATGCTCCAGGTAGTGGACAATTTGTGTGTTTATAATACGCTGGAACATCTTGGAGAGCACCGAAGTGATAGCTATGGGTCGATAGTTGCCTGGCTCGGAACGGTCCGTCTTTTTGGGGATAGATTGAACGTTCGCCTCCTCCCAAGCCTCAGGCACAATGCCTGCGGCGTAAGACATCTGGTATAGGGGCGTAAGTGTGGGAAACAACTCCACTGCACATCTCTTAACCGCTCAAACCCCGTAACGCCTATCGGCGTCAAAACCGGACTTCGGATTTGTACATGTCAAACCCCGGTGACCCCAAATGGCGTCGAGCACACTTGGTCGTGAAATGTTTACGTTAGCTCAAATAACTAATGCAAACGTAAACAATACACTATCGAGTGTGCTCGACCCCATATAGGGTCACCGGGGTTTGACGTGTACAAGTCCGTAGACGCGATCGGCGTTAGCGGTATTTGACAGGTTAAGGACCATAGCTGGGATGCCGTCAGGTCCACTGTCTTGCCGAACATCGTGGGACTGCAGTATCGCACGAATATCACGTTGCCTGATACGTACATCAGGCATGCTGTAGCCGCAGTCATCGATTCGGCAGTCAGCCGCAAAGAGGTTTGCAAGTAGATCTGCTTTCTCCTGCGGCCGATGAGCCAGTGAGGGGGAGGGCAGCGAGGTTTCGCAAATGTTGGACTGCACGGCTTTGGCCAGGCGCAGTGGCAGCCGTAGTGCCCATAGGATGCGCCATGAGTTCCTGGGCGAAACGTGCGACACGCTTGGCGTCCGCTCTTAAGTATCCCCTCTTGCAGACCTTTGTGACTTGGTTGAACGCTGCTTTCAGGTGATCCACGTAAGGGTCGTGGAGAGCGCGAGCCCGATCCAAGCGAGGTACGCTGTCTGTTTGCGTTTAACAGCATCAGCGCATTCACGACCGAACCAGGGCCTTTTTCCTGCCGCCGCTCGTGACATCACTTTGTGAATATAATATTCCATACCCAGAATGATTTCACCAGCGACAGCAGTAGCGCTCTCTGATGGATCCCTGTTCTCAAAGCAGCAACTTCATTTAAAAGCGTAAGTGATGAATAAACATTTCTTTTTAAAAAAGAGATGCTTGATTGTAAAGCTTTTGAATTCTTAAAATAGAACTATGAATAGTGGAGCTGCCGTCTAACAGCGTGCACGATGGAGCATGACGCGTGAGCATATTACTGACGAGACTACTATTCAGTACTTTACAACATGGCGGGGCACGCCCACTCACAGCGACGAAAGCTGTGTACACAACCAGCTTTAAAATAAAGCGCTTTAACATTTCGGTGCATAATTCAACGAACAAACAAAACCAGTGATACTACGCTATATGAAAATAAGAAAATAATGTTAAATAAATTATTTAAATGTTCCACGTTCAATCTGGGTTAACAGGTTGTCACACGGCCGGAGTAGCATTGGTTAAAGGGTATTCACGCAAGTAGGGTAGTAGCAGCCACGTGTGTGTTATAAGCGTATTTCTTTTTTCTTTTTTGAAGTCAATTCTCCTCATTTTAAAGAATAAATCTTGTGTCGCGGTGGACTTTACAAACGTCCAAGTAACGGACACAAAGAACAACCAGACTCGGAACAACCATTTGAAGAACTGACAATTTTTATCCTGTGTGAAGATGGAATCCACAACACGTGGCGCGGTAGCAGCGGCGAGGTCAAGGTGAGGGTGGTCTTTTTTAATTCTATAATCTTGTAAACTACCACTTGTCTACAAGAGTCACAAACCTGAACCCAAACGAGGCTAAATGCCAATAAACATGTGGAGTGAACTTTATAATATTTTTGTACAATCGCTTTTGTTATTTGTATGCGACATAATTAAGTGTGAAGAAATAAAATATAAAGCAACAGATCACAAAATAAGTATGAATGTTCCTAACTACCTATTCTCAAGGAACGTGTTTGTTGTAATATATAGTTGTCACTTCATATAACGACTGCTCCTTGTCTCTTTTTGTCGATAACATATAACTATTTGGCATGGCTATTTTATTTTTCTGTCACATCTAAGTAAATAAAAGATAATGAATGTGCACTGAGCTCTTAGTTCTAGTCTATGATCCAGACGAATAGACAAATGAAGTCTCACGCCTATGTCAAGAGTTATGCTGATGTAGACATATAATAAGTTGGCATACCAATTATCATTTATACGCAACAGTACCAGACGCCATACTGATACTAAAAATTATTGACAAAAACCAATAATACTTTCTTCAACCCGGGAGTCGAATTTGAGACTTCGTCTACATCTGTTCTCAATATTACCGTTGCGCCACCGAGGCTGTCTAATGAAACCTTGGAATATATATATATATACCTATATATGAGCGCCACTGGTAACTAATGAGACTTTGCATCAAATGCGCGAAGCTAACTTGTATTACTTTTAATAGTAACTTGTTAGTACAAGTTTTCAAGGGAAAATAAAAACTGTATATATTTCACGCCTGACGTCGCGGGTTCGATTCCCGCACAAGTCAAGCATTTGTGAGCATGTCTGGGTGTTTCAATGTATAACATGTACGTATTTACAAAAAAATATATATATATGTATGTTTAGTACCCATAGTACAAGCTCTGCTTAGTTTGGGCTACATGGTTTTGTGTGTATATGGTAGAATATATATTATATTATATTATCTAATCATCAAAAACATTAGAAAACCATACAAATAACAATTTGTCCCTAAAATATGATTTCAAGCGCTTCGCTAAGCTGCTTACGGTTCATACTTGAATTCACACTACAGTTCTCTAACGTAGACTCTATCTAGAAGCTATATTTGACATCGCTGTTGTAGATTTAAATTGATAGTTTGGTAAGGCAATATTTATTGAGGCGGAACATTTCATGAGTGGTGGCTGAAAATCGACAGCGCAGGGGCGAGGAACCGCCACCTACAAAACGATACAGGCAATCTAGGGTGTGGCGAGAAGTCTAGTTTCAAAGTAGCGATGTGAAATTTGAAAATGCTATGAAAAAGGAAATTCGGATATTCGAAAATTGCATGACCCGATCCATATATCGATCGATACGTTGTCATTGATTATAATTCGAATCACAATTGCAAATTCATGATTTTTATAAAATGTCAAATCTGCTTATTATTTTGATTTGATATTATGCGGCATGAGTAACCGAATTGTGGTAACGACATTCATATAAGCGTAGAGCTACCACGTAATCAAATAATTAATCAATATCCAAGTTCCGGCATTCGAATATTTGCATAAGATTCGAATCTCTCGATGTGCGTGATTCGAATAAATAAATGTTGTTATCAAAAATCACCAGTTATTACACATTCAGAACTCGTCATTCAGAACATCATTAAGTAACTGCACCTGAAGCTTGGTACCTATATTAAGTTTAAATCGGTAACAAAATTTAGTCACGCCATAGACAATGGTTCAAACGGTTAACTAGCACAATCTTAGTAATCAATTAACTACAAGCCATAATGCAGGGTAACGATATATTGATAGTGTCTTACAGAAACACACACACAATTACATATCTAGTACGCTTTGTGCAAGCAAATACTGTTGTGCAGCCAGGTAATCGTTGTCTAACATGAGTAGGTATAGGCGTATTTTGCAGAAATAGTGTCTGTGTATTTTGCTTCTCATAGCTCTTGCTTGGCTAGAATTGTAGGCTGAAATATAATCCAGACTGATGGATGTTAAAGCACAGTCAAGACACCTTTGTTTTGTGTCCGTGGGCGGACCTTTTGATTGTGCAAATTTGTCTAGTTCTGTAGAGTATATTGTATTATAGCAAGCGTATACCAGCTTTAGTTCAGCAAGTTCCAACTGCAAATAATGTCCTCACCTCACGGCGATATACTGTTCTAGGAGCTATAGTATAATGTGAATAATAATAATCTAATATTAGACAAGAGAGTACATAGCATATGACATTATAATGTGGTTACAATTTGATAAAATACATACTAATGTGAATAGTGACCCCGATGCTAGGAAAATCCTGTGTTATAGGGTGGGCCCCTATAACACAGGATTTTTTCATTCGTCCGGGATAGGGTTTAAAGGTATTACAATTTTCGTGCGACTATGGGACTAATTACCTTGACAATATCAACGGACTGAATGTATGTGTGTGTGTGTGCGTGTGTGTGTGTGTGCGTGTGTGCGTGTGTGCGTGTGTGCGTGCGTGCGTGCGTGCGTGCGTGCGTGCGTGCGTGCGTGAAATCGTTTATATAGTAGTGTATTACATTATAGGTTATAAACTTATAATATTATAATACATGTAAAAATATATAAATATATGTATATATATTTATATTTATGCATAAGGTGGCTTTATCAGTGTTTCTGTTTCGTCATAATTTAAGTTGAGGAGAAATGCTTCAGTTTTTACTTTACAATTATGTTTATTTAGAGAGTGTATGTTATCTTTTTGGTTAATTTTATTGTAAATGAGCGCGCTTAAGTATGGGAAGTGTCGTGTGGCAAACGTGGTGTTTGTACATATTTTAGGAAAAGCTGGTTCAGGTCTTCTTCGTGTTATTGGACTCATATTTTCATTATATGGAAGATATGAATGCTTTTTTACAACAGTGCGGTAAATGTAAAGTTGTCTGACTGTGAGAGCTTTGAATGCCGAATATAGTTGTTTTGTTGGGAATCTAAAGATTTTTTGAGCACAACTTTAATAACGGCTTTTTGTGCCCGTTGTACCTGAATTATGTCGGTTTTGGCTGCGCCAATATATGCGCCGTAATACAGTAGCTTAGTACTGACTCAACTAGTGCTGAGTAAACTATCTTAAGGATATCGTTTTTTGCGGATGCTCTTAATTTCTTAAATAGAAAGATAAGTTTTTAGTGTCTTCCACGATAGAGAAGTGTCTAGATGGAGACCCAGATATTTTACGACATGGACTCTTGCGACATTGGGACAAAAACAATGTGGAACGAGGTTGACACATTTGTGGGCTTTAATAGATAGCGAGTCACCTTGTGGTAGTTTAGAGGGTTTTAGGCCGAAGGTTATAAAGTTGGTCTTTTTGACGTTTAAGGCGAGGCTGTTTTGTTCTAGCCATGACATCACCTTACTGAGACCCTTTCGGCAACCTCTTTAGCTGAAGTTAGTATCGCCGTGTCATCAGCGTAGGCTGGCGTATCCGTGTCAAAGGTAGAGATAGTTCACACAGTTCACTCACGTAAATTTGATAAAGTATAGGGCTGCACAAACTGCCTTGTGGGAGGCCAGTAACTACAGACATTGTTTCGCTAATATATTCTCCTATCTTAACACTTTGCAACCTATCTGAGATATAGTTTTTAAATAATGCGTGAGTGGTACCTCGCACTCCTATGGTTTCCAGTTTCCAGAGAAGAAAGGGGACAGCGACAGTGTCGAATGCCTTGGAAATATCTAGAAATATTCCTAAACACTTTAGGTTTTTATCAATTTTATCTACCACAATACCTAATAGGGTAGTCACAGCATATTCAGTGGAAAGGCCGCTCCTAAAGCCAAACTGGTGTGCGGAAATAATTTTGTATTTATTCAGGTAGCTGTTTAGATGTTTATACATTATTCTTTCCAGAATTTTGGAGATGGCTGGGAGTACTGAGATGGGGCGATAACTTGTGACACTATCTCTGTCGCCCGGCTTATATATATATATAAGCCGGGCGACAGAGATAGTTTGTTTATAATGAAAAAAGCCTTTTTTAGGGCTCGCGGGAATGTACCTGTCGATATAGATAGGTTACATATATATGTGATAGGTGCGGCCAGGATGTGGCTAGTGAGTCTTAACAATATTGGGAGGATACCATCCCAACCAGTGGCACTGTCGATACGGAGGTTGTTGATTATTTCTTTGACTTCATCCTCGTCTGTTATCTAAAATAACTATTGAGTTTATTACGGGTTGTTTGTGCGAGCTAGAAGTCTGTGGGGAACTAATGTTTTGTGGAGGGTTATTAACAAGATTTGCACTTATATTTGTAAAGAACGTATTTACAGCGTTAACAGAGTCAATGAGGCAGTTTTCAATTGACAAAAGTTCTGTGGGTGTCGATTTTATACATTTGGTGTTAGTTACGTTTCGAATTGCTTTCCACATTTTCTTGGAGTTGTATTTTGCTTTTTCGAATTCCTTTGCTTCATAATCAGTCTTAAATTTTTAAAGTAAGATTTTACAAAAAATTCGGTATCGTAAATAGGTTAGTCTTAATATATGGTTTTGTGGTTCTTTATTTGTTTTTTATGCATTTTGTCCCTATTACGTATGCACCGCAGTAGACCAGAAGTTAATCACGGTTTTATTATTCTTTGCCTACATGGTATTGTTCTGTAAATAGTATGTTTATTTAAGATAGTAGACAATATTTTTAATAATTTATTGGTAGCCAGATTGGGGTCATTAATAGTAGAAATACTGGAGAAGTCGCAGATCTCAATATCAGCAATAGCACTCGGGAGATTAAGGCGAGATGTTTTAGCGCTGTGAGTATTAGATTTAGGTTTGTTCATCTCAAGATTTAACAATATCGCTGAGTGGTCTGTGATGGAAGTTTCTAAAATCAGGGCAATCGCTTTTTTTGTGATGGAGCATACAAGGCAACTGGAATCAATGAAACTCGGTTCAGTTATTGTATAACGTAGGTTATTCCTGATATATAAGGCCAGTCCGTCGTTTTGATTATCAAGATTATTTGACTGGTGTGTTGAATATCCATCTATAGTGGATCCATCTATTTATAGAGTCTTCACTTTTTTAAGCCAACATTCGGACAAGACTATTACATCACACACTATCTTCATTCTTATTTTCTGTTTTATTTTCATTTTGTATACTTTTGGGTTTTCTTAAATTTTTTGATTTCTACGTGTATTGCGTGTGCCCTTGTGTGCCAAAATAAATATTTTTCTTTCTTTCTTCTTTCTTCATTCAGCAATTGGTGGATATTAATCTCAAAAGTCTCATTCATTAATGTATGATAATAGATTTTACTTTAAATCATCCGACGTGCAGTGTAGTTTAATCTATTAGGAGCAGACGTCATCTATACTAATATTAAGAAGACGCAAGATTTGATTATTTATTTATTTGTATGATTGTTTGTTTATAATGAATTAAGTCAAAAACGTCGCAACCAATTGAAAAAAAACTTTCACCATTAGAAAACTATTTTATCACCGAGTAACATAGACTATATTTTTTTAAATGGGTCTTTTACACCTTACCTAATCTAACCTACTTTTACGCGAGCGAAGCCGCAAGCAAAAGCAAGTTATAAAATAAAACCCAATACAAAATTTAGGTATATCTATAGGTTATCCATGTTTCAAATAAGAACGTTTACATTTAAATTGAAATAATTAAGACTATGTCGCGCAAGGGTGGCTTTCGGGATGGCGAGCAGGACGTTGCAACGATTTTCAGTTAGTCTTAATATGATCGCCAACCCTGAGTCGCTCGTGATAGTTTGCACTCCGCTTTAGTCTTTATAAATTCATCAATCTTATGGTACAAAGTATGACTAGGACTATATTAAGTAACGGGTCGCACAATGATGATTCTTTAGTATGAGAAAGCAGATAAACCGTTTGTCATATTTACACACAGACATTCGATTGGCAACCGTTATGTCTGAATAATGCAGGTATTTGAACTCGTTAATTTATTTAGCATGAATTATTTATCACTTTGATCCCAGTATATGACTTACTAGGTTATCCGTTCAACCCTACGGCGTAGTTCGAAATTCACCTTAGCGAAGTGTTCCTTTCTAGATTTTCCAGCTAGTATTAACTTCAATATAGCCTCAGTTTCCACAGTTCCTTAATGTGTTATACTGCTAACTCAATATGATTGATATATATAACCTTTCCAAAACTAATAATTGGAGCACTACCTGACCGTGAAAGCACTAAAGCTCTTAAAAGCGCCTCAGATTTAGAAACTAAGTTGCTAACGGCAGACAATCTATCAAATGCAGGCTGAACTTGGCCTTTTAGTGTTTCATAATGTGATTGATTACCAACTGTAAAATAAAGCTTGTTTTCACTGTTATTGGATTTCTTAACTATAATAGAAGATACGAATGTTCTTTCCCCGATCTATTAGATAGCTAGTTTAAGGAAATTATTTGAGTCCAGGATAAATATTGGACATGGAACTAAACTTATTACGTTTTGCATTTAAACTGTAATCGTAAATAATAACTGCCTGTTAATCTATGATCTTGGAACACTACTCAGTTATATTTATGTGTACTTACTCTTTTTGTGTGTTACCTATTTTGTCATACGTGCCTTAAATGTATTGTGCTATAAAACATTTTTATTTATTACCTCCTCGTTCACGGCGCGGCCTGCGTATACACCTAAACAAAACACTATCCTGTCACGGTCTCTTACCCGCCCACGTTATTCCAACTCGCAACGCAAGCTGTTTAGATCATGTAATGTTTAGATCTAGTAGATGCGCAGCGGCTTATATACTTGATTCTCTTATTACTGATCACGCACCCCTAGTTTTTTATTTGGATTGCATAACGAAAAGGCACACCCCTGCGACTACATTATTTAAAATTTATTATCCTGCTATGGTGCTCAAATTCTCCCACACAGATTTTACCTCTGTTTATACTACGTTAGTACTTAGTTAATATAATCTCTGACGTCATTAGTGTGCACTCCAAACAAATAAATATTCCCCACCGCAAGCGAACAATCAAACCGTGGATGACACCGGGTTTGGTTAGATGTGTTAGGCATAGGGAGAAATTACACAAACAAATAAAATCCGATCCTAACAATACAATATTGCTGGTTACATACACCAGGTACCGCAATTTCTGCAACAATCTTTTAAAAAAACTTACAATCAGCTTTGAGTAAACTGAATTTCAAAAGAATAAAAACAATCCAAAGGTTATGTGGAAGACGATAAATAAAATTGCCAATCTTAAACAATCCTCACCTCCTCCTAATGAATTACTTAATCTAGCTCCGGATCCTTGCGAGTCACTCAATTTGGTAAATCGCTTTTTTGCTGATATAGGGTCAAGTTATGCAAATGTAATATTAAATAATCAAGCTCTAAACCCACCAAATATCTCAAACACATGTACTCTACCTTCACCACCGAGAGACTCTATGGCGTTGTTTGACACCGATTGGCGGAAGGTTGATAGTATTATCACTAACTTAAAAAATGACTCTGCGGCATTGATAACATACCGACACTCGTAATTAAAAGTTCTAAGACTAGTCTAGTTCCTCCTCTCACCTTTATGTATAACCGATGCTTGTATACAGGTGTCTTCCCGGATATTTTAAAAAGTGCACGTGTGCCCTCTATCCATAGGAGTGGCGACAGAGACAGTATTGGGAACTATAGACCTATATCGGTACTAAGTTAATTTCAAAAATATTGGAAAACTCATAAACTATTGTTTAGTTAAATTTCTACAAAAGAATAATATCATAGCAGAAAACCAATTTGGCTTTATTAACTTTATTAAAGGCAAATCAACAGAAGACGCTACTCTGTTACTTACCGAAATTATTAGTAAACATCTTGACAAAAGAGAAAGAGCCATAGGTGTTTTTTTAGATCTCTCTAAGGCCTTCGACGCTGTCTCTGTCCCACTACTGCTCTCTAAAATGGAGTCGATCGGTATTCACGGTATTGTACTGAAACTATTTCGTTCTTACCTCTCAAATAGAACCCAATGCATTAGAGTAGGCAATTTTACAAGTTCCCAGCAGTCGCTTTCCTTTGGTGTTCCGCGGGGTAGCGTGCTAGGCCCTACTCTATTCTTATTGTATATTAACAGTTTATATACCAAGTCGCTACCTAACTGTAACATCATCACTTACGCTGATGACACTGCGTTAGTCGTGCATGACAGGGACTGGACTGAGACTCAACTCCATACAGAGCATGCGCTTAGGGAGGTGATGATGTGGTTGAGCGATAATCTGTTAACTTTAAATATAGGTAAAACAAAATACGTAACTTTTACACCCCGTACAAACACTCAGTCGCCTCCTGATTTTGAAATAACTGCACATACCTGTGAACTACAGAATGGATGCGGTTGCCCTCAATTAACCAGTACTGAAAATATAAAATATCTAACTCTTATAATAGATTGCTCTCTTAATTGGTTACCTCACATAAAGCTATTAACAACCCGTGTAAGGCGATTGATTCCAATTTTTAGAAAACTCAGGGCATCTGCTAATATCAAGACACTTCTATGTGTTTATCATGCTCTTGCTCAGTGCCTACTCCAATACTGTGTTGCGGTATGGGGTGGTATTGGCAAGACCATACTACTGCCTTTGGAACGTGCACAGAGGGATATATTGAAGGTGATACTTGGTAAACCACGTAGGTACAACACTAGTCTTCTGTACACCGAATGTTTTGTGCTAACCGTCAGACAACTTTTTATATTATCAGCTGTACTCCGGAAGCATAAAAGTATTACCTATAACGCGATTACAAAGCGAAACAAAACGAAAGTTTGCTCAGTTAGTTCGCATCGTACAACTCTTGCCAGAAATCAATTTTATGTTATAAGTAATAAATTATATAATGCGGCAAATCGAGTAAATAACATTTATACACTACCCACTAATAAATGCAAAGATTCTCTACGTAAGTGGTTGTTAGACTTGAACTATAGTCAAACAGAGGACCTATTAAATTCCTATACTTTAACCATATATTAGTAACATATTCATTCCTCACACACATCACGCACTCACACCTTCCATTCACACACATACATACATTCACACACATCACACTAACTCACATTGACAATTTTTAATAATAATAATAATAATATGTTTTTTTTATATTTATATATTTGAAAATATATTTTTATTGATAAATAGTAAATAAATGTGAATAATAATAATAATATTTTATCACATACACACAACAAAACTAAGCAGAGCTTGTACTATGAGTACTAGTCAATGTATAAACATACATATATACTTCTTTTTTTTAAAATACATACATATTATACATAGAAACACCCAGACCAAGACAAACATCCATGTTCATGCACACAAATGTTTGACTTGTCCGGAAATCGAACCCGCGACCTCAGGCGTCGCAGTCGGTTACACTGACCATTACGCCATTTGTATATAATAATAATAACCTTTATTTAGATCTTGATCACTCGAGTGGTAACAGTTTTTAACTATATCTTTTTAAATATTATACTACCAAAATGTTTTAGATTTTAATTCCATTTCTCTCTTTTATTAATGTGCCTAAGCAATGAAATATTTTGTAACAATCTTAGGGTGGAAGGCGCTGGCGACTGTAGCACAGTTTATACTAGTACGGTCGTCATCGAATTCTCTTTTCATATTAAAAACGCTTTAATAAATTTATGTATTAGATTACGAGAAAAATTGTTAAAATCAAATGATGAAAATAAATTATTATTATAATTTAAAGAAAAAAGTCGAGGACTATTTTATTCAATGTTCAATGCATTTTCCCTTTGTTCTTGCTGTAATATAAATACAAAGGCTGCACAATATTTTCACCGTGAATTAATTTATAATTTACATCCTAAAAGCAACAGCTGTTTATCACTCCAACCTCTAATTAAAACCTAATTTACAAAGTAGTTATAAAATGAACATAATATGTTCAAAATACTGGATGGCCGAGGTTCCGGTCGACTACTTTGTGGGAACACGTAGTTTTAAATGCTTTTTAACACTGCGAAAGAGGAGAGAGCTCACGGCCCGCCTACTGATAGTAAGTGATGCAAAAGAGTATCTCTCTACTGTCGGTCATATTATTCACAAAGTTATAATTGCCCAAGTAACAACTAAAAGTCGTACTCACTTCATGAACGTTTATTTCTTCAAGGTACATGCTGTTGTGTTGTCCTTTCCGATCTATCTATCTATCGATCCAATTTGCCGCACAAATACAAATTGGCCGGCGAAAGATATATTAAAAGGTCTTATTTGGTCTAATATAGCCTCCTTGATCACATTGTATGAGTTTGCGCTTAGGTTGTATAATCGTGAGTTTGTAAGTTCGATCAGGAACTGTATATTTCATTTGAAGAATTTCAGTAACAGTTTAGAAATATGTCTGTAAATCTCTTGTTCCGTAGAACCTAAAACGATATCTAAAGTGTATTTTAACCACATTTTGGTTAAAATACACTTCTGCTTTCCGCTTTCAGGAATGTTCAGCAGTGATGTTCGCCGAGCTCCGCCAGTTATTTCTTATAATTTAAATGTAATATTTGCTGTAGCAAAATTACATCCTAGTATTTCATATTGCAGAGAAGCGAACTGTAAGTAAAAGGATTTCTAAGAACTGAAGTCGGAGGCAGCGTCAAGAAGTTCAAGAGATCGCATTTAGTGTCAGTGGAAGCTTTATGTGTTGTGTGCACCTTATTCTTGCAAATAACATTTATTTTATAACGCAGTGATTGTGGGTGGTCCTGTGGGAGGGGTGTAAAGCCTACCTCCCTTACCGCCGCCATATTTAAATGTAGAATCAATAGCTCACCTGCATATGTCCGTGTTTACTGCGTATAGGTGGTTACTCCTGTCAATGAGCGGTGCGAATATACCGGCGTCAGTTCCATTAATCATATTGCAAACGCTCACTTGTTCCATCTGTACCCCCCCTTCCTCCTCCGACACTAGTTCGTTCGTCCAGTATGGAAAGTAGGTCGATTTGTTGTAACTAATTATTTTGCCCAAATCAGCGTGGTCGTTCAACCCGCGTAGTACCTCGTATTCTTTGCTGGGCCTTTCTTGTTTCTGCAATGTAATATATCTTTATAAACTCAACTGCAACAAATAATGCTGCGACGGCAAACGATGTTAGATACATTTTATTATCTATTTTATACTTCTGAGGTAGCCAGCACTTTGCCTGCGATCTACTGTATAACGTCGGCATTCCCTCAGTCGGACTGACCCAACTTTCTAGCGAAATCCTATGATTAAGTTAACGTGCCGCTGTGCACAAACTCTTATACTTAAACGCTACCTTCAAAAATATTACCTTAACACTTTTAGGTGGTTTTACCTACAGTACATAAAACCAAATAAATAATAAATACTTTCATACCTATAAGTCAGTACGCACTGTACTTCAGCAATATCATTAAAATCAAACTGTTCAACTAATGAAAATGTCGAACGAATTTCGATCAAAACTCAAAGCAATGCGGTGATTGCATCGCATTGCTTTGAACAGATGATTTTAGTACGATTAATCTGGTATATGATTTTATATGTCAGTTTGTTTACAAGAATAAATGTTTTGAGAATGTCATGAGTTGTGTATATAATACAATATTGGTTAGCGAAGCGACGTCGAGACATAAAAAGTATCTATACTTTTAAATACTTACCTGCGAACGATATTTATACTCACTGTCTAACTGTGTACCTACTATGTTAACAAGAAGGTTTGCTATTACTATTAATTTGAGAAGCGTACGTAAACAATACGAAGGAAAACGAGATGGATGTAAAAATCCAGGATTCAACCTCTTCGTCTTCATGTGACCTTTTATTCTTTCTTTTTTTTGTATTGTCCCCCTGCTGGGCAAAAGCCTTTCCCTTGGACTTTCAAATCACTCTGTTGGTGGATATCTCCTGACCTTATGATCTTGTGACCCCTATATCTCGGGGATCTTTGACCCACAGGGTCCATATTCAAACTCGACCGAGGTATGACCCCAAAGTATCTGCACACCAAGTAACAAGTCAATTGGTCCAGTGCACTGTGATTCCGCCCTAGGCCATAAATTGAAAAATTTCATTGTCTTACTCCAGTAAGATCACCTTATTAAGTCATTAGCTAGTTCACATACTTCCAAAAACTATAAATACCAACGTAATTAGGTCAAGGTATCATTCACTTTTGTGCAGCGGAAGTGAGCGCATTGCGATACTAATTAACGCTACGTGTGAGTCATTAAAACTTAATCACGTTGTTTTTGAGTGTCACCATTTCAAATCAAGTGTTTACGTATTGTGAAGGTATGGATGTTCAAGAGCAAGGTATGTACTTTTATTATCAACCACTTTTTGTTTTTTTTATGCACGTATTATTTTGTATCATTTTATTATTGAGGGTAGTTTTCTTTTTAAAAAATGTGATGTATATTTATATCTTTTGGACCTACAACTTTTCGCTGTACTTTGCTGCCCTTGAAGCATATCTTTTTAGAATAAGGAGAACATCCTTATAAAGGGCTATAAGTTTCATCTGCCTCTTCCTGCCTCTTCTTACGTTAGTGGGCTGTCAAAGTATGTATGCCCATAGAATAAAAATAGTCATTTTTTTAAGTTCAGTTTTTATATTGTTTCAGGTACATTTTTCAAATGTTCTGTATCGAGGATGTAAATTTTTAACATTTGGTACTCTAAAGTGGGTAAACCAAATGAAAAATCACAGCATGTCCTGAACACTTTGACTGAAACATCATGCCTTTCTGATTACATCGAAAACATTAACCTAGAACCTTTAAGCCTTAGAATTACGAATGTATGTAAACGAATTTCTCATTACTGGGCCAAGTCGAATCGTACTAAATCTAAATTCTTAGAAATGTGTTCAGATTGGCTGCATGAAATTGAAAATATTGATGTAGAGCGAACTAAGGTACGTGTATCTCTGAACTTTGACGAAGTTGAAGCATCAACATCTTCATCGTCTGGCCGTCCGAAAATGAACTTTGACGAGACCAGTAAACGTACAAAAAGGAGAAGATTAGCTAATTTGTCTAAGCAAGATCCTTCTCTTGTACATTCATTGCTTAGTGCTTCCGATGATAGTTTATTAACATTTCCTGAAATCGATGCTAACGAAGTTTTATCGCTCATTGTCGAAGCTCACTTAACTCGACATCAATATTTATTAGTAAAGAAATTTATAAACAATAAGTTTTCAAAAAGCATTTTGCCATCTTACCAAATTGTTGTGGAATCGAAAAAACACTGTTATCCTCCAGATATAACTGTTAGCGAATCATCTGCCGAAGTCGAACTTCAAAGTTTATTAGATCATACAGCCAATCGGATTCTCAAGTCTCAAAAGGTTGTTTTGGATAGGGTACCTAAAGAATCCCAGGATAAGATAGC
This sequence comes from Catocala nupta, assembly GCA_963675205.1. Lineage (NCBI taxonomy): Eukaryota > Metazoa > Arthropoda > Insecta > Lepidoptera > Erebidae > Catocala > Catocala nupta. Next base: position 31,674,031 of record OY776078.1, on the reverse strand, counting down.
TTTGATAGGGAAATGGGGTTTCGATGGCAGTACAGGGCATTCTGAATATAAACAGTGTTTTTCTGACGCCACTATTGAAGACGGTAGCTTGTTTCTTACTTCATATGTGCCACTTCAGCTTGTTTTGAAATTAGATACTGGAGAAAATACCGTAGTTTTGTGGAAAAATCCTCGTCCTTCGTCAACTAGATACTGTAGGCCTGTACGCTTTCGATATTTGAAAGAATCGACTGCAGTATCAGTTGAGGAAGAAGCATATTTTAAAGAGAAAATAAATAACTTACAGCAAACTGTTTTCAAAAAAGAAGATCAGGAATACCGCGTTACTCATTGCTTGCAATTTACTATGGTAGATGGCAAAGTGTGTAATGCACTTAGCAGTGTTTCCTCGTCTAAATGTTATATTTGTAATGCCTTGCCCAGCGAAATGAACCAAATTGACAAATGTTTAAACAAGAAAGTCGATGAGAGTAAATATGAATTTGGTTTATCACCTCTTCACGCGTTAATACGCTTCTTTGAATATTTTGTTCATGTCGCATACAAGTTAGATGTTAAAAAATGGCAAGCTAGATCTGAAAATGACAAAATTCTTGTTGCAGCAAAAAAAACATATATTCAGACTCAATTTAGAGAAAGATTAGGTCTTATAGTGGATAAGCCCAAAAGTGGCGGAAGCGGGACCTCAAACGATGGTAATACCGCCAGACGGTTTTTCTCGAACTCAGAAATTTCAGCTGAAATTACTGGGATCAAGAAAGATCTCCTAGATCGTTGCTGGATCATACTTCAATGTTTGAATTCGGGATATAACATTAATAAGACGAACTTCGAAGAGTTCGCATTAGAGACAGCTCGGCAATTAGTTGCCGAGTATCCGTGGTATAACATGCCTGCTTCCGTTCACAAAGTCCTAGTTCATGGTGCTAATGTTATTGATCACGCTTTATTGTCAATCGGAGAGCTGTCTGAAGAAGCAGCTGAAGCAACTAACAAACACATCAAATCATTTAGGAGAAATCACACGCGAAAAATGAGTCGCATTTTGACCAATACTGATTTAATTAATAGGCTTCTTCTTCATTCAGATCCCTTCATAACAGGTCTACGAAAGTTACCTGTCAAAAAAAAGAGTGTACTGTCAAAAGCTGTTTTAGATTTGTTATGTATTTAAAGGTAATTTTGCCAATATTTCGTATAGTTTGTAGGTTGTTTGTATTTAGAAAATAAACTTATTTTATGTATTTTTGCTATTTTATTTTATTCTTTTGTGGTTATTGTTAATACAAATAACCATTATTTACAGTTTTACTATTAAAATTCGCAATATAAAATGTTTTAGATACATCGATCGTCTAAAATAAAATTACTGCGAGACATTTTTACACCTAAATGTTGTTAAGAATTTTTTAAACTTATATAATATATTATAATTTTAATTATTTACGTTTACCTAAATATATTCCAACGTGTAAAATAATAAAATACTTTTTATAACGGATTTGTGTATTTATGACCGCCTTTGTATGAAACCTGAATCACTGTGCAGTGGTTATGCCTGTCACTAACAAACTGTCACTGACAGACACACACAGACCCACATAGTGTTTTCATTAACCTCTTCAAGAAGGCTCAGAGGTTAATAATATGCCGAGTAGAGTACAGCATTAAATGTTAACAATAGCAACAAGTGAGCTATACGAAGAGACGACAACCGGCGACATTACATTCAGACATAATGTGTACTTTTGACACGTATGTGGGTCGGAGTCTCGAAAAGGATTTTTGTAAGCGAGTACCGTCGCATTTTCATTCTACTAGGTCAACAGGTGCGAGGACAGTTATTGAGTGTGCGATTCTACTTTGTTAAACTTACTTGAATATTCTACAGAATTAATAAAACTATTTACCGTCACAACCTAGTTAGGTTCATAACTCGACAGAGGAAAACAAAAACTTGTTGGTGCTTTGACAGGCTTTTACGGGCTTATTATAAAGCAGTACGATTAAATAAAATCTACTAAAATTTTTGTGTGAGTACTGCCACAGTGTAACTGTATGTATATGTTATAATGTTTACGCAAATCTGCTTTACTTAGTTTACATTTCATTACTTTTACGTGGAAAGCAAGACGGGAATCTGTCGCATGTTTTAAAACAAATTTCCTATAGCTCCGATAAGTCGTCGGAAGTCGACTGCAATATAATTGGATTGAGAGGTCGTCGTCGACATACATATTATGTACTATAGCTATCGTACTGGAGCGCCTCAGTATTTCATGAATGTTGTCATGGTAACTACTTTGCTCTGTCTCGACTAAGTGCACCTTGTTACTGATGTAGGTAGATGCATCATATTATGAAATATTATTATCTTATATTTATTCAAGTTGGTTGAGTTGCAACTTACTTAATTAAGTGTACTTTTAATAATAATGACAATGCTCGTAATAAAATTAAGATTAAGCTGTCTCACAAATAAACATAAATAAGTGCTCGTAATTAAAAGTTAAATATTTTAAGTTCAAAATACGTCGACATCTGTGTACTGCACATTGCAATACATATAGACAGCGTCACGCTGAGACTACTGAGACACCTCCTGCGGGGGTTAAATGTATATCATTTCCGATGCTGTACTGATTACGGGATATTGTACTGCGTGCGTCAGCCATCAGGATGGTGGGGCGGAGCAAGGCGGTGCCGCGGTGGGTGGCGGAGGGTGGCACAACTCTCGGCCAGTTTTAGGAATTAAGATCAACATAGGCACTTGGTACTACGAAATAGGTTTCATGGTGTGCTTGAAGAATATATCTATAAACCAATGAACTAAATAAGCCGGAGAATCCACGTGTATCATATTTTTATTTAAAATGTTGTTATAACCTACGATTCAGACCTGACTAAGCGAGTTAAGGCGCGACGCGGCAGTTTTACAATTAACGAGAGTTACCAATGTGTCTGTCTAATGGATATAGTAAGTAATTGCTGGTGATGAATACATTTACAAATGAAAGCTTATTACGGGATGAGGTTGGCGACGTCGGCGACGACTGCCAGTTGCAAAGTTTGCTTAGCAGCCCGCGTGGGTTATACCATCTAGTTTGTTTCGCTCGGCTCGACATGATCACATTAGACGATTGTGCCGAAAGACACGTTAATATTGCAAAACTTTAGCTGCCGGTAATTAGAATTCAGCTGTAGCGACATGCGCGCGTTGGCGGTCCTTCGGACCCTCGCGATTCCGTCCGCACTTGCACGCTTCGTCAGGTCTGAATTGTAGGCATATATTTTTGCCCTAATTACGAATTCCTATTATATAGGCTTCTCAACATACGTGATTCATATTTTAGGAATTAGTTAAATTACCTATTCAAATAGGTACTCAATATAACGTTTCGATAGGTAGGCATTACTATATAAAGGGTACCAACTTAGGGATAGGATTTCGCTCGAATTGGGTCAGACCGTTTGAGAAAGTCAAACAACTTGTAGTGTATTTCTGAGCTGACTAGGGTTCATAGGTGTCAAAAAATCTGTATTTTTTGCCTCTTGCGTTGTGGGACACCTATTCTTTTTTAGATTTGTTTACTTGCGAGTAATAACTCTTTGTGTTACAAGTACAGGTCAAGGTAAAACATACAATCAGGTGGACTGGAAGCTTATATGCCTCCTCAGTAGTATAATAGAAACATGAAAACAGTTGATATATATTTTTATATTTTATACCTTATAGAAATATAAGTAATATTATGCAAAAACATTACACCTCCATTAGGGTCGTCCATTTAGTAAAGTTATATCACATTTACACTTTAAACTAATTATGTGCCTACTTTTTCAGTTCATACGAGGAATGAAGCCTTACTCCAAAAATTCATGTTATCTGTATTGATCAACTCAACATCATAGAAATCTCTGAATATCCGTGAGGATCGAGAATAACTTGACAAAAATTTCAATTGAACTGCTCGATCCGATTAGTAAAGCTGTCGTATACACAATCGCTGCGCCACCGAGACAGACATAATAATAGGTACATATTATTCATCGGTCAAAAATCGATGACCACATATTAATCATCGGATAAAAATAGTACTCACATATCCTAACGCAGAAAAGGTAAGAGATCCATCTTCCATCTCATCAAGGTTTTGAGCACTTGCGCCGATCTCTCTGATGATATTGCAAGCGATGTTGCCGATGAGTCCGGGGCTCTTACAAAGTGGCACTCCGTCAAAGAACAGGTCTCGTACACGGAACGTCGCCACGGGAGAGTTGTACTCGCCGAATATTCCATTCATAGCCAAGTTTAGTAGAGACGCCAAGTTAGGGTACATCTGCTCTGCAATCTGGATTATAGCCTGAAAGTAAATGGAAGTTATCGCACAATGATACAGAGTGTATTTATTCTATCGCCTACATTCTCTAAGGGGAAGTCAGAAGTACTATTCATCGAAGTTTCGTCTGCTATGGTTTTAGGTTGAGAATTATTGGGTGTAATTGCCTTTTGCAGTTTACGGAGTACAGTTGCAGGCTCCGTGATGCTACTGAGAATTACATTAGTAATTAATTACTGTACAGAAAATCCCTTAATATTCGATCTGAGAATCGAATTTATCACGCACAGATCGCATTAAATTATCAGTCCAGCCTGGTATATTATTATTATATTTTCTTTTAAAAAGACAATTTCTGCATTAGTCATTGTCGCGTATGGAATCAAACGAATACGACACTGTGGCAATGGCGAGATAAAACCACGACGCTATCTGTGTAGATCCGAAATATACATATTGTAATATTTTAATAAATACAAAAAAGAAAGCAGCTGAACGTATTTTCAATAAAAGAAAATTGCAAGTATATTCCGAAGGATATATTCAGATGCATAGTTACATCATATCGCCAACTATTAGTCTAAGTTCCACGTCTAACTTGCCAAGTGTCAGACTCCGTGCAGACTAGTTACTAGATGCATTTTTAAAAATTGATGCGCTCAGAATCTCATAATGAGCGAGCCAGCTTACACTCCCGGATAAACTCGGTGTCCGAATTTTCAAGTTCAAAGTAACTAACCTAACCTAACTAAATGTCAAAGTTAACGTTCAGTTTCAATGTAAGAATGCGACGCACTGGAAAGGCTTAGAAATTAGTTTGAGGAATTTCTCGTGCACTGCAAATTGTGTTTGTTGTGTAATATAACTTCTCCTTTGTAAAATGTAAAAAGCAATATGAAATAGAAATCGATTTTTAAACTTATACTTCCTACATTTGAAACCGTATGGAGGTGGTCGTTTAATGCACAAGTGTGGCGTGTTTGTATTTTATTCGATATTAAAAGTTTTATACTGTGATCACTTAAATCGGTAGGATGTCCGTTACTGTCTAAATTGTGTTATCTTGATATAATTAAGCTGAGAGTTTGTACCATGTCCTTTTGTTCACCGTGATGTTATCGAGCAAGATGGCGTTTGCATAAAAACAATCAAACCAACTTTACAACGTCATGTCTGTAAGTATGGTTATTAAATAAGTATCATATTCCATGCCAGTAAGTATTTACTATAAAGCGAACATACACCAACTTATTTAATGTTTTCTTAAATGCATGATCTACACTAGAAAAGAATGCGGTGTCGCGGTGAACATTAAAATCATTTAAACAACGGACATAAAGAACAGTCAGACACATTCATTCTAGGTTCATTTATTTGTGGATCACACTAACTTTTGTCACGTGTAGGGATCGAACCTACAATACTTGGCACAGTGTCGGAGCGAACACCTAAACCACTGCGCTATCCGTGCTTTCAAAGAAACCACATTTGCTTAGACGCCATCGTATAAGTGAACGTGGTTTCTTTGAAATCCATATTCGAATGTATCGACAAAAGCTCCATATTTGAATACGCAACGGAAGTTTCGTTGTACAGAATTGTAGTCGAATAATAATCGAAGGCAATTGATTACGCGAATCATTTATCTTTATGTCGGCTTTCTTTACAGACATCTACGGTATACACGATTGTTTCTACGACGCGTTAAGTAACCTTGCATCGTGAGATGCGTAGCTGTGATAAGATGTACGGTCAGGCGTGCCATCCAGTGGTGCATATAAGTGCAGAGTTTAAGTGATTGATTGTCCTGCCGACGCGCAGCTCTAAGTATCAAGAATGATCCATTTCCGTCACGTGACTAAATAACACTTGTTTAAATTAGTTGACAAGGACTTGTATTGCATACATGCAAGTATCTGCGTTTTATTTACACAGGCCGTGACGTCAGTTTCTTATAAGTTTATCCGCGGTTAGTTTCAATATTCACTTGTTATGATCGTGATATACCGTCATTGCGTTTTGTTTCTCTATTAGGCAAAGTTTTAAATCATTAAGCGCCTGACTACGTTTCAATAAGTTATAATATAATCAACTATCAGTGCTTTCAGTTTTCGTCTGGCACACAATTCTAACATCACATAAAGCGTGATAATATTAAGTAAATATTATAATGCTGACTCTTATTAAAAATTGTACAATATCGTTTATGTAATGTGCCAGCTATCTTTTCTTAGAGTGTTAACTTTTTCGTGCGAGATCTGTACGTTTTACACTTAGGATTGAAGTTGGTCATACTAAGTAAATAATAAACATATGATCTAATATTTTTCTCACTAAAATATTGTATCGCCTTAGGTAGTGTAATTGATATATTTTATTACATTATTATTGTTTTGGTTTAGTCTACAAACCAACCAACCCACATATGACATTGAGCTCTTTTTATTAGCTTTTATAAGAAACAAACGTATTTAATATATACTTCGGTAAAAAAACAACTTATTATAAAAATTCTGCGAAGAAATTACAAGAAACATTGCGCAGTAGGCGCCTCGCTGCTTGTCACCTGGGACATATAATATAGCCCCACCGCCTACCTCCACGCAGATATACCTACATACAAGAAATTACTCTACATGCATGATTTTAAGAAAAGACATCTGCCACGCTAATCGTAATTCTTGTATCGGAGGACTATCGAATAACGGATATAAAGAACTACAATTCTAAAAACAATTTTTTTTTACCCGTGTTGGGATCAACCAAATCTCCAACCGTCGGCGCAGCGGCAGTGCCGAGACGACCAGTTAAATCGCTATGCCATCCATGCAAGGAAATTATGTGTAGGTACAAGGTAACCAGAAGCGGTGCATTCATATAAGCTCAAAATTGCGACCTGTCTTATCTACTAAAATAACTTATTACAAGTTTAATGCTAGCATGCCGTCAGTGTAGTGAGCATGACGTGCAAGTGAAATTGAAGAACAAAGAGGGAGCAAGACGGGCTTCCTGTTTATTTACTGTTAAAGAACTTTATAGAGTTGCCATGTTTCCAAACACGGCGCGCCATTGTTGATGACGTTACGCTTCGCCTGGATATATTCTCTCAAAGGATTATATAAAGCTATCAGATTCAGATATTGTATACAAATTGTTAGACTAAGTTTTAGGTTTTGGATACGGGTACAAACTCTGTAAAATGTAAAATTTATTATAGTAATTATGTATTTGTGTTCCATAACAATATAAGTACATTCATAGTCTCTATTCCCAAAGGATAGGTAGATCTGTATCAAACAAACATTTCAGCAACGGCGTTTTAGGATTAATAAAATAGAGGGTGAGCCTATTGTCGTTTACTAGACACAGTCCAGACACATTGTTATAAGTTATAACACCCGGTAACCATATTTTTTATTGCTATGAAGTCGGCAAACAAGCGCTCTCCTGATTGTAAGCGGTTTCCGCAGCCTATGAACGCTTGCAACAATAGAGGTATCACTCACGCGTTGCCGATCCTGAGACATTTGTCCTTAAGTCTCATATGTACAGAAATTTCACTAACTACAGTACGCTTCAAACCGAAACATAATATTGCACAATTTGCACACTGCTAATTACCGGTAGAATATGTGTCACTGTGATGGTACCCACTTAGATGGCTCTTGCAAGAGACCTACTACCGGTTAAAAATACCGGTTAAAACCATACCTGAAGCCTACAATATAGGCAGTTGCATTCAAAAAAGCAGCGTCACCGAGGAAGTGAATAAATAAAACAAATTTTCAACAGTACAAATGTTGATGTAAAGCTTTATAATATACTATTCTTTGTATATCTCAATCACTATATATTGTGATAGTAATCATCGGCAGTTCAACAATCGGCAGTCCTGGGTATTGCACGCAAATTGCGGCCAGCTTACTTTCAGCAGAGGACTGCTACGGACTGATTGTTTGATTGAGAGCATTGATTCACACTAAACCGCAGCTGCGAGACTCGCAAGGAGGAGAAAATTATGTGATCTAGAGATAATTGTTATGAGTCTCGGTGATTTTTACCTCCGTTAGTAAAGAGTTGAGTCTAAGAGTTGAGTAGAGGGTAAAGCATCGCGCTCGCCTTTTTGGGGTCATTGGATTGTGCTTCACCTATTGCTCTAGTGACGTAAAACCTAACACAAAAATTTAACTAAACATTGAGTTTAAAATATTTTACGAAAGACAAATCCGGCGTGTTTACAATATATTTATAATATAAATAGGCATAGTCAAAAAAGTACAGTACCTTTTTCTCCGCTGTTTGTCAACCGATTTTCTTATTTTTGTTTCGTTAGTAGTGGCTATAGACGAGCATTAGAGTTATCAATAAAAAATTTGAAATCTGTCCTTTTATGTTGTCCTCAAATGTTCGGTAATTATTTTAATCGAAATCCGATCATTTGGCGAACACTAGTACTAGTAATTGGTAAACCATATTGTTGTCTTTTAAAACCATAACAATAAGAAGTATTAAAGAGGGAGAGGAGAGGGGAAGACCGAGCCGTACCTTCGTGCCATACCTCTGTGCATCGACTGAAGGAAAAGTGGGGAATCAATTAGTATCAAAAGATAATAAGAAAAGCAGAAGACAGAGATATGTGGCGGTTGCATCACCGCCAAGTGCTACGCTTTTAAATTAAAGACGAAGATTGTTAGTCGGTAAAAATATTTACTGAAGATACTGCTGTAGCAGGTGCTTTTTTTATGACTACTTCCGTACTACCTATAATTCCTGTGTCGCGGGGGACTTTACAAACATTCTAACAACGGACACAAAGAACACTCAGACTTGCAACAACCATTTGTGGATCACTAAATTTTTTGTCCCATGTGGGGTTCGAACCCACAACACTCGGCGCGGTAGCAGTGGCGAGGCGACCACATAAACCACTACACCATCCGTGCAGTCAGTATATCTTTAGGTACCATAACTAAATAGCATTTAGCTATGGCAGTCGTGTGTCGGTTTGCTTGGGTAAGTATCACCTTCTTGCAGGTCAGTCTGACTTATGAGAAGAAACATAAGTTTCGTCCGGTGATTACAAATGCCGTACTGTCAGTCTGTCACATATCTTCTCTCTCACTCTCATTCGCATTTATTTCCTTGCATACCATCTTTGATTTTTCTTGATTGGTAACGCGAGCACCTCTAGTACTGCAAGTGTTCACATTCTACGGTAAGGCTTGTTTGTACCTGTATAAAGTACCTAAAACAAACTTAAGATAAATCCTTAAATAAATAGGCAAAACAAACTTCCGATAAGTCCTTAGATAAATAGGCATGAAAATTAAGAAACAATGATCTAAAATATGTGATAAATAACATGTGACTGAATCGTGGATTAAGGGACGGATAATATTACGTGTGCCAATATATACGTATAATAAGTACGGAACGTACAATAATAAGTACGGAAGGATGTCTTAGTTTTGGAATCATTACTGGAATGTCTTATTTCCCGAATTACTTATTGCCATAAACTCTATATTACCTTTTTTTGCCCGATCCTATCAGGTAAAACTATAGGCGTCAGATATTAATAGAATAAAAATAAAGAAATGTCAACGGTTGGTAGATTAAAAGCGTGTAAGTTGTGTATTAATACATTGAACCCAGCAGATATAAAAGTTCTGTTCTGTGGCACTGAACACCAACATTCTCAATAACCACATTTCAGATCTAATAACCTAAAATATACCCGTACTCGGAACTATAGTCCGCACAATTGTATACCCGTGGAGGTTGTTCCTCAGGCTTGTGCCTGTAGCTCTCGACGCAAGCCAAGGTAGAAGTGGATCTACATAATTTGCATAATATTTTTCATGAAACTTAATGATTCCTTCTAGCCGTCACTTAAATAGAACTTATCCAATAATAATAATCAGACACTAGACTGATTTTATAAGATATCGCTTTTATCTTGCGTTGCTTCCCACATAATAAATAAAGATAAAAACGGCTTTCGGCGTAAAAGTAAGCGTGTAACTGCTGATCATAAGGTACTGTCCTCTATACCCGATTTAGTCATTTTATCTGGATATTGACATTAGCAACATGACGAGCACAGCATTTTCCGGTAAACCCTACATTTTTGTTTTTAAGTATTATAATCAAATAATTATGACCTACTAATAGATATTATAAATAATTATCAATATAATAATACTAAACCTTGCAAAAAGCACAATAAGCGAGTACACATTGTACAAAAGCATACATAGATACTTCTATTCAATCGCAAATAACAATTAAATTAAGCTCAACTCCTAACGGGAAATATGCCTTTACACGCTTTGAGCTCAATACGTCTCTGTATTTCAATTTAATAGAGTCTATTTTAAGCTTCAGGTCCTCGGAAAGTTACCGACTGCGGCGCTTAGTGTACATACACGTATATATAGTGTACTGCATTATCGATTTTCAAGGGAGCCCTTTACCTGTGAGGGTGCATTCATTTTGGGGAGGCGGGAGGCCGCGACAATATCACTCACGCTGTTGCCTACTCCAATTAATGACGGATATTATCCACAATGTTATTACGTGTCAGGGCCCCTTTTGATAGACCTCTTACATATGTGTCATACGACCATAATAGGCTTAAAAGTACTAATGAAAACATAGCATGTCACTTTTCTTGTGCCTGTTACGCTCTCGGGACAAATTAATCAAAAGGACTTTTATGTTCTGACCTAGATTTTTAATTATCCTCACTTGTTATATATAACAAATTCGGAATATTGTATTAATATTTTCTGAGTCGGTATATGATGCGATGCATGATGCCTCGAGTTTAATACCTGTGTCGAGCATAGTATTATTGAGATTGTCTCAGCAGTAACGCGGTGTCTCAAAGTATGTTCGCTAGATGCAACAGACACTTTCCTTCCCTCTACAGACTACTCAAGTTTATGATATAGCGTTCCTACTTTATTGTATTGCCCGAGTCGCCTAGCTATGACTCTTACTTGCTGAGCAGGCAAGCGCCCGAGATGCATCGTGGCAGTGAAACCACACTGCCACTTCGCTAAAGACAACTCCGTGCCTGGCGCGACCAACTGGTTCGCACTAGTCGCGCATAATTCCGACGCTCGAACGCCACGTGCTTGCCGAGCAACAAACATGCCGTCCTCTGCGGCTACCCACATAGCCACTACGAGTCCAACCTCAATGTCAGGCACCGCGCACTCTAATCAGCGGCCGATAGAACACGTCTTTAGAGGCGCGGTGGGCTAGCCTAACCCCGTAATACCCTGAACCTATGGGGGAGACCCGTATTTCTCCCCCGAAACCCTATCTACTCGGGTCCTGTAGATAGGAACGCTAGACGCAACAGTTTGATACGTGAAATCCAAATCCATGGCTGGCGAAATGTGAGTGTAAAATACTGTTTACCATGTATCTTACCCCTTCAAACGCTGCTGTGATCACCGATGACCACGAACAACATCTATTGTGTATATCGCACGGCAGTCAACGTGTTACTATTTTTTGACTCACCGAACCGAATGAAACTTCTTGTAACTAGAAAACGGAGATTTTCAACAAGCGTTATAGATCAACTTTAGCGCCAAAGCCAATGATCGATTATGTTTATATGAATCATAATTAGAATAATTTACACAATAATGAGGCTATTGTCAATTAGTTGCACGTGCCGTGTCATGATAATAGAGCAAAAAACTAAACAATGGGACGCGACTAAGTTGCTATAATTGCATTAAGACGTCCTGTTGTATATTATGTGATGTTAACACGTACTTAGCCTTCACTTTGCCTTCATAAACAGGAAAAACGTTAAATGGAACATCTCTTAAAAAAAAACAGATTGTTTTTAAAAACTATCCGATTTTATTGAGAAATTAAGAATTAAGAAACTCATTTATCATCAAGGCCTTTAGCTGTATAAATTTTATAAAATAAAAAATATCTATATCAATGTTGCTATCTTATAAATCAAAAAAACAAATTAACAAAATCGCTTTTATATCAGGCAGATGACGAGGAGATATTAGTTATTTTGGGAACAGCCGCAGACAACGTAACTGCAATCTGCCTCTGAGAGTAATCCAGTGTACCTACTTTACGTAGTTAGATCGTTATTAATTATCCTTAGATAAGACAGTCAACTTTTTCCCCTAGGCAACAATAGAATTATGCCATCGCCAACGTATTTTAATTCACATTGGCAAATGAAAACTACAGTCTTGTGTATGGAAATGCTTTTTCTCGATAAACAATTTATCATAATAATATTAGTTTTCTTTGCTTCGCTTTTATAAAAGAGAAGGGGCGCTTCGCTACCCTGTCCGCCCCTTGTACGTAGGTATTAGGTTCGCCTTGTAAACTTCCATTCCTCAGTTTCTTATTTATTGTAAAATTCCACTGAAAGTAAGTAAGTAATAAGAAATCAAACAGGTATTCGGTAAACTAGCTGCAAGCACTGGATCTTTAAATAAATGTAGTAACTCAAAGCTTTGCACCAGTTCGTTTACTATTAAATTTCGCTCCGCTTAAACTTTGTCTTCGGTATAAGAGCATATCTAAATCATCCGCCGGCAGTATTATTGCGTAAATATCTTTGTAAGGTTTGACCTAGTATGAGGCTAACGGCTAAGATTTAAACTGTTTTAAGAGGAGTTTTCTAAGTTAGACTATATTAAAGAAGTACGGTGAACCCGTACATTATAAGGTAGGTTTATTTAGCAAGCCGTGTGTTTACGTACGCGCAGTTATTTTCTATAATTTTCAGAAATACGTTTTGATATTATAGGAATAATAACAGACCAATTAACTCTTACTTATCATAAGGAGTAAACCCTTCAGTGTACAAAATGTAAGCTCTTAAGCAGCTTTAGTCTGCTAGCGGTGAATATTTTTAAGTTGTGTTGTCTTAGTATTCTACCTTCTCTTTAATAAGCATTATTTTCAATATATTTATATTTGTATAATTTTGTATGATGTACCTAAACAGTTAGGTGGTTACGATGATTATGATCAAGACCACGTTTATAATAACACTTAAGACATTCAACATAGAAAAAACCATTGAAAATATATTTCATATTTGTTTTACTTATTTTATTATTTTTGTTTACCGATTATATATATAATTGATATATTGTTATAATAATTGAGTGAAATGCCGTCAATTTTAATAACACTGTATTGTGTTATTAAAATTGTAAACTTGTGACAAATCGGAATCTCGGCGGCCTTGAACCAATTTTGGCGCCGTAGTGAAAATTAAACGAATTGCCAAACCTTGATTAACTACAATCGTGCAATCAGAACCTACTAAAAGCTGCCTGTGTTGTTCGTAAATAAAATAACATTATAATGAACCTCGCTTCAGTCCACATTTTAATACCTAAATAGTTAAATAGTATGTATTATATTCCCACAGAACAAGACTTTATTATGATTCAACAAAATAATTTCGTTGTACGCAAACAAACGCTGCTGCATTCATTTTATATAGTTGAGTGCTACTGTGAACGCACTCAACATATTTCAGTTGTACGGGTAGCGCAATGGTTTTTGTTGTTACCTACTCCCTATTCTTGTATAAACCGCAAATAATTATACTGAATCTGTTTGTTTTTGTGTCTATAGTTTAAATGTTCGTCTATAGAAATTCACTCAATCATGCGTGAAACCCAACTCGGTGCATAGGTGCAAAATAAAAAAGAAATTTAAAAAAAAATGTTTTGCTTACCACTGTTTCTTGAATACATATACGTTCCCACTAATTCCCAAAATCGTAAATTTTTATCGCATTACCCAGGCTAGGCAAAAGTTTGTGATATGACTATCTAGCTTAGCATACATTTTGTTAACGTCAAAAGTAAATGTATGAAATAGATTTCAAACTTTCACTTAGCAAACCGTGTGGCGCGTAGTTGGCACAGTGCGGTAAACATTGTAATCCTACCCTTTAACCTTTCATCTGCCCACATACGGGGAGGCAATGCCGCAAAATTGTGCTGTTGCGAGATATTAATTGGATATTGCAACACAAATAGATTTTAATGACCAGTGACTAGATTGAAATCAGTTGGGAATGAAAGTATAATTTATAGTAGGTACGAACGAGTGCGGTTATTTATATTTTTAACAATATCGCTGCGGTGTTCAATGATTAAGGACTTGGACTAGCGGGCGAATGGATGTTGGATCCATCCAACCGCTGATGTTAAGATACATACATAGATTCACGCCTGTTTCGCAAAGGGATAAACAGCGACTACGGATTTCCATTTGCCACGATCCTGACACACTTCTCTGTCTTCATTCACTTTCATCACATTCCTCATACACGCTCGCCGGTTTAAGTAGCTCTTAACCTGGCCTTTGTCCAGAACGTCTCCGATCTGATTGAGAAACGTTTGTCTAGATCTCCCTTGCGACTGTTCCATTTACTAGCCTTATAAACTTTCTTAGTCAGTCTTTTCTCGTCGATTTTTTCTACATGCCCAAGCCAGCTTAACATATCCTGATGTAAAGATAATCTCTTAATGTATTTAATATTTTATATAACATTAAGAGATTGTCTAATATTTGTAAAGAAACAAGCCCTATCCCGAGTTCGTCGTAGGGTCGTCTTTAAAACTGAAATGCAATGAAAATAACTTAGTCAAAGCCACAATTACGTAGCTTTGTAACATCGATGCGCGTTGTGTATACTAGAGATAACAACCAGACCAATGTCTGAGATATTCCCTTTCATAAAGGACGGTGGATCTTAGGGCTCGTCCACAAAGAGACAATACAAGGCACATATCGGCGTGACTTTTTGATACAGTAACGTGGCAAGTCACAGACCGTGACAAACACGCGTAGTAAACTTTCTTCTGTAAACCAATTCATTCAAAATTCTTTTGAATCACAACAAACATTTTCACTGCCTGTGTCTTTGTTATACAAGTGTAGACTCTTTGTAATATCACTGCTCGATATCGGAGTCCGAGTGTCGGATGCGCCCAAAATGGGTCGTTGCAGGCATTCCTAGACAGTACACGTCACACCGCGGAACAACAGTACCACTATTTGAAATCACGCTGAAACACGCCGTACGCGGGCTTTCATTGCAAGTACACTTATTATTGAAATGACACACCGAAAAGACAGCTTTCGACCGTCACCCGTCCACACATACTGTCACAAGATTCTTCTTGTCCTTACTTGTGACCGTCACACAGATTTGTGCGTGCTTTACCTTCACGCTGTGATTGTGCGATTATATAGTCATTTCGGAGTATAAACAAGTACGAAATAGTAGATTGTCTAAATGATATTCACGCGGTTAATCGATTTACGCGCAACCCTAAATCTAACTCAGTTTGTGTTAATAAGTTACATGTCAACGATATGGCTGTAGTCGTCGTGACATGCTTTTAATAACGTAAAATAATTGGTATGCCGGACGCTTTGTGAGGGCGGCGACGATCTGGATAGGAACCAATTAATCGTTCGGTCCAGCACACAATGCACTGGTAATGGAGATTCTAAGAGCTTCGAGATAAGTTTGCGGGCAGAGATGTTCGACACGCACACAATGTATTTGTGACAAACGTCGCTTTCCGTGTATTCTACGGACGTCTATAATAAAACACATAATATTTAATAAATGGAAATCCTTGCAAATAACCTCAAAGCAACGTTACAAGAAGATAAATTAATATACTACGTGGAAAAACCAACGCTAGCAACGAATATGCTGCAAATATTTGTTTGAAATTCGCTAGACATAAACGAAAATTTACAGCAAGCCTTTAATCATTAAATAGTAAGTACATATAAATAAAAATGTTTTTGCTTCAAACTCAGTAAATACAGTTCCTTGTTTGCTAATTACGTTCGCCGGTACAAACAAACAAAATATAATTTATCTGTGTAAGATACTGGATGCACTCCAGACGTTTTAATACTATTCATGTATTTACATTCGTAAAATTATCTAGTTGTTTTCTTATTGTCTGATATACGATTTCATATATTTTTATATATTAATAATAATGTTTAACAAATGTAGTTTAACAACTATTTTTTTACATATAATTTATTTTATACTGATTGAAGCACAAATGATAGAATTTGTACAAAACAAAAGACGTAAGAGCGTAGCGTCTGTGACTCCGTAGTCAGCCTACGGAAACTAGACGTGAGCTTGATAATTGCTACTTTACTTTACTATATATAAGTTTTGTTCTATAACATTCTAATCTATAACATTCTAATTCTAATTCTATAATATTCTAATTAAATATAACAATAAATGTAATGCGAACTAACAAAGCAAGTGCGCTATAACAGGATCATAGCAAGAAACACCTCTGAGAAATAGGTGTGAGCATGAATTTAAGCTACTAACGGCAAACTTTACAACACTATTTTTATGTCTAATTATATAACGTGTAACATATTAAACGCATTTCCTGAAAGTACTTTGTTCAGAATCGGCTACTGAATCCATTTCTGACATTTTAATATAGGTATTTTGTTTGTCCTAAAATAATTAAAACAACGTAAATTATAGTCATCCTTTTCTTTGAACAGCCGAAACAAACGAAAATGTATCATAATTCAAGATAATAAGGTTTTGATGCAATGAAGGCAATAATGTTAGACTTATTGTAATAAACCCATACTATCCGCGCACAATAAGGAGAACTAATTCGTTAAATTAAAATATTTAATGATGATAATGATTATATTATTATTGTGATTTAATAGTCTAATTGGGTTGTTTGAGGTTATGCGTTATATCTGCGACACGTTGTATATTATACAACACTGCATTATGAAGTTATAAACATACATAAATTAAGTACATGACATCCACAAACAGGGTTTATCAAGTATCAATTTACCAATTTTCAGCTCCAATGCAACTATTGAGCGACCGGCGTGAATGTAATCAGTGCCAGTTTAAAACCTAATTAAAACGTTTCATGTTTGCGCTCTAATATAGCCAAACGAGGAATATTCGTCCAGTCCCGCCGGCACCGATCATCGAATATTCCGATCGCTCGAGCACCCATTAACATGAAAAAAGAAGCACCGATTTAGGGCCCCTAAACGAATTTTGAAGTTGGAGAAAGAAATCTGGTGCGAATTTTCGCCACGTTTAATCGCTGAACGGTATAAAATACTCAGCGCGCAATCTGTGGTTTAAAAATATGAATTTTCAATTATATTTATAAATAGTAAACAAAAGTCAAAGTATCAGAATTAAAATTGAAATATTTTAATAATTAGCGTTTATTGAAGGATGAAGTACATATAATGATAAACTTACATGATTTGCGCTGCTAATGTCAAAACAATGTACATTTTAATTTTATTTATATGTCATAGGAAAACCTATATGTATGAAGTATTTCGCGAAGCTTTTTTGATTGATCAAATTAGGAATTTCATTCAAGTTCCAAAACTTCCATTTACATTTCGCCACAAATATTTTAAAAATAATACAAACGTTATCTTCTATCTGAATGTGTTGCGCAAGATGAGTGTTTTTGAAAATTAATGTCTTAAAATACTTAAGCGCAACACAAAAATAAGTTGTTCACGTGACGCGCCTTACTAAGCCAAGCGTCACCAGCTGTGCCGTTCGCTTAGTTAATAATAAATGTGTTTCTAAATTGTCATTACCTATTAAAAATAATTACAATATCATAATTTATTGTACTTATTGTACTTTAAAAATATGTGTTTAAATAGATATCCATTCTATGTATTTGTCGCCATACGCAATGAAAAAAAGGTTCTGCAACGACGACATTAATTCTGTTAATACGACATTATTATTTTTATTGCAAGTTTATAACCACTGCTGAGTCAACTTCAATTATTCTCATTTTACTTTGTTAATAAAAACATCAGAGTTCTCTAGAAGTTTCCAAGTGAGAAAATACAAATCTTAAATTGTGCACCCACATTGTCTCTAGAATGTTCTACAAGTTGTTTGATAGTAGTGGGTGGAAGACAACAAAAAGCTTTATATTTCATCTCCACAGAAAATTCCATTTCATTTAGTAAATATGTTTTTTATAAAACGTAGGTCACACGCGACCCGATATTTTCTTCTGAAGGGTGGCAGTGGGCGTGAGCGTGGGCGTGGGGAGTAATGTGGTCAGCAATCCGAGGAGATGGGGTATAATTAAACTAAGTCTATATGTGGAATGGCATGGAATGCTCGCCTTACCAGCCATGAAACATATTCATTAAAGAAATATGAGTTTGTTAAAGCGAAATGGTAACGCTTTTGATAAAAACAGTCGCTGCGGCACACTAATTGCTTTTTCTGAAAAAAATTAAGCATGATTGAGATTTAATTAATTAATTTCTGGAAGAGCAAACATCGATGCAACGAACGCAAAGAATACTTAGATTCAGAATAGCTATCTGTGAGCCAATTATGCCACGCGAATCGAGTTAGTGAAATTCAGCGCAATATTGGAGTTGAAGTTTATGATGATCGCTCAGCCAGCTGTCCTCTCGAATTGTAATGTACTGCATTTTTCGATTTAACGGACCGTATTCAAAGTGTTGAGTAAGGCTACAATTCATGTATGCGTAGGTAATTTTCTGCGGTTTCACCGGAGAGGGATGCACTTCGCTTCGCGCTAATTGAATAAAACGTAATGAATACCGAGGACATGGGCATCAATGGTGACGTGCTTCGAAACAGATTGCAATTAAATTTGACAGTCAGTACTTCAGTAGTGGTATACGTATTGAATAGTTATATACGATGCTATCTACAACTTTACTTTTAGTTCTTAGCACGGAATAACGGCACTATCCTGATGACAAGGATATCAGTCGTCATATTATGTATGGAAACTAATATCACCACAAAATAGATTGCAATATAGTAAAACCAAAATCATTATTACGCGCGCATTGTACCTGTAACCCGCCGAATGTAAGTTATAAGCCCTTTAAAATAAGTAATTTTTATATACTTTCATCTAACTACATAGGTATGGTTTGTTCCGCATTTGCTCCTCCATTACGACCCACATACCAAAATATTCCTCATTCGCCCCTCTTTTTAAATTATTCCTTATTCGCTCTACATTTTGAACATATGGTTAACAAAACAAAACATGATTTAAAATTATTTTAAATCTTTTGTTGTCAGGTTCGTGATGATGGTGTGTAAATCCTAGCAAAAAATATAGAGCACCATGTAGAAATAGAATATTTTAAAAGCAGCACAAAAAGAAATATCTTATCAGATAAAAAAATATTAATGCTTCCATCCCACAAGGAAGCGTGGTAGGATGTTTGTTGTTTCTTATCTATATAAATGACTGCCCCCAATAAACGAAACATGTATATTTTTTTTTTTTTTACGTGGTGGAATGCAATGACGCCTATCCCTCCGCGGGGGCGGGCGGAGGGATTATGTCGGACTCGCCGGGGTAAAAGAAAGATGGAATAATAGTAAGGTACCTCCCGGAATACTGACTAAACCTACCACGGTGTTTCTCGACAAAACCACTATCGACGGGGCTGCGCGAATCGCTTTCGCATGCGGTCGCGACCCCGCCGAGGTTACGGCCCGCCGTGCGAAACGGCAGGCCACTACGCGAAGAGACCTACCCAAAGGACTCACTTCTATAATATACCCTACTGTCCCCCTCCCCCCCCCCCTCTAGAGGGGAGACGGACACGAAACAGAGGCGCGCGTGGGAACACGCACGCCGCCTCTCGGACCTGGTGCTGAACGGACCTCAGGGTGGCTGGAGGTCATCTCGCGCCCTCCGACGCTCCGTCTCCCGCTCCGCCGCCTCCTTGATGGAAATCACTTCCTCGCAGAAGGAGGCGACGGCGTTCCACGACCTCTCACTCCGATCCATAGACTGAACTACGGCCGGGAGCGAGAGGGCAGCCGATCCGACTGCCGCGATCAAATCACGGCGCTGCGATACCCAGGCGGGGCAAACCGCCAAAGTGTGCAGCGCTGTGTCCTCGACAACGTCGCGGCAGTCGCCGCAGTGGTGACAACCGGGCGTCTCTTGCCGGCGTATACGACACAGGAACTGGCCAAAACAACCGTGGCCAGTCAGTACCTGTGTCAGCCGGAAGGTGAGGGCGCCATGCCGCCTCTCCAGCCACTCCTCAAACACGGGACTTACCGCCACGATCGTGGCGTGCCCGAAAATATAAAAGAACCATGCATATTATTCGCAGACTATATCTCGTTGCTTATATCATGTAAAAATAAAAAATAATACAGAAATTAATAATCAATTAAACAACATTTTAAACATAACAACTAACTGGTTAGACGAACATAATCTAGAGAAGTTTTTAAACTTTCGCGATTTGTACACATACTTAATATAATGTTAGACAACGGGTCTTACTCGCGATAAAGTATTTAAAAGGTAATAAATACCTATTGATTACCCGACGTTTCGACCGACTTGCATCGATCGTGGTCACGGGTTGACTGATGTGAGCTCAGCGGCGCCTTCGTGAAGTGCGGGTTTCGGCAACTACCCTCACTTGGTCACTATTTATATTCGCACTGTCGGTATTTCGACACACAACACTAACGACGTCTACACACTGGCTACCTAAGTCACTACGGCGACGTTTACATTTGCTGATGACTGGATTCCAAGATGTAGACAAACGGTATATATTATTGTTGTGACCAAGTGAGGGTAGTTGCCGAAACCCGCACTTCACGAAGGCGCCGCTGAGCTCACATCAGTCAACCCGTGACCACGATCGATGCAAGTCGGTCGAAACGTCGGGTAATCAATAGGTATTTATTACCTTTTAAATACTTTATCGCGAGTAAGACCCGTTGTCTAACATTATATTAAGTATAATCTAGAGATTAATATTTCAAAGACTAAATTAATGACTTTTCACCCATACCAAAAACAAACGCTTAAAATTGAATACACTTATAAAAATGAAGAAATTGTAACAGTTAACACCTTTACCTTGCTAGGAATAAATATGGATAAAAATATAAACTGGAAAACCACGTTTAAAAAAATTTGTTCGAAGCTATCGAAATTTTCATATGCCCTTCGCGAAGTCAAGAAAAATAGTAACGTTGAAACCGCCCTCGTCAACTACTATGCGTACGCATATGCATGGCTTATTTATGGCATAGTCCTATGGGGCAATAGCACTGATGCGCCCACATTATTTATATTACAAAAGAAACTTGTACGGATCTTAACAAATATTGAAGTTACGGAAAGCTGGAAAGGGTTCGAACCCACGTCGCGCACCTCTGACTTTCGGAAGTTATATGACTTTTCGGAATTATGTGCGTATTGATTGACAATTATCGCCTGCTCCGTGCCTTGGAGAGCACGTTAAGCCGTCGGTCCCGGCTGCCATGAATATCTATGCCAGTCGTTATTGGGGAAGTCGACACAAAAGATCCCACTGGGTCGAAGTGTCGCCGGTCTGTACTGACTGGCCCCCCCCCCACACAAGATAAGATAAGATACGGAAAGCTGCAAGCCCCACTTTAAAGAACACAAATTGTTGACTCTTCCCTGTATATACATATTAGAAACATGCAAATTTGTACGTAAATACCAAGAGTTCTATACAAAAAGAGATAACAATCAACATAAATACGCACTACGCCCTCGAAATTTACTCAACCTGCCGTATCTAACTTGCACATGCACTCAAACAGTCCTTATGTGATGTCGATAAAAATACATAATAAGGTTCCAGATACAATAAAAAAATTAGAGACCACACCGGCGTTTATAATTAAATTAAAAAGTCTCTTGATAGAAAAGTGCTACTACAATATCAATGAATACCTGAATGATAAACAACTAAATACTTAACTACACTGGTAAACATACATTCATGACAATTAAAATGATTACACTAAAGTTCTAGAATAAAAACAGATATAGGTACACTTATTATGTAACATAAAACAATATAACATAAACAGGTATCATAATATATTATCCTCTCTCCTACTTTGCTGTGCCCGACAGGGTTCACAATGACTCATTTAACTTAAGCACTACCACCTAATTAGGTATACATTGTGAAATGCAATAAAGTATTGAGTATATTGAGTATGTCATGCAATCATAAGCCAAAGTTTTACTGAGAGATCTACGAGTTGTATTAAAGTATTTTTCAAAAAGTAAAGTATTTGGCAAAAAAGGAACATAATCTGGGACGAAAAAGGAATTACATTAAGAAATTAATATTTATTTAAATTTAGTGGCATTTAAGAAACACCTTTTGGGACGAATGCGTATTTCTATGCTTGGGGCGAAACATCAGGGACGAATGCGGAACAAATCCTAGGTATACTTGTCCGAATAAGTTTCCACTTCTTATTTATAAAAGATTTAAAACGTTTGTGTTACAATTTAACCAAAAACCGGAATAAATAAATAATATAGGTAAATGCAGAGATATTATTATAATATCAGTAGTGTTTATAAACTTCCCCATTGCTAAGCACGAGCTAGCCAATAGCACACAACACAGTGCCTGGTGTAGTGCGGTTTGGCTGTATTACACATCTCCGAGAATATTATATAAAACTCTGACATGCAGGTTGCCTCACGAAGTTCTGTTCAGCCACTAAAGCGAGTGATAATCATTGAAAACTTAGATCTAAAGAAATTCGCTATTTTATTTTGTCATAGGTCTATTAGGCAAACATGTTTATTCCACAGGCATTAGATAGATCGAACTTAAGATTTCTGCGTAGCAGCATCCTAACTTGGCTATACCTACGTACGACAATGGTAGAAATATATCGCCTTAAAATAAGTTGAATAGAATGATATTGATCGCCACGAATATGTAGGTACCTACTTAATAAAAATCCTTTCTATTATTAACAGATTTGTACACGTGTTTGGACGGGACATGGTTTACGCCCCGCATATCTTTGAACAAATTTATTTTACATCTCGAGTGGGTTTACCTAAAATCAAAGATTTCAAACCTGAGGAGGCACCTGAATCGGCTCTGTCATCTAAGATAATATAGTCTGATATTTATAACTTAGAAGAGATAGGCAGACATCTATTACTCCCACATCTCGCTGGCTGGTGGTTGCTGCGCAGACTCAGAGTAATGTGGCAACACGAAGTTGCTACTAAAAATTCTTGACAGAAAAACTCAATAATATTTTGATCGACTTTGCCATCCTAGACCGCATGCACAGCAGTCGTATACTTTTCACTTGTCTTGTTGAATAGGATGTTTTTGCTTGCTTGTCGTAAAGTGCTTTTAAAAAGACCTCCTCAAGATATTCATAGAATATAAATAATGTACAAAGACAAAAATCATTAGATACAACTATACCTACTAATATTATTAAACATTAGTATAGTTGTATCTAATTATCGTTGGCTTTGTCCATTATTTATATTCTATGAATATCTACTATCTTTTATTAATTATTGTGTCAAGCTCTATCTGGACTTAGACCTTTATTACAAACTCTTATTTGCAGGCAGCATACGGCGTAAAGTAAACTGCCTTGCAATTTCGTATTATAAACGTGCTAACTCTAGCCAGTCAGCGGTCACGTGACAGGTGAACGACTATTGCCTGGTAAATACCGTATTACGAGCTTTCATTTGACATTTCGTTTCATATTAAAGTTGCCATATTGTAAAGAAACAAACCATTCAGTTTACGCTTTGCTTGACTAGCTTTTTTTGAATAGCTACATTAATTATTGCTTTTATTTTTATGTAATATACCTAGATTTTAATTAATTTATAAAATCTGTGACGATAAACTATTATTATTTAAGTTAACTATGCTTTTCAGGTTTTTCAGTAAATTTGGGATGATAGGCACATTAGGTACGAGAAGGAATTTCATTTCCTCTTCGTGCCACCGATTGAAATTTTAATGTGATGCCATGATATATGTTCTACTTATAAAACAAAAATCTTAACAAAAATTATAAAATAAAATACAAAAATCATATATGTACATACACATTTTGTATTGCTTTATTTATGTATAAAATAATGTTTTCCTATGGTAAGTCAATAAAATTCAGTCAATTTATGATTATGACCCTTAGTAAAACGGTGGAATTATGTCCAACTAAAGTCCGGTCTCGGTGCAGAAAGAAATTCGTACGTTACCCTGTTATTACCTGTCTCTGTCACTCCCGCGTAAATATAATGCGTCTCGCTCGGACAGATGCAATGACTGCCGTCCTCAGGGATTGTAAACATTTTGTTCTTGTTTGTGGTTTTCGATTGGCCTAGAGTCACGACAAAAAACCCACGGCTTGCTTGACATAATTAATAATTTTTAAATAACGAACGAACGCCATTCCGTCTTGGGATGCGTTAGTGATCGCTCAGTTTTCGGACACAGTTATCGCAGTTATCTCAGTTA
The DNA here is from genome assembly GCA_963675205.1 of Catocala nupta. Lineage (NCBI taxonomy): Eukaryota > Metazoa > Arthropoda > Insecta > Lepidoptera > Erebidae > Catocala > Catocala nupta. The sequence goes on along the minus strand of OY776078.1, from coordinate 31,649,252 downwards.
TCTTCGTTTGTTGTTTGAAAACAACAATAACGTTCATAAGCGCTATCTATTATCATAAGATAATAGATAGCGCCACGTGTCTTTCGAATCATGATTGAATTATATTATTACAAGCAGAGTTGAACAACCCGAATTGATTGTCAAATTCTAAATTAACGCAAGCGAAACCGCGGGCAAAAGCTAGTTTCATATAAACCGCACTTAATACAAAAATGTTTGTGACCACTGTCATTGTACGAAATTCTTCCTGCTCCGCGACCGGACTTTAGTTGTACCACGTGGATAAGTACCTAAAATAAGTTAGAATTTTCTTTTTGTGTAAATCAAATGAACGTGTCTACAAAATAAATGAACGTCTACAAAACAAATGACTATCAGAAAGTGATCAGCCAGCGATAGTGCTTACAAAAAACAGGTGCATGCGATTTTGGACCTTATTGACAATTCATGACCGACTTTTTTATACTTTCTTGCTTTCTGACATTAATAAGTTAATAAAATAACAAATTCTGAGTAATGACAATAAGATCGAAAATCACATGCTCTTGTTTTTTGTAAGCACTGTCGATGGATGATCATTTTCTGATAATCATCTGTTTTGTAGACGTTTCGTTGTTTTGTAGACACGTTCAATTGTTAAAAAAATAACGTGTGATAATTAATGAAGACATAACAGTTTATTTATACATGTTAAGTACATAATATTGATATCAAAACTAGATAATAATTATGTAGAGTAATATATAAGTCAATGTATGTAGAGCAACTATTAACCCGGCGAGAGTGTGGTGAAAAAATGTAACAAGAAGTATGTGGCAGGGTATAATATACCCGTTTACAAAATTGGTCGTAAAATTTGAATTATAAGAAAAGACGTTATTTTTATTATGTTTTATTATAATAATACTATATTATAAAATATTGGAAATAAAACATTTCTGCCAACTTATTTTTTTAATATTTTACTAAACTGGAAACAAATCACTATGACAATTAAATGAAAATTTTCACTCTCATAAAAATTACAAAGGAACTAAAGAACACAATTTTCTATAATAAAAGCTTAAAAATATGATAGGACATGAAATTAGTATCTATGTAAGCTAAATTAAAATAACAAAATATTTTAGGAACATCTTAGGAACTGGAGTCCAAATCAGTGCAATTTTTGCAAAAAAAAAGTGGCGTTCTCTATACAGATAGCTTTTCCACAGCATGCACATACGTATTTTGTCTTTCGATCTTTTTTGTACGGGCAGTCTACACATCTAACATAACGACCAGGAACATTTTGAGTTTCAAATAATATTTTTTTGATCCTTTCGCAGCTCCAGGTGTTCGTAAACTAAAGCTAGTCGTAAGTTACGGATGAAATCGGTACGTTTCGTGTATCTGCCCTGATTTTCACGAAAACTAATATTTACGTTAACAGTAGCTATATGTAACATCTCGTAATAAATTACTGGCTTCCCTGGTCTTCCATAGCGCGATCAATTTTGTTTTCTCCAGAGTTTGCGTCATGGGAGGTATTTTCTAGTACTTCTTCCAGCATGAATCGAAGTCAGTTTTGCGACTTCTCAATAATGACAACGGAATTTCATCATCAGACTCACCCCTATTTTCATCGTCACAACTATCTTCCACGCTATTGGCCTCCTGCTCCGTTCCAGAACGAATTTCGTGGTTGCTACAGTGATCAGAGCCAGCTTTACAGTTAGATTCGTCGAAAGAATCGTTTAGCACTTTCTCTAACATAAATCTGATTCGTTCGTTATTAATTTTGAAGGAAAACTGAAAAAAAGCATATGTTACTATACTAGCATTTAAAAGCTAAATAAATAAATTAAAACAAATTTCAAAACATATACACCAGCTATGTGGCAGGGTAAAACATACCTGAGACAGGTTGGCACAGGTATAACTCCAGCGCGGGCACGCCACGATCGTGGCGGTAAGTCCCGTGTTCGAGGAGTGGCTGGAGAGGCGGCATGGCGCCCTCACCTTCCAGCTGACACAGGTTCTGACTGGCCACGGTTGTTTTGGCCAGTTCCTGTGTCGTATACGCCTGCAAGAGACGCCCGGTTGTCACCACTGCGGCGACTGCCGCGACGTTGTTGAGGACACGGTGCTGCACACTTTGGCGGTTTGCCCCGTCTGGGCATCGCAGCGCCGTGATTTGATCGCGGCAGTCGGATCGGTTATCCTCTCGCTTCCGGCCGTAGTTCAGTCTATGGTCCGGAGTGAGAGGTCGTGGAACACCGTCACCTCCTTCTGTGAGGAAGTGATTTCCATCAAGGAGGCGGCGTAACACATAACATAATCCCTCCGCCCGCCCCCACGGAGGGATATGCGTCACTGCATTCCCCCACGTAAAAACAAAATAAAAAAAGGTATAACTCCAGCGCAGGCGCACGCAACACTGAGATCAAGCCACTACCTTTCCCCCACTCCCTTACCTGCAGCTACTGAGCGTCGCGTTGTTGCTAAGCGCTAAATAAAAAATATATGTGAGTTTAAGTAATGGGCAGGGTGTAAAATATCCTGCCACATTCTCGCCGGGTTAATGTGTATCTGGATATGACATTTCAATCGGCAACGCGCGACGTTCTGAAACCGAATATTAGTTACTTATAATATTTTGTTTAATGTTGCAAATATAATAATAAAATTCATGATATGATAGCATAAAGATATATTTGTTTTATTTTTGTCTAAAAATAATAGTTTTAATTATATTATCATAGAAAATACGATAAAATAAAACCGTTAAATATGTATGTTATATTTTTGAACGATGCACTGTCAAGTCACAAATCGGCCAGCGACAAACTAGCCAGCATGAAGACGATCAACTATTCACATGTCATAATACGAAACAAAACCAGGCAGTTATTTGAATTGCCTGGAACTTGACAGGTTCTATAAAAGTTTGTAATAGGGCCCCTGATCTGACAATATTATTGTAACTGAGCTGCAATCATTGTTCACAAAGGCGGAAACTATGCGGGCTCAACAAGTATGAATATTATTTGTGATAGCATACTGTCGCTGTGGTTTTTCCTATACAAAATCCCATCTGCTGCGGTGGTAACTATTGATGTACTGTGTGCAACTCTGAGCCGCACGCAATTTATGTTAGCACTTCTCGAGCGTGTAATATAAGTTATGTTCGACGTTTAACAAGCTTAGTACAAGAGCTAGAGCTGTTGCATATTATTTTGTGGTGGTAGCTGGAAGTGAATAAACTGGCTCGGAGATGTACCACACTCTTACATGTGTGTGGTCACGAGTCGTCATACCCTTCTTTGTTACGTTTAACTATAACTTTTATAAAACTACTAGCTGACCCGCGCAACTTCGTCTGCTTCATATAAGAGAATTTTCCCCGTTTTTGCAACATTTTTAATTGCTGCTCCGCTCCTATTGGTCCTAGCGGGATGTTATATAGCCTATAGCCTTCCTCGATAAATGGGCTATCCAACACTTAAAGAATTTTTCAATTCGAACCAGTAGTTCCTGAGATTAGCGCGTTCAAGCAAACAAACAAACTCTTCAGCTTTATAATATTAGTATAGATTATTTGTTAATATTTTGATAGACACCATGACGAGTGATACAGTCTTAAGTTTACGCAAATATTATATTACTTTATATTTAAATTAAATTACTTTATAGTAATTTTATCGTGGTTTATTTGACGAACATACTAATAAACTATTTAAAATTACATTTCACTGACGTTTCTCTCAGGTAGTGATTGGTTCCCCGTGGCGCATGTTCACACACAGTAAACTTCATCGAGCGTTCATGTTTTACATCAGCGATGTGTTCTTTTATACGGGTGCCTATGCTTCTCTTGGTTTGACCTATTCATAAAAGTCCATAGCCACAATCTATTTCATAGATCGGGCACTTGATGGATAGTATAAATTTATTTATCTTTGATGGCGATGAAGTATGTGTTGATTAAAATTGCTTATAGCCAATCTTGGCAGTGCAAGAAGCTCCAACTGCCGCACCGCTGTTACAATTTCCTAGAAAAGCACAAGCATGGGGTTTTTAAATAAATCGCAATAAAATCCGTATAAAGTGCATAGTTTAATTTCAATTAGGAGTATCTTGTTTTTAAGAGCAGAGATGTCATGAATCCGTGTGTGATAAACATTTATGGTAGTTTAAACGTGGAATACCATCATATATTCTGGAATCAGACCCTAATTTTAAAATACTGTTTTCATTTCGACAGTCACGTAGTCTTTATCACAACTGACATATTTCCAAATTTGGTCAGATTATAAGAAACGATTTCAATATAATTAAACCGAAAGCTGAAAGAAGCTTTAAGAAATTGATTCATGAGGTACTTGGCGGCAATCTATTGGAAAATAATTACTTTTCTAAAAACTTTATTTAAAAAAGTAAGCAGCCGTTGGTTAATTGGAAGCCGGGTAATAGATAAATTATATGTTACGGCTTTAAGTCAAATATCAAACCAACGCTTTTTCTGGTCTACGTTGGACTATGTGCATATGAAAACAAAATATGAAGTGGTTTATCCACTTATAAATTTAGAAAATGATATGACCAACAATATATACAAGTGATATGCAGAACTATATATATTCGAATGTGTTGACAATACATGAGTACATGTGTTACGTTCTTGACAATGCAAAGTAGCCATCGTGCTGTGAATAACTGGGTTCGAATATCATACCATTCAAATACGATTTTGCACATCGCTAATCACTCTAGAGTATCACTTCATATCATTTTTAATGAATTTTAAGCGACTAACGCCGAATTTTTAAGTACTATAGGTATATAAGCGGGTAAACTCCGCAAGTATTTGTTACTTGAATATAAAGCAGTAAGGGTATACCAGTCTCGAACAGAAGCTTTTGCTGACCTATTTAGCACAGTGTTATCACCGTCTACGCTCTATTTAATAAACGTATTGCAGCAGTTAAATTCATTTCTTTGAACGCGGGAAGCCTGTCAAATGCTCAGGTTATGTATTTTGTTTTCAACTAGGTCGGAGAGGTATGGCGAATATCCTTGGAATAATTGGACACAGTTATGCGAAATGCACCAAGTAACAAATTAACAATTAAATTATAGACGCCCAGCCGATCACAATGCAATTATTTTATTACTCAGGGAGACATGAGTACCTATCTACCTATATCTGTACAATGTAAATGATATAAAAACGAAGTAACAATGGGATACAATTCTTTAATATAAATAAATCTGTCAATTGTTCGAATGTCAGGCGTCATTAAAAACCTATTGAGTCTGGCCATCGGTGTGCCGTTGCGACTCAATTGGTAAGGTACTAACTATAGCCCGCCATTTTGCTCGTGTAGTATTCGATTTCATAATGATCAACAGGCTAATAGTGAAGACACATAGTTTGACTTAATAATAGCAATAATTACTTTTGTTTGTTACTAATACTTTATGGACCCTGGTCTGCAATAAATATGTTTATTATTATTACAATAATATCCATTTATTTGCCTCAAGTGTCGTGTCAATCGTAGTTCTTAAAAATAAATATATACTGTACATAATACTTACTCAGTTTTATTTAGCACCCAAATATCGATGGCTTATGTGGATTTAATCAAAACATCTTTTTACGCACACTCTCTGTTATCTGCGACGCTCTTAATATCCAAAACGGTCATTGGATGACACTGACACTATTCTTAGTGTTGTAAATGCGTAAATAAATTATTGTTAGCTTTGTTTGTTCCTAAATATCGACTCAAAGCACGCAAAATAATATAATTAAAACAGGTAAGTACATCACTATAGATTTTGCGTCTCTGTTATCTTTGTTAAAATTATATTTTCCTTGCAAACTTTAATATCCCGTTCCGGATGCAATTCCTGTCTCACAGAAATTTCTAATTACTTTTTTATTAATATAATATTATAATAATATTCTATTACATGCACACAACATTATCTAGCCCAAACTAAGCAGAGCTTGTACTATGAGTACTAGACAATGGATAAACATACATAGGTACATACTTTTATTTTGTAAATACATACATATTATACATAGAAACACCCAGACCAAGACAAACATCTATGTTCATGCACACAAATGTTTGACTTATGCAGGAATCGAACCCGCGATCTCAGGAGTGGCAGTCGGTTACACTAACCACTAGGCCATCGAGGCCGCCTATATAAAAGGGATCTATATAGGAATAATTAGAATTTCTGTGAGGCAGGCATCTAGCTATCCGTTTTAGTTGATATCCGACAATCCATCCGATAATCCAACTTCTCAAGACAGAACATGGCGTATTTAATATTTTATTATTCGGATCAGGAAGCATGCATACATGTTCGATACAAACCACATTAGTGACGAAATATAAAAAAAAATACTGCACAGATGACATTTTTTTTAAGTGATTCTCTCGCCACTGCCACTGCGCCGAGTGGTGTGGGTTCGAATCCCACACGGGACAAATATGTATTTGTGTGATCCATAATTGCTCGTGCCGAGTCTGGATGTTCTTTGTGTCCGTTGTTTGAATGTTTGTAAAGTCCCCCGCGATACAATACGCGAGTAGTGTCTTTAAAAAAATGTTTTATATCGGCTTAGAATAGATATGTGTTACCTTTATTACCGATTTTAAAGTTGAATGGTTTGTTATGACCATTAGATTATGTAGATATAATGACATAAGGGTTAAATTACCAAGGGTCTTTAGGTTTCTTTAGAATGCATGCCATTTATATGTCTATAAATATATCCAATATCGGCTGTCATTAAGCTAACTTAGAATGGTCAAAATATATTTAAATTTCTTTTTTTAATTTTTTTTACGGCTGCTTATCATCTTGAGTTGCAAAGTTACTTTTCTTTTTTAACTCTCGCACTAGGTTCGCCGAGCACGTTGCCCCGGCACAGTGGGCTGAAATTACGAAGTAAGGACTTAAGGATTGTTGTGGATTTTATTCGATTCTAGGGATCAATACAAACCTTTATTGTTATTTAATTTTTTTAAATATTTCTTTTTATTTTAGAGACATAGGATCCTAAACTTTGTATGAAATGAAAGTATTCTACGTATAATTAAATACACTTTAATACTGTATTAGAAGAAATATTCAGTCAATATTGTTCACTGACATTCCACACCACTCCTAAGAGTCATACAAAAACAAGTGACGTCACTTGTTTACGACAAAATACATAAGCGCGATGATCTTCATTATTGCGTCGGCCAATCAGAGCGCAGCAAGGAATGACGTGTCATTATATGATTGGAGACTTAAAAGCAGATAAACAAACTGCACAGTTATATTTAGAAAACAACCCTCTTCAGTACGTTGTTACATATCGTAATTAACGTACTACCCCATACATTTTATTCGGAATATAATAGATAATATTAAATTTCTTGACAATGTTTACTGATTTGGTATCAAAGATTGATTTAGTTGTAATATTGAGAGAAAGTGGAAGTTTAGAAAATAATAATGTGTTATACAATGCCATAAAATCGAGATTACCAACGGAATTAAACCATAAAGACGATCAACTGCTAAAAGCTTTCTGTGCTAAATATTGCTATAGCCTTCAAAGAAGGTGGAAAAGTGCTCATAGTAAAGAGGATTTGTTTAAAAATAATAATAATGAATGGTTAGCATCCGAAATAAATTAGCCAGATTTTATTAAAAATGTCCTAAATGCACATCACGATGGCTCTGTTGCTAGTACATCAACTGAGTTTGTGGCTCCTGAAAAAGTGTCCATCGCTACATCAACTATGGAAGTCCAAGAAAACTATTTTCTGAATTAGGCGCTAAGTAAAAAAAGAGACGTACTGAGCATATGTATACAGCTTCAATTTCCAGAAGAAATATATCATGCACATATTACAAAATTACGAGAAGATGGAAATAAAGATATTGCTGAAATACTGGATCGCTTACTTAAGAATCCACAAGATGTCCAAATAGTGAAACATAGTATTTTAGATAAAAATAAAAACCCACAATTTACTGCAGATGAAGCTTTGGGACTTGTTTTGTCCCTTAAGTTGTCCAAGTGGAAATATAATACTATGAGAAAAAGTATTAATGAAAAGATTATGGATCTATTCCACTCTTACTACAGGGTCCAAATTGCAAAGCAAGAATGTTATCCACCAAAGAGTGATATTACTGTGACAGATACAGTAGCTAAAATGAAATTGCAGTCGCTTTTAGATGTAACGATAATCCCTATTGGAAAATTATCAGAAGAAGCAGCTGAATGTCGAAATAAAGGCTTTAGAAGGTACCGTGAAAACCATTCGCGTAAGTTCAGCAGGAAAACTAGTAATCAGGATATCCTAAATAACTTGTTGATTACTTCTGACCCTTACATTTCAACAAAGAGACACAAAATGATTCGTAAACACAAAGCACTTTCGGAAGAAGCAAAAACTTTGTTGATATGAAAATTTTGATGAAGATGATGATTTAGAAAATATTGAATTTGTTGATGTAGTAAACATGGACACAATATCTGAATTAGAGCCGGATAATGATGATCGATTCTAAATATATTATACGACAACGCGGTAACGCGGAAAGCGTAAATATGTATAAGTAAGATTGTGTGAGTGGATTAGGCCTCCGGGGGATACCACTTATAAAAAAAACGCGCTTTGTTCTCTACCTCTAGGGTGGTGTGGAAAAGATAATGGAAAAATGAAATTTCTCTAAAATCGAAGAAAATCGAAGCACAACATATAGCTGATAATTTAGCAAAAAAATCACACAATTCAAATCTGGCAACCTTTTTTTGTGATATCTTGAGAATCAGGAGTTATTCAAAGATCTTACAAATTAGTAAAATAAAATCAATAGTAGTAGTAGTGTAATATTTTCAAAATTTTGTAAGACAGCTCGACAGTGATAAATAAACAACGCGATAAAATCCGTATATAATAGTTTAATTTCAATAAATATTTATATCTTCGAAACTATTAAGTATGATGAATATTAATATTTAAGGGTAGAACCCAAATACGTATTCATTTATTGAAGAATCGCATGTTATTTTATGAATCCCTAAGTCTACTAGCGTCCTATTTCAGCCTACCGTGCGGCGGTCTGCGTTTTGCGGTCGAGTTTCTCTTTGATAATATACAGTTTCTCTTTTACTGCCGCGGTTTGACTGCTTTTATGTGTGTACGATTCAAAGACCGCATACATCACAGTGAACGCGGCACGCAGAAATCGGAACTCTGAATGCTGACCGCCTGCGGTGTGGCCGGTGCCTATATATTGTATCGCAGAAGACTTTAATGTAACAATGGACATAAAAAACACCCAGACTCGGGCAAACTAATCGTGGATCACACAAATGTTTGGTCTCGTGTGTGATTCGAACCCATAGCATAGTCAAACTTTTTAAAAATGACAAACTGGGCTTTAGTACCCCTCTTTCTACGCACAGTATTGACAACAGAGTACTTTCCTGTAGCACGTAAGTACTTACATTTGCTTGGGTTTAATGGCAGTAAAAAAGCAGATGAATTTAAATTTTAAATTCTTCTAAATACCGTATATTTAATTGTAAATTAATTTTAACTATCTTTCTACATAGCAAATATCGATTATCTAATCGATTACTAAAATCTTAAGACTTGAATGAATTATTGTTTGTTGTGCAGCCCTATGCAATCATAAATTATAGATATTTTTTAATTTGTCAAATAACCTCAGTTTCCGACTATGATTTTTCAAATTAAATAATCATGTATTAATCAAACGGCTATTGCTTTAAAATGCCTTATAGTATAATGTGAAAACCTTGAAAATACGGATAAACTTACTAAACTTATTCGATTAAGTAAGTAATTATGATAAATAAAACAAAATTTGGTTTGTGAACATTTTCATCAGGATGGATTAAATTAAATTATAAGCAGTTGACATCATCCTTAACCCTTCTCGGCGGTCGACGTCAATTGAGCTCCGCGCTAACGTCAGTGCTTCATGCATTTGAAGGAAGGAATTAAATATAAGTGTTACATTTAGCGTTGAACTTTTAGGTAGCTGAGATCAACACGCTATATGCACAAACTAATCGCAGTAATGGAGACGCATTCGGTAGTTCGATGTAACGCCTGAACTATTACAGGTGAGTAAAGAGTCGTCAAAGTGGGATGCATCAGCTCCGTAACTCGTGTAGTTGCTAACGTACGAGTTAGATATCAAGATCGAGCCGTCACAGAAAGTTTAAGTGAGCCAAGCACTTTATTTTTAACTTAAACATGTGAATGCCTGCAGAGCGGTAGTGAATATGACTGCTAAGCATAATTTGGAGTTGAATTCCCGGGACGGGCAAAGTGTTATGAATTATTGAGTCATTTTAAGTCAGAGTCTAAAGAATAATGGTCGTTCTTCCAGAGTAGGCGCTAATGCGCTCATACTCTATTACGCGGGACTTATCAATAAATGGCAAAGTATGGATGTAGTGTATACACACACCTATATTTTGACATCTAATGTTTGTGAAGGTGTACCTCTGCCTTATCCTTTGAGGGATAAACACGTAAAACTATGAGATAAATTTTGCAAAACATTGGTGTAACGATATATAAGTTTAAGTTTAAGAAAATATTTAAATTTTATGTTTGGCTGTGCGGTTTAAATTTCATCACAGTCGCAAATCCAAAGTTATGATAGTGGACCGGGTTAAACATTACATTACAGGACTACTGCATATAGCTATAATAATAATAATTTTATTTATTTCTGTTTTCACAAAGGTTCACAACAATATACGCACATAAAATACAGTTAACACAAAACAAATATTTATAGAATGATGAGCCTTTGTAAGAGACTAGAGTCCATAATAGGGAAACTCTGTGTTACGGTTTTGTAGCCAGTAGCTTTTGTAGCCAGTTAAACAATATGTGTTTACACCGTTGTCTGGTTAAGGGATATATGGAAAATTGCGTGTTTATTTAATTATATAAGTACTTAATTATATAGATACTCCCAAGGAACTGAAAGTGACGCTAAGCCAAGGCTGTACGGAAACGTTGTTTTGTACAAACTGCGTTCCTGCAACGTTAATAAAAATATTTCCCTAAAGTGGAGGAATATCTCTTGATGTGCAGCCATAGTAGCAAATTGCGACCACTCTGACAATAGAGCCCGACTAAGAGGAGAGAACATTATATCTTAATGACGACTAGTCAAGTGATGCTAATGTAAACACCTTCGACAGCATCTTATATTATACACATTATTATTATTTTTATATCCCACAAGTTTGACGTAGACTGCATTTTATTCTATTATTCTTTCTTGGCATTTATATCAAAACTTATTACTTTTCCAGTCGTGTAACTTTCCACAAAGCCTTTCATACTTTCTTAGGCTTCCCTGTGCTCTCAAAGTTCACGCACGCTCAAACACTTTCAAAACCTTCAAATGATTCTGGTCATTGTAAGGGCTCGTACGTTATATTAAGATATATAAATGAACAAAAATATTTTTAACTATACATATATGCGATGAGCTGACATGAGCTTCAACGATAAACACATCCAGCGGGTATGTCATTTTAAAACACATGTTGCCTCTATTCCCACGGGCGAAGCCACATGCAACAACTACAAAAAGTTATGTTATAGATACATAAGGACGAGGCGGCGAGATTAGCTTAATTTCACAGTGGACATGGTGACGTGGTAAACAAGAATAGTTGGCGAGTATTTTAGTATTCAGCGTACATCGCTTATAAAGCTGTTTATTTGTTGAACGTCCGAGAGCTGCGGGCTTTAAATGAAGTTACCATGTACAATTTTATCACATTCATGACTGGATACAGCTCATGCATGAATATTCAATTATGATCTTGTAACATAGTATAAAAATCTGAAAACAGTAAAATCATGGCTGCTGCATATTCGACGTGTTGAAATAGATGTAAAATTAAAACAACGTCGGTGTAAATGAAAAAAATATTTTTTAGAGAAAAAGATATGCAACACGTGACACACAAATAGCTTGATTGTATCGTGGGCGGAGGCAGATGAATGTGGAATGCATATATTATTATTACTGCAAGAAATGAGACTCGAGTTGTCGTTGGAGAGCCAATTTGTAACGACTTATCGGCAGCAATAGGAATAGCACTCTTATTTAAATTAGTTCGTATTCGAGGAAATCTATTGAATTTATTCGGTTGTTACGTTTCAGTAAAATGTAAATTGATGCATCCATTTTCATATTCGATATCACAATCGAATTTTTTGTGACGGATAACGGTTTGTAAAATTTTAGGTGCAATATTTGACAAGAACGGTGGTCTACTGGTGGTCTCAGGAATTGGCGGACCTCCGTGCGGCTTGCATTCGTGCCCGGAGGTTGTATACACGTAGCCGAGACCGTCGCTACCACGATGAGCAAGAGGAGGGCCGACTGTATAGGGCGTATCGCGATACGAAAGAGCCTCTGCAACGGGTAAAAAGTGAGATGCTGGAAGATCTAGACCACAACTCATAACGCGCGGCGCTAAACAAGCTCCATGCGTGAGTCTAAGAGTCAGGAGTGTCCTTCTCGAAGTTCGAGGCGAAATTTGGCGGCGGCCCATGTCGTGCGTTGTCCCGCAGGGATCGGTTCTTGGTCCGCTCCTATGCGATATGGGGTACAACTGGGCCCTACGTGCTGTCTTACCCCTGGGCTGAACGTCATCCGCTACGCTGACGACACCCTCGTCGCAGCCCGTGGGAGTCCCTCCGAGGAGGCGGCCCGTTTGGCCACCGTGGGGGTTTCCCAGATGGTTAGGCGTATCAAGACGCTGGGTTTACGGATGGCTTTTAGCAAGACGGAGGCCCTGGGGCCCGTCGCAGACCACACCGTGGCGCCTCGATAATGGTGGGCTTGATGTGTGTTCCCGTCCAGGCCCACATGAGGTACTTGAGTCTGATCCTGCACTGAAGTTGGCGCTTCGACGAGCACTTCAGACAGCTCGTTCCGAAGCTTCTCGGCACTGCATCTGCCCTTGGGCGGCTTTTGCCAAACTTGGGCGGGCGCAGTGTTGGTTGCCGGCGACTTTACACGGGGGTCCGGTCAATGGTGCTTTACGGCGCACCGGTTTGGGTGGACTCCTTGACCGCTCAGTGCAAGACTTTCTTGCGGAGACCGCAGAGAGGCATAGCGGTCAGGGTAATACGAGAATACCGCACGGTGTCGGCCGACGCAGCTTGCGCATTGGCCGGGACACCTCCGTGGGATTTGGAGGCTGAGGTGGTTGCCGAAGTATATACAGTGAGTTGGGAAGTGCGGGAGGAGACGGGTTGTCGTCCCCTCCCGGTAATCATAGTACACGCGAGAAATCAAGTCCACCAGGGCATGATTTTAAAATGAAAGGGGTGGCTGGAGGCACCTTTGGCTTGTTTCAAAACCGTTGGGGCCCTCCAGCCAATGTTGGAGTGGTGGGCAGGGTGGCAGCATGGTACCCTTTCCTTCCGGCTGGTATAGGTATTGTCAGAGCATGGCTGCTTTTATTTATTTATTTATTTTAGGCACACAAAACAGAACAAAGTACAAGTAAGTTTGAGTATAAATACATATTACAGTTATGTTCTGAACTAAGTTCCTAATTATGTGTACACTACATGATCACAATGGACTATGTTGCTAACGACAAAATGACGTTATGAACGTGAATTATCTATATAAAACAAAAAATATGAAACAAAATGCGGATAAAACATAAAGAAAAGAAAAGAAAAATAAAATGGGAATCGTACTAATACAATTCCCATTTTTTTTTAATATGTTTTGTCAAAAAAAAAGTATATATGTATGTTTATCCATTGTCTAGTACCCATAGTACAAGTTCTGCTTAGTTTGGACTAGACAGTGTTGTGTGTATGTGGTAGAATATTATATTAAAATATTATATTATATTAATGTATAATAGTATAATTGCTATTATACTATTATACATTAGACATAACATGTTTAACATTACTTTTGAATTTTGTGAATCGGCTATTGAATATATTCGAAGTGTTATGATGTTCCGTTAATAAATAATTGTACAGTCGACACATCCGTACCATCGGGTTGTAAAATGAGGTGTTATTAATGTGCACATTTAGAATAAACTTTCATGGTGGGATGACGTGATCTAAACCTAGTATTAAAGTTAATAAGAGTTAACAAATCAGGGAAATCTATTGCAGCATGGATTATTATGTGAAGACACAACAGATCAGTGCTCGCACGGCGTGATTGCAAAGACAGTATCTTGAACTTATCTAGTCTTTCCTTATATGTTTCTAGCTCGTGGTAAAGATGAAATCTGTAACATATTATCCTAAGGCATTTCTTTGTATCTGTTCAATTCTGTTTATGTAAACATCGTAAAAAGGCGACCATATAAGTGAATTAAATTCTAATATGCTACGAATTAAACAATGGAACAAATAGAGTAGACTTTGTTTTTTTATTATTGAGCTAAGATGGCAAACAAGCCAACCTGATGGTAAGTGGTCACCGTAGCCTATAGACGCCTGCAACACCAGAGGCATCACTTGCACGTTGCCAACCCTTTAGGAAAAAAGGAAGTGGGTAGGAGGGAGTGGGATGCAGAAGGAGCGGGAAGGGGGAAAGAGGGCGATTGGGCCTCTGGCATTCTTACTCACCGAACGAAACACAACAATAGGAATATTGCTATTTCACGTCGATATTCTCTGAGAGGGTAGTCCTTCCTCGGTCGAGCCGGCCCATTCATGCTGAAATCAGCGAGGCTCTACTACTCAGATGATGAAGATGTGCAATTTTAAAATTTTTAGCTATTCTGAAAATGAAACCAAGAAGACTGGTGCTTTTACTGATGATCTGGTCATAATGCGCACGGAATGATAGTTTTACATCAAACATAATACCTAGATCTTTGACAACATGCTTTCTATCGAGGTTATGACCGTTTAAGTTACAGTTAAATAGTATTATATGGGTTTTATGAGTAAAAGATATAACAGAACATTTGTTAATATTGTGCAAATGCAAATACTGAACACGGTCGCTAGGAGGGAATTCAGTCCTATCTGCCACCACTGCGAGTTTGAGGAGGACACGGAACAGCACAAGCTCGACCAATATCCTGCTTGGGCGGTGCAGCGCGGAGAACGCGTTGAGGTTGTCGGAGCGACGCCCGCCAGCCATTAAGTCGGAGCGTCGCCCTCTGTGCCGGGGCGTCGCCTAGGAGTCGTAGTCCTAATTTGTTCTTGGACACTGCTGGGTGGGTCGCTGATGTAGTCCCGTTTCCAGCGATATACCCACTATACAAAGCAGCGAGTTGGGACATCGTGGGGTTTTGGTCCATAGGCCCAAAGTACGGGCGAGCCGGTGGATAAGGTGCGATTCACCAAGAAAATAATAAAAATAACGTAGATGTAATAATAAGAACGTATCGCCTTCTATTCCACTGAGGTCATTTAGTATCTACACACCGCAAACTATAAAAGTGATAGGCGCTTTTCTTATATGACATGACAATTTAATAATTATTGACATTTTAAAGTGGTCGTTATCTAATCTGTTGACAGATATTTCAAACCAAATCTGTATTTTATTTAAATCATTGTTTAAGTCCTTAGGGGTCACATAGCGGCAATCACATCGCAGTAGAGACGACATAAAAAATTACCAAGATGAGATAAAATGTCCCTATTTAAGCCTTCTCTGTTCAATAAGCCTTTATTAGATCGAAAGCCTTTATCTTCGTACTTAGTTACTTGAGCGAATTCCTATAAGTAAGAAACTAAATCAATTTAATTCAACAACAATAAACGAGACTTGACGTAAATATAGTATGTACATTATTTTAACATATTGCATGGACAACGACGTGTTTTAAGTGATAGCTTCGCCACTGCTTCCGCGCAGAGTGTTGCGGGTTTGATCCCTACACTAGTTAAAAATTTGTGTGCTCTACAAATTTTCTTTGTCCGTTGTTTGAATGTTTGCAAAGTCCGGCGACACACATGTGAAAGGCGCCGTTTTTTAAGAAATTAGAAATTGCTCTTGCCCTGGTCACCTGTAAGTACCTTGCCGGGCAAACCGGCTCAATTAATAGGCCACAGCGGGAAATTATATAATCCTCCATATTATAAGTCTCTATAATAGTGGCTCTTATTATTATCTACTTAATCTAGACATAAATACCGTTACAATTAAAAAGAAACATACTATTACATTTGAATTTGGAATCTGTCATTCTTATAAAAAATTATGAATATTCATCTTTTCTCATTTTCGCGCCAATCGGTGTTAAATATTTTTGTGATAGTAAAATGGAGTGGGGTGATAAAGAGAACGGAATTGCTGTGATAGCATTACCTAAAGTAGGTATTTTTAAAACTCACCAGCTCGCTTGATATTATTAGAATGTTTGTGTACCGGATACAATGGAACCTCCTCTATTTGTGACAGGAAAAGACCTGGTCGTCCACGTAGTATTCGTACGAAAAAGGCGATCAAAGCAGTGAAGAAAAGAATACGAAGAAATCCTGTCCGAAAGCAAAAAATTTTATCTCGGGAAATGAATATAGCGCCTAGAACCATTACGCGTATTTTAAAAGATGACTTAGCACTTGCAGCCTCTAAGAGCCTGAGTATTATTTAACCGATTATTTAAAAATGAATAGGGTGGTAAAATCAAAACAACTTTTAAGTCGTACGCAAAGGAAGGTTATAGAAAAATTATTCACTGACGAGTATTTTTTACTATTGAGCAATGTTTCAAGAATCATAATAACCGAGTTTATGCTCAAAGCTCTATAGAAGCTTCCCAATAAGTCAGCAGAGTACAACGTGGACATTATCCGACTTTCGTGATGGTTTGTTAGCTATCAAGGAGAGACTGAAACATATTTTTGTGAAAAAGGTATCAAAAGATCAGCACAAGTGTATCACGATACGATTTTTGAGAAGTTGGTTAAGCCTCTTAACAACACCATGGTCCATAACCAAGAATGGTCCTTTCAGCAAGACTCACCAGGTCATAAAGCTCGATCCACCCAAATGTAGTTGAAAACGAACGTTTTGGACTTCATCATAGCTGAAGACTGGCCATCATCTAGATGATCCCGATCTTAATCCGCTGTATTATGATTATTGGTCAGTTGTAGAGAGTATGGCATGCTCTAAATTTGATAATATTGAGCCTCTAAAACAATCCATAAGATTGGCAGTGAAGAATTTTCCCTTGGCGACATTGCGTGTTTCTATTGATAACTCTGGCCTCAACATTTAAAGGACTGTATTCTGCTGAAAGGATTTTATAGGATTTTATATTATAGCCAATGGAGATTATTTTGAATGAGCTTCATATATTTTTAATGTTATTGTATTAATCTATTCATTACTGTAATGTCTATTAGACATTACAGTATAATAAATGATTTACGCAATAGAAATTGTATTGCTAGAAGTCTGGTGTATGTTGTAGATTGTCGATTATTATGCGTGTAAAACTACTTCTTTTTACATGCAAAGAAAGAAAAATAAAAATAAATACCTACTGCCAAATTCCACGCGTACGAAGTTGCGACCAAATCAAGTAAATTAATAAAAAGAAATATAATATTACGGTAGCGCAGTGAAAGACCATTGGACTGCCACGCGGTCTTTCCAGATTAAATGCATATTAAAAAGTAAGTTTTGCTCACTGCAACGTTTACGGAAAAACATAATGAGGAAACCTGCATGTCTGACAATATGTACAATGTGCCAACCCGCACCGGGTCAGCTGCGACTATGGCTACCCCTTAGTGAGAGAACACAGTGAGAAGTGGCCTTGTAGTGGTACAGGTTATATATGGAGCCGTTATTTTGTTATTATATAAATTGAACGATAACATTTAATCGATTTATGCTTAGGCGAAGCAGTGGTAGTGAGTGCTGCGCATGAGACGTCTAATTCGACGCCCAGGTCTAGTTGGGTGTTATTGGGTTTATCTTTCAAGAAATTCTCAGTAACAACATCGAGTTTGGAACTGTGCCCTTTGGGCCGTGTTAGGACCGCCCTATTAGACGACACCCAAAAAAGATAGTTAGTGTAATGTGCGTAGAATACATCTGTATTATAAACACAGTACACTATTTATTATTTTTGGGTTTCGTCTTGCAATTAATAGGACAGAGATTCAAGGCAGAGAGCTTCAAGGATACTTTATAGACATTTATTTATAGGCCTTTGTCCACATACACAATCTATTCTTAAACGGTCTGTCATGTAGGCGATGATGTGATACTTTCAATGTAAAGGTGTGAGACCACTAGTCCATCGGCACGATAGAAAAAAGTGCAAAAGCAATGCAACATTTAATAATGATTACCTTTCGCTTAAAAACTGACAACAGTCACAGTAGGATAACTTATATCAAGGGGGACTTTACAAACTTTGTTTAAAACGATGAATACAATTTAACTGCATACACTCGGCGCAATGGCCATGGTGAGGAACCATCATTGCCGCTACGCCGAGTGTTGTAGGCTTAATCCCCACACGGGATATACATTTAGGTGCTCTTTATGTTCGTTGTTTGAATGTTTGTAAAGTCGCCTGCCACATAGCATTTACTCGTAATGCTCTAAATGCGGGCGGGACATGTCCTAATATGAAAAAATATTCTAACACTTAGACTGGACACAATTAATTTATCACAAATATGTACCATGTGAAGATCGAAACTGCAACACTCGGCGAAGTGGCAATGGAAAGACGACCATTAAACCATTACGCTTTTTTGTCTTAAAATAAACAACACGTTGGATAATCCCGTTATTACAAGAGAATTTACAAACGTTAAAACTTTGAACAGAACACTTTTTATGAATCTGAGAAACAATATGTTCCAACCACAACACTTGGTGCGTCATAGTGGCGTGGTGACTACATAAACCATTATACTATCCGTGTGTTCGACAGAAAAACCCAGTAACTCCACCCAAACCGAGAATCAAACCCGATACCACATGTACAGCAGTCGCAATCACTACCAATGCATCATCGAGGCATTAGACCAAAAAAATTTATTTTATATTTCCCTTTGGAGATAATTTTGTTTTCCTTATATAATCTTAAGGATTACGCTTCAACACGTGAACGATAAATGGATAAGCATTTTATATACCTACGTAGTACATAGGAATCTATTTATCATTGTAAGTAGGTATTTGTGCAATTGTCGTATTATGAAATGCTAATTAGTTCAAGTGTTTGAAATTTTTATACCATTGTAAACGTGGCTTGTTACATCGCCGTATGTTTGACATATTTATTGATAATTAAAGTACAACGATAATAACATTAATTATTATTAATCTTCACGAACAGTTCTTATTTTTAATTATTAATAAGCTAAGCTACCAACGTATATTACACCCAAATTTGGATAGCTATGTTTTTTAAGTCTTACGTAACAGAAAGCGAGGCTGTTGCAATCTTATGGCAAAAGTAGCAAAAGAATATCGATCGAACTGATATATATTTCAACAATAAACAAATAAAACAATACAACAAACAAAATGTCACACCGTCTGAGGAAGTACTGAACCATTCAGAAAATCATACGTTGTTTTAAGTACCTGTGGGTACAACGGTTACGGTATTAGTGTTACTAATGATGGCGATGTATTGTCAGTAGAATGAGGAAATTTTTGTTTCTGCAATGGCAGGGCGCGTGATACCTTTCAAGCACTGGTGACGACAACGTAGGGCTAGGGGATGCCGAGACCCTCAATGTTATTGTCGGTTGTACTGAGCATTCCCAATATTTTATCTAGGGTCCCTTGTCAATTGACTCTAACTGTATTAACAGTAGCAAAAAAAATATCCGTACGTTGTTTTCGTTTACAATAACATTGCAATTTATGATTACCTAAATCTATGTAATTTTTTTTAGAATACTTTAGTCCTTTTTTGCCCATATGGGAAATGCAAATAAAAGTTACAATGACCTGAGCTCACTAATATTTCTATAAAGTCGACACCCCTGCTTGCAAGTTGTTGCGGTTTCGGAACTTTTAAGTTGACGCTGTAATGTCAGAAGATTGAGGGGATTTTTGCTCATTGCGTTGGCAACATAGTGACTTTGGACTGAGCAATGGACGAGTGATATTGTTGCAAGTGTCTGTAAGCTGCAGTAGCTATCTACCACCAGGCCACATAGATGGTGGCCACCCTAGTAATATGAGAACTCTGTTCTACGTAGTTCAGTTTTATACTGCACCGAGAATAGTTTCTAGCTTTGCAGTCGAAGGTCAATAGGAAATGTGAGCATCGAGACATTTCAAGGAGATGCTTAGAAGATTTCTATTGTGTTGGGCCTGAATGAAATACCAATGTGCAAAAAAGATAACTATAACTCGGACTGATTATACCTCTGAAATCATCACCTCGTATTCCCCTATTAACTCCGCCAAAAGAGCACCGTTTTAAAAATAAAACCATAAACAATATAAAAAGGATTTTGGATAGATCTATATGTTAATATTTATTTTTATGATTTGTTAATTTTTGCTGTTTGTTTGAAAATTACTTACTACATCTCCTGTTGAGAGAACCTTTACTTATTAATTTTTTAGATTACTGGCGAGCACTATGATAGGTTATTTACCTAGAAAGACTATTTATCTTAGTGACAGTAATCAGCTCGCTGCGCATATATTTATTGGCATTACGTATAAATAAGATAATATGCGTAGTATAATAATGTACTCTGATTTATGACACGTCACGTCCAACCGCACATTAAGTAAATAGTTAATTATTTATATTATAGTTGATACGATTGTCAAGTTGTTTGTACATAAGTAAGCATGGTTTATTTTTACCACTCAACATAAAACACGACACACAAGCGTAAAATTAATTCATATTAAAAAGAAAATGAAACATGTTATAATATCTTACAAAATAAACATCTTTTAAAAATTATCTTAAACTATGTCAATGATTAAATTCGCATTGCATTATTAAAAATATGGCATTCGACACAGCAGGAGGTATTAATAAGATTATGAAATAATATAAATATTATAATTTTATAGCATTCAGCTTTCAGGATATTATCATATCTTGTTTTAACAATGTTTATAAAGATATGATTATCAAGCAGAACAAAATTTTAAACTATAAACATATGTTCAATCCTCTAACTAGCTACAGGTCAGTAACAATAAAAATTAAATGAAATCTAGAATCACAAAGTATGTAGGTATATGTATAGAACCTGTATGTTAATACATTATATAAATATTACATAATGTATCAACATTATATAAATATTATTGTTATATAAGTTGTTATATAATTTTCCTACTAATCATATAAACATGTGATGTGCTACTGTCATAGATATAATTGGGAAATATAAGACTAGCATGAAACATGCTGTTTACACAAAACTATGTGGCATTGTATATCAATATAGCATAACAACGACAATGTTCAGTGTCGTAAATGTTAAGATATGTTTACTTCTTCGTTGTACAATTGTCTAGGATCTAGGAACTTCAGTAGTTTATTTCTTTCATTCGCTTCTTTTATTATTTTAATGTAATTTGTATTCACTTACGTGGTAAGGCACGTTGACTATCGTCACCATATCCTCTTCAGTATTTGGAAAGGACGCCTCGGCGTCAAACTCGAATCGTTCCCACCGACGATATGTAATGGTATCATCTTCCTTGCTTAAGATTTCTCGAGACTGGTACAGCCTGAAATAAGCATCCTTGTATAAAAATTCAGCTTGCGTTTGGTCGTTTCCGTCAATGGGTTAACTTAAAATTTTGATACAAACTTGCAATGATCAACAACATACATTTAAACTAGAGTGTTTTCATTTACATTTTATCCCGTAGTTCCTACAGGAACGGGAAATAGAGTACTTCTATTGACTTCCCTACATATTGCATATTAAACTGCGTCATAGTTGAAGCGCGAATCGATTAAGTTAGTATATGATTAAAACAAACATTTTAAAAGTGTGCTTGAATTAAGCTTTTTAATAATAATGTCTCATTAATATATTTGCAGTATAAGTTTAAGGCAAGCTCAATGCATATAATTGAGTGGTCGTGTGTTCAATTTATACTATCAAGATGAATTGTGTTAGGAGTACTCGGCAGTACTTTTGGGTCTATTAGGTCTATGTTATTATGTTCCTGAAACACCTGTTATTTAGCGTAGTCGAAGATCTTACCAAGAAAACTGGCCATTTAGAATCCAAATGGCTAGTTACTTTAAAAATTAAAATATCTTGGTAGCTCACTTTTTATAATAAAAAGTAGATATCATCGTGTAAAACTAATGCTGGATTCCGCGCACCTATGCGACGTATATGTAGAAAATACAATGAGCTTTCGACTAAACTGGATGTATTTAGTAGGTCTGCTAGTAAATTTCGCTATACATTAAAAAGAGCCATTGAAGAAACTGAGTTCAAAATGTAAGAAACATGGTGTAAAATTCAAAATTTTAATTCATATTTTGTTTGATTTTTGCATATTGTCATAAATTTATAATTATGTAAGCTGTGAATAACGATGTGGGTTGCACATTTAATCAAACTTTATTTAAAATGTATTAGTAATAAGGACATAATGTGTAACTGTTTGTTATTCCAAATAAATAAATTAAAATAATAGCTTTTGCCCGCGAATTCATACACTAGTAACTTTAAGTCGGTGTATCGATACTATCGGTATATACCGCTACCTATCAAATAAACCAACCATCTTATTAATATATTATTAACCTGTTTCGTCTTCTGCATTCGTAAAATCCTGCGTCACGTGTTCAAACAACTTACACCAAGAACATCCAGAGTCAAAACAACCATTTGACCACAACACTCGGCGCAGTGCTAGTAACGAAGCGACCACTTAAACCACTAAGCCAAATAAGTAGGTATGATTATAGCATCACCCTATATATCCAGAAACAATAGGCAGCGAGCATTACTGTCTGATGAATTTTTCCGTCAATGCGTGTCGGCTTATTTTCTAAGTAACTTTGCTGAGTTCTAGGTGAACGAACCTGCGTTGACCGCAAAAGTATACATATATAAACTACCGTAATGTAATTCACTAATGCTCATAGATCAAAAATTAAAAACAAAATATCTTAATTCATTTAGGTCACAAAGTAACACTTATAAACTTCAGGGTTACACTAAACTATGCTATGAATGTATATGTACATGTTGTCAATATCGATATAGGATGGCAGTGCTCGTACTGTATAGTTCGGTGACTGAGAGCACTGGAAGACCAATCACCCCTATGTCTCCCTTGATTCTGTTCCTTTTGTCTTCAGGTACCAATATGTGACATTGATCGTGTACCGGCTGGCTTTACGAATGTTTGCAAATAATGTTATAAAAAGAAAATTTGAAATTACTGTGCAGTGTGGGCGTTTGTGAGCGTAAATGTTGACCCTCTATCTTAGTTGAATGTCGTGTATTGTCTATATACAAGCATATAAAATACTCGCTTATAATATAGTTTAGATATATGGTCAATAAAGAAATGAGGTGGTGGTTAAGAAAAAGAAAATAATAACAGATTTTTCTAGCTATTAATATCAACAATTGCAAAAATACTTTACAATTTAAATTTTGATTACTCATGTAATCGATTGATGATGTAATCATTGTATTCAAATTGTTATTTTTGTTTGTCAAAATGACTAAATGCATTTGTAAAAAGAGTTTACAATTGAATCATTTAATAATATATCAACTATGTTATTATTTAGTACATTCAAATCTTATTATTTATTACTATATATTTATTTATTATTATATGTTTAACTACAGTTAGTTAAACATTGTTTTTTATTATGTAAAATATAAGATATGATAACTCAATTATCATTTTATAGTAACTTACAAAAAAGTAATGATAGAATGCAAAATAAAGTCAATGACAATAACATATTCCTTAAAATCGAATGGTTGCTTTAATAACAAGATGACAATATGACGTAAATTAGGTTGTATAAAATCAATAGAAAATATCTTTAAACAATCCAAACATATGGATACTTATTGATTTATTTATTTCCGATAATATAAATCTGTGAGATGTAATTTAACACATTTTATGTACTCGTATTTATTTTATTTACCATACAATATTTATTTATTCTGACAACCAGCATAAACATAAACTTCTTTCGCTACCCATTCTCTTAATTCTCAAAGCAATTCAAACATCCTTTTACATACAAATGAAATAAAAAAATACTAACGCGTACATTAAACAAATTTTCATAGCTTTCATTCGGTAGTTACTTTACTTTCACTTATCTTTTTATTTTGTGGGTGGTAACAGTTTTCTAAATAATATACCGCAACCAATTCCTGTCCGTAGAATAGTAATCTAATAAAACACCGCCTACAAAGACTGTATTATCGCAGACTGTCTACTATCTCTACAATATTATATCACGTTATCATGTACTACTAATTAGTAGAATTAGTAGTACATGATATAATAGAATAATTAGCATATAGAATTATTAAGAGTAATCAGTCTGTGATTCTGAATGCTAATTAAGAATATGTGCACTAATCCTTATATGCTTCCGTACAGTAACGACTTAATGAGCTATGTACATTTACTACATATCGACGTCTATTTACAACATTATGTTTAAAAATTCTGTTTGACTAGGCAGACACAAGCATGAAACTTTTACAATAATTGCTTACTAACTTTAAAGTTTAGATGTAGCGCTTCATTAAGTGTGATTTGTGACAACCAAGTCTTCGCACGAAGTGGACTAAGATTCCCATATGAATTTTTTATGCACTGTCATATTTTCTCCCGTTGATGTCGATACTCATTGTATTTGTGAGTGTCAAGGTATGGGTATCCATAAATGTACATGCTAAACATTTAAACTCACATCTATTTCATTTTATTATGAATTCGCATTCGCTCCTACCCTAGCATATTTTACTTCATTTATTCGCATTATAATATTCATCATGCGCACTCATAGACATATATTATATTATGGTACTTTATACCTGGTCTTTCGCCAGAATGTCTCCTATCAGATCACATTTACATTCACCTTATCACGATCATGGTGAATTTTTTGTGTATAAGCCTTCCACATGCCAATACCTTTTAAAATAAAATCCATAAATAAAATTTAAAGGACAATTTTATTCAAATGCTGTTCAAAGCATTCTACGTATGTGCAGTGCAGTTGTAACCAAAGTGAATCGCCGTTTGACTGACCAGGCGCCGCGCCGTATTGATAAAGACCGGTGGAGAGAACCTTTCAAAGAATATACATATTTGTACGTACACGACTAACACGGCTAGGCACGTTATTTTGTAAAGCTAAATACAGATGAGTGAACTCAATGGATGCCCAAGATCTTTGAACGAAGATATAACGTGCAGTATCCAGATACTTAGTCATCACACATCCAGAATTACACGAACATAATTTTGCTATTGAATCATCTAAAATAAATTTGTATTCAGTTTTCGTTGTGGTTAATTTTATTTGAGTGTCAATCGCAATACGCTAATTGAGGCCTAAATTTGTAAAAGCGTTGTCATTGAAAAGTGCACATGATATATCTAAGCTCTACAGTTTTCGGAGTAATCACCCGTTTAAGTCGTGTGCTGTGTGGCGTAAATATATTTTTGCTGTTCAATGCTGAAAAGGCGGCTCGCTCCATATCCCTATGTCTTTTTATTTTACATTAAATTGGCGTTTAATAAAGGCTGATATTTCTCTGTGTTTCCCCTTTCTCCCTCCATGGTAAATATAGACGTAATAACAGACTAGTAGTAGGGTGTAGCTCGATTATAGTCCCCCAGTCACGTTTTATTTCATAAGACATATTTTAATGACTTGAATAGCCGATCCCGCGTTCGTTATTGTATAGACTAAAATAATACAATCGATTTAGCCAGTATTTTGTCAATATATTACTAAGATTTCGTCACTAAGTACGTACTTAGATATATCAGATGCTATTACTTACTTGTATATGTAGGGGCCAATTTCCTCCACGATTGGCAGAGCGCCGGTCGTGTAATCCGCTGAATTGGTCAGGTTGAAAATTCTCACAGTAAAGTTAACTGGGAATGGCACTTCTTCGAATCTTTCCAGCTGAACAGTGTTATCTTGCAATACCGTCTCCTAAAATAAATAAAGACAGCATTTTTTATTACTGTTCAACAAGAAATAGTATGGAGTTAAAATGTATTAGTTAAAATACATTGGGGATACTTGTGCTTCTTTTGGTCAGAACAGTGCATCAGACAATAACCCGCTTACTTATCTTTTGGTGAAACAGTCAATGACGTTTCAGTGCGGAAATAATCGCTTTCCGTTATATAGCATTTTGTATAAAGAAAATGACTAAAGTAGGTGTTTTCATACAAATTAATTAAATAAAATCTTTAATGGCAAATACCTACGATGACAATGGTTTTAGCGTGTATTTTGTTTGATTGACCTTTGAACAAGTATGGTTTATCCTAAATTATCAAAGCAGCATCCATCATGTCATTATGATGAATTGAAGTAACGAAACCGGAAACGCATCGTAACTAAACCGCACGATGAATTGAAGTAACGAAACCGAAGCGATGTTGAGGTCTCTTCTTTGACGGCCTGAGAAAGTGCTTTATCACGCCCCGCTTAAAGGCCTATGTTTGGCCCCAGGATGTCCGAGATATGCACGGTACTGTCGTCTGCATAACAATGTATGTTGCCAAAATTTAACATATCATTGATATGCAGAAGAAAGAGCGTAGGCGATAAGACTGACCCCTGAGGCATTCCTGCATTGACCTTCATTCTTCTGACTTCGGACACATTTCCATAAAAATAATGAGCGTAAATTATTAACTCTACATTTTAGGGATAATATAAGTCCTATCCTTTCATCGAAATCAAATCAACCAAATTATTTTAAAATTAGCTGTTGCTTAAGTAACAAGAACGATTAAATTAGAAAAAGTAAAGTAAACGAAACAAAACATTCATCCTATTACGGTTCCTAATATAGAGCCTTTTAAAGATCGGTGAGACAAACTGATAGACAGACGGCAGAACCTTTGTAATAGGGTCCCGTTGGCACCCATTCAGAACCCTAAAACGCAAATATATAAGATACATAAGAAAATATTATGATATTCATTAAAATGAAATCCAGTATCAAAATATTTGCCGCATATTTCAATAGGAAATCTAAAATTGGACTTGAAAGCTTTTGTTTGCTGGTTTGTTTGGGATTAAAGCGAGCGTGTAACAGTATCACTTGGCTATTAGTGGCACGGTGCACCGAGCTCCAGGCATCGCTCCGCAACGCAACGCATCGCTGCAAGTATTCTCATGCAAATTGCACTATCTTCAAATCGTCCTATTATTATTCCGATCATGTATCTCTTAGAGCAACGGCATGAAGCAATGACTCTGAGTGATCCCATTGCCTATATTGCAATTTACTCCCTAAACTGTTAATGATCGCAAAGATTATACTATGAGCCTTGTTTATAAACTGTTCTACATACTGCTAGGCACGCTATCAGTTTTAAGGAGGGTTACGACGGGTGCTTAGTACTGATTGGTAAAATTCATTTTCGAGAACATCATGAAGAAATTTCAGACATAGAGGTTGCCTCACGATGTTTTTCTTTGCCGTTAAAGCGAGCGATAATAAACTATTTAATAAGCACATAACTTCTAAAAGTCAGAAGAACATGCGTTAGCTAAAACTGGAGACCTCTATGTGGAAATGATAGCATATATACCTACATATTTATTTTATATAATTGTTATCTTTATTTGAAAAGGCATCTCCCGCACTAGTTATACATTATATGTCCCGGGTTACTTTACAAACTTGCAAACAATGGAGACAAAAATCATCCAGATTCGTAACAATAATTGATGAATCATACAAAGTTAGAATCATAATATACTTGGATTAGGAAGCGGCGAGGCGGCCACTTAAATCACTATGCCATTTGTGCAACCTAGTTCATCCGTCAATAATATGACCGCACAAAATGCTTATTTGTCCTTAAATTTTACACGCATAAACTTAAGCTAGTTTTCATTTACAAATTTAATATTTTAACTACTTGCGTTGTAAAGTTAAGTCTACGTAGTGTTAAATATTGCTAATTAAAAGATTTAAATCTACCAACAGAGTGGGAATTACTATAGTCATTACACGCTTAGCCTAAGCGAATTAAATGTATTTGTCAAATGGAGCAAATATTATATTTTATTAAAACATTAAATTACAAAGCTCCTTGCCTTAAGTGTTGCATAACAAGCAACATAACTGAAGAGAAGTCAGAGAAAAGTTATTTTTATAGAAAATTGCAATTTAACGCTTAGATATTATAAAATTGCCGGAGTAAATCAACATGGCCGCTAGGCAGCGCACCGGCGGCGACAGGATTAGCGCGTTAAATATAAATAATTTAATTTCCAAGAACTCTGTGATTAAAAGTAGTCATTTGAGAATTTAATTGAAATGCAGTCATAAGGTTTGATAGAACAGCTTTGTTAGATGATTATGTACCTACTTGGAACTCTAACATTATGTAAATAAGATGCCTCGGTCGGTAGAAGTAGTAAATGTGAATAAAGTGCAAGCAATCTCAGTGCCGATTTCCGGAAATAGTATTATTGTGTTCTTCATTTCGTTCGAGAAAGTCTTAACAGCTGCAGTGCGCTGTTTGGAAATGTGTCTGGTGGACGGCAATAGGTTCGTCTATTATTTGAAGCCTAAAACCACACTTGGCAAAATGTAGATCTATGCATCTCTCGATCCTACCAATTTCCACCTTTGGAAAAAAGTACTGTCACTAACATAAGCTATATTTACGCGAGCGAAGTCACGGACAAAATCTAGTTAATTATAAACTTTAACGTCAGTGCAGGACACAGCTAATGTTATTCTAAAATTATATCAGATGCAATACAACGATATGTAAGTTAGATATATTTTTATATATATATATATATCTTCTGTGCGTATGTTTGTAATTAAACTCCACCTAAACGGCTAGACCGATTTTGATGAAATTTTTGTGTGAGTTCAAGTAAGTGGATTCGAGAATGGATTAGATTTGGTTTTTGTTTTCTTTTGTTCAGGACAATGACTGTTGGGACAGCTAGTATCTTATATATTAATACGTGAAGGAAAAATTGTGTATCCTTACGAAAATTGCGCGGACAGAGTATGAAATATAGCACAGTTGAAGTTTATATGGAGAAGAAATTTCTATAAAATATGCATTAGAAATACATTAAATTAATGGGAAAAGACTACAAGCACACAATCATGCATTTGCCACATGCAGTCGAATCGCGTTCGTAGTATTTCGGCATTGTTCGGTTGATGTCGTACAATTCTTCGTAACTATGGTTACATACCTAAGGAACCTATTGCAATTTCACGGTATTGTATTTTTAAAGTTGATCTAATACTTATTGTAAAACGGAGTACCATATTTGTTTGGTGCTTAGTAACAGTAACTTTTTATAGTTTATAATGACCACTTCTATTCATAGTTATAATAATTTGTGAAATACAGCTTGCTCAATATACATAGTATTGCAAAAAGAAAATTGTGGAACAGTAATCTGAATTGTCTTACAATACCATATAGATACAAAAATATATTTATTATTACTTTTTGTGCTCCTTTTGTATATTCATCATTTTTAACTAAATGAATTATAAAAATAATATATGCCTATATAGACTATTTATGTAATAATATATTTACGTATTTACATGTAATAAAGAGAAAAAGGAAACAAAGTAGCAAGCTTAGGCATATCGTCAATGAAAGAGTATAGTTAAGTAAATAATAATTTGTTTGAAAAAGATAGGTAAATGAATTTATTATCTGTATATCTAATTAACCCAGCCTTGTCAAAATCTAAATAAAATGTGATTATAAGGGTATAGTTATAACAATAATACCATAATAACGATCAAACTTACAATTTCAATCAATTATGATCGAATTTCGATCACTTGGCGACCGCTAGTATGTATAAATCTTCATATAAATAGGCAAAGGCCTATTCTTCTTCTGCTTGTCACCCATATTTTTTTAGTAGCTATTGCCAATCTATATTGGTAAAAAATTTAGTTATTTTATATAGAAAGGTAAAGACATTACAGTTTAGTACCGTTTTCTCCTCTCTTTCACTATCACTTTATATTTTAAAACAAAGTCCCTTGCCGTAGTACAAAACCTTAACAAATTATAATTTGTGAAGATTTTGTACTTCCATGCAATGGCTGGCGGGCTTCTGGTACCTATATAAAAGAGTATATTCTCAGTTAAACAATGAACAAATATAAAATCTAGTAAAATAAATGTTGGGAAATATTAATTTAAATGTTTCTCTAAAATTTTCAATAATGATTATTGTCGAGCGAACACTTCCAAGTATAATTTGTACGGCAAACATAAATGTGTTACGCTTTCATGTCTTAACTACTCGACTGATCATCATGAAATTTCACATACAAGTTGTTAAGGAACAGAAAAGGTAATACAGGGCACCTGTCATCTAGAAAAAGTATTGTTGCTAACCTAACCTACATTTTCGCGAGTAAAGTCGCGGAAAAACACTAGTCTGTATATATTATGTAATTTTTTCTTCAGATTAAACATGCATGAATCTATGTATGTATGTATTTTACCAATATTTTCTTTTGAAATGATTTTATATCAACAGATGGTAAAAAGCTATAGTTGTATTTTTGTTCGTGTAAGTTGAGCGCGAATATGTACATATATTTATGTTAAAATCGTTGGGTTGTTATAGTTAAATGAATGTCTGGGCTATATCCAGCGTCGGTTTAATATTACAACAACGACACGAACAACGAAAACCACTCTTTATTTTGTATATTAATATTTTTGCTATACAAATAGAAGTGAACTTTTTTGAGTTATTTAAAATGCCATCTTTGTTCTTTGTAAAATACGATGTTTTAACTAATAATTATGTACTTTCCGTTGGTTCCTAATGCTAAAGTCTCAAGTTCCGTTCCAAGATCCCAAACCCTACTCTGACTCTTCGAAATAATGACTACATATTGGTGCCAATTCTGTTCTCACAAAATTCTCTTATCTTAGCTAAAAATCTCAAAAATTTAGTTTAGTCCTGTCAAACTACATTTCATATTCTGAAATCGCTAAAAGTGACAGGCATAAACTAAATTTTAGAGATTTTTAGCTAAGAGAAGAGAATTTTGTGACAACAGAATTGGCACCATTATAAAACAAAAGCCCCGCCGCATCTGTCTGTTCGCGATAAACTCAAAAACTACTGAACCGATTTTCATGTGGTTTTCACCAAAAGATAGAGTGATTCATGAAGAGGGAGAGGAGATTCAGGTGTATAATTTGTTAAGGTTTTTGTACCTACTACCCATGCGAAGCTAGGGCGGGTCGCTAGTGTGTGTATAAAATAATCAACTATCGCTCTTTTAACAGCTTATACTTGCATACATATGTAATAAGAGTTCTCCATAACGTGTTCAAAGTTGTGTGAAATCTACCAACCCACACGGTGTGCCAATGTGGTTTATGGCCTAATCTTTCTAGCTGACAAAATGATCGTTCCCAACCCGTAGTACTACCCGTAATGTCACTTAGAGTTATAATACTACCTAAAACCTACGCAAATATGTTTTATGTGAACTATGTCGTGTGGAGCCTGTCAACTCGCACAGCACTGGGTCAGCATAGTGGACGATAACTTAAGCTTAATGTCTTAATATACCTACATTTGTTACGTAAACATAGACAATGAAATGCCCGCCTAGGAACAATTCCAGTGTCGCGGTGGGCTCTACAAACATTCATACAACAGAAACAAGGAATACCTAGACTCGGATCACACAATTTTTCACATAATACGCGGCGTGGAATTGAACGGTTTATATACTGACAGACTGATTTTATTATAATAAAAGTTCCAACCGATCGGACAAACAATAAAATTTCTAAAATATCTATCTTTTGAATATCTAAAAATCTTTGCAATTTCATTGTAAGCAAGAGATTTTAGAAGCAACTATTAAGCTAGATAATTCATTGTAGGATATATTGTGATCACATTATTGATGTAAGTTATTTGTAATATCCCTTCAGCTACTAACTTGTGGAATTTTGTTCGCAGCAAACATTGCGAGCATGCAATGGCCAGCTTCCACGTACTTATAGTACGAGATCCGATACTCTGATTACTGTGCAGTGGATTATAGATTATTTTATAAATACGTGAATGTAATTTTTTGGATAAAGTCAATTATTATTATTTTAATTAAAATTCTAGCGGCCACATTTTGACTGGCACCTTGGCAAAATTATATTCACCTATTTATAATTTAGAATTACATAAAAAATTGATTTTTATTACATACTAGATTCATGTAGCAATTTTGCAGCCGGATCTTAGACTAGTACAAGATCAAGACAACGTGACATCATAGGAGATGAAATGTCGCTCGTTAGGATATTGCTTTGTGACTACATTCTACAAGTATTTGTTCGACGTAAATAACTATCCGCTTGCACATATTTTACACAAATATTAAATGCAAATACCCTATAAGCCTTATTGAAATTTATCAAAAGAAACTTATTTAAACAATATATTTATTCAATGACATTGTAAAACAAATAATGCATTTAATTGTTGCTCGGCTTTTGAAGCATGCAGGATTTGCCCGTGTTCATTTATTATTACAAAATATATATAAAGTAAATTGAAAATGTTTGTATATCTAAATATGCAATTTATACTCCATTTTCCATAATTCTTTTACACTCACCGTGAACAGCAGCGTGAAAGATTAATATATCTATATATTAATACGTTAATATAAAATTGTGCGGACAGAGGAGTATGAAATTTGGCAAAGTTGAAGTTTATATGGGGAAGGAGTGGCGAATCATAATATTTATATATAATATGCATTAGAAATACATTAAATTAATGAAAAAACCATAGACTTAGAATGTTTTAAGTCTATGGACAAACCCTACACGCACACAACTATGCATTTGACACACGCAGTCAAATGGCGTTCATAGTATTTCGGCATTGTTCGGCTGATATAGTACTATTCTTTGTAACTATGGTTACATATTATATCAATAGGCAACCTTTGGGTTGATAGAAATGATATACGAGTATACCTATCTACTATTTATATCAGGTATAATATATATAAGTATTTATATGTAATAAAGAGAAAATAAAACAAAGTAGCAAGCTTAGGAATATCATCAATTGAAGAGTAAGTTAATAATAATCTGTTTGATAAAGATAGGTAAATTAACCCGTTTAGATCTAAATCTAAATGAAATATGATTATAAGGGTATAGTTCTGGATAATACAACCTCAATAACTATCAAACTAAAATTTAAATTAATTATGGTTGAATTTCGACCACTAGGCGACCGCTAGTAAATATAAAATCTTAACTAATAAAGTCTATCTACCATAAACGAAATTTAGGCGGCGTTTTCACCTGCGCTGATGTAGTCTTGTTCCGCTCTATAAATTGTTCCTGCAACGCGGACACAAAGATAACCCAGACTCGGAACCACTAAGTCTAATTCTGGCACATGTGGATAGGAATGCTGAGAATATTGATGTAATAAATAAGCTTTACAAGATGGACAGTTTCGAAATATGTTGCATTA
This sequence comes from Catocala nupta, assembly GCA_963675205.1. Taxonomy (NCBI): domain Eukaryota; kingdom Metazoa; phylum Arthropoda; class Insecta; order Lepidoptera; family Erebidae; genus Catocala; species Catocala nupta. The sequence continues at coordinate 31,615,447 of OY776078.1, read as the reverse complement.
AAGATGTCGAGACTGGTCTATACATATGTTGTTGTTATCGTAGCCCTTATGACAGTAATTTTGATATTTTCATGACACGTTTGGAAAAAATGCTAGAACATTTATTTAACAGGAACTGCGTAATTTGCGGAGACTTCAATATAGATTTACTTTCAGATAGTAGGAAACGCACAGAATTTATTAGTTTGTTGACGTGTTTCAATTTCAGGCATCTTGTGAATGATGCAACTATTATCCGTAATGGATCCTTTTCGTGCATCGACCATCTTATTACCAACTTACCAGATTTCTACATAGTAAAAAGTGTAGTCGACCACAATGGCCTAGCTGATGGTCATGGTGGTATTTTTGGTAATTTTCGTTTGGAAAATCTTGCGAGCAAGGCAAACAACTACAACCGGCACATTGTTATAAATAAGAGAGTTTACAGTTCTAAAAATGGGATGCTTTTTAAGCAGGGAATACTGAAGCATAAATGGAGTAGTATGGGAATTAACGCATTCATAAAGACCTTTTCAGATGTCTTCAAAAACTGTTACAAAAAAAGGGAACGTAGATTGAACGTCATTAAAAGTACTAAAATGAAATGGATCACAAATGGTATTCGAACGTCAAGTCAAATGAAACGTTTTTTATGTGCTAACAATGTCAATAATCTTAATATAAGTATTCAACGTTATAAAAACAATTATATTAGAATTTATAGAAGGGTTATCACGAAAGCTAAAAAAATTACAATCAGAAACTAAATAAATGACTCAACTAACGGAAGCAAGGAAATATGGCAAATTGTAAACAAATGCACAAACAGAACTAAAGTTAAACATACTGAACGACTTCTACTTAAAATTGACGGTAAAATTTTTGACGACTCCACGGAAATGGCGTGCATACTGGCACAGCATTTTAATTACAAGTGTTCTACTGGCGACAATAATAATACCAATGCGATTGCACTACTCCAGCATTGTACAGAATGGGTTGAAAGGGATCTTTGTTTTACGCCTACCACTCCTAATGAAATAAGTAATATTGTCAGAAAGATGGGTAATAAACGATCCTGTGGCTACGACGAAATTCCTATTTCTGTGATTAAAGATCATTTAAATATACTTGCCGTACCACTTTCTTGCTTTTTCAATAAATGCATTGATGAAGGAATTTTCCCAGAGCAGTTTAAGGTAGCAAAGATCATTCCCATTCACAAAAAAGGCACTAAGTCTAATCCAAAAAACTATAGACCAATTTCCTTGCTGCCAACGCTTTCAAAGATTTTTGAAAAATAATTAAATCTCGGCTTGTACTTCATTTCAACTTAAACAAAGTCTTACAGAGGAGACAATTTGGTTATCAAAAAAACGTTGGCACAGGAGATGCTATGTACACTCTTGTTAATGACGTGATAACTAACATTAATAACAAAATGAAAGTGGCTGGTGTATTCCTGGATCTAAGCTCAGCATTTGACACTGTCGATCATGATCTACTCATTGCTAAGCTTAATCACTATGGAGTTAGAGGTAAAGCCTTACAACTTTTATCTTCTTACCTTAAAAATAGGAAAATGTTTGTTGAAATCACTGAGACACGGGAAGGGCGTAGACAAGCTCATAAATCATCTTTTTTCAATATCTGTGCCGGTGTTCCGCAGGGATCTATTTTGGGTCCCATATTGTTCATTATATTTACTAACGACTTAATAAATTATATAAATGAAATTTTGCCCGACTTACGAGTTGTAGTTTTTGCGGATGACACTAATTATATTATTGCAGCAAATAACATTAAAGACCTTACGGCAAAAGTTAATATGGCACTTAGCCATTTTCACTCATGGTTTTCGGTAAATAAGTTAAAAATCAATAGTGCAAAGACTAATATAATGCTCTTCAAAACGACTGCTCGCAATAAAGAAACCATGGAAATTGTACTTAGTGAGGATAAAATAGAACTATTCAATGAAGCTAAATTCTTAGGATTGCATGTAGATGATTTTTTTAATTGGAAAAAAGAATTAGCTGCCATAGATGCATATATATCGTCTGCGTGTTATGCGTTACGAATCCTTCGGGATGAAATAGGCGTTAAAGAATTAAAAATCGTATATTACGCGTTAATCGAGTCAAAACTAAGATATAGTGTGCACTTTTGGGGCAATAGCTATAATTATAACTGTCACAGAGCGTTTGTCCTTCAGAAAAGAGCTGTACGTACGATAGTCCGGATATCACAGAGAGAGAGTTGTCGTCCTTATTTTATTCAATTAAATATTCTCACAGTACCTAGTCTCTATGTTTTAGTACTCCTGACTAACCTTAAGAAGTACCTACACGAATACGAAACACAAGAAGAAAGATTAGATAGAGAGGGATCACGTAGAATGTATCTGAGAAACAAAATAAGTCCCCATTTCAACATTGTGAAACACAGTCCGCAATATCAAGCAGTGCACATTTTCAACAAATTGCCACTTCACTTAAAACGTTTGATATACACATCGACATTTAAAACAAAGCTTCGAGCGTTCCTGTTAGATAGGTGTCTCTACTCAGTTGAGGAATTGTAGGCATGAGTGAGAGAGGGACTTTTCTCGTTGTGGTGTATTATTGTGATTTTTCTGTAATTGTTTTCTTTGTTAGTATTTTTTGTTGTATATTTCAATTATTTTTTTATTTTTAATGAATGTGACATTGATTTTTTTAACTTAACATAATTGAATTTTGATTGTTTTCTTTTTTATTGTGGATTTGTGGGACATTTATTTATTTACTTTTATCTTTCTATTATATGACTCCTTGCTGTTATGAATTTGACATTGAACTGTTTAACTTTTAAGTATAGTATTTTTTTGCATTTATTGACATTAAATTATAGTAAGTAATATTATAACAATTGTAATATGTATTATGTTCCGACACAATGAAAATTGTTTGTGAATAAATAAATGAAAAATGAAATGAAACCACATGCGGATTAAACATACTTTTGTCCCGTATGGGGATCGAACATGCATTTGTGAATGCGTCGTCACAGACACACGTATACATAGGTATGTACAAACATGCTCGCACGCAAGCAAGCATGCTTATATGCACGCCCGCACGGTCGCACGCATGCACTCGCGCGCTTATATTAACACTGCCGCACGTAAAGCGTCACACATACATGCACCGCTAGCAAGCGTGTACACGCAATCACGAACGCAGTTACCCAAACAAGCACATTTGCACACACACACATGTGGTACTTTTACACTCGAAATTTAGAGGACTCGGACACACTCACACACACCTACCAAAAGCACCTTGCCGAATTTTTACTGCCACTAGGTGTTCCTTAACAGACACAACCGACCTGTGACATCTTGTAATAGGAGCACGGCGCAGATAGCATAATCTTAGAGTAAGATGACAAAACTTTTTATTTTTATCGAGAAAACATACACGTTATAAAAATATTGAAATGGACATAACGTTAAGTAATTAATCCTACGACGCATATCTGTTTTTAACAGCAGGAGCGCACGGAAACTGGCTCTGGCAAAGTAACATGCCTTCCAATAAGAAATTAATTAATTGAAAACGAGTACATGAAAATCATAGAGGAATATTCTCTTTTGCGTTTGTATGGAAATTTTCTAAAGAAGTATTTGAACGGTCATTTTTTATTTAATTAACTATAATGATAAGATGTTAGAATAAAAGATCCTACATTGTGTAGGATTTTATTAATCCTAACTAATATTTAAAATGCGGATTTGAGTTTGTTTATTACGCTTTTACGCCTTAACTATTCGACTGATTTAATATTTTCAGGGATACAAAAAAGGACAATACAGGAAAAGTACTGTTTCCGAGGGTTAGAAAATTATTGACAAAATCTAGATTAACGCGAGCGAATCCGCGGGCTAATCTAGTAGTAGATATAAATAAAGATAAAATAAGTATATTATATTTTTTATAGGTTTATTTTGCAAATAGCTTGTCTTTTATTTATATATTTATTGTTATTTACAACGGTTAAAGAAACCAATTACAATAATTAACGTAGATTATAAACTGATAACGATAATTACATAGATTAAATACAAAAATATTGCCAATAATAATATTTTATATAAAAAATTAATAACTAATACGGCACCGTGGATTCTCTCGCATACTTTTTCTCGCAGTACCCCAGGCATACTCTCATAATTTCATTCCACCTGTCAGCAAAAATACCTAATAGGTAGTTAGTTGGGTACATGGAAGGGTAGTAATGGTGTAGTCTTTTGAATAAATACCGAAGCAAGGTTTTTTGTATCTTTTCAAGCATTAATGTTTGGTTGGCAGTATGAGGATTCCAGACGCAAGCGCTCGTCTCCAGTTTACTTCGAACCAACGTAGTGTACAGAAGTCTAATGACTAATGGAATCTCGAGGTCGTGGGAGTTGCGCAAAATAAATCCTAAGCGTCTGAATGACGTGGTCTCCAAAAGACAGACGGGCATCAAAGATCACTCCTAGATCTATAATATTGTTGACACGAGTAATTGTTTGGTCAGCTAATATGTAGTGATATAGAAAAGGCCGCAATTTTCTGGAGTAGGTCACAACGTGACACTTGCTAGAATTAAAAGTCAGCTTGTTCTTGATGCTCCATTGGTGAACTTCATTGATATCCTTTTGTAGTAATACACAATCAGCATTAGTACTTATCTGCATTACTAGCTTTAGATCATCGGCATATAAGAGGTATTTTGCAGTGGTAACCTTATCAATTAAATTATTAATCATGGTAAGGAACAAGAGCGGACTTAGCAAAGATCCTTGACTCGCACCAAACCAAGTTGTAAGGTTTAGACTCAAAACAACCATGTCTAAGGAACTGTTTGCATAGTGCATTGATAGTCGACAATGAAACTGAGAAACCCTGGACAGAAACCAATAGCGCATTACTTCTCTAAGAGCACGTCGTTGTCAACTATATCACACGCTTTGCAAAAATCGAAGTACAGGACATCAACCTGTTTTCCAGAGTCAAGGCCCTTAGAAATAGTATCTACGTTGATCAGAAGGTTCGAATTAACCGAACGGTCAGGCCGAAATCCATGCTGTGCGTCAGATAAGTAAACATTGACATGTTTATAAATTACTGCATATAGAATGTGCTCGAAGACTTTAGCGATTGTTGGGAGTACAGCAATAGCTCTGTGTTTGTCCACAAAAGACTAGTCACTAGTTTTCGGAATAGGAGTAACACGTGATAATTTCCATTGTCTCGGGTACACACCTGATTTGAGGGATAAGTTGAACAGATGACATAACAGTTGGTCCCGTTAAGGGTAAGCCAAGGGTAGCCTTACATCCCTTAAGTATATAAGCAGAAATGTTGTCTGGACTGATTGAGCTATTAGCTCTAAATTTGTCTATGGCCTTGCCTACATCTTGAGAGGTTAGAGAGGGGAGAGGTATTTTTTCTCCTTCATAGGTCACATGCAAATTTTAGAACTAATTTGGGTTTTTTGGGCAAGAATACACTGGCAAAGTACTGAGCGAATGCCTCAGCTGCTTTGACACCCGAAAAACCTCTCCATTCCATGTGACACTTGGTTCGAAACCATTCCTCGATCTCATACTTGCTACATACTGCCAGAATTGCTGCGGGTTCTGTTTTATGTTAGATTCTACCAATTAAGAATAAGATTTGAAGGCAACTTTAATTTTGACTTTCAGCTCGAATCGTAAAGACTTAAAATTTTTATGTTATAATAATAATAATTTTTATTCACACCTTGAAAGTTTCCATTTTTTATGCAGCTTAGTTTTCTTTAATATCATTTATGATATATTTAGTAAACCAAATTAGATACTGCCTATTATTAGAGTGAATTCGTTTTTTCTTAGGAATGGACTAATCAAATACGTTGTACATTATTAAATAAAACTAGTCTACACCAGAGACCGCGTCGTTGCAGTTCAGAACCTCATGCCATGGAGGTGATTGTATTTGATGGTAAAGAAGCGTGTTTAGTTACCTTTGGGAAAACTCCAGTCATTACTACCATCTATGTTGCTGGGGTGAAGTTGTACACGATCTTTACGTGTCGTGATCGGCACCGCAATATCTAGGGGAGGGTGATAAAGATCAACTGGAACCAGCTCGGTGTCTTTGATATACTCACAGTTTACTCCGGTACTCTCCCGAGCCAACACGACATCTAACTTACTCCCTCGCATATTCATCACTTCATTCATATCAGCCAGGTTACGAAAAATTAAAAAGTAACAGTAATAATTAGTGACATTAACTGAGGCGCTCCTAAGACTGAGATCGACAAGGATTATAATAATTCCATTTAGCTTAAACAAGTTTCGACCGTGGAAAACCATGTCATGTAGTCGTCGTCGGTCGCAGTGGGTTTGATATAAACAACACATACGAATACGTTCTGGCCATAAAGTGCAAACAACGCTCATATATCCTTGCCACAGTCTGTCTCGAGCTCACTTCGCCTTTGCAATGTAATTCCAGTTAGCATCACACCGCAGCCCGCAGCCAGTCTATCTCTACGAAGGACGCTCCAGCCCGTGCTCGATAACTCAGCGTCCTTTACAGAATTGTCCAGGTTTGTCTCTGTCACGGCAACCAATTCATGTTCAATGAGTATCAAACTCACTCTCCATGTAGGTAGCTTGGTTTTCAGCCCACGCACATTTTGGTATAGTAATCGAAGATGGGCATTACATTTTTTACGGACTGGAACTACGATAGGTGGATTATTGCAGGCAGTGACTACAGATTTCATCTTTATACGCGTCTTTAAGTACCCTTAACCTTGGATCTTGCTAGGATGTCTCCGATTCTATGCCTAGGTCAACCTCTTCCAAATGATCTATTCATGTATATATATGTATTATACTTTATATACTTTCTAAATTTTTTCGTTATGCCTAAGAACAGCTTATTAATTTACCTAATATATCAATTTATGAGTTTGCTAATTGACTGATATGTCACCAGTATCGGTATCCTGGAATTCATGTTGGTAACTAGTTTATGTAAGCCCGACGTTTTAAATTAATGCCTAAGCTTTTTCACAGTTAATAATAATGATGTTACGTTACTAAAGCCATATAATACTATTCGTTTTAAATCGTAATGGTAGCATTTTTATATAGAGGCGCATATAAAAATGCACAGACACACCACTTTATAATTGAATAAAAAACACCAAACGTTCAGTCCTAATTCATTAATTAAATAAAGTCTTAATTTGTATGTTCCAATTGCGCCGATGGCGACCTACATAGAACCAAGATATAACACTTGAGACAATTCAGGGAGAGTAAAACTATCTTGAAATCCGCAACAAATTTAAACAGAAGTTGAAGGAGTTCGAAAAATTTAACTTTTACTTTAGGAAGAATCAAGCGCCGCGGACTTAAACATTAAGCATTTGCATTTCATATTAATACATTTAATATTTATATGGCAGATAAGAATGAATTAACGATGTGCAATATAACTGAAAAAAAAACTAAGATTACTAGTGGTCGACAAGTAATCGAAATTGGAACGTAATTAATTCATAATAAAAGAAATCGTTTATGTTACTTTTTTTTTAATCAGTATTTCACGCTACTTCGCACGCGCATTGTTAAAAAAACACAAGAAACAAATAGTACGAAGTTATCTCTTCCCGTTTTAATATAATTCAGATTAAAAGTATTTACACGGAATATTACCTCAAGTGTATGTTTCTTAAGCAATAAAATTATTAACCACTAGATGTTTCCTCGTCGACGCGAGAGTAGGGTTAACATCTTATTTAGATTTTTGCCTTTCTGAACGTAAGGCCTGGATGCATTCGTTAAAAGGCTTTTACCAGCGCACAAAGAGCTTTATGGAAATAATGCATGAAATAATGGCACTTGATATTATTAAATATTGTATAAGCTTTCTCATCTCGTAATTGGGTAACTTTAAAGAACTTATCGAAAAATTATATGGAGAAAAAGCAATGAAAAACATGTCAATTAACTGCACATTAATAAGTGATAGAATACGGAAGAAATATCATTAAAATTAAATGCGGTTCTTCCTTATTATTTTTTCAATACACGTAGAATAAAATAGGACCTGCTTTTTGTGTGTCTAAAAGTAATAATGCCAATGCAGCAACCTTGCGTAAATAATTACTAGCCCATGATTGTATATTCAAGCGACATGTAGGTAATCCAGGATGCTATGCACAGCATCATACGGGGCACGGCTACCTGTGTCGCATCGGCCGAGAGGAGACGTCCCAGTGCCATCACTGTGGGGACTGCCCCGAGGACACGGCGCAGCATAATAATAATATTCTATCACATACACACAACACCATCTAGCCCAAACTAAGCAGAGCTTGTACTATGGATACTAGACGAAAGATAAACATACATAGATATATAGTATTTTTTGTAAATACATACATAATATACATACACTGGAGGAGTGCCCAGCCTGGGCAGAAGACCGCCGTTACCTCGTCACAGCAGTCGGAGTGGAGCGTCTCTCGTTACCGGCCATGGTTGAGTTTATGGTTGCGAGCGAGAGCACATGGGTAGCCGTCGCTTCCTATTGCGAGGTAGTAATGTTCGCTAAGGACGTGGCGAAAAGAGAACGGGAGAAGAACACCAATCTCCCCGCGCAGATGACGCACTGGGCGCTGTAGGGCGCAGCACGATCTCTGGCCCCCATGAGCGCTAACTTGGGGCGACAGACCTAGGACCTGTTGCCCGGGCAGTACTAAGCCTGAGAATGCGGCGCGTCGTAATCCGCGCGCGCCTCTCCAGACGAAAGTGGCGAGAGTGGCCGAAGCAGCCGCGATTCAGTGGCGGCCAAGATCTGCCGGGGCTGCAGGATAAATGCGCGAGCGATCACTGCGGCCCGGCCATAGGGCGTGTGAAGGAACACTGTGGTAGGTTTAGTCGTTAGGATTCGAGACTTTCTATGAACGTATGAGTCACAGCAAACAGCGAGTAAAAAAAAAGTGATAATGTACGCAAGCGTCGTACAGATTTGAGATAATATTTATATAGAAAATAGAGTATATGTTTTTATACTAGATGATTTTCCCAACGGTTTCACTCATATTTATGATTATTAATTATCTGTTCCACTCCTGATGCTTGTAGCGTGATATTATATTGCCTCATATTCGCTGCGGCAGCATTGGATCTTAACCTACTGCTAGTGCGGTAGGAGACAAATACTCCTCGTATCTATATTTCCTGCTATGCGTTACGACCTCTATTTTGCCGTACCGGAACCTGACTTTCAAAGACATACAGACGTGGAAACTCTCCATATCAATGGTTTTTTTTAACAAATCGATAGGCTACATCCTCGTGTATACTTAGCTGCAGTAGCCCCCGGATCTCTAAGAGATTTAGAAAGACACAGAGATTTTTCAAAATCAGTCATTCACGGCAATATATATGCCGTATAGCATAGAAGTGAAAAATGCTAGGGATGGGGTTTACTTCTGAAATGACAATCGATGTTTTAAATATATTCTTTATTATAGACACAACATTAAAATTTAATAGTGTAAACATCAACAGAATTCTTACTACTAATTTTTTTTTCTACTCTTAATTAGTCAATATAATAATTATTCTTATAAGTATCGCCAATTTAAAAATATTTAAATATAAAAAAAGCATTCACATGTACTTAGTACAAATACTAATTAATACAAATGTGAATAGGACTTTCGATTTACATTAGGGTACCAAATTATTATAATTACTTTTAAATCTATGATGAGATCACACAATATTATGAACTTTAATTTGGCGAAATAAAATAAATTTTAAAGTCTAGGTATGTTTTGATCAACGTTCTATATTAGCCTTCTATATTCTATAGAAGTGCTAGTAGGTAGGTTATCACACTGAACAACTTTCGCACTTGACATCTTTGGCAACAATTATCAAAATATAAAGAAAATGTTAGCCTTTCTACACAGAACAGAAAAGCATTTTATTTCAAATCTTAAGCATGTTTCTTGAGATCTAGTAAGTAGTAGTAGTAAGTTTTGCATATCTGAGATATCTCATCTATCTATCTCAGATATGCAAAACTTACTTAAATAGCAAAACTTAACTAATAAAAAATTATAGATATTTTCTGTAAAGATTGTTGTGATATTTATTTGTCATGCATTTTATTGTAGCAATTTAAACACATAGCCTTTTGACATTCTTGACAAAATGTACGCACTCTTTTAACTTTCTTATCAGTATCTTTTAAAGAATCGTTATGTTCTTAAATTGTGGTTATCATTGTCACAGGACGTTTATCCATCCATTTTATTATTTTGACTCCATTGTTCATTCTTCCAATAACTTGTCCCTTCTTTAATTTTGTACTTATCACTGTCTTGGGTAATCTTTTCCTGTTAGTCCTCACGGTATCACATAAATATTTTTTGTCAGTAATTCTTCAGATAACGAAACCGAGCTATAGAAGTTATCTGCTATAAGAGTTCGACCCTCATCTAACAAATTCTTAGTCAATCTGAGAACCACATCATAACCATGATTTTTCTTCATCCTTCCCTGTATATACCATTAGTGAGTATGTATAACCTTCAGATGTGCACAGTTTATATAGCTTGATGCCATATTTGTGAGCTTTGTTTTTAATATATTGGCGAAAATGAAGCCGTCCTTTCCAAGGTATCATGGTTTCGTCAATCACTATAAATCGACCTGGTTTCAACATATCAGAAAATGATTTTAATAGAATATCGAGCACATTTCGAATTTTATATAATTTGTCACCATTGTCAATATTTTCGCTGAAGTGCCAAAATTTTAATAACAGCAAAAAGCGATCCCTGGGCTTCAGTTTTTATATGTACTCATTTCGATAGAACTCTTCTTAGACCAGTATAAATTAACTTTAGGTAATTTATTGATACCCATTACCAACAACAAACCCATAAACCGTTGCATTTCTTCAAAAGTAGTTGGCTCCCAGCGTTTTAAACGAGATTTTGACTTTATAACATGTGAACTTATAAAATCAGCTGCATGCTTGTTAGTTTCTGTCACCATTTTTGCAATGACCTCTTCGGTAACAAATAATTTGTAATAATCAAGTGGTTCTTCTAAAAGCACATTTGGTGGAAGTTTTATTTCGCTTGTTAATTCATTTTGTGCAAAATACATTTGATCGGTAATGTCAATCTATTGATCTTGAAGTTCTTCATTTTCGTTATGAAACAAACTTGAAACATTTGATTCCGAATTACTATCATATATTTCACCAAATGTATCAGTATCGGAAGTATTTTCAGATTCAGACTCACTATTAACAATTGAAGACTCTTCAGGTGGGCATTCCGTAACACTCACGTTTTCTTCAAAGTGCGGCTGTTGTTGAGAATTTTGTAGATGTTTAGTAATCAAAGACGGTTGGTTTGATTTCACTTTACTATTTATTTTAACATTAGTTTGTTGTGGCTCTAGCAGATTTTCAGTTTTATGGGGAATTGTTTGTGTAACAGTCGATTCTATAATCTTTTCAGGTCGTATATCAAAAATATTCACGTCTTCGGAATCTAACTCAGATAGATCAGGGATTTCGTGACATGTAAATGAAATTTCAAAATCATCATCACTTTGGTTCTGTAAGGTATTGCCACGGTAGTTAGATGATGTCGGTGTTTGATGAATGCAAATATTTCCATCAGTATTTATAAATGAAGAACTCGTTGATGTATTAAACTGCTAACTTTTGGGTGTCAAATAAACCTTCTTTAGAAGTGCTGATTTGTAAGGTGATTCGAGTGGAGATATCAAGTTGCTTACGGAAATGTTGTCCAAAGATATTAGATCAGGATCAATGCATTTATTTTTTAAATTGATGTCTCATCCAAAACAAGAAATTCTTTTTTGTTGATGGACTTACAAAAATTGAGTTATCACTCCTATTGTTTATCGAAACGCTTTCAATCACTTGTATCTTCCTTCTTGATGACGGACTTATGATTAACGAACTAAATTTTTTTGAATTAGTTGTCACACCCGAGCTACTACTACACTGAACAACTTTCTTTCTTGCTTCTGCACCTTCACTTTTCATTCCCTTACTCATATCAAGTTTTTTACGTGAACGTCTCATTGTTAGGTAACCGCGTAGTTTTTTGCACAAAAATATTGAGCGCTTACGTCTCACTTACGGCCAGCACTAATGCAAACTGAGACGCCGCGCGGACGCATGCAGTTAGGCAAGGGGTTGGAGGGGTACGGTAAGATAGTCGCCGTACCGCACTGAATAAAAATACTTACCTTACTGTGCTTACCTTATTTTGCCGTATATTATTAGTGTACAATATTATTATATTAAAAGCAACCATATTGAAAAGATCACTGTCTCTTTCCTACGCGTACGGGACATACGTAACGGGACGTACGTAACATAGTTAGATCACCCCCGCACCGCGCGCAAAACAAGAACAACGAGCTGGCGCACTGGTCGACCGTCAAATACGGCAAAATACTTGCCGTAACTCAGCGAATGTGTTAACCTTCCTTAGTTTTGGAGATTTCGTGTTTAGTCAATAAAAGGATAGTCTTTTGCTTTTATATATTATTATATGGATTTTTATGGATGGGAAGTTTATGATATTTCTGCAAAGACAGCCTACAAAATAAATGTGATTTCCATAAAGTGACAGCGTTCTAAAGAAACTTAATAACTACACTAATATTGATTTTTAGATTTTACACCATTTCACCACTTACGGGGTTAGATTTAATTTGGTAAATTCCGATGTAGCTCTTGGCTTATTGATTTCTATATGTACCATACGAAATTTCGAGTCGTAAGTCTATTTATTATTGTTTTTCCATACAAGCTTTGACAACCCTCCCTTAAGAGGGAGGAATATAATAATTAAACTATAAACTATTTATCTGCCAAATTTTAGATATATATGTAGAATATAAGACAAGTAGAGGAGTGGAGATTTCGTGTTCAGTGAATAAATAAGTACGAGACCTTTCACTTTCATACATAAAAAAATATTTTGAGGATATATTTGACAACAACTAATTTAATAAACGCATTATGTATATTATATTTAGCGTTAAATTAAAAACTCTTATCAACGTTAAGCAAGAAAATTTGGTTTATTACTTTGAATATTTTTCTTGTTTTTAACAGTGATATCGCTCTCGAAGTTATAAGGAAAATATTTAACAGAAGCCAGGTATTATTTCTTGATAAAAGTTACCCTATGTCACTTCTCAGTGAGAAAATAAATTATCTCTATAAAAAAATACTTTGAACTAGCACACAGTTTTCTAATATTAATATTAGTAAAGATACAAATTCTACATCTACACTGCAGTTACTTTTTGCGGGGAAACATAATGCAACGTGATAACATTAGGTAACATTCTTTTGTGACTGTTTGTTGCTTTTTGTTGAATATTTCTTTCGTATCCATACTACCAGTAATGTATATTAACACTATATAACAAAGAGTAACTTTTAGATACAAGCGAGTCCCACGACACATATTTAAAATCTTCTGCAGGCATTGGACGTGTAAGCTCCTACCTATAGAAAAGTGACATATCTATTACATGCCAGATGAAGAAATGATTATTACAACAGTATGTCCCCTCATAATAAATTCAAAGAAGAAGAAATCACGAAGCTTGGACGAATTTGGATGAGTAATCATTTAAGTTTAGAGCAAAATATAGAGGGAGTGAATATATACCTACATACCTACAAATTGTTATTCTATAATAATAAATTTCTTTTATTTTCATTCAATAAAAAAAGTCTTTACAAAATTATATATACATTACAGGCTACTTATTGTATTAAATTCACATTAAAACTATATTTAATCTAAAGGAAAACATTTGCAATTTCAATATTGGACACAAGAGACTTGTTTATGAAGTCTCTTTTTACATTGTATTACCTGAACTAGGTGAAAAAGCTGTGTTTCGGGCTGTTTTTAATATTACATTTATATTCTACTGTTAATAAAGTAAGGGTCTACAAAAACAGTTATACATGTACTGCAAACATGTATTGTTATGTATACAACTAAAATAGTTTTAAACAATAACAATTATAATGAAAAATTGCTTAAACAATAAGAAAATATTTTACAACTACTAGCAATTACTCTGTATCTGAATATGTAAGCGTTTTTAGGTACTTTGTTAAAACGATATGACATAGATTATGATTAATGTTAATTATGTATATCTAATAACTTATTTAGTTTATTGTACAAAAAAGGCCCTAAGGATAAGAAAAATCTCTTCTCTTCTTCTCATGTAAGCATGCTTAGTTTGGAAACTTTCACAAACTAAATCTTTCCTTCTTTTGTTTGTAGATAAAAAAAGGTAGAAACGTATATTGTTGAAGGACAGTGTGCAGGTTAAATAGTAGACGGACCGTTAAAATATTAGTTGATTGGTATAGTTCATAGGTAGAGAATATGAAAGGGCGGAATCTGGCTACCTTTAAGATGGCTCTTTGCGCACGTTCTAATGGCAATAATATTGTTTTCGATGCTCCATTCCAAGATGTTACACAATATGTTATGATTGATTGGCATAAAAATTTTCGTAATTTAGCAACACTACGAAGATTCTTGTAAATATATAGCTATTAGTTTGCGTACTCTATTGCATAATAAATAAGTATGTTTGCTAAAATTAAGAGTAATGTCAAACGTAATGCCTAAGTATTTTATACAATCGGTTGCTTCTAAACTGGGGCAAGTGCATGCGGTGTCAGCAGATAGCAGACAATTATGATTGTGAGCAATAATGTTGTTTATGTAATATGGCATGTTTTTGTTCCGCATTGAAAAGTGAATATACAGCCTTGACCCAAAGTATGGAGCACCCCTATAAAATATGCATTTTGTAAAAAGTTTTGTATAAAATGAAATGAAACAACTTGTGTACATTTTAAATGATCTTTACTTTGATATAAAATCAATATTTTGTCAGCCATCGTTAGCCGCTAACACAGTACTTAGCTATTGATATGAATAGATAGAGCCTACAAGATTTTTACACTGTTCTTCAGTTATGGTATTCCATTCTTGGCGAAGGCGTATTTTTAGTTCTTATTTTGTTGTTATTGTGTGGCGCCGGACCTTACCCTGTACGATTCCCCATAAATGTTCTATAGGATTAAGGTCCGGCGACTGTGCAGGCCACTCCAGGACCTCAATGGAATTTTCACGAAACCATGACAATCTGCGGGCTGATATATGGCATGGTACGTTATCTTCTGCAATTTAACTCCATCCATATTTATGTCCCCAAAAAGTGTAGAAAACGAAGGCAATAAAGCTGATTCCAAACACATTCATGTATTTTGTAGAGTCCCTTCGGCCCTCACACACAAACATTTTGCCGACTCCTGTATCAGACATGCAGCCCGAGGTCATTCCGGTACCTCCACCGTGTTTTACAGTCGGGACCACACACTCTGGCTTAAATTCTTCTCACCCAAAGCGACGCACGAAGGTAGCACCAGGGGTTCCAAAGTCCAAACAAAAACGAAAGAAATAGAGATTTACTAATCATGAAAAGACAACATCATAGCTTTTTAAATTTCAACAATTCTTATTTATCCATTTGGACATTCATATTATCTAACTTACCTCAAAGCTTGATTCATCTGACCACACAATATTTGACCAGTATTTTTCGGTGTAATGTTGATACTTTAAGGCCCCTGCATAGCAAGTCTTTTTATTATTGTCTGAGATCAATGGCTTCTTTCTGGTTATACACCCTTTGAGACCAGCTTCCTGAAATATTTGACGGGTCGTTTTGGCAGAAATTGTGTTGTTACTCGCCACTGAGAACATAGTAGCGAGCTCAGAAGACATTTTTGTCCTGTTTTCAAAGATTCTCTTACAAATTTTCGATCTTCACGGTCACTGGTAATACATTTACGTCCAGTTCTGGGCATATCGCTGTGCGTACCGGTAGCGGCGAATCGCTCAATGGTAAGTTGCACCGCTCAGCGCGACCACTTAACAGTTCTACGGAAAAGTTGTATTTTTACACGTATTTCAAGACACAACAAGACAGTTCGGATGTTTTAGGTATTATGTATCGAAATTAATATAACTGAACACAAAATAATACAAGAAGTGCGCTAGATGACGGTATGTGTACACAACGACGCAAAATAGTAAACTGAAATAAAGATTGGAAATTACTAAACGGATAAGATGCTTTGCATCGGATATTTTATTAGCCCTAACTGGGTACCCTATTGTTTTAAATATCATTTTAGATGCCACCTAATCCATATTTAAACAAAATGTATTGTTTCCTACTGCAAATGTTACGCACGTGAAAAATACATGGGGTGCTCCATACTTTTGGCCAAGGCTGTATTTAGTTTTTTGTGCATTTAGGGTTAAACAATTGTTTTAGAGCTATTTACTGATATTATTGAAACCTTCTTGAGCTCGCTGATAGGCTTCGATGCGTGATTGAGCGGTGAACAATATTACTGTGTCATCCGCGTATGATATTGTAACCCCGTTCCGAAGATACAAATTATATAGATCATTTATGTAAATAAGGAAAAGTGTAGGACCGATAATACTTCCCTGGGGAATTCCAAAAGAAGTATTTGGAATATCTTTACTGATGATTTCGCCTATTTTTACACATTTATATCGATCAATTAGATAGTAAGCAAAATGTTGTACCTGTTTGCCTCTTATTCCAACCGATTCGAGCTTTTTAAGCAATATAGAATTCGAAGTAGAGTCGGATGCCTTGCTGAGGTCCAAAAGGATCCAATTGTATGCATTCCATTATCCAAGTTAGAGGTTATGTGGTCAGTTAGTTGTTGAACCGCATAACTGGTTAATTGTTGTGATCAAAACTGTCTGTCCGAAAGAAAGAATATTGTTTACCTCTAAGTATTTTATTAATCTATTATTTATTAACTTTTCTAATACTTTGGACAATGTTGGTAAGATAGAAATTGGTCTATAATTGTTTAACTTGCTTTTGTTGCCGGTTTTGTGGATCGGTATAACTTTTTTTAATACTTTAGAAAAAATTTCCATGTTAACAGTAAGTAATGTTAGGAAACATTCTGTAACAAATGTTGTCAATTATAACCATTTATTGACTGTTATCAGAAGTTAGGCAACTTTACTTACATAATACGGCAACATATAGGTACTAACAACAAATAAGTTTTTGTTCGGATTGTATGTTGGCCACGAAAACTTGGAAACGTTGCTCCACAAAAAGCTCCATTCATATTTAATTTGGAAAGTAATTTGTTAACAATAGATTTGTCATAATTTACAAATTTTAAATCAGAAATAATCATTATTTTAGCCCTGTATATATATAAACTCTTCCACTGCTAGGCACGAGTCCCTTTTCTGTGTGAGAAGAGCTCTCCTATAGTCTACCAAGCTGGCCTAGTGCGAGTTGACAGATTTTACATTTTCTAAAAATATTATGGAGAATCAGGTTTGGAAACATAAATAATGCAAATAAAAACAAATAAACACTGTAGTGTTTCTTTTGTTTTATTGTGCTTTATTATTTATTTTAATGAGTACCTTTACGTGCAGTCGCAGCCAAAAACATAAATACTGACAGACCCAAGCTTCAAAATAAATACCCAAATCTTGATTAATTGTCCATTCGTCTTTTAAACTTTGTATAATTTTTAATCCTTGGGCTACCGGGACCTATAGGTATATACAATACCTATATTTATCAAGTGAACGGTGGCGGCGTGTGCGTAAATAAATTCGGCGAAGATATTTCCTTATTTGCACTTTCATTAGCTCTTAATGAACGCAGGGTGTTAATGTAGTTACTTTCCATCAGAGCAGCCATGTTCTAAGTTATGAATTTACACTGAGTCTCACACAAGCCTGACCGCGCAAGCCGATTTTCCGAACAGCGTCAAGCTTTTACATAAGTTATTGACATCAAAGTGGCCGAGGGAAGTGCATTTCATTATTAATAGCTAGTACTTATTGAACCGTGGTAATTATATTATATGTAATATGTAAGTGAACATAGAGTAGCCTGACCAAAGTCTTTGACTTAATTGAATCCACACGAACTTAGAATCTGGTACAGTCGAACCCGGTACTGGGTTTACACTAACAAGGTCTAGCATCGAGAGTCCGTGGGTGTAGATACCCGAAATTCATCCGTTACACTATTGGCGTGAATCCACGAACACAAGCGTATTTGCTTAGTTGGAAGAATTAACAATAATTAACTAGTAGTTTGTAATTCAAAAGGCTAATCAATAATCTAACAAATAATTACGATATGAAAGTGTAAGGTACTATCATTTGGCCAGCTATGGTTTAAGGCTTCATTTGAAGCTATTGCCGTCTCATGGGGTCATTCCAAACTGCTATTACAAATTTATTGACAGAAAATCAAATCACACATTGTCCGACCCGGAAAACAAATCCGAGACTTGACAGTCGCATTCACCGCTGTAGCACAGACAATAAACAACACATAAAAATCTGAGATACGATTGATAGATGGATACTTACACTGATTATTGTGTTTTCGATGACGTTTGGGATTACGACGAAACTTATGACACAACTGGCGATTACTAACAGACCTCCAACTGCAATCGTAGAGGCACTGCATGCTATGCCACACATTTTTCTTTATAATAACAATCTTTATAATAAACGTTACAGCTGTCCGTCCGTGGACGTTTGATACACAATTGCGTATGCGATTAGTGTTGACATTGTGAATGCATATCTTTTTCTGATAACATTATCCAAGATTTGTAATTAGGGTTCTGTGTCAGGAGATTAGTTTAATTTTAACTTATTTATATTTTACGCGGATTAACCTGCCGGTTTCTATGACACTTGTTATTTTCGTCTGGTCTTCTAAATCTCTTCTAGGCATAAAATTCCGCTACAAATATTACCAGTGCCTCATTTCGGTTTTATAGAAGATTTTACCTTTTCGGTATTGTTCCAGTTCGGATTCGGTTCCGTATCTGATAAATCAGCTGAAATTCCGGCATCTTACCATCCGATTTAAAGGTTCTTCAGAAAAAGGAGTTGGTTGGCCTAAAGAATGATATGGATCCTTCAATATATAGAAATTTTACTCCCACTGGCAGACATCATCACACCTCGCCGTTTTCGTACTGCTTAAACGGCATTGTATCGAATGAACTCAAACAAGTTCGATAAGATTCGAAGAACAGCTAATATAAAGGTTTTAAAGAATATATTTCAGGTGATGGTACCTGTTCGGGTTCTAATAGCAGAACCGGTAAATACCGGTACCAGAATTTTATAAATACTTGCAAGATTGACTGTATGCGTGAGAGTTTCATTGTCGGTCTGACTGTTTTGAACAATAATAGTAATTTCATCTATAAACAATAATACTTATGACGAATTACCAACGTTTTTGAAATACTGATTTATACTGGGTGTAAGGGAGGGACGGCGCGGCGTACCGAAAACTTTAGCAAGACTTATTCTATAGGTATATATCTCGACGCAAACTTCTATTAATAAAAAACAACGCAGGATTAAGAGTTTATATTGATTAACATTATTACGCGGTACGCAATGGATTGCTATCTGTATTGATAGCCGACACACCGCTCGCATCGGCGGGAATGACCTCAGCGTTCCGCGCGCATAAAAACAACTGTTCTGTTTAAATCAGGTATTCTATAATCTCTAATCAGGTATAAAATGTGATATTCTTTGTTGTTTATTTAATAAAATTGATGGTTTATACATTATGTTATGATACACAGTCAGAAAAAGGAAAAATGCAGAAAAATATCGTGATTTTTTCTGAAGTAAATGCCAACGATGTTAACTCAGAATAAAGGCCTGTATCTATTATTTCAGTTTTCGGTACACCGTCCCTTACACCCAGTATATTTATTATTAAACCTATATTCAGGAAGGAGTAATTGGAGGTTTAGATTATATGGATAAGGTAAGGCAATATATGGATATTGCCTGCTATGGTTTTAAGTTGCACGTAATAGTCGGTGAACCTATTGGTTGCAACCGTTTATATTGCTAGACGTTGTTCTGCTTCGGCGAATTTCTACACCGAAATAATACGAAAGCTCATACACAGCAGTTGCTTCGATATATATAACCAATATTATAATTACTACCGTATGTGTATCTTTATTGACGTTGAAATTCTCGGGGCTTAGTATCAATAGTTTAAAATAAATATTTAATCATTTATTTAATCTTAGGGAAGGCTTTCAGACTAATATAATTCTAGAAAGTTTACATTTAATGGCTACAAATGTAGCAACATTTGTAACACATAACAAGCCTCCACTT
Organism: Catocala nupta; assembly: GCA_963675205.1. Lineage (NCBI taxonomy): Eukaryota > Metazoa > Arthropoda > Insecta > Lepidoptera > Erebidae > Catocala > Catocala nupta. The sequence continues at coordinate 31,595,044 of OY776078.1, read as the reverse complement.
CATTTCCTTTTCCTTCACTCCACTCACTTTCATTCCCAGGCATGTTTTTAAGCTGTTTTTGTCTTGTGACTTTTAAGTGGTAAATTTCATGCTAGAGTATCTACTCAAAGCACTAACTAAGTGCAAGTATATCTTGATAATAAAGATTTTTTGAAAATAGTAATTGATAGGTACTTTATTACCATATTATAAATAAAAAGTGATTTATGGTTTCCATTATAAGTTGACAAATGAAATAATTATTATACACGATTTAAGAATGCAAATTTTATTATTGTTATTTAGAGAGTTATAGAGTTGTTAAGTCAGAGAATTATCTTGGAAAACATTTTAGTAGCCACGCTAGTGACTTGGGTATGCGCGTGGATAACTTTTCTTCGCCATATAGAGACTCCATTCTAGAACTTACATAGACCTACCTACATCAGTTCTAGAATGGAGTTTCTGGAATAGAAGAATGGAAGAAGGTATATTAGACTCAGATACGTTTTAAATACTCTGAATGGCGATAGCGTCCACAACACTAGTCTATATATGCCGTCTATATATGCCGTGCTTAGGCACGGCATATATAGATATGCAGCCGACCGTCTATACGGTCGGCTGTATTTTTTATTATTATTATGCTTCTCATATCATAGCTATTTTCTAACACTTTAGAAAAATATCTGGCTCTTTGGGAGGCTTACACAGGAACATGGGTCTAACGTGAAGAGGCTCTTTGAGAGTTTTAAGGCGCGATCAAGCAGCCGGCGTGAGTGGGGCATAGCGCCGGCTCAGGAAGGGCGCGGGGCGGGCGCGTCGCCGGCACGCGCATAACGCATGCGCGGTATATGGCTTTTAACCCACGGCTACGGAGTAGGCTTAACAGGAATGTTAGACTAACTGCTAGCTTGCCGCAGGACCTCCATGAGTTAAAAACCGTTCTGGAAGCTTTTAATCTCTACCTAAGAACAAATTCCTCACGTAAAGATTTAAAAAATTTGGTACTGGTTAAATAAGGTCCTAATCGCATGTAGGTGATTATCAGGCTTAGAGGTAAAAGTACTGGTAATTAAATGCAGGCTTATCTAATAATTCTTTAAAAAAATAGATAAATGTGTTATCTTTTTTTTACCTTGAATTACGGTTTTTGTAATTGGTATAAATTTTTCAAACTCAGAAATATTCTATCCCCTTATTAATCACATTCACTATAAAAATGAAAAAGAAAATAGATAAATGTGATTAAAAAATCGTATAGCTTTCATTTCATTATGATTATAATTAAAGTTGCTTGGGCCACTTTTTATGCCGCTGAGTGTAGTATGAAATGAAAATAATATACGATGTCAATTGTAAATGATAACATTTTAAATGACATTTTTCACTAGTTACTATTTTGTAGGTAGTAGATCCTCGCTGGTTTCAGCATGAATGGGCCGGATCGACCGGGGTAGTACTACCCTCTCACAGAATACCGGCGTGAAGTAACGGTACCCGTACTGTTGCGTTTCGTATTGGTAAGTGAGAGAGCCGGAGGCCCAGTTACCCCGATCCTTTTCCTATCCTTTCATTTGCCCTTTCCCTCCTTCATTCCTTTTTAAAGGGCTGACAACGCACTTGTAGGTACACTCCTTTAGGGTTGCGGATGTCCATGGGTGGCGGTAATCGCTTACCATCAGGCGATCCGCCTGCTCGTTTGCCCCCCCTATGATATAAAAAAAAAATGGGGTTTATACACAAAATAACTAATAAACAAATATTTTCTCCATAAAATATACAGTAGTATGAAATTTACACTTTTATTCGGTATAAAACATAGCATGTAACACTATTATGTGTTCATGTGTGAGGGTCGTATCATATACCGTCGGTCTTATTTTTAATTCTCGCTGTTTTTCCCCCATGATCATCATTCACAACGATGTGAATATCAGTAAAACTTATTTTGTACTCTGGTATTATTGGCCTACAATTTATTTATGAAGAACAAGGATGCAAAAGTTAGGTATGTAAGAGTCCAGATAACACATAATTATAAGTTATTTTATAATATGTATTAAATATTTACACTCATAGAATATGTGTGTCGATGTCGTGCGGTTGCCTTGTTGCTGCCGAACAACACACTTGATTTAGATATATTTATTTGTTTAATTTCATTTAACAAGTTTGTTAAATGAAAAATTCTTGATGATTTTGAATATATTTATTTTCTTGATTCACGAGTTTACCTTGCTAATTACTTATTGTAAAGTGAATAATATAAACAAATAAACGTACATGTATTGTAATACGCTGACGCGGTCACGTGCTCGGTATGTCGCTGACGCGGTAACTTGAGACGTTAATAAACCCAACATATTCCCGGCCCAGACGAGATGAGATGCTGAGCAAAATTTAGCAAACATATTTATAAATAAATGAAAATTACAAATACTCAATACTCAATACTTTATTGCATTTCACAATGTATAATTAGGTGGTAGTGCTTAAGTTAAATGAGTCATTGTGAACCGTGTCGGGCACAGCAAAGTAGGAGAGAGGATAATATATTATGATACCTGTTTATGTTATAATTTTTTATGTTACATAATAAGTGTACCTATATCTGTTTTTATTCTAGAACTTTAGTGTAACCATTTTAATTGTCATGAATGTATGTTTACCAGTGTAGTTAAGTATTTAGTTGTTTATCATTCAGGTATTCATTGATATTGTAGTAGCACTTTTCTATCAAGAGACTTTTTAATTTAACTGTAAACGCCTAAATATATATTTTTATCGACATCACATAAGGACTGTTTGAGTGCATGTGCAAGTTAGATACGGGCACGTTGAGTAAATTTCGGGGGAGTAGTGCGTATTTGTGTTGATTTTCATCTCTTTTTGTATAGAACTCTTGGTATTTACGTACAAATTTGCAGGTTTCTAATATGTATATACAGGGAAGAGTCAACAATTTGTGTTCCATAAAGTGGGGCTTGCAGCTTTCCGTTACTTCAATATTTGTTAAGATCCGTACAAGTTTCTTTTGTAATATAAATAATGTGGGCGCTTCAGTGATATTGCACCATAGGATTATGCCGTAAGTAAGCCATGCATATGCGTACGCATAGAAGGTGACGAAGGCGGTTTTTAAATTTTTAAACAGAGTTGTTAAACATTTCATTTTTTATTTAAGTTAAAATTATATCATTGCACTCGATAAATAGCGTAGTCATTTTTCTAAATAGTGCTATGGTTACGTTATCTATAATAATATAAAAAATCCATCCTCTTTTTATGAGGAAGGATTTGATATTTTGTTTGTTTGTAAGGATTTAACTTAAAAACACTCAACCGGTTTTAAAAATTGTTTCACCACTAGAAAGCGGTATTTTAATCGAGTAACTTATGTTATATTTTATTTTAAAACAGTACTCTTACTAACATAACCTAATCTACTTTTACGCAAGCAAAAGCTTGAACTCTATAAACATCTAAAAAATAATGGAATTGAGAATACATACACTTTTGTGAATAAAATGCCGAGCCGTATTATTTCTCACCTTTCGTTCAGTAAACCTTCGAAGTGCCGGAGTTCTTCGGAGTCTATTTCTTATACGTATGTCCATAATCTCGTGGGTGAAACTCAAATATTTTATCTGTATTTCTATTTCGGCCTTCATTACATATGACACTGATGACTCATTACATATGAGATGACATCATTAGAGATATTATTTCAGTGGTCGCGGTCGCTGTGGGTTAGTAGCTTTATATTTATTGAATACCAACGCTTGCGCGGCAGTACCTAGGCGGGCCCACCGTGACGTCACTCCCGCCCCGCTCACGCCATGCTCGACGTGATACAACGCATTCGCAATATGACGTAGACTACTAAATAAGGCCGCTGTCACAGTCATCGAAGTGTGTACATGCCGCGCTGCCCTGCTCAAAATCCAGGTAAGACTTTTAGTCTATAAACACAACAAGGATAGAAACGAAAAACGACAGAAAGCCTAGTATCTATTTTAATTACTGATATCGAGCAACTCATCTGATGGACGCCGCTCTGCTTATGTTTGCGATAGCTAACGTTAAAATTGACAGGCTTTACTGTAATATAATTAAAGTTTTACAAACTGCCGCTGAACGCACATATACATGTAATAATAATAGAAAACGTTATATAACCGGTTGGAATTATTATGTTAGACAGTACCACGTCCAGGCTAGGCAAACATTTTTACAGTGGAATACATATGGTAGGCCTAGTTCAGGATATTATTACGATCTAATGCGTACAGCGCGTAAAGACTTTAAAGCTGCCTTAAAATATGTTCAAAATAACCAGGAGAAGATTAAAATGAATATGTTAGCGCATCATGCTTCGTCTAAAAATTTAACGGGTTTTTGGACGGAAGTTAAAAAGCTCAACCCAAAAACCAGCACACCAGTCAGTATAGAGGGTGAATCTGACAAGAGAGCTATTGCAAATAACTTTAGTACGCATTTTAATGTAAAACAGACATTAAATAATCCAGCAGTACCTGTGCCTTCGTCAAGTTGTTGTAAAAGTGTTGAGGAGGCTTTCCAGGTGTCGACTGATGATGTTGTTGAGGTTCTCAGGACAATGAAGCGAGGGAAATCCCCAGGGCACGATGGCTTGAGTATTGAGCATCTGTTATACGCAAGAAAGTATATTGCTGATACCTTAACTTTACTGTTCAATCTTTGTGCACGGCACCAATACTTGCCGGAGGAACTTATACGTACATTGGTTGTGCCTATAGTTAAGAATAAAACTGGGGATGCTACTAGCATGTCGAATTATAGACCCATCTCGCTGGCAACGGTAGTGGCCAAGGTGCTTGAGCGCCTGCTACATAAAAAGTTAAGTCCCGCACTTAGCCTAAATGACGGGCAGTTCGGTTTTCGTCCTGAAGTTTCAACAGACATGGCTATCTTCTCCCTGAAATAAGTTGTATCGCAATATGTGGAACAGGAGACAAGTGTTTACGCTTGTTTCCTTGATCTAAGCCGTGCTTTTGATATAATCAATCATGACTTGCTATGGGAGAAACTAGATAAAACTTATATCGCGCCTGGAGTTGTTGGACTGATTAGATATTGGTATTCTAATCAGGCGAACAACGTCAGGTGGGAATCAGCTAGGTCGCATAGCTATAAACTATCCTGTGGCATTAGGCAGGGTGGGTTAACCTCTCCTGATCTATTTAATATCTATATGAATGACTTGATTGAGGAGCTGAGTGGGACTGCGGTGGGGCTTAGGCTTGGAGACAGGTATGTCAACAACCTGAGCTACGCTGATGATATGGTCCTACTCAGCCCCTCAATTAAGGGCTTAAGGAAACTGATGGCAATTTGTGAGAGATACGCTAGAGAACATAACTTGGTGTACAATGCAAAGAAGACAGAATTGTTAATATTTAGGTCAGGAAGAGGTCCACAAAACGAACCACCACGTGGTTGGATAGGAGGTCAGCGAGTCAAAGTAGTAGAGAGGTTTAAGTACCTTGGTCATATACTGACGTCAGACTTAAAAGACGATGCTGATATAGACAGGCAACGCAGAGCGCTGTCAGTAGTGGGCAATATGATAGCCAGGAGATTTTTTAAAGCCAACACTCAGACGAAGGTACATCTTTTTAGGCCATATTGTCAGTGTTTCTACACGTGCCAACTCTGGACGCGTTACACGAAGAGGTCTCTGGATGGTATTCGTGTTCAGTACAATAACATCTTTAGACAGCTAATGGGTCTTGCGCCGCATTGTAGTGCGTCGGGTGTGTTCGCAGAAGCTAGGCTGGATACGTTTAATGCCATCCAAAGAAAACGAATCGCTGGATTCATGTCGAGGGTTGGTTCGTGTACGAACAGTATTATCAAAGAGTTTTCTGAAAGACTGTATACTACCACAATGTACAATAAATGGTTACAGATTGCAGCGTAACAATTGTATCTAATAGCTTCATTTTTTGTAATAGCGTAGAGCGGTTATATACATATATTCATTTTGTTTGTTATGTAACTTCATTTATTTTCTTTTTAATACGGATATATTTACATTGTTTTTTTTTTCCTTTTCTGTGTAAAATATGGAGTGCAAAGATTCCGAAATAAAGATTTATTATTATTATTATTATTATTATAAAAACGCAAACGGATATGGGTTCACGATTTCAACTAATCGCATCATGTGTATGGTGAATATCATACGCTGTGTCAAGAGTTAAATATAAATAGTATTTATACCATGAAACCTACTATTTTGATTAAGCTCTTTTCTTATGGAATCCCACAGAATTGATTTTAGCAGCTTTTTCTCAGCTCGCCGTCTGCTACATAGAATCTTAAATTCTAAACTATAGCTGGTCAAACGTTTATCCGTAATACACTTTTACCTATATCTTCAAAGCTACAACCGTGACTCAATAAAGTCAGAATCAATATTTTATAAACCTGAGCGCATTTTTAAAATAAGATTTCATATAAATACACTTATTGAATTGCAGTCAACGCCAGCTATTTAATAAAGTTTGAGCCGTAAACGTCAATAGAGCGGAAGTTCCGTCAAGACGAGGCAAAGCGAAAAATATATTTCAAAGGTACTTGAAAATGTAATTTGAATGCCTAGATTTATTTATTACCTCCTTGGTCTTTCTCGCGGTTTCGCTCGCGTATTTGTTTGTTAGGGTAGGTTAGATTAGTAACCTCTACCTTTGGCGCCAGAAAGCGCTAACTCAGGTCAAAGGACCAGCTCTTACCGCTTTAGAGGCGGCACGGCCCAAACTCCACCAGGTCCTAGTAGAAGAATGGAAAATTCGACTTGTGCACTCCATTGCCTTCCTAGCATAAGGAAGGCCCTTATCAATCAGGATCGGGTATTTATTAATTGGACATCTTGCCCAGTTCGTGACTTCACCCTTGTGACCAGGTATTTCAAATTCCAACAGTACGGACATGCTGCAAAGACCTGCCGTGAGACCATCTACACGTGTGTGCGTGTGCGTGTGCGTGTGCGTGTGCGTGTGCGTGTGCGTGTGCGAGTGCGTGTGCGTGTGCGTGTGCGTGTGCGTGTGCGTGTGCATGTGCGTGTGCGTGTGCGTGTGCGTGTGCGTGTGCGTGTGCGTGTGCGTGTGCGTGTGCGTGTGCGTGTGCGTGTGCGTGTGCGTGTTTGTTTGCGAGTGCGAGCGCGGGCGCGTGCGCGTGTTCGTGTGCGTGTGCGTGTGCGTGTGCGTGTGCGTGTGCGTGTGCGTGTGCGTGTGCGAGTGCGTGTGCGTGTGCGTGTGCGTGTGCGTGTGCGTGTGCGTGTGCGTGTGCGTGTGCGTGTGCGTGTGCGTGTGCTTGTGCGTGTGCGTGTGCGTGTGCGTGTGCGTGTGCGTGTGCGTGTGCGTGTGCGTGTGCGTGTGCGTGTGCGTGTGCGTGTGCGTGTGCGTGTGCGTGTGCGTGTGCGTGTGCGTGTGCGAGTGCGTGTGCGTGTGCGTGTGCGTGTGCGTGTGCGTGTGCGTGTGCGTGTGCGTGTGCGTGTGCGTGTGCGTGTGCGTGTGCGTGTGCGAGTGCGTGTGCGTGTGCGTGTGCGTGTGCGTGTGCGTGTGCGTGTGCGTGTGCGTGTGCGTGTGCGTGTGCGTGTGCGTGTGCGTGTGCGTGTGCGTGTGCGTGTGCGTGTGCGTGTGTGTGTGCATGTGCGTGTGCGTGTGCGTGTGCATGTGCGTATGTGTGTGTGTGTGTGTGTGCACGTGTGCGTGTGCGTGTGTGTGTGCGTGTGCGTGTGCGTGTGCATGTACGTATGTGTGTGTGTGTGTGTTTAATTTAAATTAATTAAATTTAAATTAAAGGGTGTGTGTGTATATTGTGTATTTTTAATCTATGAACTTGAAGAGCACTTTCGTATCATCGTAATCTAGCTGCAGTAGCCAGCTGGTTGTGATCGACTTAACCTCATGGATTTTGAGCCCGAGAATGTTTTGGTTTTTGTTAAGTATGTTGTATAGTTTGCAACCAAGGCTCTTATACTGTCGTCTGGCAAAGGCGGTTCTACAGCGAGTGCTCGAGTAGACTGACTGCTTGCTACGTTTTTTAGGATCCGGAAGGGGAACAACTTTATGCACTCTTAAGATTGTTCTGAGCACAAAGAGCTGTCTAATAGTTAACACTTTGTTGTCAGCGTAAAATTGTTTAATACGGTATCTTATCGGCTTTTTATTCATTACTTTTAACACAGCTCTTTGTGTCCGTTCCAATTCAAGTAATTGTGTCTTTCTGTTACCCCCCCATACCGGAATGCAGTATTGAACAATTAAAAATCCATACTGGTTGTTAGCTAGAATTTTAAATTTATCGACGTACTGTTTTAATGAGGTGTTTAGAAACGTTTCTAAGATTTTTGATACCGCCGGTAATACCGAAATGGGACGATAATTATTGACACAGTCTCTGTCACTGCCCTTAAATATTGGGTGGATTAAGGCCTTTTAAGGCGTTAGAAAAAACACCAGTATTTATGGCGAGAATACATATATGAGTTATAGGGGGAATCAGTAACTGCCGGTGGAGCTTTAGAATATCAGATGATATGCCATCCCACCCTGTGGCACAATCAGACCGAAGTTGTAATATTATATTCTCTATCTCACACTCAGTCACTGGAAATAAGACCATAGAACCACACTGATTAAGTGAGGAAGATGTTGAGGATAACCTCGGTATGGTGCATCCTACGCAAGATTGAACTACTTTTCCGGCTAGATTCTGACCTATACAAGAGAAAAACTTACAGATAAAGTCAATAGTTTGCATAGAATCGACATCATCTCTTAAGAGTTCCATGGGGCTATCATTTCTTAGATTTGTATTAGCGACGTTCTTAATGGCTCTCCAGAGAGCCTTAGGATTTGAGCCCGCCTCTTTAATATGTTTCTTGTTATATGCTAATTTCAATTTCCGAAGGCAATTGCAAAAATTACCATAACGGGTGTAACATACACCCGTTATGGTAATTTTTGCAATTTTAAGCGTCATATTATGTGGCGATTTCCTGTACTTAGTATGTAGTCTGTCTCGATTTCTATTACATCGCACTAGCCCCGGTGTTATCCATGGTTTTAAGATCCTGTATCTTTTTTGATTTGACAATGAAAATGAGAGGATTACGGGGCAGCTGCCCGTCTTGGCACGGCTAGAGTGGCCCTGGTTGTCGGCAGGATTAGATGTTAGGACTGGAGATGGCGCTGGAAAAGTCCAAGGCCCTGTTATTTCATTGGCTCCGGCGGACGCCGCCACCAGATGCCCAAATCATCATTGGAGGGGTCCGCATCGGGGTGGAGCCGAGTATAAAATACTTGGGGCTCTACCTCAAAATTACCCCTAACATTATCAACCTCTCGTGTTCCTTGCATTTCCTCAGGACATCTCTTAAACCCTCCCAAAAATCTTCTCTTTCTTCCCGTGCGCTCTGAGACATACCCGTTGCCATGTTTACGGGTGCATAGACCCCTACCATGAACACACGAGTAATCCCCACTTTCATTCTCATCCATAGTAACCTAGCATTCACATATTCAAATTCTTTTACGCACTCATTCATTCTAGCAGACAAAATAACACCAACTCCCTGACAGGCTCTGGTATTGGTAGGCACGCCGGATCAATACGCCGTGTAGAGTCCATGCCTAGTGTTGTTACAGCCTTTCCTTTTCGTCTCATTCACGCACAGGCCATCAATCTTTCTCTCATTCATCATCTGACATACTTCATTCAATTTTCCATCCATCCCTCCTCTGACATTCAATGTAGCAAAACGGCTTTCCGTAGGCCACTTTTCGCCCTCGCGAGAAACGAGACGTGACGGGTGGCGGACCGCGTCGCCGCCATGCGGATAATTATTATCAGTAAGATCCATACGCGTTCCCACGATTGATAGGGAAAATACTGTCCACCTCCGCAGAGCCCTTTACGGAGGTAAGGTGGATCCATCCTGTGCCCTGTGACCACCAACACAGGCACCCTCCGTTCAAGACCAGCTTTCCCTCTGGCCACGAATCCATCAGCACGGGTCGGTTAACACCTTGGTTCGGGGTTTATTTTCGGGTCTGCTCCCTGAAATTTGGTTTGACTTCGGAGTTTTCCTTCTCCTAGACAGGTTGCAAGCCAATGCTAACGAGGCCCATCGCCCCATCTCATCTCCCATCTCAGTAACCATAATGTTTAAAATTCTAAATTCTGTTTTACATAATTATTTTTACTTCTAAAACTATTCTGTCATAATATCGAGTGTACTATCGAGTGTACGTGACAATTATTATAATTGAATATCCGAATTTTGCATGAAATAAAGTCATATGCCCTAAGTATTGTATTATATAATATGTATTATTGCGAATATTCATTTATAATAAAAATTATAGTCCTAAAACATTTGCTAAAAATGTGGATGTAGTGATAGAAACGAATCGCTGTGATGGATTTGACTGGATATCAGTTTTTACACGGAGCGGCTGCCACCTGACCTCTGCAACCCGATACCCTAAGGCTAAACCAGTGACAGGATATTATAAGGCACTGACTTCCCAATAACGACTGCCATAGATGTTCATGGCAGCCGGCACCGACGGCTTAACGTGCTCTCCGAGGCACGGAGCAGGCGATAATTATCAATTAATACGCACACAACTTCGAAAAGTCATACAACTTCCGAAAGTCGGAAGTGCGTGACGTGGGTTCGAACCCAAGACCCTCTGCATTGCAGTATGGTGGCTCTAACTTGAAGCTATGTAGTATTTCTACGTAAGTTGTAAATCCTTTTTATGTATTTGCCTGCATGGATGGCACAGCGGTTTTAATAGCTGCCACGCCAGTGGCACTGCGCCGAGTGCAATGGTTTCGATCCTCCACAAAATATTGTGTAATCCACAAATAGTTGTTCCGAACCCAGGTGTTCCTTGTTTACGTAGTTTAAATGTTTGTTAATCACACACGGGACAGCAATTATTTTGCAGTAGTCATCTAATTTGTTTTATTTTGTTTACAAAAGTAAAACTAATTCTTGTGTCCAGAAGGGAAGATGGATTCAAAAATTTGTTGACAGACGACGAATACGAGACGATCAAATGCATGTCAACTGCAATGATTGACTAACTGAATTAGCAACAGCAAATCAAATCACTTGCTATGAGTTTGATTTTGTCAGGTCGTTGGTTAGCCTTTCCAAAACCTTGTGTAAGTAGGTATGTGATACACACTATTTTATTATAATTTCGGGTAGAATATATTGGTAACAAATGAAGAGGACTCTCATGTGAATTGTGTATACGTTTCTAAATACGATATTATTTCGGATTTATTTAGGAAAATCTCTTTCTTTAATGTTTCCCTTTGTTATTGTATTGTCACTTATCATATACAAATCACAATTGCAAAAGATTGAGAAGGTAGGTAAATTAGCTGTGTGTGATATGCCAGTATGCAATCTATATCCAAATACAATGGATTGCTAGATTAGCAAACATATAATGTAGGACCAAAAAAGTCTTGTCATTTTATTTAGCACCTACTAAGCGATCCTCCAGACTTTAAACATAAACAAGTTATTTGCGCAGGAGATATTATGGCACACAAGTGTGTGCGTAAATACAAGTGCACTCTGTATTCCCTCTGCCTCATATTTGGATGATTCTGGCAATCCGACACAATTGGAGAGAAAACAGGCGCAAGACCAACGGCTATACGTGCTTGCCGAGGCACCGCGGGGTGATCAACCTCGCCAACCTTCTAGCTCCAAATTACTACTAGTAGTACTAATTTTCTAGTATTGAGAACATTTTGACGAAAATATTTGTCCCTACGCGCGATTCGAACCCGTAACCTCATTCACAACAGTCACATTTACTATCGCTGCACCACTGAGGCACTCTTATTACTCTAATATTCAGTATACACTCAAACTGAGCGATAATATTAGCTATTCTATATTCATGCACATTCTTTAGAAATGTACCAACATTCCCCAAAAATCATATCTTAATCTCGTATCGGAATTGACATGATAGATTATTTTGGTAAGATTAACATATTTTCATGTAAAAGATAATTTTATTATGACAACTAAAAATAACATTGTAGGTATTCTAATAATGATGTTGTACTAGCTACACCTCTCTAATGTCCTATATTATTTAATATGTAACTTTTTTATTTTAAGAGGTAAATATCATAATACTATGAATGAACGCGTGTGTCGTCAGGTATTATCATGTAATAAAATTGATTTCTCGCTTTTGATGAACACCTGATATACTAAAAATGTTGTTGGAGGATCTCTTCAGTGTATCGAAATGGCATTAGATAACCTTCACCCCTTAGTAACTCTGTACGAGCATCTGAACTTATCCTGCCCAAACCATGAAATACCCTCTATGGAAATTAACGTTTTGCCGGGTGTTTGCTGGAAGAAACCGCTGACCATACATTTTGTGCACACACTCGCCGCTGTTTAAAACTTTAATGGCTATTCTGAATTCAATCATACACAGAAATTTACTTCATTGCTCATGTGTTGAAATTGACTATTTTTTGGCAAATCAAAGTCGAGCTACGCGATGTTGCCCGGAGTGTTCTGAACCTCGAGCTGGTATTTTAGCATGCAGGTCTTGTTGCTACATTTTTCTTCTCACTATACGCTCATTAACGTCGATTCATTTTGCTGTTTAATGATGCTGCTAATCTTCACAGAAGTAATAAACCGAAAAAACCATGCATATATGTTCTCCATATAGTAAGTACTTAAAACAAAGTAGGCAAAACTTAAATATAATCGGACATACGTACGAGTGTCTACACAACAATAAAGTAGGCTGCCCGTGTACCACTATACAAGTAGTAGACAACTGCCGATATTTGGGTCTAATAGTAGATAGACACTTTAATTGGAAGTCACACATAAATGACGTTTGCAATAAGCTACAGTCAATTCTGGGTAAATTTTTTCACCTCAGTAATTCTGTTAATAAAAACTTACGTATATATTGTACTATGCACTTGCTGACTCGATAATTAGCTATGGCTTGAGTTGTTATGGCCTAACATTTAAAACGCTGCTTTATCGCATAAAACACCTACAAATCAGATTAGCTAAGTATTTGGTCAGTCAGAAGCAGAAATTACAATGTAAGCCACACTATGACAGGTTATTTATTATTTGTAAAATACTTCCCGTGCATTTGAAAGTAGAATATCTAATAGCATTAGAACAATACACACAAACGAACATAAAAAACCTAAGACACATAAGTATTGCACCAAACAAGCTCAGCAAGGGAAATATGTGACCCCCTCTGTAACAAATTATTACGGCGAACGAACTAGACAATACTTAACTCCTGTAATATATAATAAAATAGATTTTATAAGAACTCACACGGAAGGCATAAGCAGGGTAACTTTAAAGAAAAGACTGAATATTGAGATGTTAAACATCATTAATAGTTAGGCACAATACAAACCATTGTATTATGAATACACAAGACCATAATTAATATAAATATATATTTTGTTTTAAGCATATATAATAAATAATTAAAGTAAGTAGAGTTTATGTAATATATGCAAAACTCCTCTAACATAATAATATTATGTCTATAAATTATAATTTAGTATAAGTATGTAGGTAACTAGAATTAAGAAAGAGCGCGGCGCCTCTTTCGCCAACATACTGTGTTTACAGTTTGGCGAGTTTGTAAACAATGTACCACATTTTAATTTTTTTTTTTTAATCAAAATGGCCAAACCTATAAATCAATGATTGCGCTCTTAAGAATATCTAATCTAGATCTGCCGCTTCCTGATCTTTTCATGTAAAAATCAGTCTTGTTGTACCTTTTCAACGAGTATCTTTAAGTTGTATGAGGTATATTCAATGGTATGGTTAAAGTATGAAATTGCCGATTTTTACCGAAAAATTGAAACTCGTTTTTTTATTTAATCGAAATATTTACTCTCATTATCTATACATTGCTGCCATCTAAACGGAAGTTCATTTATGCCTTTACGATAGAACTCAGTGGATCTAGATTCGACAAACTGTATGAAAGCATTTTGTATTGCCTCCGGGGAAGAAAATTTTTTAACAGGTAGAATATTGTCCAAATCACGAAAAAAATTGTAGTTCGTTGGAGCAAGGTGTGGCGAGTACGGAGGATGACTTATGGTTTCTAACTGCAGTTCCTGTAGAGTTACAATGGTTTCACGTGCAGTGTGAGGTCTTGCGTTATCATGGAGCAATAATGGTGAAGATCGATTCACGAGTCGGGACTGTTTCACTGCCAGTTTCGCCATCATTATTTGAAGTTTGGCACAGTAAACATCTACTGTTATAGCTTGACCAAACTTGAGAAAGCTATAGTGAATAACACCATGAAAAGACCACCAAACAGTTACCATTACCTTTTTATTGGTAAGCTTTGCTTTTGGGCACTGTTGCGGCGTTTGACCTGGTGTCAGCTATTGCATTTTTCGCTTACGGTTATCGTAAAGAATTCACTTTTCAACATACGTCACAATTCGATCCAATATTCATTCATTTCTGTGCCGATTCAACAAGGCAACACAAGTTTCAACACGCATTTTTTTCTGCAGATCAGTCAAATCATGAGGCACCCTTTTTCATATTTTTTTATCTTATTGATTTATTATAATGGTCATGTCAATGGTTCATGAGGCGCTCGTAGCCAGTTGCACTCACTAATCGGTAAACAATTAGCGAGGTTAAGCAACGCTGGGTGCGGTCAGTCTATAGATGGGTGACCGCTTAGTGGTATTTCATCTGAGGTGTCTCCGTGCTTCGGAGGGCACGTTAAAAGTTGATTCCCAGTTGTTGCCAAATTGACAGCAGTCGTTCAGCCATGTCAGAGGCCTAAGGGCGGCTTGAACAACTCTTGACAACTGGTTGGCCATTAACCATACGAAAAGAAGAAGAACGTTAAATCATGCCGCTAATTCCTAGGTAGTTTGACTCGGATCGGCTACCGCCATCTCCGCCATCTCTGTGGTTCGTTCTTCAAGTCGAAGTTGCCATTACGAAAGCGTTTAAACCAAAAACGCACGGTGCGTTCATTAGCAGTCTCTTCTCCAAACGCAGCGTTGATATTGCAAGTCGTTTTTGGCGCGTTAGTTACGCGTCGAAACTCGTATTAAAAAATTACTCGGATTTTCGAAGTATCCATCTTTCCCGTCTAAGTTGAATAAAAAATATATTGAATGTCGAAAATCGAATGTTGTACATTTTTTAAAAGAAAAATATTATAGGTATCATGTGGAAAAAGTTTCACTCGAAAATCTATCACCATGAAGGTTTTATTTCAATTCAAAGTACATATCTATTACTATACAACGACAACTTCATACCCTTTAACTCCTATTATATATATTATGTGTATATATTTTATAATTGTTGTATGCAACTGGCTTGACGTCCGTACGTAACGGTGGCCTCCATTGAAAATCAGCGTTGCGGTAATACGGCAGCATTATCACAACTTCAAAGCTGAATGGAGACCATTTGTTGCCACAATAACTATGTATTCTCTCTTCTTGTATGTCATCTCTTAATGTGAACTACTTATATAATTGTATTTTATTTTACTATTTTATAATAAAACCTATGTATAATATTGTCTTCTGTTTACGCGAATGTTATTCATTGAAATTAAACTACTATATACGGATTTTATCGCGTTGTTTATTTATCACTGTATTACATAATTTTAAAACTATTACACTACTATTACTACTATTGAATTTTACTAATTTATAAGCTAATAAAATTATTTAAACTATGAAATCTATTTATATTTAGGTTTACACTTTTCCCGACGTTTCGGTTGCTTTTCAGCAGCCATGGTCACGGGGTCTCCGTGACCGTGTGATAAATAAACAACGCGATAAAATCCGTATATAGTAGTTTAATTTCAAAAAATCCTATGTAGTTATTAGTAACCTATGTAGTAGTCTTTGTGGCAATAAATGTTTTCTTTCTTTCCTTATTTTATAAATTTCTCCATGTTTTGTCCTATAATCTATATCTATATTAGTATTATAATGTTAGTATTATAAGGAGGATTGTTTAACAATTTAACTCAAAAACTACTCAACGAAATTATGAGAATTCTTTCACCATTAGAAAGCTATATTTTCACCGGAACGGAGCGACGGAGAGATTATGTCAGGCGCACCGGGGGAAAGATATACCTGTAATACCGACTAAACCTACTACGGTGTTCTTCGACATAAACACAGACATAGTCGGCGAGGCCGCGCGAATCGCTTACACATGCAATCGCGATCCCGCCGTGGTTTCGGCCCGCCGCCGTATGAAACGGCAGGCCACTAAACGAAAAGACCTACCCTTTAGGTACTTCTACATTTAAACCCTACTGTCCCGAGTAGATAGGGTTTCAGGGGGAGAACTATGGGTCTTCCCCTTAGGATCAGGGTACTATGGGGTCAGGCTAGCCCACTGCGCCTCGAAAGGCGTGTTCTATCGGCCACCGATTTGAGTTTGCGGTGCCTGACATTGAGGTTGAACTCGTAGTGACTATGTGGTTAGCCGCATGTTTGTTGCTCAACAAGCACGTGGCGTTCGGACTCATGCACGGCTAGTGCAACCAGTCGGTTCTCGCGAGGCACGGAGTTGTCTTTAGCGAAGTGGCGGCGTGAAACCTGCCACAACACATCTCAGCCGTTTGCCTGCTCAGCAAGTAAGAGTCATAGCTAGAGTGACTCGGGCAGTACCCGGCTTGTAGGCCAAAATGGGTAGACGTATGGATGTACGTTGGGAAGTGAGCGTGCCTTATATAGCTCCGGCACCATACCAGGGATATGAAAGGCGGCTTCTCCGTCGGCTTCAGCGAGGTTATCGTTAGCAACTCTCATAGTTGCGAGTGGTGAGCGGCTTTATTGCTCCGGCACCTATCTGGACAATAGGTAGTGCCACTTGGACACGAGGTAGCTCGCTATAACGAGAACTGGATCTTTGGATTTGGAGACAAGACCTATTTATAACTGGTCCCTGAAGGTGCTTTCGGACACTGGAAGGTACAGCGGCTCTCACTATATACCTAAAGGTGGGTGAATGGGAACGCTATATCATACACTTAAGTAGTAAGTAGAGGAAGGGATCTGTGCCCTTGAGGGGGAACAAATACACGACACAGAGGCACCCGTGGGTACACTACCTATCCTAATCTAACCTACTTTTATGTGAGCGAAGCTAGTAATAAATAAAAATAAAGTTGATTTACTTTTTTAACCATGAATACGAGAACTAGTGCATATGCGCTGAATGTGTAACGATTACAAGATGACGGACAGAGCTAAACACGATCTGACTGACCAATTTGGGTTGCTGCCTATTTGTTACAATAATAATTAAATAAATTAATTTTTAAGAGATTATCTTTGTAGGCTGTATCAGTACAAACATGGTAAAGTGTGTTTACCTATAACCAATTAATTTGAAACTTACTAATATTTTCTTACGTTAACGGTAATGTTATACATAAAAATTTAAATTAAACTACTTTATACGGATTTATTCACTTTTATTTTAAAACCCTTTTATAATATAATTTTGAAGATTTAATAGTATTGTTTAAAATTATATAATAAAAGTGATTTAAAATAAAAATGCGTCGAGGTCCATATAGTTTAATTTCAATAAAACATACTACTTTCGTGTTTATATTATGCTTTGATCGTTTTATAGAGCCCAAGTAGAAAACTCTCCACCATTGGCCTTATTTAATAATATCATACTTCTTTAACAAAGAAGAAGTACAGACTTCAGTTGTTATACTCATTTATCACTACGTTTGATTTTTTATTTATACAAATACGTTTTCTCTCTAACCTGATCTTTCAGAGCGGTTTATCGATCCGGCCCAAATCAGCGAGGTTACACTAATTACAAAATCCATAGAAACCACAATAGACAGTAGTTATTCTCCATTTCCTTTAGCATACCTCGCCAACATCATTAAGTTAAACGCACATTTAGCAGAATTTAGGTAACCTAGTTTGCATATGAACTTAAGTAATAATAATAATTATTATTTTTTATTATCAGGTAAGCAGTTGTGTACAACTGATAAATGCCTATATCCGACTACTGCATTACATGTTCATTAGGTTGAGTTGAGCAGATGTTTATCTAGTCAATTCTATTTACGTATGCCATAGCTTTTGATAGATTTCAAAGAGTATCTATTCTGCTTACGTACCTACTGCTAATAATGTTTATTAATAAATAACAATATAATGTTTATTTCATTTTATACAATAAATAACAGATTACATTGGGAGTTACCTTTTAAACTAAATTATGCTTATTGCATACTCGCTATCTCTAAATATTAATTATAAAAATAATATTAACGTTACATGCTTGGGTTTCAGCTGAAAAACAGCGTTGCGGTCATCCGTAGCAAAGGCTGAGCTGGAACCTTTTGGACACACTGACAACATTTGCCAAATTGTCTTTTTTTTTTTGTTTGTTTTTCTTCTTGTTTGGTTTCTTCTTGTTTGTTTTTTAATTTTAGTAATAATTAGAAAAAGTAAACGATTGTACTGTTACCATGTTGATATGTTGTGTTTGTGTGTGTCTAATAAATTACTTTTCTTTCTTTCTTTCTTTCTTACATGCAAGACATTTTTATTTTATATAACTTGCATGGTATGATAAGTAAAAGATTTATATTAATGTACATACGTCCAAGGCCTTCAAAGATATCTCTTTGAAGGCCTTGGACGTGTCTATGTACATTAATATAAATCTTTTACTTATCATACCATGCAAGTTATATAAAATAAAAATGTAACAGGTATGATATCTCATACATAGCTTTTTCGTGTGTAAGTGGGTAGTGAGTGGTAAATGGAACCTCGTCGAAAGCTCGTCGTTTTGGTAATGGTTCAGGTCGCAACTCTCCAAGTCCGCCAATGAATTCGCCAATGCTCGCAAGGTGGGAGAACCTCTCCCCATCCCACCCAGATGTACAGTCGTAAACCTACACATAATTAATGAAATACACAAGAGATATTGTAATTGAGAGCACGGCCGCAGGCAGCAGCACTTTAACATACCGGCCGGTAATTGGGACGTCAGTGGATAAGGCTTTTCAATTAACTAATAATACATGCACCACTGTTGTGGTGCATGTATTACCTGTATAGCAAAAGATAGTGAGATATAAGATATAGTATATAGTATATAGATAGTGCAAAGATAAGATTTGAGTAAAACCCCCTAATGTTGCAACGGGTCACTTCCGTGTTTGGTGTTATAAGGAAAACATTTTCTTGCTTTTTGAGGGTGTTTGATATGTTGGTGAGGATCATCTATACCGAGAACCAAAGGGCGGCATAAGTGCTTCGATTTATCGACACGGCGTACAGGCTATGAGGCCTACCCTGATGTATCAGCCAAGACTACTCCAGACTCCACGTCCGCAGGCTGGCAGTTAAGCCTTCCAATGCGAAGATTATGTTATCCACTACGCTCGCTACTTATTTACGCGCGACCAGTAGAGAACCGTTTTTCTAGTCTCTCAGACTGCATAGACCAGAGTCAGTATTATATGCATCGCAGGTCCCCCACTGTCAACAAAGAATATTCTCGAGTGCTCTGGTGCTCTTGAAATCCGTAGTCCTTGCCTACCCATCTAGGAAACAGGTGTAGCGAGCCTATGTATGTACGAAAGTTAATTAATTATGCTTATTGAAGTCATCAATTAATAGTGACTAGATAAAAACGATATAAATAATGATTTATTTACTAAAGTAAATGTACCGTACCACTTACCACCATTTTGGTAAAAGAATTGCCATTGCATGCGCGAGAATGAGACAGCGCATTGCAGAGTTTATCATAGCTTTGTATTGATATCACGGATGCAATGTGTATTATGTGTATTATTCTGGTATTATGGACAATGTAAGAGGTGCAGTGCCAACGAGCATGGCTGTCTTCAATTGACTTTCTTAAAATGTGTTCGAGATCTGGCAATTTATTGTCTTTAAGGCATCACGCTACAATTGCATAACACTCCATCCAAAAACTTGCCTCGGGCCAGCACTGCTAATATACCTAAAGCCTCCCCCGTGAGGTTTAAGGCATAGGTATTAAATTATGGGTGAAACAAATCTCTGACTAACTCTTAGGAATACTCGATGAGCCCACGTATACACGAGTATACCTATACACGAGTTCATACAACTAGATTTTGTCTGTTCTTTACTGTTGATTTTGGATTATATTTCCATAAAGAACTTGCTTTTGGAAGTATTAACACCAACAAATTTGAGTAGGTAAGCATATATATATAGGTTTTGAGACCCCAGCAATAATAAATAGCTCGTTTCTTTTGGCTCCAGCTCTGTGGAGTTGTTGCTAAGTAATTATTACGCAAATCTTTTATAAGTAAAACATTATGCCATGGTACCAACTAACAACAAGTTACACGTAACGTAAATACATAGATTTACCTCTGTATATCGATGAGGGGTAAGCAGATGTATATCGCACCCATATATCACCTGCTGTGTTTTATCGAAACGTACGGACCCAATGATTATTTCTTATTCTGATACCCAGGAAAAAATGAAATGCTTGATGCACTACCCGCCGGCTAGGGGACGGCACCGGCGGGGCGTGTGGGACTCACCAGCCGAGTGCTGGTATACCCACTAAAAAAACCTGGGATGTTCCCTCTCTCACCCAATGGGGGGGGGCCAGTTGGGAGTCTAAAAAGATTCATCCATAGCAGCCTCCCCCCCCCCCCCGTGTGGGTGCCGGCCGGGTCAATTGGACCCGACCTCCTCTCGTCCCCGGGTGAGAGCATTTCACTGCTCTCCCCTTTCGACGTAAGAAGGCGCGTGGGAACACCGCGCGCGCCCTCTATGGGTTCTTACTCACGGGTGGCAGGGTCCCCTGAGGCCTTGCCACCCAGAACCCTTAGGTAGGGGGAAGGAGAACGACATAAGCGCGTCTCCTGCGCCCCCTCTTCCGGCGGCGGATATCCGGGGCGTAAGGATCTTCCTCACGCCCCCGCTCCGCCGCCTCATTGCACCCCAGCACTTATCGTCACCGACCATCATGGATACGACGGTCGGCAACGAGAGGTCGGGGCCAATCACTGCGACCAGGGCACAGCGCTCCTCGGCCCACGCCGGACACTCCTCCAGCGTGTGCTGCGCCGTGTCCCAGTCGCACTCCTCGCAGTGGTGACACCTGGTTGTCGGCTCCCTACCGGCTATCTTGCACAGGTACTCTCCGAAACAGCCGTGTCCGGAGAGCACCTGAGTAAGCCGGTCGGCGCCGTCTGTCCGTCCACTGCCTTAGCACCGGACGGACAGCCTCGACTGTCCTCACCCCGTAGCGGGGCTGGGCTGACGCGAAAGTTCCAGCGGCCGTCGAGGTGGAGCCCCAAGTATTTCATACTCGGCTCCACCCCGATGCGGACCCCTGCAACTATGATGTGGGCATCTGGTGGCGGCGCCCGCCGAGGTTAAATAACCCTGAGGTAACTTAGGTATCGAACACAAATCCTCATAAACATATATCACCTGCTGTGTTTTATCGAAACGTACGGACCCAATGATTTTTTCTATCTATCTAGATATTGACACTAAGTTAAATAACCCTGAGGTAACTTAGGTATCGAACACAAATCCCCATAAACATGAGTCACATTCTCTGCCGCTGCGCCATCAAGGCAATCTATTAGTATGTTAGGATATACTTAACGTGCTTATCCTACGAAAGCCTAATCTTGTGAGTTTGATCCCCAAACGGCATTAAAGTATATATCCACTTCCTGTCAAATATAATATCGCCGCAATAAATCATCAGTTGATAATAACGCGACTCAAAATCTTTTACTTAACTGACCATTAAGCTATCCATATATGTATGTACATCCAATCAGTACTGTTTGAGTGGTTTAAGTGGTCGCACCGCTACTGTCGCTGCCCGAATGCTGTAGGTTCGATCTCCACACGGGACAAAAATGTATGTGATAACAAATAGTTGTACCGAGACTTCGTGTTATTTGTGACCGTTGTTTAAATTTTCGTATGATCCTCCCGAAACGGGAACAACAAAAACAAAATTATATGCGCTAGTAAAAAATGGGAGATGTTTGTTGTTTGTATAAAAGGAAAGGCCATCATGAGATTATATGCTATCTTGTAATGCTATTCTTGAGATGCACATCATCTCAAGAAGGCACTGTGGCAAACATGACCCGCAAACACATAGGCAACCAAAACTATTTATATCTTACTATACCACCTATTTATATCTTCTATAAAAAATCTCGTGTCACGCTGTTTATGGTCGCACTTCTCCGAAACGGCTCCACCGATATTTAGGTTTTTTTTTAATGTAGGCATATTTGGTAGGTAGGAAAGTAGGTCGGAAAGTATATTTTATACCGCTAGGTGATTAGGGTGTCACTATCGAATAAATTTATATGGAAGAACAATGTTTTCCGGGTCAGCTAGTAATCTTATATAACCCTTTCTTTATTCCTTGCTTTAAACTGTTCGAACATTACACGTACATATAACTAGATTCTCGAATAGGTAAACAGAGGCGAGTAAGTCCTAAACCCCTAATTCGACAGCTATTTTACATAGACCCACGTAATAGTGGACGAGCCTATTGCAAACTACCTGACGCTATCCCAGACTCCGTGGTGCCCAATAACACTTAGGTTAACCTAAGAATCGAGTCCGGAACTTCAAGCACAACAGTCGCATTCTCTACCGCTACGTCATCAAGGCAATCTTTGGTAAACTGTTAGGATGATAAAATACTTCACGTATGTTTGATCTCCAAATACGATAATAATACGTGATCTACATAATTTCTGTCGAATAAAAAATGTTTTTAGTAGGTATATGCTATACCTACTAAAAACATTTGAACCTATACAGTAATAATATCTTGGTTAAAATGAAACCAACACTTAACCTTTTATCCAATTATATGTTACTTTTGCAAAATATCGGCAATTCCAAAGGAATATTTGCTTCAATACACATTATTTATCGTTAATTTATTGAAAACCCGATTTGTATTAATTTCATCAATATTGTTATATTAATCTAATGCTACAAATGCATTCTATATTGTTTCGCCGACTTATACACCTAGTGCTACAAGGATCTAACGACTACGGTACGCAAGACATAACCTTATAAAACATACCTACACAAAATTACGGTAGATCATACTATATACGAAAATATAGCTCAATCTACACATATCATAAAATTGTAACAAATTGACGTCTGTACATATGAGATAACTAATAAAACATTATGTAAGGTATATTTATAAGAGCTAAAGAAGCCAAAACATTGTTTTTTGTATTGTTGTCTGTCTGTATGTTCGGGCGCGCATCACGCAAAAACACAATATTGAAATCGGTTTTCCCAGTCGTATTGCTAGAAGTCTTACTTAAAATCTGGTGTATTTTTCATCTTGATACGCTGAGTAGAAGTCAAAGAATATGTACAGGTACCTACATCAAATTCCACACGTACGATGTCGCGGGCCAAAGCAAGTTTTGTAACAAAATCATTTAAAGTGCTGTGAAATGTTTACGCGGCTGGCAAATAGCGGCGACGACGATTATAGACATCCAATCACAGTAGACTTGTTTGAACATCCGTTCACGTTTATATTTTTTGCATTTAGTCTCAGTGAAAGGGCTAAAATCACGGTGCTTTAATCTAAAAAACTAGGCTGAGCTACTTGACCGAAAATAGCCGAAACCAAAACTTATTTCTATTCTTCTTTCAAAAGTTATTTTCTACAATAATAATAATAGTAAAAACAGACATCATTATCTCATCATGAGGCTAACGCGATATTGGAGGGCACAGTCCACTAGCTTTTAAACTACCACCTTTCTTGATATAAACAAAAATTTATCACTAGGTTAAATAAAAGCGCACAAACCGCAGGGCATCTTGTGGCGAGCTGAATGTGAGTGGCGACACTGCAGTCCTGAATACCTCAGAGAGCCGGTTAGGGCCTCGTCCCCGGCTTGCTGTTACTGGCTGACTGGGGTGGAACTTCAAGAGCGCCCGTAGGACTGTCAACTCTGGCTTGCCTTGGTCGGTCGGTCAGAGGGAGGCCGGTAGAGCTACATGCTTGGGGGTGGAAGTGTCATTTTCAAGGGCATAACTACGAGGAAACCCGCTTTGGGTCTCCGTTTTCACGAGACCCATATATTAGAACCCATACGTAGCAATAGTCCTACGCCTGCTGCGGCTAGTGCCGCTGTAGTTGTTCCATCCCACCTTTGATTAAAACTCTCGAATGGCCTCTTCACGTTGGACCCATGTCTCCGTGTAAGCCTCCCAAAGGGCCGGGTATTTTCCTAATGTATAAGGGAAATACCCGTGAAAGAGAAACAAAATAACAAAAGTCGCCTCCCCCACTTGGAGTAATTCTTAGGTCGCGGGTGACTTTACAAACATTCAGACAACGGACAAAAAAGAACACCCAGACTCAGAACAACCATTTGTGGATCACACAAATTGAATATTATCTACCTCCAAAATGGATTCATTCAATAGTTACCATTTTCTTATCATAACATTGCCAATAATCTTCAATCAATTAGATGTACTGCAAGCTGCATCGGTTTAAGCTGGTAATAGCTTCATAATTTAATAATAGTATTATTGTAATCGTATCATATTAGAATCCATTTGAGATATACTGAGTAATACCGACTAATTAATTAGCTATTCTTAAGCGGATTAAGCGTCCTTTAGCATCCGATCTAAACTGTTTGATTTCTGTTCCTATTTTTCTCGCTTTGATGGAAAAATGATTTGCCACTAGAGAGCTTCGATTTATACTCAGAATGCACTTAAGAGATTAAATGAGCGAATCAAAGAGCAATACCTAATCTAAATTACCTGTAAAGTCAGCCTGCCCGGGCAAATGAACATTAAGCCTACCATGAAATGTAAATGCTAAAGTTTCAGGCCCACTGTTCGTACTCTGAAACACATTTATTTCGAAATTAATCCTGAATACCTCCTTGATATAAGAATAATAATAATTTATTTGAATTAAAACATTTACAATTGGTTTTGTTATCGTTCTTTGCGTGCTGCCCACACGCAGACCTTATCGATTGATCAGTTTATCCATATCTAGAGATAATGATAAAATCTTTATAAAAACATTGTATCTTGTAATAAGAACACTTTAAAATATAACAACGTAAAATTGTAAGTGAAAATGCTATGTACTATTTCACCTTAAAAGAGTAGTGGTGATCTAGTATGAAACTGTGGACTGTCACGCAGTGGTCTATAGTTCGATCCCAAAGCAGGCACCTCTAACTTTTCGAAGTTATATGCGTATTAAATAACTAATTATCGCTTTACGGGTGAAAGCTAACATTGCGAGGAAGTTGCATGTCTAAAAAGTTTTCCATAATTTTCTCGAAGATACGTAAAAGTCTGCTAACTTTGTGCAGAAGAAAGAAAATCGGCATCGTGGTTTTATTTTATATAAATAGTATCAATCATCAATATTTTTGAAATAGCCAATTCAAATTCTAACTTTTATTAACTTATAGTTGCTTGTATTTAGGCTACTATGGTTAATTATAGCGAGTGAACAAGGAAATACGAGCAGACACTAAGCGATATAGTATTGAAATTTTTCTATCGGGAAGATAACACTAATGCTGGCATAATTCTACGTTTAGTGTCTATATTCTTTATAAAACTATTTTTACATTGTTTAATTCAGTCAGCTTTTGTCAGAGTCGTTGAATCATAGAAGAGGTAAGAATAACGTATAGCAACGACGCCTGCTAGACATTTATCTTGCTTTTCTTCTTTTCAAATGATACAATAGAATAGAAGAACACTGCTCATAATGTTGCGAGCCTCCGCTGTGCTCTGTGCTGTGCTGGCGAGATTCGGCTTCGTGTTCCCTGAGTACACCGCATTACAATAATCCTTTAATAATATTTGATTTTGCTAGTGCTACTATAATGGCAGACAAGTATAAGTACACTTGTAACAACCGCTCAACAATGGCTATCAATCATGTTATGCCGAATCCCATAAAAAGTGACACATGCTGAGTCTAGGAAGTGCTCAGAAAACAATGTTCACGACACTTTTGTGACTTATTTTCTATATAGAAGCTAAGTCAAACGTAACGTCAATAAGTCAAACATAGTCCCAGATAAAATTAATAATTATAAACCCCTCTGGGACAGTCGTTTTCTCCTCATAAGACTAACACAATATCGGAGGGCACAGTAGACTAGCTTTTAAATGACACCTACACCTTATGATATAAACAAAAAATGTACCACCAGGGTAAATAAAAGCGCACAAACCGCAGGGCAGCTTGTGACGAGCTGAATGTGAGTGGCGACACTGCAGTCCTGAATGCCTCAGAATGTCGATTAGGGCCTCGTCCCCGGCTTGCCGTTGCTGGTTGGCAGGGGTGGAACTTCAAGAGCGACCGTAGGACTCTTAACTCTGGCTTGCCTTGGTCGGTCAGTCAGATGGGGCCTCTAGAGCTATATGCTTGGGGGCGGAAGTGTAATTTTCAAAGGCGTTATGCCTACGGGGAAATCCGCTCCTGGACTCCATTGTCACGAGACCCGAAACCGAAAAGGCGAAACCGGCACCGCACCACTCGGCACCCCTAGCCGCTCGCACCGGTGTTGCACCCTACAGCTGGCTTGTATGCCTGTGGTTGTATCCCTTGGTGGCTATTCAGGGGGTCCATCTAGTGAGTTGGCGAGTCACCGACTGCCCATCCGATTGAGATTCTATTAAAGTATTCAGGGCAGACTCTGTTTTTCATCCATAGTTACCATTATACCGGTCCATCAAACACCCATAACCCAGAAATATTAGAGTAGTAGGTATTCCATCCCACTTGAGATTAAAACTCTCGAAGGGCCTCTTCACGTTGGACCCATGTCTCCGTGTAAGCCTCTTAAAGGGTCAGGTATAAAATAACACATGCAATTCAGTTACTTGCAATGCCATCGTACGACTAAAATAGAACTAATGTTGGCAGTTAAACTCCATATTCGATAGATGGCGTTGTGCATATGACGTCATTTTTAAGTTTTTCCGCGGCAGAATGACCCTCGCCCGTGTTTGCAATTGTTCTGAGTTTCATAGTTCATATATTTTCCTTGAAAATGCCTTCTAGAAAAAAACAAACCTTTCGCTACATAGCTGAAATGCGAAAATGATGAGACTAAGTAAGTCTCAGGAATCAGTAGAAGATCATGAAACGCGGTTATTGGCTGACCAAGAGCACCACGTACACTCACTTGAATCTGAAACTTTCACGGAAAAGGAGTCGCGCTTAAGTTCGCAAAGAACTCTGACCTCGACTTTGCACTCCCAAGAGAGCATCGTGGAATGCAGAGCGCGTTTGACCTCTGACCGAGAGCGTCACACCCTCTCACTCGAGTCTGAGTGTCTCTCACAAAGAGAACAACGATTATTAATAGCTAGAGATAACTAAGCAAATAAACAATGAAAGTTATTTTGCATCTGAAAGGGAAATAATAGATGAAGTGAGACGAGCAGACACAGCAGAACAGCGTCAATTTCGCCTAGAAGTTGAACGATCTCGATACCATCTAAACAGAGGTACAAATGCAACGCTGATGAATCTATACATAGAATATGATGATACAAATATTGTTCTACCTTGGGACAATAGGGAAAAATCAGGATTTACATATTCATCTAGAATTGACTATGCGGTCTTCACCTCCGTGGGTGATGTGACAGAAATTTTCGTCTTGCTCTGAAATGGAGGATATATATAAATGAAATGTGCTGCTCAAGTGGAAAAATTGTTCTTCTAAATTTTCAAGATTTCTCACACTTTAAAACTCTTCTTCATGGCGATGATCCCCAGTCGAAACATATTTTAGATAATATCCGTTTATATAACAGTGCTTGCCAAATGACATCCTTTGGGCAGAACAAATAACGGAGGGACCGTTCGTGCCAACCTTCAAAGTGCAAGGTCAAGTTTACCATCTTATAGGATCTTTACTGCCAGAAAATGAGCCCAAATTTCTCCAAATTTATTTTGTGTATGATTACACGGAACAGCTCAATGTTAGAAATGTCCATTTTCCCCAGTTAAATTCTGCGTTGGAGTCAATGCCGCAGGGCAGCAATGATTTCAAAATAATCATAAGTGCAGATAGACGTCCTGTGAGTGAACACCGTGGAAGACACAATGCACCCGTCGCAGATGAAGTTGCAGTTGTTTAAGTCGACTAGGTGTAAGAGGCGTGACATCGTGTTGCGCACTCGCTATGACTTACGCACGCATTTACGAAACGCACCGAGCTTACGACTCCCTGCAATATCCATTAATTTATTGTCATGGTCAATTTTTGACTGCACCAAGTGAACCCTACTACGGGAATCACCAAATTTCGTAAAACATATCGGCACAGCAATATTATTCCTACCATTTACAAATAAAGCATACCGTTTCGTATATTTGCAGCGATCTCGAGGTTTGTTCAGCCAATTTATTGTGGACATGTATGCAAAAATAGAAACTGAACCTTTAAAGTACATTCGCACTAACCAGCGACGTTTACGCGCTGAAGAATAAGTGCACTTGCGAGACGTCATGCAATCAGTCGAAAACTTGGGGTGGTTAATCATTTTGTGATCCAGTTTTACGGGCGGTCTGCGGTATATGCACGAAAGAACACAAGATGCCTTTTATTACGTCCGTAAAGCCGGCCGGCCGGACCTTTTTATAACGACCACAACGAATCCACAATCCAAAGTGACTGATATTTGTCAGACGCTTCTCACAGGACAGGCGTCATACGATAAGCATGACATTATTGCTAGGGTTTTTAATTTGAAACTTAAAGTTATGATTAATCTTCTTACAAAGGAGAAAGTTTTCAGTTGAACTCTTTGTTTCATTTATAGCGTCAAGTGGTAAAAGCGTGGTTTACCACACGTACACATTTTTAGAAGCTAGAAGAAAAATTTGTCCCGACGCTGTAGACAGTGACATATGTGCTGAATTGCCAGACCTTAGTGCAGATCCGATTTTGCATGACATCATTAAAACACACATGGCTCACGGGGCATGTGGCGTTTTAAATAGAGAATTACCGTGCATGAAAGATGGTCCGTATTTAAAAATATAAGATAAGATAGAGCACTTAAAGAACTAACTATGGCGGGAGAAACTGGGTATCTGCTGTACCGGCGAAGATCACCCTCACAAGGTGGTTTCACGGCTACTATCAGATTCCGTGGACAATAAATTATTTTAGACAATAGATGGGTGGTACCGTATTCTCCAGTTTTATCAAAAGTATTTCAAGCACATATTAATGTTGAAATATGTAATAGCGTCGAGTCCATAAAATATATATGTAAATATTTTAATAAAGGTAGTGATCAAGCCATGATAGCTCTGAGGAAAGAAAAAATATTAATTAAAAGTCCGAGTACCAATCATTCTACTCAGAAATTTAAATCTTTCAAAACTATGCAAATGTCATCGAAGCCGAAATTTTAACAGGTTGCGACACCGGTGCCGTAGTTTTCATTCCCAGGATCCTCACTATTCCCAATAATTTTCCTTTTTGTTTCAAACGCGTGCAATTCCGAGTAAGCCTCTGTTACGCTATGACAAAGACCATAGCCAGACATTATCCGTTGCGGGGGTTGACCTTACATTGCTTTTCACATGGCCAACTTTATGTTGCTCTATCACGTGTTAGCAACCTAAACAACCTTTTTGTATATGCTCCGGGAGATTCCACTGCTAATATAGTATATAGTGAAGCATTAACATAATCAAGTGTCTAATTGAATAAAGTTATAAGTCCTTAATTAGCAAATTCTTTATTAGTCTGTGGCTTGAACACCGTCTAGCCCAAACTAAGCAGAGCTTATACTATGGGTACTAGACAATGGATAAACATATATATTATTATATACTTTTTTGTTAATACATACATATTATACAATTATCCATTAATAATAATAATAATAATATTCTACCACATACACACAACACCATCTAGCCCAAACTAAGCAGAGCTTGTACTATGGGTACTAGGCAATGGATAAACATACATATATACAATTCTTTTTTGTAAATACGTACATATTTTGCATAGAAAATAAATAATAAATCTGGCAATTGAAAACTTACCCGACACTTTCTAACACCTTCGAAAAAAATCATGTATCTAACGATAAATTAACGTGATATTTTATTATTTGGAAACCAACAGTTATAATATTCTATTTATATGAAATACACATAAATATGTTACATACAATTGCTAAATAAAAGCAAAACATGTAGAAGGGAGACCCTTTATGAGAAAGATGGCGTAAGAGCATTGTCTACCTACGCAAAAGTCTGTAAAAAACGTTTTATTTTTAAGTACACAAGTTGCCGAGGAAACCATAAATCTTAAAAATATTTGTTTTCACGTTACAAGAGGGAAGGAAAATACTTGACCTAACAAAACAGAATACTTGAACGTAGAAATCTAACCAGCACTTTACCGGTAGACACGATATTATGGAATTTTACGCCAAGCCGGCGAAACTACGTTCGTTGGAGCGGTATTTGCGAGTTTAATCTTCGTATAGGACAAATATTTGAGTCATACTCGAGATAGCAGTGCCAAGTCTGCCTATTTCTTGTGCTTGATATTACATTGTTTATAAAATTCTCGGACACTGACTTGATTACAGCTAGTGCGGTAATAATGTGTATCTATCTATGTATGTATGTACATGTATGATAGGGATAGGTACATATATTTCATTATCCTCACTAATTAATTGTTTCCGAGCCAAAACCGCTGCAGCTTATGACATGAGATTTGGTTGGTAGGTTGTTATGACGTAGGTTCTTTTAAAGAACTTTTTTTGCAATTCATTCCCTAAAAGGAAAAAAGTGGGGATGAACAGTTGAATGACGTTATTTCATTTTAAATATAAATCCATAGACATTTAGATCTGGTATGGTTTAGATATCAATATAAATGCCTATTATAGTTATGGGCAATTTTGGCTTTGAAGAGATAAAAAAAAAGTAATAGATGATGTAAAAAAAATGTATGTAAATTATGTCAACTTTGAAGTTACACATTAAAGTAGGTATTGGATATTTCGGTTACAAATAAACACGCTTTAAATATCCACTATAACAAAAAAGATCTCAGGCCTGTCACACAAGAATTCTTATTTACTTTTTAATGAACTATCATAGTATGCAATAAAATACGTATGATTCGGTTTTAGTTTTAATATGTTGTATGTTTTGAGTCAATATTTTGGACAAACTAATCTGATTCACTAACTCATTCACAACTGCTCACAACATTGAATAATAAATGTGCGGCCGTTTAAGCTAATTACCTAAGTTGGCAGAATGCATGCCTAGAAATTGGTTCTGAATCAATCCACTCAGGTCATTAATATTATTACGTTGAACTATCGGCATGCCCTTTAAGTCTACATAATTATTAAAACCAAGACTATTATTGCAAATATGACATAGTGGTTTAAGTGATCGTCTCGCCACTTCCACCGCGCTCTGTGTTATGGGTTCGATCATCATACGGGATAAAAATTTGTGTGAGCCATAAAGGGTTGTTCCTAGTCAGGGTGTTCTTTGTGTCCATCGTTTGAATGCATGCAAAGGCCCCGCGAGTTATTTTTAAAGGATACAAAACAAAACACAGGATTTACGCGACCGAAGCCGAAGCCGGCACAGCTTGTTTATTTATATATAATGCCACTACAAAAGTAGGTAGGTATTAGTAACGGTATTTAAGTCTGACAAAGAATTTGCTTACTATTTTTAATACTGTTATATTAGCAAAGAGCGTACGGATACTCAAAGGGAAAAGCCGCTCCCGTTAAAAAGTAGAACACGTTGTCGCCAATTAGCAAAGCAAGGATCGAACACCAAAATGCTGGGACCTGAACCAATTATACCAATACCTTTCTGCCAACTCGAAACATGGTTATACGACAGAATCACGAACCTACACAGAGAACAGTAGGCAGAAACAAAGGCATGCGGAAAGACGAAGAACGCTCTAGCGACCTTATATAAACGTCTGACGCGCAAACTTATGTATAGACGGCATGGAAACCGAGATGACATGGGCTCGCGTGCTTTTACATTTTACAAGCGTGAACTAACAACGGAACAATCCAGAAACAATGAAGGAATCACCTACTGTGCAATACCGGGCCCCTACTATATTTTTGGACGGAGCTGAGGTGTAAAGGCGATAAAGCAACCAGTGTCGCCAAATTCGTTTCCAATATATCAAAAAGGTGTAGTTAGACCTTAAAACATGGCTAGCAAGTCACCATAAACAATCATTATTAATTAGTCATGGAAAAATTGTATACTTAATATAGACCCTACGCGTAGATATAGATATATTACACCTACATTTCGCCAGCTATATTTTAGATACCACGCATTAGGGGATTGCCTATTGCCATAAATGCGACATTTTGCCCGACTGCGATCGTAACGAACTTTATGCCCGACCCAAAAATCTAACACAAGACTGCGCAATCTGTCCCAAGTCTCCTTTGATCGGGTCTGGCACAGCGGTCTTCTCTCCAAGCTGCTGGCATATGATCTTCCCAGCCGGCTAGTTCAAAGGGTCTCCAGGATTTTACACGAGCGAAAAATAAGTGTCCTAGTGGACCGATTCTCTTCACGTTTCGTAAGTGTAAATGCTGGAGTCCCACAAGGTTCTCTCCCACTCTATTTCTTCTGCATATCAATGACATGCTACCTCTTGGTGGCATTCATTGCTATGCAAATGATAGCACGGTTCATGATTGTTACCATCCACAACCACCTAGCAACCGGCAGGATACTGAGAGGAGGCGGGTAAAGCTTGTCACTGACCTCAACAGGGTGTTGGATGACATATCCGCTTGGGGTTCATCTAACCTGGTTAAGTTCAGTGTTAAGAAAAGTCAGGTGTGCGCGTTCAGCTAAAAAAAATCTCTATTCTCTCCACTTCCCACTCTTCGGGGCACCACGCTGCCACTGCAAGATAGTCTTAACATCCTAGGCATAGATATCCGCCACGACCTTAACTCTAGGGATTACATCGAGAATGTAATAACCACAACAGCACGCAAACTCGGGATTCTAAACAAGGTGCGGCGTTTCTTTACTCCTGAACAGCGGTATCTGCTGTACAAGGCCCAAGTCCGTAGCAACATAGAGTACTGTTTGCACCTTTGGAATGGTTGCCACGATGCCTTAGATAAACTGCAGCGTCATGCCGTATGTGTAATCGACAGCCAGGAGGTTGCGAAGGACGTCAAACCGCTACAATTTCGTAGAAACATTGCGTGCCTTAGCGTATTCTATCGACTCTATCATGGCGAATGCTCCGAAGAGTTATTTGATCTCATCCCACCTTCCACCTTCCTTTTGAGAACCACACGTGCTGGTCTTCGTAATCACCGATTGACAGTTAGCGCAATCCCGTCTCGCACCAAAAAGTTCAGCAATTCCTTTTTACGCCATACCATACAACTTTGGAACAGTCTTCCAGCTCATGTGTTCCCTCCCTTCTATGACATTGGGTCCTTTAAACGTAGGGTAAAGAAGCATCTGGTCAGACCGGCTAGACACTGACGACGACTAGAAGACATCTATCTTTTCCTCGTCGTCACTGTCCCTTGACTGTAATTGGGCTTTCTAACAGGTCAGTTATAATCACTTTGCCGCTTTATAAAAAAAAAGCCTAACCGAGGCAAATATGGGAAAAGAAGACTCATATTTAAACAATAATGCTGATGCCGAAAGATTCTATAGGAACGATAATATCTGTATTGTGCTAATAATTATTCTTAGGAAAAGAGTACGAGTCGACAACCGCTGGTATCACTATGACATCACTTGTGAAACATAGTAGATACCATAAACATGGTAGAGTAATACCATGATTGCTTGCTACTTGATATTTCATACATTTCGATAATGCCTTGATTGCATAAAGAAATTCATATCATAATTTACCTTTCAACACTATTGATAAAGTAAATATAAATACGATGATAACCGATAACAAACTACTACTTTCAGATATGTCGTAATTCAGTGTGCTTTGGTGGCCTAGATAGAAAATAATAATTTACCTTGAAGGTTTAAGATAATCGTACGATTACCGGCCACTCATTTATTTAGATAAGGTACTTTATTATTTATAGTATGTACTTATAATTTGTAGGTATTAAAAGTATATCTGCAAAACAATAAGCATGTCTCGTTACAATCAGATTTCGATAACAGAAAGTGCCTTAACATTTAACACATTGTTATATGTTATAGGCATATTCTGTTAAGCTATGGAAGACACTCAACGTTCGTCAGATCTTTTTGCATTTTTGCACTTGCATTTTCACAGTTTTCCAATGATTACGCACCATTTTCCTCCTTGCTATCAAGAGAGAGGAAAACTGTGCGTAATCACAAATGTGAGTACTATGTATCGTAATCTGGAACAAATTACAACAAGTAACGATTGCATTTATTTAGTAATACGCTCTTCTCCCAATTTCTTGGATTGAGGCAAGATTTATTTAAAAGAAGAATGGAAATTCGGTTTTAAGCAACGAATCGACTGATTTTAGATTGTCCTGACCTAGGCTAATAGGTATTTATCACAAACAAATGCATGGTTTTTGTGAATCGTGATCTTTAGAATCAAAGCAGCGAAAGTACGGGTAAAAGCATGTAAACATTATTTAAAAGATTGACACATTAAAGACGGTGTAGAGATAGACATAAAATTGTGTGATCCACAAACTGGTATTCCAAGCCTGGATGTTCTTTGTGATCGTTGTTTGTGAAGTCTCCTGCGACAAAGGGACGTAATTAATTACAGCTGGAGCTGTCTTTTAAAAAATCTGCTGAAGTCAAGTAAAGGATTGCCACTCCCCTGGTTAGTAGGTACCTACCTAGTATGATATAAAGCCGCATACACTACCTATAAGCAGGCGCGTGCGCTTCATACAAGCAAATAAGCACTGCATACCCTAGTCAGCTGGCTTATGTAAATCTATATAATCGAAATCTATTTATTAAATACTACAATATAATATACAGATATATATACACACAAAAACATTTATAAATGAAATGTAGTGCCCTCGCAGAGGTTTCGGGTAGGGCGTGTACCCTACCAGAAATCTTTGTGCACGCCCCTGCCTATAAGTACTACGAGTATATGATAAATTCGAAAGCAATTCGTGTCTGAATGTGTTCAAACAAACTTTACATTACAATATTTGTTTAAAACAAAATACACACATCAACATACTCTAGGGATATTTTATTGTATATTACATTAAATATCTAAAAATCTAAGTATGAAGAATTTTATAATAATTATAGTAAAAATTAAAGAATTGTAGGTTATTCTAAGGTCTTAACTAAAAAATAAAAACATGTCCTGTTTTTATGTTTTAAATTATAATGTTAATGTTTTTATTCGCCATAGAAAATATGTATGATCAAAAATCTTCATTCTTCTTTAAAACCATTAATTTAAAAAAAAGAAAAATCTTTCATAGCTTTTCATTGTAACATGTCCCAGACATACTCAATAGGATCGGAGTCGGGCGACTGTGCAGGCCAATCCAAAACTTGAATATCGTGGTCTTGGAGAGCGGCTGACACCAGGCGTGCCTTATGGGAAGGAGCATTATCGTGCATGAGTAGAAATTCCTGGCCTATTTGGATTTTGCATGTTAATATTCGTAGTATTAATCGCAATTACGATAATTTATTAATTTTGTTAAATAGACTGAGCTACACTCTGGATGTCATACTAATGTCCTAATGCTGACTGAGTAAATGTAGGAGTATCCCCTCTCTACCAGGGTTTCAAACGCAGATGTCTTCGTTTAATAATCAAAATGACGGCATAGTGGCATACGTTAGGAATGATTTGCAATGCACCATTGAAATACCTATGTTCGAAGATGCAAATTGCTTAATAATTAAATTCTCTGACAAGATTGCATTCATAGCTATATATCGCTCTCCCTCATTCAAAGATCTCTCGCCATTTTTTCGCAGTTTAGTCGATATATTAAAACAGTTAGCTAAATATAAGACTATTGCCCTAATCGGCGATATAAACAAAAACATTGAACCCTCTAGTATGGACCCTGTTGCCGATGAATACTTAAATATCTCTGCGGCACATGAAATGCTACCTGCACACACTTTTCCCACTAGGCTAGCAAACTGTCTCGACCATGTTTTGCTGAAGGCCTCACGTATAGCCACCATATTGGTATAAGACTGCGTGAATCCCAAAAATTTATATTCCAACAGTCGTGACATGATATAAAAAATGCAGATTTTACCAACATACTACTCGAGAATGATCCAAACATCGCCGCGGAAAGTTTGGTATACATCTTATCGTCTACCGTTACATCGCTCACTTATATGTCAAAAATTCCTAGTAAAAGACGCATTATTAAGCCTTGGATCACATCTGGCCTTCTGAGATGCATTCGTCACAGGGACAAATTATACCGAACCCAAAAGAAAAACCCACAAAACGAATCCCATAAAATCATTCATCATTTCAAAAAGCCAAAAGTAATCCAAAAGCTACTTGGCTACTTATTAAACAGTTAGCTAATCTATATAGGGACAAAGTGCACTCTCCTGAATTATTAAAGATTTGCGACGCGCCTCTTGTATCTGTCAATAAAATTAACAGCTACTTTGCAAATATAGGCCATAGTTTTGCAGCTAAAATTACCCAATCAGATCAACTTGTATGCTCGGTTAGTGACCCTGCGCCTGAACTTATATGCCCTGTCAATCTGCCCCCGCGAGATTCAATGGTCCTATATAGTGACTGACTGACTGTGCTGAAATTAAAAGAATTATACTCAACCTAAAAGACAAATGTGCTGTAGGTCATGACGGCATCCCAACCACTGTTATTAAGGCTACAAGAGACATTATAATTCCAGTTCTTGTGCGTATATTCAACTTGTGCCTATCTTCGGGTGTATTGCCGGATTGTTTTAAAACTGCCATTGTCCATCCTATATACAAAGGTGCTGGAGACAGGGAAGCTATTTCTAATTACAGGCCTATTAGTGTTCTCTGTACCCTGTCAAAAATATTTGAAAAGTTATCAACGTGAGATTATTAAACTATCTCACAAAATATAACATCCTAGCTGATAACTAATTCGGATTTAGAGCCGGCAGATCTACAGAAGATGCTGTCTTAAAACTAACGAACACTATTGTTGATCACCTAAACAATAAAAATAAAACAGTCGGTGTTTTCCTGGATCTATCGAAAACTTTCGACACTGTTTCCGTACCTAAGCTCTTAAATAAACTAGAAGTTATCGGCATTCGTGGCATTGACCTCGATATATTTCAAAGTTATTTGTCGAGCCGGAAACAGGTAGTCAAACTCGAAAACTTTATAAGTAACGAGGCCAAAGTAAATTTTTTTTTTCCTCGAGGTAGCGTTCTCGGACCAACCCTATTTCTCATCTATGTAAATGAGTTGTGCCAGTTACCTTTAATACAAACTGAAATGGTCATATACGCGGATGACACAGCTCTTATAAAGCAAAGACTGGTCCGGAGCTCAAGAGAATGCTGAAGAGGCCTTGAAAGTGATCATGAACTGGCTCACCTCAAATCTTCTCACGCTGAACATAGCAAAAACTAAATTCATAACATTCGCCCCAAGTACCATTAGCCAAACGCCAAACTCATTTAAAATCAAAGCACATACCTGCCCACTCAACAATATAGCTTCCACTTCTTGCAACTGCTCACGAATAGAACGCACCGAAAGTATTAAATATCTCGGTGTAATAGTAGACAATATTCTAAATTGGAAACAGCAGGTAGAGTGTAATGTGATTCATATCAGAAGATTAATTCATGTACCTATTTAAAAAGCTTAGGGCTGCCGCCGACTTTCAATGCCTAATTACGGTTTACTTTGCTCTTCCACAGTCGGTTCTCAGTTACTGCATAACAACTTGAGGGAGTACACACAAAATGTCTATGTTACGAATTGAGAGAGCTCAGAGGGCAGTCCTAAAAGTATTAGCATATAAACCAATCAGATTTCCGATATTTGATCTATACTCACTATGTAATGTCTTCACAGTCAGACAACTGTTTATACTTCAGGCAGTTCTTAAAAAGCATAGCTCCGTACACTTTGACTCTGACTATCTCACTAAAAGGCGCTCTGATAGAATCTGCAAAACTGTACTTAGCAAAACGGCAAGTAAGTAAGTGGTAAGTCGTCAATACAAACACATTAGTTCTAAAGTTTATAATAACATCAATAGAAGAATTAACATATACCCCTTAACCAAGAATTTACTTCGTAGAAATTTGTCTGATTGGCTGAAACTTATGACTTATGATGAAATTGAGCAACTTATGGTATCATAAACACACATACAC
Source organism: Catocala nupta (assembly GCA_963675205.1). NCBI lineage: Eukaryota > Metazoa > Arthropoda > Insecta > Lepidoptera > Erebidae > Catocala > Catocala nupta. The sequence goes on along the minus strand of OY776078.1, from coordinate 31,556,437 downwards.
ACACACAACACACACACACATACACACATTTTTGCAGCTATCAACGTTTCTATTGTAAAATTTATGTAATCTTAATTTGTTCCAAATAAACGTTATTATATTATTATATATGAAAGTCACCGACCGCAATTGCCACGCCGCAATGCTGGAACACGTAGCGGTCTTCGAGCATCAAGATGATATGATACCAGTAGCTGGTGGTCTTCATACTAGTTGCATCGCTGTGATATGTTGGGTTGTCTTCTGGCGGTCATTTGAAGAAATCGATCCTGATTCTGCGTAGTAACATGATATCTACCCGTGGGCCGTTCAACCACATCTCCGGTACTGCGATAATGTGACCTTAAGAGGAAACACCACGGGCGAGAGAATTGAGAAATAGGTATTTGTAAAATCTATTGCTGTCGCGCAGTGCTCGCAGAGCGTGATAGAGACAACTGCAGATTGGACCGAAAATACCTATAAAAGTACACAAAATCAACGTTCCGTAGTCCCCTGATTCCTTCTTCAATACTTGACCGATTAAACTACTTATTACACAAAAAATTGAAGAAAGGCTTTGGCCGTGTTTCTATGTTTTTCTTTTTTTATACAATCTACACAAATTTGTTTTCTGGATGTTTGAACACAGCGGAAAATCTGACCAATTTTTGAGGTTTTTGAAGGCTCATATCTCTTTTAATAATTAATTAATGAAAAAAAGGAAAACATAGGGACATGCCAATAGAGACTATACATTTTTTTTTAAAATATTGTTTTTCTACTGGCATTATCCAGGGAGGAAACAGGGGACTACTTTTGTATGGAAAAACTGCCCTTGTGTTTCCTCTTAACCTTGATATTACATTTTAGCTGCTGTGTAGGGCCTCAGCAACGACGCGTTAAATAGCACCATTTTCTAACATGCTCACGGCTCATAATATTTCATCTCGACTGAAAGCTCACACGGCACGTCAAATTAATATACACAAACAATCTACCTAATTCATTTTCATTAATTAATATCAATAAAACAAGTTTTTCTTGTAGTAAAGAATTACTAACAATTATGCCGCCGTATTTTGTTCTACTTTTGATTTTTATTTACATTTTTAAATGAAAATAATATAAAAGAGGTTTCAATCTGTACCTATATAAACTTTTTAAGGCAACTAAAAAGATTTTAAACTATAAAGTCGTAAATAATTTAGGATTTAGGTATCCAAGATACTGTAGATGTGTGTAAATACTTTAACAATACGCAATAGTCATGTCAATGTCTTAATAAATGTTTTTTTTTTAATGTTTAAGTAGGTACTGTGTGGAACATACTACTAGGTATCTACATGGTCTAGAAATGTCTAGTGTTTAAATTGTCAATAGATATTAAACTCTACTAAGTAACTAAGTATTTATGTGAAAACTTACTAACTTTTATACATGTGAAAAGATTTTTTGAACGGAATTATTGCATAGCTACAATATATAACAAAAGCACCGTTACTAGTTTTAAATAATACATAAACAATATGACATTTGCCAATAATATAAAGTCTTACAAAAATTCTGTACGATAAATGGCAAACCACCGTACTATAATAAACAAAAAGTACTAAAATTGAGCCTTGTGTGTGACTCATAGTCCCGAAGATTTATTAACGTTCATTTGATCATGTTGCAGTTTGCCACTTTTCCATTTATTGTTTAAAATAGAACTTACCCACCCTGTCGGATGAAGTCAAGTACCTGAGCGCAATACTAGACCATAAGTTGAACTGAAGTAAGGAACTAAACACGAAAATAAGTATGTAAAGCATACTAACTTTCAGGCAATATGGGCACGGCTTTGCAAAGCAAAATACAGTCCATGGTAACATACGACGCCATACCACAGACCTGTGCACCTGATCTTACAATAAGAAGCTGCCACAGGAGATATGTGACTTGAATAAAATAATAAGTAATGGGCACCTAAAGAAAAATAATTACCGAGATCCTAATGATAGTGGTAACTTGTGAGATGTCACAAGTTACGTCTATCATTGGGATGGTGACCCCAACAAACATTGTCTTCCACAAAAAATATCATCCTATGAAGAACATCATGAAGAAGAAAATGTACTAAAAAAGGGTATGATTATTCTTCCATGATTTAATCCTCAATTACTTAACAATCTTAGAGAGTCCTAACACAATCTTGCAGGCAGAATGTTTTGGTATTACCCAGTTGGCAATAATAGTCGCATCCAGGGGCATAAAAGAATAATACGCTAATGCATAGGCATGAATTTATCGTTTGTATCGATATATTTATCGGATAGCGCTTTACTAGAAGCTCCGAGTAGCAATAGCTTCTACAATGGACTCATCCTGGAGTGTCATTGTGACCTGCAAATCGCAACGAAAAATCAAAACACTTTAGAATGGATACACGTACAGTTAGTCTCTCCCGGGATGACGTTCCTGATCATCTGGCCTAGAGACAGAAAATAATGGTATCCGAATCAATGGTACCCTTCTGCTAACTCAAAACATGCCGTTATATGCGACGGAACCGGGAATCTCCACGGACATTAGTGGGCAGATCTAAAAGAAAGTAGGCAGACGAAGGATGCTCTTCCATCCTTATATAGTCATTTGTCGCGCAATCTCCCATTTCAACGGGTATGACAGGCAGACACTTGTTGAGAATACATGGAGGCAGAGGAGACACCGGCTCATATGTCCTAACCAATATAGAAGTGAAGGCAACTTACAGCCTAGTCTCCCGAAAGATTCAGAAAAGATTAGGAATACCGATCCTTTACTGTGTTTCCGGGTAGAGATAAGTTGGTATGGGTATGATAACTGACCAATGCTGCGACGATCACAATCGTCCAGATGTGAGGCTAAGTGTGGTAAGCACATACCCAACTAATTGAAGCGCCTACATAATTAAAAATAAAATAGATCTTAAGTAGGCAACGACAAAATTAAATAAGCAGAAAAAGCTAAGAGATAGTTCATTTGGGTCATCCGTCATAGTAAATCTGTTTGCAATGCTTTAGAAAAAGCTCTAAAAGCATTAAAGGCTTTCTCGCAATTATTCATTCCTAATAGTCTCTGCTTTAATTGTGAACACAGACTCCCTTTTAGTTCCAAATGGTACCCATCTCAGTGAATGCGTAATAATAGACCTGAGTTTCTTACTATTTGAAGACCGGTGCTGACCTCTATAAAGCTATTGAAAACCATTTTAGTTTTTAAACTTCAGGCCAGATGGCGTTTACATTCTATAATTATTGACCGATGTCCAGGAGGCTGCCTCATCCCACATTTTCGTTTAGAAATTGGTGTTATAACTATTTTTATTACGCTGACATATACAAACCATTTATTATGAAATATTTGCCTATTGAAAAATATAAACTATTATGGTATAATATATAATATAGCCGAAAGGTTCATGGTGTTAATAAACTATCTATTGACTGTCTGGTCTACCAGAGAAAGGTATTTGACATTATTACTATGGAGCTCCTGTCAAATTTAAATCCTTAGTCATGGGTCAAACCACAGAGTACATTCGTATTTAGGAAGGGTCAAACAATCGAGACATTTTAAATTTTAACTTTCGACTCATTCATGACTCCATAATAATATAGAACATTATTTTTCCAAGGGCGTCCTTTCAAGAATAGCTCCAAGAATGGGAAAACATCTCAAATTTATAGTACGCAAGCCAGAGTACCTTAGTAGTAGTTTTGAATCTTTTTTTAGATTTGAGAAACCTCAATCAATTGTTGAGATATTTGGATAAAAACTAAATCTCATATTTTTAGTTTTTTTGGGGTTCCGTAGAAAAGTCACCAGGGTACCGCAAAGTCATTTATATTTGGTTGTTTAATAATACCCAATTTTTCAGTCAACTTTGCTCTCATTTATCTTAACGTATCGTTGTGGAACAGGTTTTTCAACTTATACAAATAACAAATTCAGGTCGAGATAGGATGCTGCCCCGGATATGCACATACAATATAGGTACCTAAGACATAATACCGAACTATAAAGCAATTATTGATAAAACAGTGAAACAATTTCATTCTTCACAATAAAAGTTAAAGTAAAGAATGAAAGTGTTTCACTTATAAAATACTAGCTTATGCGCGCGTTTCCGCCTGCTTGGTACCTACATCAATAAAAAGCAGCCTATGTCCTTCCCCAGGTTTTAAACTATTTATGTACCAATTTCATCCAAATCGATTGAGTGGTTTAGCCGTGAAACGGTAACAGACAGAGTTACTTTAGAATTTATAAAGAAGTAAGGATTTATAATAAAAGATTTTGTTCTTGTTTAATTTAGAATCATTTGATATGGGATTCCATTAGCTAAAAGATATTTGGTCATAGCTCCGTTATCTTAAAAGTTTAAAGAAACCCTTGGACTAGACTATGATACTAGAAAAATATAATATTATTGGCGGCTTAGCGTGGCGGAATAAGCATTCATGAATACGTATTTAAGTAATAACTTACGAAAGTATTCATAATGCTACAATGCTAGCAGGCTTATTATGAGTAGAGGCAACCGTTGTAGAAGATTTTAAATCATAGATAATAATGATTACCTACTCTTTATATGCTCACTTTTGTCCTTGCTAAAGATTACACTGGAGAACAGTCATTTTGCGAAATGGTAAGTTGAAGTTAGTTTTGTGTACCTAAATGTAGTACCTATGCTGAATACGAAAAAATATTAGATTTGTTAAATTGACTCTAGTTTATAAGATACCTAAGACTTTATAACTATATGACTGAAAGAAATAAAAATACAATCACAATATATATTTTTGAAACTGCTATAATTATATTAATAACGACAAGAAAACTTAATAGAAAGGATATTAAAAAAAAGTTTTAGAAACGATTTTATCTGAAAGCTTTTCTATTGTGTTTATGTTCAGTAGGCCACAATTCACGTAATATCTCGACGCACCGATCGAGTTTCGATGCAGTCCGTATGTAGTCGCAGTTAAGTTTTACGTCGGATTTTGTATCTGAAACATCAGCTGTCAAAATTATTTAAAATACGAAAAGAGCTGATTTGATCGAAACTTAGCTGCAACTGCACTGCAAATAAACACATTTAAATACGTAAATTGGCCTACAGGACAATCCCTTATTAAACTCGAGCAATAGTCTGCCATCATAATATGGCTGTCCCATCGGCCTTGGTACCTTTCTTTCATTGTTCTAATGTCCTGATGGAACCGTTCTTTAAGAACAACACGAACCAGAGTCAATCCATACAAATTAAATACATTTCGGGTACGACTGATGAAGGTGTTTATCAAAACCAGTAACATAATTAATGCCGCAGAAAAAAATACATATTTTTTGTTTTCTAGTGTTATAGACACAAGTTATAATGCTTACTTCATATTCATTACACCCGACCTCAGAATTTAGACACTAATGGAATTACAAAATACAACATCCACATAATATACTTTTTTGTCACACAGTTACTAATTAAATTTACCCAATGATAACTAATCTCAGATAAAAAAGAAAACAACATATAATAACATATCAGATAAAAAAATAAAGCCAAGTAGATACATTACATTTGCAATCACTGGAGGAGTACATATCTATATCAGTACAAGATAACATTAAATTCGAATAGCTGTATAATATATACCTATGGGTGGGTTTAGTGGTAAAATGTGCATGGCTATAAAGCTCAGATTAGAAATTAACAATTTACATGTACCCAGATAGTTTTGGTGTTGGATCAAAGTCTCCGACCAGTTAGACTTGGGCAAGTACCTACATGGTATAAAAGGCAGATCTTCCAGCCGTTATAATAACAGCTACACTTAAGTTATTTTCCTAACTTAGATTCTGCAGATTACTTGTACCATGCTTTGAATTTCAGCAATCATAACGATTATAAGGAAGGGTAAACAACAAAAAAACGAAATCACATTTATTGATTATAATTTATTTAAGGTAGTTCTATTACGTTTGGTAATTGACTGTAGACGATAGATCCATGATAAATGCAATAAATTCTGTAATGTTTAAGAGCATGCCATTTCAAAGGTATTTGCAAAACCAAATTATTTAATTAATTATAAACTAATTACATAAAATCAGTCATCTTTTATATTCGTTACAATTCCCACTAATTCCAGTTCATATTTTAACTGCACATATCATAGAAGACCACAAACAAATAATTGTATAAAACCAAGTTAAATGACTATTTTCTTATTTTACTTTAAGCATATGTTTATTGGATTGATGATAATTAAATAAATAATTAAGTCATAAGTATAACACACCATGACATTGTCAAGTCAAAATACTACTAAATAGTCAAAGGCGATTATCATAATATAAATCGCTATAATATGCATGCGCAATGTATAGTTTTGTATATAATTCAAAACTTATGTGACAGTGAAAATATGAACTCGATAAAATCAGTACTACAGACTGAGATCACTTCACATGAAGTTTACAATGGTCTTAAAAAATAATTATCTTCTACAAAATCCCTAATTCCCGATTTGTAAGATACAGGCACGTTTTTATTATGCTTTAATTTGTAAAGGTACTTCTTGACCGCAAAATAGATGTTAATCAGACACCAAGAATCAGGAACGAAATATATTTATACTACTGTAAATATTATTTAAATTCTAAAACTGGCTCGTCTGATAATTTTGGGTATCAAAATCGTTTCTATCAACATTTTGACAGCTCACGGCACAAGACTATATTTTTAACAATATATTATATAGGTAGTTAATATAAATTCAGCAGTTTTATAACAATATAACCTGAATCTTAACCAATCGATAATAAAAACAACTGACACATAATAAACCTAAAAAATACTTAAAATTATAATTTTCAACAAATAATCTTCATTTGGAAATGTAACATAATTATGTATATACACTGCTGCACTGAATCTTTTTACTTATAAATATCGTTCCAAATTTGCATTAGATAGTTTCATCAATATATATTATAATTACATTTTCAATGACAAAATTATAATAATAATTAGGATATGATCAAAATAGTTTATCATTCAATTGTATTTAATTAATAATTCCAACATTCTAAGACGTTTATAAGTAAAAAGTTATTTCTTCAATAGTTTGTCAAACAAACGTCATCTATAACCGCGGTACACCTTTTATAATGTCACGCATTGTGAATAAAATAAATCAAAATGTATTCGGAATATAATAGAAAAATACAGTTTATTCATATAATTATTATTTATTTACTTTCAAATATATTTTTTATTGAATTTGAAGAAGTAGAAAAATACATATATTATTTTATTTTTCTTTAGAAATGACGTGACATTATTATGCTCTGGGTGCTTCTAGTAAATTGATTTCAGACAGATGGTATATTCATTATGTGGCATAAAATTAACCTCCTAGTGACTTGTAGACATAATAGAAAACAGACGTATCTCCCTGATGTCTACATATCGGCGTACCAATGGTTAATAGTACAAATATAAATCCACATAACAGATATGGCATGTGTTTTAGGGCATTATAAATATTATTGTGCATGATAATGCATTTTAACGATTCGAGAAATATTATACTGATTTGGCTTTTATAGGCTCATTATTAGAGGTGGCCGTTTAACAAATGCTGTATTTTATAATATTTTTGCCCTTATTATGCAATTTAACTATAGGTATTTATCATAATCTATACATTATTGAAATACGTGTCATAGCTTACGGTACTATAATAGTTATGTGGATTTTTGTACACGTATATGATTTCATGCCACATAACACAAACGGTTGGTACAAAATTGTCTTACTCTTTAAATAAGTTATTACATAAATTAAAACATCAAAAAAAGCTGCTTCAAACGATACCATGAAATACTTTAATAGATTTACTCGATATCAGTTATAAACAATTAACAAATTACGTCATGATATGAAAAGGATAATTGTAAATATTGAGAGTACTCAAATAGAAAGTCAAATACAGTTCAGTTTCATTGAAAGTAAATTTTATACGTAGTTTAAGAATGATTAATTTTTCACTGGGAGTTACTTATGTTTAGACATGACTAGGTAAGAAAATACAAAGCTGTTGAAACCGATATATTCCCAAACGTATGAAATTGTGGGACGAGACCATCTCGAGTGGGGAGCAGGTGACGAACGTCACAGGGGCTGGGGTAACTACGATAGCGATAAAACGTCGTAAATGACAGTTAAACGTATCCTGACTTGTAGAGTCAAAAAGATACTGATACTATTACATCTACTGTGTCTTAATGACTACTAAGCTTTAACATTTAACGGCACGACACAAAAGCTCCGCAACTGGGCGGTTGGGCTAAGAGACGGTCCCGTTGGCCATAGTATTGATTGGCCTGGTACAGGGTATATTAAAGTGATTATAATATTGATACGATAATGAACTAAGAAATGTTTCCATTGGACATTCAAAATCGATACATAGTTGAACATCGATAACAACATCGAGCTTATTATACCAGTAGTACAGTGATTAATAATCAATATTATGGTTATCGCAACTTGGGAAACATCGATGGCAATATTGGCGCTACACTACGACTCTTAGTAACAACGTCAATTGGACACATATTATTAGTTAATGATTAATTCTCAATGAGCCGTTCGCGGTATATCGAGAGTCAACATTCCACACAACGACAACCTCGACCTGAAATCTCGTTCTTTACTTAGGGATAGAGCGACGTGAGACGCCTGTGTATTGTACATCATATAGTACCATATTAACATTACATAAACTTATGCCAAAACCTATTACACAATTTTAAAGGAACGTACACTATAACATTGTGAAAATATATAACAATACTGAAAGTATTCAAATGTGCACAAGTAAATGTAAGTCAGCGCAGTAATAGTTCATAGTTACAGAATATCCATGTGGCGAGAGTGTCTCGCGCTCTCTAACGGTCTACTGTAAGTAATATCTTCAAATATTAACGACAATTATATTATTACATTAACAACTAACATCAATGCTATGTTCATTAATAAACAAATACATATTTTCCACAACATAGGATAATTTTCCACAAACCAACTGTATTTTATTTTTAAGTTAAACGACATGCACTTTTAATATTCTCCATTTCATTAAACATAATATTTAAGATGTTTCCAGGCCAATGTCCCATTCCATATAATATATTTCGTTAAAACAGCGAATGACATATATTTATTTTAATATTACATACAAACTTCAGTATCCCCCAGTTAAAACATTTAAATGTAGCTTTGGACTCTAGCACAGGAAACCAACATTTCCCGCAAATCGCACCACAGTTCTTAATACATATTGTTAAGAACACGCAAAAAGTTTACTTTCCGCTTCGTAATAAATGGTTATGATATAACGTAAGTAGTTTAAATTCCCTAAAGCTAAAAGTAAACGTTGAAATCGTTGGCATCGTTCAAAAAAACGGACGATTTAAATGATCAAGATGTTGATCCAGTCCAATATATCATCATAACACTTACTAGATACATCGCACTCTGCGTAATCTACTCAGTCGGTGGTGTCGTGAGTAGCGGCCGCCACTAAAGTACGAACGTCACGCGCCACAAGTTTAAACGCGTCCATTGGACATCACACCACGCCACACCTTAAACGTTCCTTGTTTGAGCGAGGACAAGATAATAATATACATAAAACATACTGCGTTACTAACTCTTTACGAATAGGCACAGAAAGTCAGCGGCACAACAATATAATAATAATAATGAACGCGTTATAAACATTACAAATAACTTTTGGAAAGTTTCTAAAACGTGTACTGTAATACACTACAGGCAACATGTACTTCGTACTTTTGTAGATCGCTAGCAATCAAGATATTAACTTCGACACGACGAATAAACGCTTAACCGCCCAAAAATATGTAACGCACACGTATGCGTTCATTTAATATAAGTAATTATTTAATTGTAAATACAGTCAAATCGTCGGCTCGTAGTTTACAAGAGCACTGGTATACAAGTTCGTAACATAGTTGAGCCGAGGGCGACGCCTCTCGACAACGCTCAGTCCTAGTATCGAGTGGTGGCAACGAGATGGAGCCGCGCAGCATCAATATATACTCATTCACGAGCTGTCCGACGCTTTCACAACGTTTGCGTACTAAAATCCACTTTACGTCAATTTAGAGTCAAATCAATATAAAAGCCGTGTTTCCGGGAGCAAATAATGTCCTTGATGAATAGGCCGGTTAGAGCGAGCCGTGTGATTTAATGGTCGAATTTTAGTATGGAATCGATGGAGAAGTCAGCCCTGCGTCGCTGCTCGAGCATGATGAACGTTTGGACGGTGCGCAGTGCGTCCGGGTCGGCTGAGGAGGGCCCCGGGGCGGCCGCGGGCCGGCCACCGCCTCCGCCGCCACCCAACTCCTTTCAGCTGGGCTTTTGTTGTACTTCTCGCATTATTAGCTGCTAACACACAAGGTATTGTGCATATCAGACATTTTACACAATTACTACACAAACAGGACGTATTAAGTAGATTGTTACAATGCTTTGTTTCGAATATAACAAAATAAAATCTTTTACTTTGTCGTAATCCGTTTGTATTTTATTATAAATTATAATAAAATAATTTCAATAAAATTATGTATGTTTATTATTTGAGTGTATGCATGCAATTGTAAATTAAAGTTTCTTAGATTAACATAAAAATACATTGAAATTATTGTCAGTTAAATCTTTACTCGAATTGTTCAGTCATTCTCAGGTATCCATAGCTGAGTAGTTAAAATCAATATTATTAATAATTCTCTATTCTTTTAAAATCATGTGAGTACTGAGACTATTGAGGTAAGGACTACAAAGATTAACTACCATTTTATAGACATCAGACGTAAGCTAAAAGAAATGTAATCACTTAAGTGAATATTATAATTAGTTAAAGAAGTATTTATTATATAAAACATGTATGTTTTAACATTTAAGTACACATTAGACAGTTTACATTAGATATAGCTTTATTATTTAAAACAATATTTTCAAACAATTACAAGTTTACTTAAGATTTCTTGTCACCAAAGAGGCTTAGATTAATTGAACGCTGTGTTAATTGTAGTAAAAGACATGTCACTAAAAAGGCAAAGTTAAAACAATACTGTGTAAAATATATTAGATGGACAAGATGAACAATACCTGGTGGGAGCGCTCAGAAGTGATGGTCTCAGCGGCGCGGACCGGCGGTGGAGGCGGCCGGACCTGCGCTCCGTTCTCTCGCTGCATCTGACATCGGCTCGGCTCCGGCGGACCACTCGTCACTGCGGACATCATAACGACATACGTTACTGTTCACCACACTCGCCGGCATATTACACCTAGGCTCGTCTGCGACTATATCATGTATATAGAGACTATGTATCACAGAGGTACTAAGTAAAATCAGGATTATTGAACAACACATTTAACAATCAAGTTTACAACAATTATATAAAAATGGTAATACTTAGAATAGGTACCATGTGTACGCTAAACAAAAATGTTTAATAAAGACGTCATGCTTGGAATATGTTGAATATAGTTTGTTGTTGAAACACGTACCGGTAGTGAGGGGTATAGCGAGACGGGCATTAACAGCGAGGAGGTGGTCGCGGCGGAGCTGCAGATTGCCTACGTGATCCTCGAGTCGAACGTTTTCTGTGCGCAGTTGATGCAGGCACGACAACAGCGAAGCGACTGTGCACAACAGGTTGTTAGCGATGCGTATACCACATTTAAAGGATGCCATCGGTATACGCACTTTACCAAAAGACATTTAAGGTCATTCTGAACATATCTAACTTTATTTACCTTGGAAATCAATCATTTGTATTTCATATCAGATATTTTATCAAAAATGCCCTGACTGTTAAGATTTTAATTTGATTATTTTCATTTACTTATTAGTGATATATTATTAAGATTCAAGTTATGTCAACATTTATTTAAATTATGTGAAATATCTTGAGATAAATTATGCCTTATACCATATTATAAATATAATAAAATAGCCCATTACCGTCCCACTGCTGGGTACGGAGCTCTTCTAAGGCCCCGTCTCCGCGGGTGAACCTCTCGCGGCGATACTGTCGCTGTGTCACTAAAATCAATAGTAACTATATGAATCCGTTACCACATCGAATACACGAGAGGTTACGAGATCGCCGCGAGACGCACTTATTCCGGCAATGGCCGCTCTTTAACACTATTGCTAACAACATACGGTCGGATAAAGACGCATTGTAAGTGACAATACACGGAATAATCAACGTCTCGTGGTGATTACTCGACAACAATACAGCGGAATCTTGGCGAGAGTTTCGCCCACAGAGGCCGTGCGTTACAAGGAAGGTACAAGGCTATAATCTACCATGCTGGTCAAACAGGTACTTGATGCTCCACTTTACATACCTTCGAGAGTATTTACGTTATGCACATAATGGCAGAAGTGTCATCCTGAAACAGTATTGGATTTTCTTGCCATAAGAGGCGAATGATGAAGCCAAAGAAGTAAAGGAAGCTTATTAGGGCTCTCACCGTCGTTAAAAACATTCTAAATGACCTTAATTATCTTCTTTCAAATGAATACAGACACAGAAATTATAAATGCAAGGGTACAATAAATCAATATGGAACGCATAGCACATCGATGACACATTAGCTAATTTTTTTCTACATAATAAATTTAAAACTACTACATTTTTAAACTTCATAAAATATATCGCTAAGTTATCGGCGACGAAAGTAACTAAACTATTTTATGAATTCAATTTAAGTAATTATTATTTTGTAGTTTAGAATGTTTATTTATTGAACTACCTATTATTTAAGTGTATCCTTCACTTATTGCGAAATTTGTAACCATATTCAGATCCTTAATAATATATACATAAATTCGAAAGTAACTCTGTCTTATCTGTCTGTCAGTCAGTTATGTTTTCACAGCTAAACCACGCAAACGATTTAGATGAAATTTGATACAAAAATAGTTTTAATCCTGGGGAAGGACATAGGCTATTTTGTATTGGTGTAGGTACCACGAGGGCGAGCAAGCAAGTTTCAAATGAAATTGGTTCAGTAAGCAAGGATGTGAATGTGTGAATTTAGTGATCTGACGAAATCATTATCTAGCATGTAGAAAGCTGTAGTCTCTGCCTGCCACTCTTGGAAACAGGCCTAAGCCTACGTATATAATAGCCAATTTCTTGAATTTTTTATTTACGTTGGTCATAACTGAAAATCTTTATAGAAAATTCACTGTGGGCATGCAAATCAGCGATGTAGCGATAGCCATTTTGCGTAAGTGAGACGCATATCTTTTGCTTATTTCTTTTTCTTCGCATTTGTATATATCTTCTAGTTTATTGAGTTCTTTGTTTTATTTTTAGTTTTGTGTTTAGGTGCGACGTACATGTGGCAAATAAATGTATATTTTATTTCTTTCTTTTCAATACCTATATATTTATCATTTTATTCAGTTCGTAATTTTTGATTAACTTAGTTTTCTAAGTTGTACAAAGTTTTCAAAGCCGTGACGCTGGCAGTCGCAGTCGCTTACGATATGCATGGGAAAATATTTTTGGTTATTTCTGACATATTTGCTTGTACATCTCAATTGGTCGGATAGTTTATGAGTCTTTGTAGAAAATAGAATCGACTGAATTTAACAGATTTTGTGAAACATGCTCAAATTCTTCTACTTTTTCAAAATTCGTCTATTTAACTATTTGAGACATTTGGCTAAGGACGTGTCTTTGTAACTTAAACGGTTAAGGTATAGGTCCTTATTGCCTCATCCGTCTTATAATCTCAAGATTGTATGTTCCTGAATAATATTGTATGAAATATTGCTAATGTGCCAACGATTTACATATATGTTTGTATTTTGACAAATACGTAGATTTATAAAACATATAAAAGACCAACATTCAAAAAAAAATATTTTAGCGACATTTATTTCACGCCTTTGGGATACTAGTACAAAAACGTTTACAATTTTAGCAGTTTTCTTTTTACTTTCAGCTGATATGTGTATTATATTAGTAAATGTTCATAAATATCAGTCCAAGTACCAAACTGCTAAATTCAAAACTTCGGATCGCATGCATTGATACATCAATGACATGCATAACAAAATAACATTTAACATTTACATCAGCTGTTCTACAAAATATAGATATACCAATATTCTACAGTAACAGATAAATTAACTACTGCCGTACGATGGAAACAGCGACGTGGTAGTTACGTGCACTTGTAGTTCCACCTGATTCCTGTCTCTCTAACCTGCAGCACAGCGTTATCTCCGTCTCAATCGCTTGGTATATGAGGAAATATACTTACTGTCGAAGTGCTGAGCCTGTTCCATTAAGAATTGAGAGCCTTGTTCCCATTGCCTCTCTAGCAGCTGATCGAGGCTTTGTGCGCCTGAGGATCTGCCGGCGCTGTTGTTAGCTCCCTAAGTGGAAAAATATTTAAGGATTATATAGTTCATCACGTACTATCTGTAAAGAGGAATGTATGTATGTGGTACTTACAGGCGCAGCCTTGTTGATTAGTGGAGGCGGGATAAGAGGATCAGCGCCAGCGGTGCCGGCGGCGTGGGCGGCCAGCTCAGCGCTCAGCTGTTCTTGCAGACAGGCCGCTGCACCGCTCTCAGGATTTAGCTCATTGCCAAGCATATGAGGTGCGGTGCAGGAGGATCCCATTCTAACAAAATACCAACCACTTGTAGTACTATATCGTTATGTACATAACAAACAATAAAATTAAAGATATGTTTAATTTATAACTACTAAATTGATTTCTTGTTACAAAAGAATTGTGTTTGTTTATTTGATATACCATTTTTTTTACTATAAAGCAATATCTTTGCTATGAACACTAAACAAATATGTAACACGACTTACTTGGATGATTCCATTTTAGGTTTTAGTGGACGCTCGGAGCCTGAAACGAAAGAAACATAAATAATATTACAATAATAAAATGACGCAATGAATAACACATTACTTTATTGACCTTCGTCATCATATAGGTGACTTACAATAAAATAACAGGCACATCTTAACGAATGCATTTTAAAATATAAATAGTTGTTTTGAAATACACAGGTACAATGTTCAACACAAATAGGCTGATATAGATTCATCTATGGTTTCTAAGTGCGATAGATTATTCATCATCCTTCTCATATTAAATCGTCATTATCTGGAGGTGATGAATGTAATCAAGTTGCATTTTTGTGGAGTAACAGTCATCTGAACTTCGGTACAGAGATGCAATTATTTGTAACTCTCACATCAGCACTAGGTTGATCGAATGTAATCTTTAAAACCGCAAGAATACTTTTGGCACTCAATGAATTAAATATATTTTTATCCACATGTATTGCTTAGATACAACATAATGGAAAAGTAATAATCAATATAGTTATCAATATTTCAACATGATAGCAAAATTATTTATCTATTTTAGCTATTTAGCACATGTAAGATTAATAGTTAAAAGAAGAATAGGGTATTATACCCTATACAAGAAAAATCTAAAAATATATTATTGAGATAGCTTAGACAAAAGGCAATCGGAAAACATTAGTTTTAGTTCATAAAATAAAAATAAAAATTTAGAATTCAATTCAGTTTTCAGCTTTTTTAATCTGTTTCATAACACCATTACAGTAGTCGCCATGTTATTACGTCATACGGCTGTGTAAACTAAGAAGTGTCAACTGATCAGCGTACCTTTAATCTCTATAGGCTTCTTATTATTTTTATTTTTGCATTTAGCACACCAACGATAAGTAAAATAATAACTCATTTATAAAATATAAGCAATTAACATAATGTACAAAATGTTACTCCATTTGTTTACACAGCCAACTGACGTCATGACCACAGAGCAATAAGGCGTCCACTGCGTCCAGCGTTTTCGTCAAATTACGTGCGAAATTTGAAAATGCAAAATTTCAATGCATTTTATGGCACTTATCGATTGAATAAAATTTGTGATTTTTTTAGTGCTTCATTAGCACTATAGAATCTAACTGAGACACTTTTCAAAAATGAGTGTAATACCGTATACTAATTCTATAGAGGATAAACCTTATAAAGCTAAAAATAAAAACATATGTAGGTATATACAGCATTTGCTTTTTATTTTTTTATTCTCCTTGTCTAATTGTTATTATTATTCTCATATGAACCTTACATTTTACTAGCATTCGTCTACATTTTCGATCACGTCGTATATTTAAAACGTATGTATATCGTTAGCTGAGAGGTAAAGATATATCATAACTACACTTAATTAAGGACTTTTTTTCGTCTACCTCTTTCTGGAAGCACATTAATTTTCAAACTCATGTTATATGTGATCTTAAACAAATTTCAAATAACTTGAAACAATGCCTAATCCAATTCTTTAGCTTATTGCTTACGGTTTGTTTATGTAAGTTATACTTGGATTTGTCAATGTATCTACCACATTAATTTTTGAATAATATGCTCTATTTCTTTATGTAGCTATTTTTGTCACTTAGTTTTTTGATTAGGAAATTATTAGTAGCAAGCAGTATCGCTATATATCCAATAGATTTCAATAGGCTTGTCTTATGTTACCGCGTAGTCTAAAACATAGCTAACAAACTGAACTAAACACCAGTGTATGTCTGTGTGTATACAGATAGAATTAATTTCAGTGATTTGTAGGTGTTACCAATGATATCAGTGATGTGTGTGTGTATGTGTATGTAATACTTACTCGGTGAACTAGGCGGTGAATCTTTAATAGTTTCTTGATATATAGGCGGCGGTGTCGGCTGTGGCTGTCGACGGACGCTCGCTAAACTTTGTGTTGCAACGGTCGCTGTAATATATTTTAATTAGTACCAAGTAACACGAAGTGCGCAACGTATTCCGATTACTAATGTCGTATATATTAATCTATATCGTAGCTACTCATCCGAGATTTTTCGTGTGAATAAAAACTCAGATCCAAATACCATCGCTCTATCTTTAGAAAATTAGATATGACGGCATTTTTAGCAATACAGATATTTGCTTGATAGATTTTATTATATTTGCCTATATAATGAGTTTCGTCTGTCGAGCACTTTACTTACTTTTTACTTCATTAGTTTAATAGTTGTATTGTATATCGAGAATGTTATATTGTTTGTTTTTCAATATACGGCACGGCCAATGGGACGAGATAAATAATGTAAACAAAACGACAGCGAATCTTAGAATGTTTATATTAATAATATCCACATAGTACTTGATTCTCAATGTATGTTATCAAAGTTTTTCATTTACATCCGTAAGTAATAATATTCTGTATTATAAATATGAATCATATAACATTTAAAAAGTTAGTTATCTTTAACAGATATTCTCAAGATTGAAATAAATTAATAGATAGAAACTATTTTTATTATATATTACGGTAAATAGATGGCATTTAAAGCCGAACCACTAATTTCACAAAATAGGTTATAACAACTGTTTGACTGTTTGGGTGCAGGTACTTAGGATGACTTGAGGACAGTCACTTTTGTTACTTCTCTCCCGTCGTTGCGTATCGTAACGTATCTTAGTAAAGGTCCGTATCCTTAGGTAATTTGTCTAGTTTTGTCGACTTTGCTATAGTTGCACTAATGTCTAAACATTCAAGGATATCCTTGCACAATAGTTTTGTAAATTATTTCGTGCCTTTATATATTTGATGCCATGCTGATTAGAGTTCTCGTATTTGCAAGCAATTTGTAATAATCCCTGCATTTGAAACATAGTACAAAGGCTTACGTATAGATGGCGGTGGATTACCCATGGATACCACCGAAGTCATAGCCGCCCGCTTCTTATTGCGGATCGCAGTTGGTTGCATGGAACCCATGCTGGGTCCCGCCATATCCTTGCTGGAACCAGCCATGCCACTCACACTGTGTACAAAAGAAATACACCGATATAGAAAGTTCTAGACGATATTTAGAAGGGTACGTTACAAAGAATGTTGAAGTAATTAGCTTAGTGCATTCAACTTTTGGTACATAGTTTGGCAGAATGCATTATATTAATAGTCTGTTAGTAGAATGTCTAAGTAACATATTTAAATTTCATTTAGCTTGGACATTCAATCACATACTACTATGTCTATACTTATGTAGACAAGCATTGCTATGAGTCGCAAAAAGTATTTTATAACGTTCATATTATTAAGTTATTCGCAATAGCAATTATCACACAGCAGATAAGTTAAATTCATTTGCGTCCGATGACATAATTATTGTATTGTTACACGTATACTAGACGAATTATTCAGAAGTTCGAATTCAGTTGTTCTTTTAATTATCATGTACCAATTAATTAATAAAAAAAACACTCAAAATGTAATTACTTAACATTACGCAAGCTGGACGCCTGGACATATCTTATTCAATCGCTATAAGCCAACAAGTACGCAGCTGAATAAATCATTAGCCGTGCCATCTCTCACAGTACATTATTATTATTTATTTATTCGCTTTATATAAAAACATGGCAGCCTTGTTCCAATTCACTTTATTAACGCAAACCAAAACACAATTTCATGTAAAATTTTATTCTTTATTAACTTTTGTAAACCACTTGGAAAATCATTCATGTTTGAAGGCTAGTCATATAATATACAAATGTTTTCATAAATTGATGGGCGCATTTATACCTAGAAATGATTTAAACACAGAACAAGTTATATTAAACACACAGCCGATGTATTAAGTTTAGTAGCATGAAACTTGGATGCCAAATAAAATTTGTATTATACTTTAGTAAAAAACACACAAAATATTTGTATGATTTGTTATGATCAATATTATTACCTGCTCTCGCGACACCGCGATCATCCCTAGTGCGGATGTAAAATGTCAAAACAAACCATTCAAAACTTAATTAGATTATGATCAACATTGTCCCAGCCCTCGATATGTTACTCTGATAACTGTCACAGGACTGAAGCTACAGAAATGATGTCTAAGAAGCTTGGAGTCAGATTTATTTAATTGAGAACAGTCAAACTTGGTAGTTAATCTTAAAAACAATCGCCGAATTATGAATAAAGTAATACTTTTAATATATATTCCTTTTCAACTTAGATCACTTGATACCTGACAAACATAAAATAAATGACATGATGCAAACATAAACACTTAATAAACTGCAATTTCACTGACTATAATTTATTAATATCAGATCTTAGATGACAATAAATTAAACATACGGGTGGTCTATAATGGCTTATTATCAATAGGACTCACAGGTATCTTGTTATTTCCATAAATTAGCACTATTGGGAACACGCTGAGCTCACATAAACGCGATTGAGAATCCATTTATGTGTTAATAATATTTATAAACAAGGTTCACGAGTTAATACTGATATAACCTCACATTAATACATGATTAAACGCATTTTTGTAATGTGTCTTAAATTTTTCGCTTACTTATTATAATATAATAGCTATATTGATGGGCTATTAACACGCATTAGCACAACTGCAAGCGATATACCATTTGCTGTTTTTTTATATTTATTACTGGCAATCATTTTAATTATCATAAATGGTGTAATTATATTTTTGTATGATACTATGGATGAATATGTTAGTACATAGTAAATCAATTAATTGAGAAACATACATCTATAAATAAACGCCAAAATTAATAATCCATCTTATGATTGCATACCATACTAGAGATGGACATGTGACTTATTTCCTATATATCTTCTGGCAATTTTTTATGCAGCTCAACTCTGCTACCGATATAAAGAGCAATATTTGTCGAACTGTTATCTTTAGTGTTCTTAGTACCCAATATGAAACATATACCTACAAGTATGATGTGTAAGCAATACTTACCCCGGTTTATTAGGATCTTGTTGCATCTCATAGGTCACATTGAGTCCACCCCAGGAACGGTTGGGGATTGCATGCGGTGAATGACCTGCGATGCTAGTGTCCATCGCCGCCTGAAAGGAACAACACCGAACATATAGTACAACTAAACAGATACATTCTTATTCAAAATCTGTTGACAAAACATGAGTCCAAAATCGTAGTAAACAAATATATATTTATACATACCCGCATTTTCTGGGCTTATTTGTTATAATCATAATAATCAGAAAAGTTGTAATAAAATACGTAATTAAGTGTAATTTCAGAGAATCTAGTACACCAAATGACGACCGACAAATTTTAACTAATTAACTAAAATAGAGTAGGTATAATTCAATTTAACATTATTTGTAAGCACTATCATATCGTAGAATACGTATGTAAAGTGGCGTCAGCAAACATGTGTGCCGCCGTCTCTTTACAAGGCGGCTATCATAAATAAATGATGTGAATTATATGTCCTTTTAAAACATATCGCTTCCAGGCCAATAGTTGTTCAACTTGCAAGAGAATGACATCACATTATACCGAATTGTGGTTTATTTATAAGTGTTCCTAATGAGCCTAAACGGAGCGAATCATTCTTGGTTTTGTTTTTTACAACCGATATTGTTGTCGCAAGAATCTATCTATCGATTGAGCACATATTGATAGTAAATGAGTATAAGCATTCGATAGAAAATCACCACGATTGAGCTATATTAAATAACACTTACAACGCATACCGAATTATCACACTGTAAGCATAACATTTATAATATAACTATTGCAAATTTGGTGATGTATAAAAAATATATATAAATATCGCATTGAAACCGTTACAATAACACTATCCAATTTAAGTAATGACTTGATCTAATAGTTTTGTTTATAAATACATGTCACAATTAAATTATTATGATAAAATTACAAACCCGCGGGAGATCGGCACATATGTAACAAATGAGGCAAACAACACACAAAATCGCACTCCGACTTACCATAATACATTTAAAACTCGTTCTGAATATATATTTATAACGCGTGAGCACTGTTATTGATAACGATTTTACTACAATGTATAGAGCAGATGTGTTCGCAACTAGCGTCGTTGCGCGACTGAATGAGTCTATAGGACCGTAGGGTCGAGTAGCGCACATGTGGCACAAGCAGGTAGGCGAGGGTTAGCATCAGGTACAAAATCGCAATATTTAACTATGCCAGGGTGATAGACACGCACAATACGATTCTTTGAAACGTTTTTATCAACATGCTGACACATTATTTTCTACGCCAATGCAATTTCAATTACTCAACCTTCAATGATCTTGCCGAAGATAAAAATCATTTTGTGATACCTAACACTGACATAAAACTTCCTAAAATAAACAATACTATCTGCAGTTATTGTTTTAAGTTACCAAGTAGTGAAAATAAAACAAAATATTCTGGATTGAGATCGTTAGCGACTAATATTTTTGCAGTAACACCCATTTGCTGAAAGGCTTGAACAATGACGAGTCAAAATCAAAATTAAGTCTAATGGTCTAATTGACTGTTGCTAATTTAGTAAGCCAATTGCAGCATTTATCATACGTTTAACCGACTGTTGCAAAGTTTTGCGTTTACTGTCTTTAAAAAGGGTGTAACTTGTAAATATTGCAACCTATTTGGCACGATGTCTCTACTGTCCTGCGGGTCTACTTATACCAGTTGTATGTATTGTAAATACAGGTCTATTGTGAGAGCAGCTCTTTATATTTTTTATTCACACCCTTCAAAGAAAGTCAAGTTTGCAACATTGACATAAGTAACAGATGTGCTTTCCACATGATAATTGTATAAACGGGTTCATTGGATAATGAGTTTAATGAGTCTAGAAATAACAAGTCCCGTTTTAACACTTTTGTGCTTTTTAGTCGAAATTATCATAAAATATTTTATCTTTAATAAATTAATATATAAATAACCACTTTTAACATAGAATTCAGTCCTTGCCACGTAAAATCTTTTTATCTGAAACATTTAATTACAACATGAAAGCCTAATTGATATTTATTGGCCGAAGTCTACCATAAAGTTTTTATTTATCAGAATGTCTGCCGAACCAGGTTTGCGTTGAGAATATCAGAAAAAGATTATAATGGTAATTTAGACAACATGTTAATAATGTCAGTGTCATATGCAGAACACAACATACTACTTTAATTAAGAGTTATATCAGACGGTACTTAACTGTACATATAAACTAATTTTATAAAGCTGAAGAGTTTGTTTGTTTGGTTGATCGAACGCGCTAATCGCAGAAACTACTGGTACGAATTGAAAAATGATTTTGGTGTTGGATAGCCCATTTATCGAGTAAGGCTATTAACTATATAAATTCACGCTACGACCAATAGAAGCGATTAATGAAAAATGTTGCAAATACGGGAAAAATCTTATGTGACGCAGACGAAGTTGCGCGGGTCTGCTAGTGTCATGAATACAATTAAGAATAAATAGATTTGTATTACCACGACAGGGCTTAAAGCGTAATCATATAATTAGTCTCCAGTAGAAATACATATATTTATAAGAATTCCCAACAGCTATTTTGTTAATCTAGTGTTTGAAATTATATATTAATATATTATAACGTATATAATAATTAAATTATATTATAAATATAAATAATATTAAAGCAATGATTTATAATTGATAGTATATACCTATATCAAATCAAATCAAATCATTTATTTGCTGATCAGGGGTATACAGTGGTGTTAACATGACAATCAATCGTTCTCCTTGAGCTACCTTACTGGCATGCAAATGGTACTTATCGACGGTGAAGTATCAATATCTCATAACTTACATTTTAGCGATTTTCACTTTATTGCATATTCTGTCTGAATTTATATCCCTAACCTGAAATATTTGATTGCAATTATTATTAACATCACAAGTGGTTCCTACTATTTTTTTAAATGGAAGTAACTTTTTGATTCCAATATTAAAAAGTATAGAATTATAATATTATAATAGGTTTTACTGACTAGATAGTCATTTAAACGTTTTATAAAAAGATTACCACTTAAGCTTTTTATTTAGGTATATATATTAGGTATCTTATTAAATTGTATTTATATAATGAGTTATGACATGACACTTATGACTTATGATTATGACACATATGACAACACAATGAAGTTATGAATTTTACTTACTTGCTTTTGCGGCTGATGAAAAATGTGAGGCGTTGGTCCAGACATCTCAGACTGTGCGGACGCCTAATGAAAACAAAGACTTTTATGAGCTTATTTGTCAGTATCACCGTTGTAGATTTCAAAACACAGTTAACAACTAAAGTCTACCCCACCCAAGTATATACATAATTATATGAATAATCGTCAAGTTGCTTCAGATATTGACAATTCAATTAATTTGCCTTATACCTTGTACGCTCCGTAAACAGCGTTGGTCCGGCTAACTTGATGCGTCGGAGTGCTCACTCTCGAAAAAAGCTTTAGTATCGTGAATCCCAACTGTCCAGTCGCGCCAGTACATACGCTTTAATTGAAAGCTTCCTTATTCTCTGTAGTACACACGGCTACACAACAAGTTAGACACCCTATACACGCATAACTACGCTACATACAAAATATAGAATTGTCGGAAAGGGACAGTGCATAGTGGTGTCGATGTAATGGTAAGGATAGAGCGTAACGAAAATACAACGCTCTCTCTCACACAATTCGCAGCGTTCAACTTCTAATAGTTCAAAGTCCAAACAGTCTAGATTGATGTGTCGCTGTGTGTACCACTAATAATAGCTATATATTTCTACATAGAGATCACTTACAACGGTTAGATGAACTTTAGTATTAAAACTTTAAGTAGGTATATGAGATATGTCTCACCCGTATTACCTGACGATAATCCGCTCGTAAGCTAAGCTTTCCACGATTTATTTAATAACTTTAGAATAATTATAGACTGGAGACGTTTCAACCGGTCTATCCCCCTCACCACTACTATAAGAATAATACTTGGACACTTATAAGCCGGCAATACCTACATGTTGGCCCAACGTTGCCGAGTGACATCCAATGCCAACGTATAGACGGTGTATTTGCTTTAGCTTGCCAATGCTTGGTACCTATCACTCACCTAGCTGGCCGAATGAAGGCAAGCGCCAACATGTATAGCTTGTAACAACTCGCAGTCGCTTGCGATTACTCGTCTCACTTCGGAGCGGTGCACTGTGGGCTGAAAATCGACCTCCATAGACATAGAAATGAAAGTTGCTAGATGTTCGTTTTGTTGACGGATATGGCTTCTATTAGCTATTATACACATAACAATGTCATCTGAGCTAACTCCGCACAAAAATGAATTTATTATAAGGTTTTTTCGAAAAAAATGTATGGAGCTAGCATGAAAAATCTGAATATCTCTGAACTTGCAAGGAAAACCGTAATATCCTCAGAGATGGTTATAGGACTAATTATTTGTGATTTTTTGACATACTTCATATAACGGTACCTGCTGCAGAATTTTTTTTAAAAATAATCTTATTTTTAATTAATTTTTTTTAACATTAAACGATTTGTTTTGGTGTATAAGTAAAGAAACAACACGTTATATGCATATAATACTAAATCTTCGCCAGTTATTTGTTAAAATATCAAGAAAATTATTTTTGCCTAACATAGTATATATGTTTTAAAACAGTTAATTGGATACCATTACTGAACTTTGCATACAGGTAAACTACTGAATAATAAATTAGCCTTCTAATGAGTTCTGAATAAGAGATTAAGTTATTTGCAATGTCGCACAATGGTAACTACGGATTACACTAATTAAAATCTTACAGGTAAGTACATAAGTAACTTAAATAGTTAATTAGATATGTTACGAGTTCTAAGAAATATTTTCGACAACTGTCTAATGAGGTCGTTAACTAATGTTGGACTGAAATATAAAATGGTTAACATTTTGCATCATAATTTAGTTTATTCTAAGCTTTGTTACCCCTAACATATCACTGTGAAATTTTATAATGGAAAGTTTAAATACCAATTTAGACCTATTCGTTCTTCTAAAATGTAAGAGTACTTCATTTGATCATGAGGTATTGTTTAGTGAAGTTATATCCCGCCTAGACGTTTGTCTTTCCGTTGAAGATCAAGTGACTCTAAAAGAATTTTGTCGGAGATTTGTACGAGCTGCATCACAAAGGTGGCAAAAATCTTACCGAATTCTTGATACTTTTAGAAAACAATACGAAATTTGGCTGCAAGCAACTATTGATTGGCCAAGTTGTATAAATTTAGTCGCTCAAGAACCAACTGTTGCTGAGGGATCAAGATCAATCTCTCCAGAACCCTCAACATCATACTCTGTTGGTACAATGACAAAGAGGTCACGAAAACCATTCGAAGATCTGGAAAGCAAACAGAAGAAGAGAAGATCTGATGAGCATAAAACTGACAATCCCAGTGAATTGGCATATACAGCAGCAGCGCGTTTTAAGGAAGAAGGTTGTGAGGATATCGCATCTGTAATCGAATATATGCTGAAACATCCTGAAGCAGCCTCTAAAATTAAGGAAACGCTTAAGCAACCGGTGAAAACTATCTTATTTATACCAGAAAAAGCACTTGGATTACTCCTTTCATTAAAATTATCAAAGTGGCAATACATCACTTTACGAGAGTCAGCTATTCGGGAAGGTAGAAAGGATATTTATCCATCCTACTATAAAGTGCAACAAACCAAGCTGGCATGCTATCCTCCGAAGCAATCAGTGTTAGTGACCGATTCATCGGCAAGAATAACCCTTCAAGCTTTACTCGACATTACGGTCAAAAGAATCCTCCAAAGTTTTCCTAACGATGATGTGCAAAATAAGGATTTAAAATTGATATCTAAATGGGGTTTCGATGGTGCGTCAAACCAAAGCCGATACAAGCAGAAAATGGATAGCGATCAAGACGATTCAAGTATTTTCATGACTTCCTTGGTGCCACTAAAACTGACTGATGGAGACAATACTTTGTGGATGAACCCAAAACCATGCTCAGCAATGTATTGTCGTCCAGTTCAATTTACTTTTGTGAAGGAAAGCGAAGCAGTAGTCATCGAACACAAACGACGAATGGATGAACAAATTAAGGCTCTCATTCCTACAGAGTGCAATAATAGAAACAGGGTGAATCATCACCTAATGATGACAATGATCGATGGTAAAGTCTGCACGTATTTGTCTCAAGCCAGATCAAGTTCATCATGCTATTTGTGTCTGGCAAAACCGACAGAAATGAACCGTTTGAGTGTAGTAACAGCAAAGACCGTATCTTCTGATATATACGAGTTTGGATTGTCATCTCTACACGCCCGTATAAATTGTATGGAATGTTTACTACATATTTCGTATAGACTAGATTTTAAAGAGTGGGCTGCGAGAGGTAACGAGCACAAAGAAATGCTAAGTAAGAGAAAAAAGATTATTCAAGACAAATTTATAGACGAATTAAATCTATTGATTGACTTTGTTAAACAAGGTTCCGGAACTACTAATGACGGCAACACTGCAAGAAAGTTTTTCAAATTTCCCCATAAAACTGCAGCCATTACTGGGTTGGACGAAGAACTAATAAGAAGATTTGCTGTGATTTTACAGGCAATAACTTCCGGGGAAAAAGTAGATATAATTAAATTTAAAGATTATGCCTTTAAAACAGCAGAGAGGTACGTGGAATTATATGACTGGTACTATATGTCATCAACCGTCCACAAATTACTTATACACGGGGCAGACATAATCGAGAAGAATGATGTTGTACCCATAGGAAGTCTCTCGGAAGAAGCATCCGAGTCTCGCAATAAAGATTTTAGGAGGTTTCGGGAACATCATTCGCAGAAAAAGAGCAGGCAAGATTCGAATCATGATATCCTTAATATGTTAGTTGTTTCTTCGGATCCTTTTATAAATGTACAAAGGCCCAAGTTAGATGCCAAGAAAAAGGAGGATTTATTTCCTGAAACTCTCAATTTAATTCAGTTTCAAGAAACTGACTGAGTTTCTAGGCAATCTAGATTCTGATTCAGAAATCGACGAGAGTGATAAGGAAAACTAGAAACTTTTTGTGCTTTTAATTATAATTCTATTCAATGTAATTTTTTCATGATCTTTCATTATTTAGCTTTGGTACGTAACTATGTTTTGCAATTGATTTATTTTTAAATATTTTATATTACTATTCTTGTACCTATTTATATTTTTGCATACTTTTGTACCTATGTTTTGTTTTATATAAATTTTATCAACTATTAAAAAATACCTTTTTAATTTATTTTTCTTTTTATTTAATGCCTATTATTAGCGTTAATAAAATAACTAACTTATCGATTGATCTTTACTTTGACATTAGTAGAATTTAATGATTTAAAAAAATACCTTCATTTAGACATAATAATAAAATAATTAGACAGTTGTCGAAAATATTTCTTAGAACTCGTAACATGTCTAATTAACTAATTAGTTTACTTATGTACTTACCTGTAAGAATTTAATTAGTGTACTCCGTAGTTACCATTGTGCGATATTGCAAATCACTTAATCTCTTATTCAGAACTCATTAGAAGGCTAATTTAATATTCAGTGGTTTACCTGTATGCAAAGTTTAGTAATGGTATCCAATTACCTGTTTTAAAACATATATACTATGTAAGGCAAAAATAATTTTCTTGATATTTTAACAAATAACTGGCGAAGATTTAGTATTATATGCATATAACGTGTTGTTTCTTTACTTTTACAATAAAACAAATCGTTTAATGTTTAAAAAAATTAATTAAAAATTAGATGATTTTTAAAAAAAATTCTGCAGCAGGTACCGTTATATGAAGTATGTCAAAAAATCACAAATAATTAGTCCTATAACCATCTCTGAGGATATTACGGTTTTCCTTGCAAGTTCAGAGATATTCAGATTTTTCATGCTAGCTCCATACATTTTTTTCGAAAAAACCTTATAATAAATTCATTTCTGTGCGGAGTTAGCTCAGACGACATTGTTATGTGTATAATAGCTAATAGAAGCCATATCTGTCAACAAAACGAACATCTAGCAACTTTCATTTCTATGTCTATGGAGGTCGATTTTCAGCCCACAGTGCGGTGTCGGTTTTTCTACATAAATCAAAGGCATTAGTCTGCGCTCGTCCAACAGTGTTTACATGTTGGTCCGTCTGCCATTTTGCGCTTGGCGAACTTCGCCGTTACACGTACAAAATGTATTATTTTTTTCAAGTCTACTACGGTATATGCTAATATAAAAACGATATGCGCTCATTATTTGTGAGTAAGTCATTGGAGTGCCATAATTAAATAAATACCAGCAGCTGCAATAACTTTTACGACGTCCATATTGTTTCAATACTCAATAAAGACTGACAGCGCCCAACGTGTGGACAGCTTCACAAAGCTCGTCTACATTGGACGTTTGCATTGGTTTTCTTCAAACTTGCCGAACGTCTAGAGCTAGACGGTAGTACTTGCCTTGTATCAGTTTGCTTTCGCTCGCGTTGGCCTACGCGTTGGCCAACAGGTATTGCATGCAGGTTTAACATGTGCGAATCAAATTCAATGGTGTCTGAAATGTTGCATTTGTGTGTTTTCATGCCAGCTGTTTTTGTGAACACATCCAAGCCCCTGTCTAGCGTAAAGGAAGGGGGAACAGGAACAGCTATTCTGTCTTAAAGTCGGCAGGAAATAGATAGAATAGCCAATCACATTTAATACAGGGACCTGACACCAATTATAGCAGAGCGAGACAGAGAGAAAAGCAGTATACCAATACTCGGTTTCTCCAGCGATCAATGCCACACACTAGCATAGGGCATCGATGGCTAAAGACAAACCGCACACCAAAATCACCTGTATTGCAGACGAAATGAATGTTTAATTGCAACCTATTTAGTTTACTATAAAGATTTAATTATATTGGTAAATCTTTTCTAGTAGTAGTTACGTCATACTGCCCTAATGGAAGATGAAAGACTTGTTTCGAATTAAGACAAATGTCTATTCCAGTCTGTAATTACTCTAAGAGACCATGCTGTATATTGCTGTATATTGCTGCATTATAAAAGTTAAACAATCGTTTTTAGTAAGGTTACATACAAATAAAGCAAATGTATTTTGGTAGACGCACAACTCTTTAGGTAATGCAACTAATTATTTTGTGATAAGTAAGTATACTACTGAAATGATATTGACCTTAATCATTTGTATTTTTTATAATAATGTTTTACTATTGGACTGTATTAAATTTAAATTAAAAATGTTTTGTATTAAAGATATATATTGATATTTTAGAATTCTGAATATTATCCTGCTTAATTTTAGCATTAGTAAATATTTTTATTTTAATACATTATGAAAGTTTTGTATAGGCATAAAAGATTGTTGAATAATTTAATTTATAATTATGTACTTTACTTTTAATAAACATTTAATGCTAAGTGTTTTGTCATTAATATTATAAGATGATAATAGTTATTTTAAAACCTACGTGATATTTTATTTTTATAAGGTTGGTTGGGAGTGCTATTTCTCTGCATTTTTGATAAGTATCCAAATTGCGATTATTGAATGATATATAGAACAAATAATACGGTTACATGTGAGAGTTGTGCGTCCACCGGTAAGTTATGAACCTGTGAGTGTGCCGTGAGGTTGAGCCCGTGGCTGGTCGAGGGTAACGGCACTGAGACCAGGAGCGAGGTGGGCCCGTCGCGCTCGCCTTTCCCCTATGCAACCCACGCATTAGTACGCACGATCTCGCCTAGTATCGCATGCACCACGCATTCATCGAGACGCTACGATTCCATCCCGTTCTATTTATGATTGAACTCTGCCCACATAACGTCAACAATCTCGCTTTATACAACTGAATAACTTGAAGAACAGCGTTATCCTTTAGTCAAATATAACGGCGTAACTATGCCTACCTCTTGTAATTGGTATGTTATTATGGTAAAATAAATATTGTATTGATCATAGCGTCTCAATGGATAACACTTTGTATGATAATATTCATTGAAAATGGAAATTGGGGATCACATTGTAATATTTTTATGAACATTTAGTTATTTGACAAACACATGCAATGATTGGAACAAATATTGGTATATGTCTCAATCGTAGTTACATTTGTTATGAACGATGAATGTTTCCGATTAGATGAAATATTTAATAAAAAATTCGCCTTTGTTTCATAGTCTTGATGACAAAGCACTATTAAAGCATATAAAGCGTTGTTTTCTCATTGGTTTCGATGCAAAGCTGTACTCGATGACGTAAGCAAAAGCTTATTATAAATAATTATAATGTTGACTGGTCACATGATTATTATATGCAGAACATTATTTTTGTTCCTTTAGGACGTATTGTTTGATCTATAAGTGTAATATCGCACATTTGTTTCTTTTTCTGAAAGTATTTTAATTTGTATTTTCCAACAATGCTAACCGACTAACCTGCAGATGTGATGGTGAGCGTATATTGGACACCTGGTTCAGCCCACTTGGCCCGGGCATAGTGCTTGGCAGATGCCTGTGGAAACGGCACCGTTAATTTTTTTTTTGTTCTTTTAATGACTGTTTTTAATATAGGTAATGTGGCTATCACTTACAATAACGACTACGTTCTGAAGCGTTTTATTGATTGAACAATGCCAAACAAATCGTCGATAATTGAGTGAGTGTAACGTCGGGATCTAGACGTTGTTGATAGTGTGGTGATTGAATGGTAATATTAATGCGTATTGTACCTAGGACTAGGTTGCGAGGCGGGGCTGTGTGCGGGTGGAGGCGGCGGGGGCGGAGGCGCCGGACTCACGCTCGAAAAGTGCGACGTCGGCACCACCACACCTTCCGTATTGTCCGTCTTAGCCTGAGTGATACCAGATACAAGTAAACACATGTATCAAAAATACATATTTACTTTTAAACTCATTATTGTTTTGCAGAGAATGGTACTATTATGTAGCGTTCTCGTCTTAAGCACACTTGTCATAAATTACCCCTTGTTCAAATAAATTGAAAAGCAAAAGTACTGTTCACTTTGAAATAATAAGCTTATAAATATTGTTATAGGACGTGGAAAATAAAAGAAGCTTGTATTGCCACCGTAGGTACTACGTAAAACACAAATTGGTAGAAGGAACAAAACGTAAAATAGAAAAATAAAAACAAACAAAAGTAAACAAAACGTATAATAAAAGTAAAATTAAACATTTATTAGGTACATGTGTCCAGTTCAACATTTGCAACAGACTTAGCGCTGGTTATCTACAAGATCTGTCATGATTAGACCTCACAGATAACAACACCAGTATCCGCAATGTAATAATACCCATAACCAAATATATGCTTGCTTTGTATAAAATTATTAATAAGTTTTAGTGTCATATAATAAATAAGATCTAGCGACATTGCTAGTTGTGTAAATGAAGCCGTAAAAGTTCGCTAGCACCGGTAGCAATGGTCACTATAATTTTAAATGGCATTTATGTTTTTATTAAGAAACTCATCTCATCATAGAGGTACTGCCGAATAGTTTCTGTTAGTTTATTTTCGTAGTTTATTAATGCCGTATTTATTTAGCAGGCCAATTATGAAGAATAAACCTTTGACGAACGTTGTTTATAAAAAAATATTAAATTTACCGCAACTAGGTAAATATTAATAAACGCCAATATACGTCATTAATACATATTTCGATAATTGTGAGTATAAGGTAAAACACGAATAATTATTAAGAAGTAGTTCAAGTTTCTTCATTTTAATCATTCCATTGTGATGTAATAGTTGTGTGACAATGGAAGGGTGATAATAACGTAGATGGATGCAGTTGTTTGCAACTGCCATAGATACGCTTTAGTGAAGTCAGTATCTTTTATGAAATGCAATACCTTTTTGATAACCTTGTCGGCGGGTTCCATGTGAACGTCAACGACATTCGTGTGGCCACCCTCTGGCCAAGGGCCGGGTGCTTGAGGAGGTGGCGTCTCGTTCACCTGTACCAATGCATTATTAGATTTATACTGAGCCCCTTTAAGAGCGATCTACGGCGCTGATATATGACCAGCGTAACAGTGTTTTTGCCAAAGCAGACGCCTGATACTTACTGTGCAGCGTATAGGTGATACGAATAAACCATTTACAAGCTGTTTGTTACTGTATACATATACATACGCCTAAAAGTAACGATACACATTTATAGATAATTACACATCATGTATTCGACAACAGAAGATATTCGTATTAACATAATATTGTCTTAAGGTTACGCGAATGTTATTCATTGAAATTAAACTACTTTTTCTTTCTTCTTTTAATAGTAATTCTACAATTTTTTTTGTAATAACATGCCAAATAAACAACGCGGTTAAATCCGTATAAAGTAATTAAATTTCAATAGGTATTCGTATTTGTAAGTAAAAGAATATATACACACTGATGCATGCATATGTTTAATTAACAATTACTCCTAAAATTTCTAAGAGTATATTATCTCCATTACACTTTGATGTTGATGACCTGCAGATCACGGAAATAAATTACACTTGATTTCTACTACCGATGGCCCATTTGTTGTATTTTATACAATCTTAGCGTCTTCTTGATAACTCCACAGCTCATACAAACATAATAATTTACTAGCTGTCAACCGCTACTTAGACCGCGTGGAATTTAACAAAAATGTTGTTTTTGCAATTCCCAATTGTTTTTAATTACTCCTTACAACATCAGCTCGATAGCTGATGTTGATTATCGATGCATTTAGTAAAAAGCTGTTATTTGACATTACAAAAAGACACTTCAATTTTATTTATTTGTATAGATGTACAGATTATTTTTCTGCTTGGTCTCGGTGATATCAATCACTCGAATATAACTTTTATTTCACTTACCCGTGATCTGCGTAGTGAAGAATAGAGATATCAAAAGTATTACCGTTGCTGGTGGCGTAGTAGACATGAATTCTGCATTGGCATTCATGTTAGCAGCATTCACTGCCTTCCGTTTCTTCGTTTGTTTAGTCTCCATGGACTCCACGTTTGTGATCACAGACTCTTGATATGTAGGCTTTGGTGTCGGCACTTGCACTACCGACGTAGTGACTGCAGCACTGTGTAAATTGATACAATGATTAATATATAATGTTTAGCAGGCAAATATGGTCAATAATTCATTACGAGTTTTATATTTCATCGCAATGTAATTCGAGACTTGCAGTAGCTAACTGTTGTTTAAGTAAAAGTACATGTCTGCAATACAGCTGTTTATTTGACTATAAATGTTTGGAGATCCATAAAAATGGAATATAAATATTTTACTTAGATAAAAACTACATACCCTGTGTTACTCTTGTTATTTTTCTATGCTTATTATTTTGGTTACCAACTTGACATATTGAAACAAGTTACATAATAATAAAACAGTGGCAGTGACACAGGGTATATTTTATTTTATATAAATATTACAACTGCAGTTATTTGTCGTAGCAGCGATCTTTCCTGTACTCAATATAAATAAAGTTTATAAACAATATACCTATGGGTGAATATACAAAAGTAGTAACTTTAAGGGATATTTTGTTTACGTTTTTTTTTTAAATAATTTATAACACAAATTCTGGTTTATAAGATAGCTAATCTAATGAATATATTGCTCGTGTTCAGGCCAGTCACTTTATCAAGTAGATTCTGAGACATTTCGATTTTTCTGAATTTGACTGCCCGGGGACTGACGAGGGTTACATAGTACACACAGCGACACATCAACCTAGACTGTTTGGGTTTTGAATGTTTAGAAGTTAAACGCTGAAAATCGTGCGACAGAGTGCGTTATATTTTTGTTACGCTCTATCCTTACCATTACATCGACACCACTATGCACTGTCCCTTTCCGACAACTATCTATTTTGTATGTAGCGTAGTTATGCTTATATAGGGTGTCTAACTTGATGTGTAGCCGTGTGTACCTATTAAAAAAAAAGCACAACATCATAAGATATGTATGATTTATTAATTTATGAAGTTTTAGAATAAATCTCTTAGAATATCAATGGCACGGCACAAATTCTGAATCTTCATTCACTTAAGTATCGTTTAAGAATCTATAAATATATTTTGTTTTTTGCAATTGTATTTGTCTACTACATTTCCGGATATTGCTAGTTTGAACCTTTTTTTATCTTCATGACTCATAATTTAGTGTCGTTTTCTTCTAATTGAATTTAAATAATTTCGCCGAAGAGGGCCTTCTTCACTAATTCCTTGTTTTTGGAGATTTCAACAGATTTCACAACTTTCTTTAACTGTTTGTTAACTTGTTTATATTTTTGACGATGAATATTTAGTTGAGTTCCAAGCTATGAAACTATTTTGTCGATCTTAAAAATTGTTTACTTCTGGGCTTATTCTGTCTTGCGCATCTCTTTTTACCTCTTTTGCTCTTCGATGTTGTTCAATAATAGGTCTCATTTCTTCACTTACTATTGGTTGTGCTTCATTGTCAGTAGTTGAAGGAGTATTCTGACGTACAAAATTATCAGTAGTAGGTAATTTTCAATTGTTGTTTTTTTTTGCCTCTACTTTGATGAACTATTATTATTATTATTTTCTAGTTTATCGATGCTCACGAGGTGTCATTTCTTGAAATTTTTCTCTGCACTTTCTCCTTTTTTATAATTTTATTTTATTTTATTTATTTATTTTAGGATAGCTTTCAGTCTAATAAGTACATTAAACCAGTTACAATTAAGATACACATGTTGCTAATTACAAACTTTCACATAATAAATTAAGTCTTGCCTTTCTCTTTATATTCGGCTAATTTAATAGGGTCGCTTTTAATTCTATCTAAGCGAGCCTTATAGAGATAGAGAAGATATATTAAAAACGAAAAGAAAAGCCGAATAGGCTCGCTTAGCTAGAATTAAGCTTATCTTTTCGTTTTTGATATATCTTCTCTATTTTTAAGACATATTTTGTTTTTCTTAACGTAATGTTATTACGGCAAGAAGCAAAAAAAATAATGTTTACACACGTTAAATATCCAATATCCTGGCAACACGTCAGCCCTCTGGCGCAATATCAGCCAAAGGACTGACGCCAACGGACTGACGAAAATGACATAAATTTGAGTATATCATTAGAAGCAACGTTTATTTTGATATTTTAGAATATCAACGAGCGATCATTTTTTTAAATCAATGCTTATTATGTGTAAATTAAAATAAAACATAAGTTTACAAGGAAATAACGACTTACCATAGGACTGAAATTTTAACTGGATCGACACGTGTTTACATGACAAACACAATGCTAGAGTAGGCACAGTTATAGCGGCCGTAAAATGGCGCGATCTGTAGCTAACTTTACGTCCAACGTTGAAATTTAACACGGATTTCAATTTGAGTCGACAATATTTAGCAGGAAAATAAACTGAACACAAACTTTATTTTTATTTTTATAGCAACGGTAAGAATATTATATTGTAAAAGTTGTGATATACATTGTTAACTACAACATAGATAGTAGTGAAACAGTAAATTTGTTTAATTTAAATGTAATATTTAATACACAGCCACTTGATTGCGCGTTTTTGGGATTGTGACATGCCAAAGTAGGTACTGACGTTTTGAGAATAGATTGTGGTTACAAGCCTGTAGTTAAAATGAACAGCTGAAATTGAGTGCCCAAATAAAAGACAACGTCTGAAATAAAATTAAAAAATATATATAATGTTAACACATCGTTCCATTGTCTAATGACATTGTATTACCTACTCAATTTTTGTATAATCACCCATATACATAAATGTATAACACGAATGTCATGTTGGCGTGCTATTTAAATTATTTGTATAATTATGCCTAATTGTTATGAACAAGAAATAGATTTCTTTATTGTAAGGGTTTCGTAACTGTATAATTACAAACGGAGTCCTTATGAGGTCAATAAACTTGGTTGCCTCTTTTGTATAATATTGTTAGATACAAAATCTTCATTAGTATAAAATTATCTAATATTAATCTTTAATTATACAGATCTTTTAAACATTCTTAGAATAATTTAATTAATATTGACTGCACGGTTGACATAGCAGGCCAGCGGTTGCCTCGCCATTGCCGGCGTTGTGTGTACGAGTCCCACGCAGGTCAATTATTTGCCTGATCCAAAAATGATTATTCCGAAGCTTTACTTAGTACATGAATTCTATGTTTGTAAAGTCTTAAGAGAAAACCCGTGCGCAGTTATTTGTTCTAAAAAACATACCTAGTTTTTGCTTTTAATTTTTGTGTCACATTTATTATTTCAATGTATTATATATTAAAGTACAGTTAGCAAACTAAATAAAATAAAATACCTGGTTGTTGGTGCAGTAGTGATGGTGGTCACACTGGCAGCAGTAGCATTGGCCACTGAGCTTATGACACCAACAGTTTCCGCTGGCTTGTTGCCGCTGGGCGAGGCCGCGGGTGGAGTGACCTTCGATGTGCTGGGTGTTGAACTGCCCGAACCTGAAGTACAAAATACTTTGAGCATATCATTCTTTTAAGTTACATAAAAGGGAGGCAGTCAAATTAGAACTTCTTTCTTTTTCTTTTACTTTTTAAAATAGACAACTCCCATACTCTGAATAATTCCTGTAGCGCAGAGGACTTGCAGTAAACTATATCCTGAAAAACAACGAAGCTAAATAACCTTGAGCATTCTTTCTGAGGTGAGTAGGGTTTCTAGACTCATTATAGATGACGCTCCCTAACAACAAACAAATTCCTTTTTTGAAAGCTCATGTAATTTTTACGAACCCATGCTGCAGGCGTTAATGCATTGTATGTCATGGGCTTTTGCAAATATTCATGTTATATGGTAGGTACGTACGTATAATGTCTACCAAACCGAATATTGGTCACAGCGGCCATCTGCACAGGATATATTATAGTGCAAAAGTCTATGCGCAACAACAAGTGCACTCTTAATTCCCTAACTCACGTGATTCGATGGGACGGCAATCCAACATGATTGAAAGAAATCAGGCCCGGCACTAATGACATCACGTGCTTTCCGTGCCACGGGGGTGTCCAACAACGCCAACTTACTATCTCAGGTTTCCATTCCGATTTCTTAGCAGGAAAACCCAATAACTTTTGTTAGCCGGGCCCGGGCTTCGAGCCTGGGATCTCGTGCAAAACAGTCGCATTCATTACATTTTATTTGCAGTATATACCTACTACGTATACCATTATAGGTAATGGTTTCTGTTATAGTAATCCTAGCGTACCACTTCTTAATTTTTACCATTTATGGCTAAACATATGTATGTCGCAATCAATGGTAAACGGCTACGTCTGCCTGTAGAAGCTTGCGAACCTTGTAATCAGGCTATCTTTTCACTGATGCACATATTTTGATCATTATAATTCATATAGATGAATCATATAATTTATTGCCTGTGCCGTGCCAATATCTTGGTGGCAGGCCCCACGTGCCCAGCATTGGCGCGATTTACAAACAAGACTACTAATATTATCAGGCTTTTTTGTCGTACTGGAATGCTTTTGAGAGTATTCTCTCATACTGAGAAGCGGCCAAGTCTACTTACAAATTAAAATATATTCTTGCATGCGATAAATAAAAAGGTATTTAGGACATCGAAAGCGGAAGGTTGCACCCAATTATTCTGTGTTGTTCGCTATTATTATTTTATTGCTATTTGAGTTATATTTCTATAGCTCACTGAACATATGCTGACAGCATATCGGCGTTGTCAAACCTAATATGCTATAGGCAAAAATGATACTATTGAAATATTGATAAAAAAGGTTATACTGTTCTCCTCTGCTGCACATAGCATATTTTATGAAGAGGTCATACAGTACTCATAGGCATTTAGTAGTTTTTTATACGATAGATAGGGCAGTGAAACTATACGCAAAGGTCAAAAAGTAGAAATCTCATATAAGTGATTTTGACAACGACGATATATCAGCCAGGCATGCCAGTAATATTTTACACAACACACGACAACGAAATAAAATTAAAAACCAAGTCTCCTCTCCCACTTCATGAGTAAGAACACTCCACAGAAATGCTACGAAGCAGTAATGAAAATCTACCTCTACCGCTTGGTGGCTGCGATGTCTCGGTGTTAGCAGACGTGTGCTGCGGCGATGGGGCAGGCGTGCTAGTCTTACTGCCGGATCCTCCATCACCGGCCGACGAACCCCGCCGTGATGTCGACGGCGATGGTTTCTTTTTATCTGACGAGTGATGCATTTTGCCACCTATATACCATTGCAGAACCTACTCTCACATTCAGGCTAACATCCAATAATCACAACGTGTACTGAAATGAAACCATTGTTTGTGTCTTCAATAGCATGTGTATTCGACACATGACTTTCTATAGTATATGTTTTCGTTTCAGAATCATTAAGTTATAGCCAACAATAACCTTGTAATATTCAATATATTTAAAGATTCGACAATAATTGTTTCATTTCGAAAATATGAAAATAGTGTTAATTGGAAGAAAACGCATTTTGTTCTATGCGTGTAAGAAAGCAGTTTAAGAAATGATGGGTTCTTTCGTGCGTCTTTTACTAATCCAAATGTGATGTATGTGCTCGTAATGGAACAGTACATTGAGTATGACCTTTGCTTAACAGTGAGTTAGAAAGATGGCGAGACTTTTCTAACAAGAAAAGGAAGAAAATGTGGTTTAGTTGAAAGCAGTGATTAGGCGAATACAGCAGGGCCGCAAGTATTATTTAGTTTATCGTTAAGTAATAATTCAATTAGTACACTGCGAATAGCTAATTTGTATAAAATCTGATACTGCTTGTTTACCTTAGGTATCACTTGCCTATTTTGCATTATGTACTCAGCCGTGCAATACAGAATAAGCACGAGCAGCGAGTGCTAGAATGTGTTAATACGCACAACTGTTAAAAGTATAAAACCAATGTAGAACATTAGTTGAAATTCAGATTGTACGAAAAGTTAGAAATTATACAGTGACTGATCC
The DNA here is from genome assembly GCA_963675205.1 of Catocala nupta. NCBI lineage: Eukaryota > Metazoa > Arthropoda > Insecta > Lepidoptera > Erebidae > Catocala > Catocala nupta. The sequence goes on along the minus strand of OY776078.1, from coordinate 31,517,375 downwards.
GCGCAACCCTACTAGTATTTTATTTTAAGAGATTGAAAAGAGATTCTTAATCTATAAGTTAAAGTGTTTAAAAAGTCTATAACAGGAATACTTTAAATTTTAAATAGGAACTATGTAATGCGCGTGACATAATGGCGCATGCATTAACATATTAATGTTTTTGTTATCTAGTATGACCGTTAACGATGTATTACTTACCAGATTATTTAATGCATTACCTATGCATTAAATATTCAAATTTAATTCCTATGTATTGCAAATTGGTATGATTAGCCAAGAATAGAAAATAGAATAGAAAAAAGGACTAATTCGGACAATATCCGAAGTAAGATTTATAATGAAAATTTCTTTCAAATTATTTCATAGGAGAATTATTATTATACATTTTACTATATCAGAATAATGAATACGTCATAATTCTTTTGTCTAATATTTTATAACTAATTAATGATTGTAATAAAATTATTATCAATGAAAGGATACATTAGCATGTCATATTATAAATGTGATGTCATGTCATGTCAACCTATGAATGTCATTAAATTCAGTATACTTTGTTGAGTTCTACCTGCATGCAAAATGTCATATTAATTGCCAAACCGCAGCGCCGCATGCACGAAATTTTACTTGCGTACAAATCATAAAACTTTGGTAAGTAAGTTCTATTAGTTCGATTATTGCTTATTTAATCATTAAAATAGTAAATAATTTTGGAATATCGAAATTATTGACGTTAGGACAACACAGGACTTACGTCTAATTTTATATTTAGTTACTTAATAATTTATTTATTGCAACGACTTTGGCAGGATATAGTGACCCAATTTGCTTACCAATGCTCTGGTAAAACAGTACATTCTTTATAAGGATCAAATGCAAAAGTATGTCACTGGCACCAGGGCTAATGAGTATAGAATTCCAATTGTCACTTGTTGAGAGCTATACCGACCTAACTTATCATATTGAAATAAGTGACGCTACAGCGAATTTTAATGAATATTGCCATTTAGTTAGTCATAAGCTTTCCGTTTATAGTAATAATGATATCATCAAGATATAACAGAATATAAAATTATTTTTATAAAAGTATGCATTCTAAAAATATATAAAATACATAAAGTCGTAAATTGTTCAATGGATAACCTTCTTCAAAATTTATACATTAAAATACCAACGCGATCTGTGCGTATTCCACAATTGTTTAGTGTTCCTACAAGCAACAACAATGTATCTCAGAATAACCCACTGTACAGAATGTGTAAAAACTATAATTCTGTCTGTTCTCAAACAGATATTTTTACGTTAAATTCGGCACATTTAAATCTTTTCTATTGAATTATAACAAACCGTGACTTTTAGTGTACCCAATCTTGTATATCTTTTGTTTTTATTTTTAAATTTATCATGTATAATTTCTTTTTTCTTTTTGTATTCTTGTGTTAGTTATTTAAAAGTTTAAGCTAATGTAAACTTACTCGTATGTACTGTATATTGCAAATGATGTGTACAAATGTAACTGGATGTCAGATTTACTCATTGTGTACTATTAAGACTAATTTGAAATATGCTAATCTGTTATCTGTTTTTGTACCTACTGAACAAAATAAAAAAAAAAAGGTTGTCAATGAAGACGTCGAATCATTCACTTTTTTACTGCTTTTGAAGCAACGATGATTTTGATCCAATTAGGATCACAACGCGCGACGTAGCGACGGCTACATACCTCGCAGCTTTAATATAAATTCATATTTCACCGAATGTACTAGACCTAGTAACATAGTAATAACTTCCAGGAAAGCCAATGGTATATTAGAAATTTGATGGGTATGTAATGAAAATTTACAATATAAATACTTCTAAAAATGTAGTTGTAATAATGAATGCTAAATCGCGATAAAGTGTAACTTAAGTTTACATAATATGATATTTCATCCTCTTGTTTTTCTTTATTACTCTAGTTGGCATGTACCCATATTTTGCATTGTTATAAACAAGTTGGAATAATGTAGGCCGAATATAGAATTTTGTAGAGTTTACTAATTATTAAAGTAAAGTTATTAATTAAATAGTAAATTTCTCGAATGCATTAGAACATATTATCCTTAAAATAATATATTATTCTATATACATATATATAATATTGTTGTTTTGGAATACAAAAAATTATTTTATCCTTAACACTAATTAAAACGTGAACTTTATTTTAGCATTTTAGCGTATCTGGTGTGTATTATACACTTGCAATTCCAAAACTGCCATAACTCAAATCTGCATGTCGTTTGGATTTACAACTTTCTTAAGTCATTGTATTAATAGCATAATTATACCGAAAGTTATTTACCATGAAAGTCTAAAATATTTTATATTTAAATTATTATTTTGTATTTAATACGTCAATATATTCCAGTAGTTAATTCACTGTAATAGTTTTATTCTGCGTGGTCTAGTTGTAAGGACTACGCACCTATAGGTAAATACTAAACATGCTTCCTTGCTTACATACTAATACGTAATATAATATCTACTAAATAACATTAGTGTATTACCACCTAAGAAAGCTTTAAAACAGTATTATACTGTTTATATTTGTATGATTGATGATTAGGTATGCAATCCATCTTTTGAATATGTGACGCATGACGTAATTTATAAGCACAAATGGTTGTAAATGGAAGCTCTATGAAGAATTTTCTTTTATAAATCTTACTTCAGCCACACAAATGTATATAATATAGGAACGTATACGAGAACACACAGCTACCATGCCACAATGTCTACCACAATAAACGAACTTTTATCCGAAGATTTGTGTTTACGGCTGAACGGCGAAATCTCAACCGGATCAATATCTGCCGATTTAATCAATCAATCAGTGTGAGAGTCTACTAAACAATTATTTATCCATTAGCACTATTAAATATAAGTTAATCCTATGAATAATACCTACACTTAGGTTTAAATATGGAACCTAAAAACGCCTAGGCCCTAAAAATGAGGGCCATTTTGAAGGTAGTAAGTTCCACACCTTTAATGAAGTATTGATTGAGCAAAACATTAGATTCACATTAAACTCTTCTCGATGTGAAGTGACTAATATCCAAAGGGTTAATAGTAAATTATACTCCACTGTAGCATATAACATAATTAGGTAAAGGATACACTTGACTAACTAGTATGCCTTAAATTCGTCCTTTGAGCATCGTGCACATATGTTATGGATTAGTTACGCCACTATAGATTTAAGACACCACTTCAGTCTGGACGCCTGATTTTTAAACTTCGTCCAACAAAGCATATTTCATCGTACATGTTGCAAGATATATTTCCATTCATTCAAATCTCTCTCCACCATTTATCACATTAAAACTCAAGTCAAAATTGAACAACAAGTTCAGTATCATGATCTTATTATAAACCTTTTAGTTATAATATAAAGTCAATAATATATTCTGAAAATAAACTCACCCATTGGCTGGCTTGTGTTGGTCGGAGTCTTTGACGTGGTTGGTGTATTTTTTCCTGATCCAGATACCACTGTACTTGTTGCGTGAGACGACTTACGTCCAGGCTATGAATATACACATAAACACAATGTAGTTAATACACAGGTCCGTGACGCCTCACCGCGATTAGCGCTCAAAACATAGTCTAATTAAGTATATAAACTAAAATCATGTTGCTATACCATAAATATAATACAAAATTAATAAAATTATAACTTAGAATTTCAATGGACTAATGTATGATTTATTACCTACACTAGCGTTTAAAAATATTCCTAAAAGCTTTTCCTCTTGTTGCATATCAAATAGAATATCACTGACGCAAACATCAAATTGGGTTGAATCAGGTACGAATATTGACGTATTATTCACATTAATCTTGAACTACTTCACTTAGTCATTTCATTTCGTCAACTTTTCATTACAGTTAATAAAAAGTAAAGCACTTGAACACTTAATAAAAACGCCGGTTCCTTACAGTGACACTACGAAGCACAAGCAGGTCTAATAATTAATATAGCTTGACAAATGCTAAGAATATAATGAGCCACACATGTTTGAACGCTGTGGTATCTGATGTAGATGTATGTGTTGAAGGCTCGTGAAGTACGTACCCCTTTGGACTTGCCGGCGTGGGTCGGCGTGACACTCCCGCTAGTCATTGGAGAGGGCTCGCCCTCCTTCTCGCAGCTCGAGTCGCTCGACTGACTGTCGTGCGACACCGGCTTGTACGGCGGGATGGTCTTTACGTTACCACCTTTTTTCTGCACAGTTAACGATCGGCACCGTATCACACACCACTCATTAACGCCACCAATAGCGTCAGTGTCAAATTATAACGAGCGCGCTATTACCGATATGAAACAGGATATTTTATTCAATAATTAATAAGCCTCTATGTATGGTCAGTTAGACTTATACACACTATGAACTTTAATCTAAATATGACATCCAATTTGTTTATATAATGAAATGTTTTAGTACCTTTGCGATGATGGTGACATCATGATTGGTGAACTAAAAAAATGATAATTGATGAATAAATATTTTTATGCAAACGTAAAGGCGATATAATTATTAGATGCAGTAGGCCGACATGACAACAAAATGACAAAGTGAAAATGTTAAACAACGCGTACTCAACACAATAATCAGCTCTTACGAATAACCTCTTGGTCTAAATGCTAGCGCACATTATAGGACGTATCGCAACACTAATTTCACAATAAACAACTAAGAATACCATGTTTAACCCCTATACCGCTGCTGAAGAGAACAAATCGTACACTACGCTATGTTCCAATGAAACTGTCCTCCAAAAATAATTCAAAATGCGATCTCAATTTAATTTTATGTGCCAAATAGGGGAGCGCATGAGACGTTATACTTATTCAATTTAACCCTATACTTTCATCGAAAGTTATTTATTTATTTATTGACGGACACCAAAACTGCGTCTAGATTGGTGTCGGATCGTACTACATTGTGCTTAAAACTGTAAAGATAACCATCTACCGATTAAATGTCAGCCGTTTGTTTCCTCTCGTTTCTTCCAATTTATTCTTTTAGGCGCCTAATCCATGCAAACCGCTTGTTAATGTTGTTCCTACAAATCCTACTCTTGATGCAGCTTTAGGTAGAAGTAATAATAATAATATATCGTAAGGTTTAACATACATATATACATAAATTCATTCCTATTTCCCAGAGGGGTAGGCAGAGACTACGGATTTCCAATTACTACGAACTTGACTTGTCTGGCTTCATTCGCTTTCATAACATTCCTCATACACGCTACAAGGTTTAACAATAATTGTTAAACCTTATTGTAAATAACAAAATGTCTTTAAACCATAGAAAATTATGGCAAGATACTTATTAACTAATGTTAAATGTTGGCAAACCACGATAAAAGGGATTAGGTATTTAATAGATATATTCACATCAATATAAAGGGGTTGTTATATTAAAAGAACGCGACTCGCTTCCTTTAATAAGCGCTAGCCTTTAGAAGTAAGTACATCAGACAATAAAATTTTGCCGCTAACAGCAGACAGTCATTCATATGCAAGTAGAACTTGGGCTTTTACTGATTGCCTACCAAACATTTTAGATGCCTTTCAATGGTTTTAAAACTTCTTAATGACAATAGATTGTTCTATATGTTAAGCACAGTGGCATGTATAGGGTTACAGAATGCCTTCATATAAAATATATACTACTCAAAACAAAATAAGGGCCACTAGTTTATTTACATTTAAGTGCACTTTAGTAAACTGAAAGTAACTGATAAGTAGCTTTATATTGATATTACGAACTCTTTGGTGTTTGACCTCTTTTATGCTGGTGTTCGTGTTCCTAATTTGAAAAGTATTGGCCATCATTTTAAGGAAAACAATAATTGAATGTTATTCTTATGTTTTTCTTCGATTGTCTTCTTAACTTGTTTCGGTTATTTTAGGAAAAACGTTTTACTTTTTCAATTTTAATTGATTCATTTATAATCTCGCGTTAATCATGCCATCAGTACGAAGGCACATACATGGATACAATTACAGCAACCAGAGCCATAACTATGATTCAAGAAGGACGTTCCCAGCGTTACGTGGGTTTGCAGTTGGGTTTTTCTCGAAGAGCTGTCCAAAATGTATGGAATCGCTTCCAAGAGACCGGCAGTGTTGCCAGGAGACTCGGTTCAGGTAGAGTTCGTGTAACAAAGGCGCACGAGGATCGGCACGTCCAACTAAGTGCTCGTCGTGATCGTACAGTAACGGCCCGTAAGTTACACCACCTACGGCTGACAACGGGTACCCGTGTCAGTGATCAAACTATACGTAATCGATTGCACGAAGACCAGCAAATGTCAAGACGACGAGTTGTTCGAATTCCTCTGACCAGGGTTCAACGTGCAAACCGTTTAAGATTCTCCCGTCAGTATTTGAACTGGGGGATTAATCAGTGGGGCAAGGTGCTTTTTACAGACGAGTGAAACTTTTTAATGATGATCGGCGCGTTAGGGTGTGGAGACAACGCGGCGAGCAGTTTTCGGAGTCCTGCATTCACGAAGTTGACCGTTTCAGTGGTCCCAACGTAATGGTTTGGGGTGGGATTAGTTTACACGGTAAAACCGAGCTCACCATTTTAAATGCGGGTACCGTAACTGCAGAACGTTACATCGAGGACGTCATTAGGCCTCGAGTGAACCCATTTGCACAGCGAGTGGGGCCTGGATTCATCCTGATGCAAGACAATGCTCGTGCACACACAGCTCGATCGACCCAAACTGTCCTAGAAGGACGCTGATTGACGCTTTAAAACGAGCCTGGGAGCTGATTCCAGATGAAAACGTGAGGAATTTGATCCAGAGTATGCATACGAGGCTTCAGGAGTGTATTGCTAAGAGAGGAGGACATCCTCGTTACTAAAAAGAAGAAACAAAAGTGACAAGAACAGTATTTTGTCTTTTTCCGGTGATTTCTTTTGTTCATGTTTTTCAATCAAAATGGCCAATATCTAACTAACTAAGGAACTTAAAAAAAACAATTCATGATCATTACTTTAAACAATTGTTAGCCTATATTATAACCAATAACATTATTTTGTAGTTACATAAGTTAAACAATTTTATGTCTTTATTGTTTGCATGGTACAGCAAAAAATCTTAGTGGCCCTTATTTTGTTTTGAGTAGTATATATCGGGTTTTTTACTATAAAAGCAACTTATTAATTTGAAGTAAAACCCATTTTCGCTAATTATTTATCAATTTCACTTGTATGTCGTGGATGCAATAACCAAACCACACTGAGGACATGCTAGCACCAGATATTTTATTTATTTTTACTTTAGTCATGTAGGTAGTATAAGCATTCGGCATTCTTAAAGCACAAATACTACTTGCATCTATCCAGCGAGCATTTTAATGAAAGTAATTCTCAAGGTATTGAATCCAAAACATGCTGGTCAAAACAATGCACTCTTTCATTATGTCCAAAACTATATACAGTGTCCGGTAATTAATGGATAACCTTGAAATGTCTTATAGTAGAACTGAAGGCCGTTCAGAAAAACGAAAAAAAATATTATAACAAAAAATATATTAAAAAGTGCAAGCTATATTAGCATAGCATACTTTTGACTGTCTATCTATTAGCATAATTAGTGTTTAATAATAAAACAACAAAAAACCGATGGATTTCATTCATTTATGGTCGTAGTATACAAGAAAGTTATACATAGTAATAAAAAAAAACACATCTCAGGTAGTAGTTAGGATAGATTTTTTTCATATTTTTCTGAACGGCCATCGGTTCCACTTTAAGACATTTCCAGGTTATCCATTAATTACCGGACAGCCCTTTATAACCTATTAATGCCCATTTGAATAACAGCCCAAACTGTGCAGAACAAAATAATACACTAATACAAAAATAGCTAAAGCTCTGGAATTTTGATTAATAAAACAATTAAATTATGTTTGTAACTGTCCTATTCAAAGTAACAGAACTCATTCATAAAGCACATCGTAAAATAGTGTATAATCAATTCCTTTATATGTGCAGGTAGATAAAAGAAATAAATATACAAATACTCTGTACGTCGAACAGCCTCAAAACTATAGGTTGTGGCACTCAGGCAAGCAGTCAAGCACGTATTCCTACCTCTCATTATTTTAATGTTAAGATGCATTACAACATTTTATTTTTATCGACTCATTAATACGAATCCTATTTTAAACTGAATAAAATAAAAACACTCTATCTTTGGACCTAAATCACTCATATTATTTTTGAAGCTTTGTGTAGAATAACATTTTATGTAAATCAGTTTGCCAGGGACAAATGTTTATTTCGGTTTAAAGATTCAACTAACTCCGTCTACTATTTTACCAAAATCTGAAAATAAGTTAAACGCGTTTCAACTGCTGTGATTGGCCAACTGAACTAGCAACGGCCAAACAAATCACTCAACACGAGTTTAATTTGACACGTTATTGATGAAGAGCCTGTAACTGTAATACTACCTACCTAACTTAAAAAATCAAACTGACTTGAACTTGCAAGTTCCTAGCATAGAAGTGTAGGAACTTGCATAGTTCCCTGCCTATGCAAGGCATATGAGTGGAGCAGTTCTATAACTGTAGGAACTCGCATTGTTCCTACAGTGTTAGGACCGCCAGACGCATATCTTCCGGTAGGTATAGGTCAATATAAAGTATAATATACCGCTACAAGATTCATAATGAACTAATATAAGCAGAAAACCAAAATAGCTACAATAAAGCTAAACTATAAACATATATTATACCCGATTATCTAAATTTGGTTATTTTATGATGTATTGCCCGATTAACTGAAGCTTATTTTATGTTGTGTTACGCGGTTATCTAAATTCGATTATTTAATGCTTATGAGGCATTTCTGCAAAATTATTTGATTAAAATCATCTGTGATTTCTTGACAGTTTTGTAAAGGCAGTCAAACTGCATCTTTACTTTCTTGGAGTTTTGTAATATGCAGTGCACCAGTAACATCTCATATTTTAAATGTTATTATGATATATAACATGATTTCTTAGTTCTTTTTGCGTCGGTTTATATAATTACGTATATATGCGACTCAGAATTATGAGCTATCTGCATTTTTACAATGCATTGTACAGAGATTTTTGGACCTTACCAGAATTTCATGAAGGAAGGTTAATGCATGTACGAGAACGGGACAGCGTATAACAAAATGTATAGCATTGCATTGTGCCCGCCCATGCAATAACAATGTTGTAAGAGACCATAGTACTCTGCCTGCTTTTACGTTGGTAGACACGATGTACGATAATTCACGACATCGCACGAATTTTAGAATCGCTACTCACAAGTAACGTGACATTAACTTTTATTCTGCAAATCCTTACAGAAACGATTTGCAAAATAAACAATATTGTAAACTTTGGAATTAAAAGAGTGGCTCCAAGATTCCTACCACATCCTCGCATTGGCTCTACGCCTTTGCTGAACATGGCAACAGGTAAATGTAAATTCATAAGTGTGACTTTGACGTTTATAAGTGCCACTTTATGCCCAATATGAATAAAAATATACTTTGTTTTGCTTTTAGGTTTTGTTTATATCGAACGCATCTTCTTTGGAAGCTGGACGCAATTTAATTGTTAGTTACCAATAATCATAGCAATTATTATTAAAATAACTACATGTTATAACCGGGTTATGAAGGCAAATACAATTATATGTAAACACTTACATATTGTGTGTGACAATCATAATAATTATCACCAAGTATATTTATCTCCATAATATCGAACCATATTTTCTATTCATTGTGCTTTTTGATGGCAGTACTTTTGCTTTAACAATTATTTCATTTTCTTCTTGATCCCTTGTTAATTCACACTATCACAATATATTTTAAACATTGCCCACTAAGTGTCAATATACATGATATTAAACAAGGAACAAGCATTAATCGTGAATATGTATCATGTAACTATAGTGCAGTGATGATAACTGACATCAATGTGGACACGAAACAAACCCCAATTAAATAAATACATATATTATGACATTGGCATCCTGACTATTTCTCAGATTCATAATTTTATCTATATTTTTCAGTAAATATTCAGCATAGAACATAAATAAAATTAAGATGTACTAAGTTAATACAGAAATCTCTGAGCGCATCTAAGCATTTGCAGCTCCCGATTTATGAGGCTAGCAAAGTGAATGCCTGGCCACTGATAGATTTGGAGAGTGACTCACCAGTTTACTGTAGTGATGTTGGCAGTAGCCGCAGTACTTGACGTTGTCTAAGTAATTGCCAGCTTCCTCACACAGGAGGCCTAGGCCTTGTGCACATGTCACGTGGAACTGTTGCTTGCAGCCTTTTAAAATAAACCGAAATAAAATTAGGTTTGACACGCTTACTCTCTTTATATGGAGTATAAATCAGGTCGAATAGGATAGTTGCAATTTTTCACTTTATTTTATACATTCAGCATCCAAAGGAGGTAAGTGAAGACATCGTGAAAACGTTGCAAAATAAAGGAGCAAGTAATATTTGGATATGAGAAAAGTAGGGACGCAGTGCGTGACATCTCACTATACCTTTCGCGCATCTACTTACCAGATAAGTCACAACTAAGTATGCGTATCCTTATTCTATCTATTGACAATTATGATTAAAATCACTTATACTTATTTGTTAAAGAAGAATGACACTCTTATTTAGGGCATAATAAAAACGAGTGAGAAAGTGAGTCTTTGTTTTGCATTAAGTCTAATTTGCAAGCAGAGTTAAAAATACAAACAAATTTTATATGAACTTACCAGATTTGTTGCACTGCATACAAGCACCAGCGTTAGCTCGATGAGTTTTACCTTGGTCGGCACAAATATAGCAAGTCTAAAATCAATAAAATGGTTAATTGTAGATCATTCAGCACATTTGAGCAACAGAAAAAAGAAATGTTATAGTAATACAGAGTCTGAAACGATTTACCAACATGCGATTGGTCCATGAATTGTTGGTCAATATTATCTATAAATCATTAACTTTTCATCCAAAGAATATTTCACCCACGAACGTTTCGCCAACATGACTTTACGTCAGTGAATGTTTAACTAACAGAATGTTTTGACCAATAACTATTCACCCAAAGAATATTTGGGACATGAACTGTTCCCCAACAGAACGGTATGTCAGTCAGTGTTTAACCAACAGAATATCTCTTTTCCCCTATAAACTTGTTGCAAAAGTTATATCTCAACTACGAAATTTTACTAAACATTCCTTCCCGAATATAATATCCACTGGTTTGTTAAATAATGCTACTTAGTTTGTTTCATTGTCCATTGTATTATTGTTGTTGTTACTTAATAATCAATAGGTACCCAATAGTCAGTTTAATACTAGGCTGTATGATATGTATTTACGAACAAAAATAATATACTTAGTTAAACAACAAATAACAACAAAACAACTCGATTAAAGTGTTGTCAATTCTACATTTTGCTTAGTTCGAAAATGTATTGGATATATACTAAAAATACTAAAGATATTGTAAGAGCTGTTTGTTCTATTTGAAATCTCAGTAATGACACCAAGAGAACATAATGTCAATATTAAAGGCGCCATCGCCAGTGCATTGCAACGTAACCTTAATATTTACGATAGGTTGATGAAGTGTAGGTACTGTAAAAAATTAAAACCACAATTTATAAAGATTAAAATATACATTTTACAAAAGAAAATACATAATACTGAAACAAAAAACATTAATGTAATCATAACTTTTTAGACACATGAACAGTAAAGTTGTTAAAACATTACTTTCGTAAATGGCAAATGTGTGCCAAGCTGCCTTAAATAAGTTTTTATGTCTATTTCCTCTTTCTTTGAGAGGTGCTGGGAGATGCTATTTTGATATTATGTCCTCGTTTCGGCATGGGTTCCGAAGCGTTAATGCGCTCGATTATGCAATCCGTATTCTTCTGCTCTTTAATAATTTCAGATATAGTTATTAATATATTACATTTACGTCGGCCCAGCTAAATATTTCATCTTTTATGCCAGGACTCGAGGGCATTTTGAGAAAGGGGCACTTGCGATCTGTAACTGCTGACAACTGACCTGACCACGACGAAGGTGAGAATTTGGGTGTATGTAATGATCTCTTCAAGCAAACATTTTAGAAATCTTCGTTGTCTCTCTTACGTTATATCGTTCGAACCATGTTAGTACTACTTCTGCTACTTCTGGTACAACTGCATTCCTTATTATGTCGAAAGCATCGTGGTCCATTTTATTCACACAACGCTAATAGTACTTAGTATCTTGTTTGCTATGTACCAATATATCTTTTCCGCGTTTAGACTTGACGAACTCACAGGCACTCATTTCACTTTGATCAAATAGGTACTTTTAACTAACGAGCCGCACAGACTACACATTGGTAACTAAACAAACAAATGAAGTTTCATTCTACCTACATTATTGGATATCGTGTAACAAGTAACAAAAAAATATTGATAAAGAAGCATCTTACACACAGCCAGACTAGTATACATTGGAAATTATATTTTTTTTTTTAAACCTTGCATGTAATAATAGTATATAAATATATCATACTTTCCAACTATTTTAAGTGTTTTTATTTACTTTCACCTGTTCCAATGTCTGTCTCTAATACTTGCAAGTTAAATTTGACCCACTTTTATAATCCGATTGAAGCGAGATTCTGTGGGTTAAATACTCACTGACCTACCGTTCTGTTGGGGAACAGTCCATGGGCCAAATGTTCTTTGGTTGAAAAGTTATTGGTCAAAACATTCTGTTGGTTAAGCATTCACTGACGTAAAGTCATGTTGGCGGAACGTTCGTAGGTGAAAAGTCCTTTAGATGAAAAGCTAATGGTTTAAAGATAACGTTGACTAACAGTTCATAGACCAATCGACTGTTGGTAAATCGTTTCAGACTCAGTAATACAACAATAATTGAATCCAACCTTATTGTATCTCTCTGGCGGAATCAGGCGCAGCACTATCGGTTCCATGGAGGTGACGTTACCAAACCGGACTTCCGGTATGTATAAGGCGCAGACAACATGCGCCCATCCTCCAGTATCAGATCGTTTTAGGGCACCTGACTTTGAAGGACAAAGCTCACATCGCTACAACATAGTAAACACAAAATTATTATTCAACAATAGCTGTCTCTTTGATACAAAATAGCAATAAGTTGCGGTAAAAAATAGTACTGACAACACTCACTACTTTGGTCTTGGTTTCACCACTCTCACACTTCCTGCAATACCATGGTCCAGTGGGTACCGTCACTATGCCGTAGCACGCTGAAAATATCCAACATTATAAATAAATGTGTATCTGAACATGAACAAAAAAACATGTGATACCTTTCTTAATGTGTCCGGACTGACCTTGGTGGACGGCTACAGTGCAGCTATTACCGTCGCAATAGACAAGCGGGTTGTCCGGCCAACCTCGCTCGTCCGAGCACACACAGCAGCCTCCTACCATCTCCTTCATTGTGAACTCCGCATTATTAACTTAAACCCTATAACCACAACAAAATATTACCATCAAAATCACACACATACATACAATATATTGAAATCACAATATTATGATTACAATATATAAAAATGTAATAGCTAGAGTAAATGCCCAAGAGCAGAACACCAGATGGTCGGAGCCTCAACAAGCTTTAGATGAATGTATGATAAACAAATGAACTTGATGTGTCAGCAATAAATGTAATACAAAATATAAAACTTCAAATTGAATTAAGCTCTTACTTTATATAAAACATCAAGTAATTATGTTTTACAAATCAATAACAAATAACCCTTCAATTATGTTTAATGATAAAGTTCAACAAAATAAAACATAGCCTGATGCAGAAGGCCTCTCAACTTTCAAACTCTTTTCATATTGAACATCAAAACAAATTGAGTATTTTCTTTGTATCTTGAGACACATGAATCAGCTTACTAAGCTGCTAGTGTATTATACACATAATATAATAATAATTATACAAATTGTGTTTGCTTTACATGTCTATGATATGATCAAGTTAATTAAATATATTCAGCGAGTCTAAAGCATACTGCTAGTTAAAGGCCTTTTACAGTTTAATATTTAGCTGTTTTGAATAGGTTAATTATGAAGTATTTTTATCACCTATTAAACTAGATTAGCTATTTCTCTACAGTGAATTATAATATTATTAACTCTAAAAAAACATTGTGTTTGGATCACAGGCACCAAGCATTGGCCATTAGATTATACAATTTGGATATTGACATCACAATGATAACAATTAGGCAACATTTAGTGCGTGCATAGTTGCAAATATTCATAACACTATGCTAAATCGTGCATTTATATGTTCATGTACATATTTGAGGGAGAATATTTACTATAAAAAAATCCAATTTGACAGTACATACAATTCTTATGATTTGATATTCTTATGATAGCAAGTAAGTCATAATATAAATAAAGAATAACTAGTTTGAAAGCAGCAGTTTCTTGAGGTATTAAAATATAAGACTAGGCTATCACATCATCATCCGATTTTATATAAAGGCCTTCCTATCACATCAGATTAGATAAGTACACAGAAAATTTATTGTGAAAGTAGGCTTGCACACCATTAATTGAAGTCTTGGTACCACTGACTGAATAGAGAAAGAGCCCTATGTACTGCAGAAACATAACATAAGAACATTTGGTTGCAATGTCAGATACATTTTCTCCTAAATGAGGCTTGTTTATAGAACTGAGACATTTTTCAATGACGGTGTTATTAATAACCTGTAAATTGTTAAAATGCCAGACATAATTAAAACCTTATTCTGGTGTTGGCACACCAGAGGCCCGACATGGTAGGTTTTGGTGGGCATGACACAACTACAACTCAATAGGTTAAAATGGAAATGAACAGCAGAGAATTATTTCAAGTCACCATTTAAATTTAATATTTTTATACCTTATTTACACTTTAATTCATGCAGCATTTTATTATTTCACATCTATTCCTAGTTGACTAACAAGTCAAATTTACTTTTTTTAGTTTAAAATGCTTTATCAGCACATAGCATTGGTTATAAATAGTTGGAATCCTGATTATTAAAATTTGGCAGATACAGATATATGGAAACAGTTAATCTGTTTTAAAGAAAATTCTTAACCCTTGTGTCCCCAATGTAAAATATTGTATAGCATCGATTTAACTGGTCTTATTGCCTTAATTGATTTATAAACTAATTCTATAATCATCATTGGGACAGCAGCATCCAAACAATACTTTCATTATTATGTCTCGATATGGTTACACAAACAAGTAAAATGTGTTGGATGACCCTACAAGTGCACATAAACAATTTCGTAATTGTTTTATAATTTCCCATGTACAATTAGACATAATGTTTAAAATATATTACAACACAAAAAGTAATCATAGCTAACTCAATCCTTTCAGTCAACAGTTACTGCAAAACAGACTTTCTACTGAGTTAAATTACTTAATTATAATAACATTTAAAGACAATTCTTGTTTTTATTATATATCATCAGCAACCACATACACCAATGGCAATGCTTCTTCACATGCAAATATATCACAAGTGTAATAATCCCAAAAGTACTTTTCCTTAACCTTATAAAAATGCATGATATTAAACTATTTCATGTTACTCTGTATACTTGTACTACTAAAATTTTCACATTAACATTGACATTTTAACACTAAACACTCACTAAAATTTGTAAAAAGGTAAATCTGTTTAAAATTGTCTATTTGATTGGTTAGGTTGTAAACCTCAAAATTCACAATTTTTGACTATACTTTGACAGCAATTATTGACTCAATAAAGAGAAAGCTGCATCTACACAAACTGCCAATGTGATTATTAGTTCTAATTATTAGTATTTTATTTATGTACCATGTACAAACAAAACTTGCATTATCATGAGAATATGTTTTCTTTTGTGTCTGTTACAAAATTACTACTCTCAATGTATATGAGGAATAGCATTATTTTTTCATAAGTAACAGTCATAAACAAATTTAGAATTAGCTTTTTTGTATTTTATATATAATATCTGTAACATAATAGAATAGCAATCAATTGAATCAATCACCTATTTCTATATAAAGATAACTATTTTTGTAAAATCGTAAATTAGATGAGCTCTCAAATCGATAATATTTTGGCGGAAACGCGTTAGGGGCTGTCGTACCGGCCTTGTACATATACGATAGCGTCGGTACAACAAATAGGGCCTCTCTAATGTATTCCAGGTTTAATTAAAATGACACCAGTCATTTTCATCGAAATGCTGTTTCTATCTTTTTATATGAAAGCGTAGATAAAGTCGTTAACCAAAGCGAAAACTAATACAATTTGAAGTAAAATATAGATGGATAATGCTGTGGCAATTTATTATGGCAATGAATTAAGTACAGCTTCCATCTAAACATATTTACCAAAAGAAAAATTTCCGTTCATTGTCGAGGAATATAGAATTGCCGCCAACAATTAATTAATTCATCTTTAAAATAACTGATAACTTTATCACCTCACCTGCGCCTAGCAAGAACGATAAAAATGAAGTCAAATTATACACAATCTATAAATGTTAAATTTTAGGTTTAACCGGTTAAAACAGATAATATAGTTGAATGTTGACTGTAAATCACAATTGTTTTGATTATTTTTATTGCTGCCACATATTCTGCAATCGAACACTATTATTCACTGGCTGCCCTCTAACTACAAGCAAAAGCCATATTGAATTTTGTTTGGATTTGGAGTGCATAGAACATTCCAATATAAAATATCATAACTTTTAGCATCTATGATAAACAAGGTTTATGGCATCTTATGCATTAAAACCCGTTAGACGAGGACAGCATTAGAACATTCACAATATAAAAAAGAGAGCGAGCATTTTCTGTAGGGGTGAGCTAAATTAATATTAGTCGATTTATTAATGTAGGTTAATACTGTATTGCGCTCTTCTGAGCAGTTTGTTGGTATTGATGATTCCGTAGCAACCAAAAACAAAAACAAGAAAAAAAGCGCGCATTTTTTGCAAGTGGACACGACCGCGCACTAATAATTATTTTTAGTGAGCTTGAAGAGTTCAGGGCTTATATTTTGACCTAAATATAGATAAGTATGTTCAATTGATTTGTATATCTCCCTTTAACTATGTCTACAATCATTTATCAGCTAGATTTGTAACAAGAATAAAATTAGCATTTTCTCCTAAGTCATACCTAACCTAACATTGTTTTATAATTGCTACGTTTCCTCTATAATATTTTACTCTTTGCTGCTACGTATCGAGGAGTAAAATATACAGTTGCTCACTTTGGATCAAACGAAATATAGGTTGGGGTTGCCAGTCTTAAAATATTAATATGTGGCTCTAAAATAATAAATTAGTATCTACGAACACAATCTATTGCGCATATCAGACAATTTTAATTCATTTTAAATTTTATTTTGACTATATAGTAGTCAATATTGTACAGCTTAGTCAACACATTTGCAAATACATAACTCGTATAAAATAGTGTTGTGCTCTACGGTCTCTTTATAATTGTATAAATTATTTTGATAATACACCATATATACCATTATAAAACATATATGCAGGGATAATTGTAGGTAATTAATAAATCGTATTATATAAAGACACATCAGGAGTCATACGAATCCTGCGTGGCGGTTCCGCACAGACCAAGAAGTACCGACTACGTCCAACAGATGGCGCTATACAAAGAAGCGCTTTGAATGACGTTCCCCACAAACTGCTAAATCACACAACCAAAGAGTAATATACAGGGAGTAAAGTAATGCACAACTGAAAGTTACACAGCAAATAAGTATATGTACAAGTTCCCGACATTAACAGTCGGGCTGCAGCCCACCAGGCACGATCACCCAGCCTGGTTGGGGGATCCGCCCTTTGTGTTGGAGGAACAAGAGACGAAGTTCTTCCACATTGCCAGCCCTTAAAAATAGTGACATTTTTGTATGCCAGTGGAAGAAGAAGAGGTAGCAGCTGTCAGCTTCTCTGCTGTCAGCACAAAGCATGCAGATAGCATAATACGGCATGCCACCTTTCTTACCGCAGGAAGACCATATATGGTTGTTTATTTGTGTTTTTTTACAGTAAAAGTACTTCTCTAGTCGATCTGTCCCAGTTAACAGTGAAGAAACATGCTATTTCTGTGATTATGGTTCGTATTACTAAGCTTACGCCGCACTGTGGGCTGAAAATCGACCTCCATAGACATAGAAATGAAAGTTGCTAGATGTTCGTTTTGTTGACAGATATGGCTTCTATTAGCTATTATACACATAACAATGTCGTCTGAGCTAACTCCGCACAGAAATGAATTTATTATAAGGTTTTTTCGAAAATAATGTATGGAGCTAGCATGAAAAATCTGAATATCTCTGAACTTGCAAGGAAAACCGTAATATCCTCAGAGATGGTTATAGGACTAATTATTTGTGATTTTTTGACATACTTCATATAACGGTACCAGCTGCAGAATGTTTTTTTAAAAATCATCTAATTTTTAATTAATTTTTTTTAACATTAAACGATTTGTTTTATTGTAAAAGTAAAGAAACAACAATACTAAATCTTCGCCAGTTATTTGTTAAAATATCAAGAAAATTATTTTTGCCTTACATAGTATATATGTTTTAAAACAGGTAATTGGATACCATTACTAAACTTTGCGTACAGGTAAACCACTGAATATTAAATTAGCCTTCTAATGAGTTCTGAATAAGAGATTAAGTGATTTGCAATATCGCACAATGGTAACTACGGAGTACACTAATTAAATTCTTACAGGTAAGTACATAAGTAAACTAATTAGTTAATTAGACATGTTACGAGTTCTAAGAAATATTTTCGACAACTGTCTAATTATTTTATTATTATGTCTAAATGAAGGTATTTTTTTAAATCATTAAATTCTACTAATGTCAAAGTAAAGATCAATCGATAAGTTAGTTATTTTATTAACGCTAATAATAGGCATTAAATAAAAAGAAAAATAAATTAAAAAGGTATTTTTTAATAGTTGATAAAATTTATATAAAACAAAACATAGGTACAAAAGTATGCAAAAATATAAATAGGTACAAGAATAGTAATATAAAATATTTAAAAATAAATCAATTGCAAAACATAGTTACGTACCAAAGCTAAATAACGAAAGATCATGAAAAAATTACATTGAATAGAATTATAATTAAAAGCACAAAAAGTTTCTAGTTTTCCTTATCACTCTCGTCGATTTCTGAATCAGAATCTAGATTGCCTAGAAACTCAAAGTCAGTTTCTTGAAACTTAATTAAATTGAGGGTTTCAGGAAATAAATCCTCCTTTTTCTTGGCATCTAACTTGGGCCTTTGTACATTTATAAAAGGATCCGAAGAAACAACTAACATATTAAGGATATCATGATTCGAATCTTGCCTGCTCTTTTTCTGCGAATGATGTTCCCGAAACCTCCTAAAATCTTTATTGCGAGACTCGGATGCTTCTTCCGAGAGACTTCCTATGGGTACAACATCATTCTTCTCGATTATGTCTGCCCCGTGTATAAGTAATTTGTGGACGGTTGATGACATATAGTACCAGTCATATAATTCCACGTACCTCTCTGCTGTTTTGAAGGCATAATCTTTAAATTTAATTATATCTACTTTTTCCCCGGAAGTTATTGCCTGTAAAATCACAGCAAATCTTCTTATTAGTTCTTCGTCCAACCCAGTAATGGCTGCAGTTTTATGGGGAAATTTGAAAAACTTTCTTGCAGTGTTGCCGTCATTAGTAGTTCCGGAACCTTGTTTAACAATGTCAATCAATAGATTTAATTCGTCTTTAAATTTGTCTTGAATAATCTTTTTTCTCTTACTAAGCATTTCTTTGTGCTCGTTACCTCTCGCAGCCCACTCTTTAAAATCTAGTCTATACGAAATATGTAGTAAACATTCCATACAATTTATACGGGCGTGTAGAGATGACAATCCAAACTCGTATATATCAGAAGATACGGTCTTTGCTGTTACTACACTCAAACGGTTCATTTCTGTCGGTTTTGCCAGACACAAATAGCATGATGAACTTGATCTGGCTTGAGACAAATACGTGCAGACTTTACCATCGATCATTATCATCATTAGGTGATGATTCACCCTGTTTCTATTATTGCACTCTGTAGGAATGAGAGCCTTAATTTCTTCATCCATTCGTCGTTTGTGTTCGATGACTACTGCTTCGCTTTCCTTCACAAAAGTAAATTGAACTGGACGACAATACATTGCTGAGCATGGTTTTGGGTTCATCCACAAAGTATTGTCTCCATCAGTCAGTTTTAGTGGCACCAAGGAAGTCATGAAAATACTTGAATCGTCTTGATCGCTATCCATTTTCTGCTTGTATCGGCTTTGGTTTGACGCACCATCGAAACCCCATTTAGATATCAATTTTAAATCCTTATTTTGCACATCATCGTTAGGAAAACTTTGGAGGATTCTTTTGACCGTAATGTCGAGTAAAGCTTAAAGGGTTATTCTTGCCGATGAATCGGTCACTAACAGGAGGAGGATAGCATGCCAGCTTGGTTTGTTGCACTTTATAGTAGGATGGATAAATATCCTTTCTACCTTCCCGAATAGCTGACTCTCGTAAAGTGATGTATTGCCACTTTGATAATTTTAATGAAAGGAGTAATCCAAGTGCTTTTTCTGGTAAAAATAAGATAGTTTTCACCGGTTGCTTAAGCGTTTCCTTAATTTTAGAGGCTGCTTCAGGATGTTTCAGCATATATTCGATTACAGATGCGATATCCTCACAACCTTCTTCCTTAAAACGCGCTGCTGCTGTATATGCCAATTCACTGGGATTGTCAGTTTTATGCTCATCAGATCTTCTCTTCTTCTGTTTGCCTTCCAGATCTTCGAATGGTTTTCGTGACCTCTTTGTCATTGTACCAACAGAGTATGATGTTGAGGGTTCTGGAGAGATTGATCTTGATCCCTCAGCAACAGTTGGTTCTTGAGCGACTAAATTTATACAACTTGGCCAATCGATAGTTGCTTGCAGCCAAATTTCGTATTGTTTTCTAAAAGTATCAAGAATTCGGTGAGATTTTTGCCACCTTTGTGATGCAGCTCGTACAAATCTCCGACAAAATTCTTTTAGAGTCACTTGATCTTCAACGGAAAGACAAACATCTAGGCGGGATATAACTTCACTAAACAATACCTCATGATCAAATGAAGTACTCTTACATTTTAGAAGAACGAATAGGTCTAAATTGGTATTTAAACTTTCCATTATAAAATTTCATAGTGATATGTTAGGGGTAACAAAGCTTAGAATAAACTAAATTATGATGCAAAATGTTAACCATTTTATATTTCAGTCCAACATTAGTTAACGACCTCATTAGACAGTTGTCGAAAATATTTCTTAGAACTCGTAACATATCTAATTAACTATTTAAGTTACTTATGTACTTACCTGTAAGATTTTAATTAGTGTAATCCGTAGTTACCATTGTGCGACATTGCAAATCACTTAATCTCTTATTCAGAACTCATTAGAAGGCTAATTTATTATTCAGTAGTTTACCTGTATGCAAAGTTCAGTAATGGTATCCAATTAACTGTTTTAAAACATATATACTATGTTAGGCAAAAATAATTTTCTTGATATTTTAACAAATAACTGGCGAAGATTTAGTATTATATGCATATAACGTGTTGTTTCTTTACTTATACACCAAAACAAATCGTTTAATGTTAAAAAAAATTAATTAAAAATAAGATGATTTTTAAAAAAAATTCTGCAGCAGGTACCGTTATATGAAGTATGTCAAAAAATCACAAATAATTAGTCCTATAACCATCTCTGAGGATATTACGGTTTTCCTTGCAAGTTCAGAGATATTCAGATTTTTCATGCTAGCTCCATACATTTTTTTCGAAAAAACCTTATAATAAATTCATTTTTGTGCGGAGTTAGCTCAGATGACATTGTTATGTGTATAATAGCTAATAGAAGCCATATCCGTCAACAAAACGAACATCTAGCAACTTTCATTTCTATGTCTATGGAGGTCGATTTTCAGCCCACAGTGCGCCGTCTCTCTGCCTTTTTACATGACCTCGCAAGGATTCTATTTTGTGATTCGTAATAGGATACCGCCTGAAAATTTCAGCTGGTATCCTTTAATTGATCAAAATATAAGTGATCATCGCGAATTGCCTATCAAATAATAAATAACACAAAAGTAAAATTTTAAAAGAGATGCAATCATATTATTTTAAGCTTTATATTTTTATTTCAGTTTTATCGTATAAAAGATAATACAAGTATTATACTTCGAGTAGTGATAAAGTTAGAAGAGCCCTGTTTGAATTAGATATATTGAAATAACAAATATAAATAATTACATAATAAACGGTATTCATGAGATCATCAAATTTTTGGATTATTCCCCTTTGATCACACAGGTGATATTTCCTGGGTGATCAAATTCCACATTTTTGTGTCCATTTTGTTCCATCAAAGTGGAATAATCCAATTTTTTTTAGTTATTGTCTGGGTAAAATGTCCTTCTTGAAATATCAAAATTAAGAAAAAGCCTTACATTATTATCCTTATATTCATAAACGAGCTCAGTAACCTTAATCTATCTAATGCTAAAGTTGTATCCTTCGCTGACGACGCCGCTATCACCTT
Source organism: Catocala nupta (assembly GCA_963675205.1). Taxonomy (NCBI): domain Eukaryota; kingdom Metazoa; phylum Arthropoda; class Insecta; order Lepidoptera; family Erebidae; genus Catocala; species Catocala nupta. The sequence goes on along the minus strand of OY776078.1, from coordinate 31,494,550 downwards.
TTTTGCCAACTCATGGATGGAGCTTCAAGCGACTGCCCAGCTCGGCTTTGATATCACCTTGCAGTGGCTCCACACACATACACTATCGCTCAATACTACAAAAACAAATTTTATAATCTTCTCTCTAAGTTCAATATCTCAGCCAACTGCACCTATTATCCTTAAAGCACACTCTTCATTTAACGAACCCCACATCCACTGCAGCTGTCCATCGCTAACCGCATTAGATCAAACTAAATACCTGGGTATTATATTAGACAAAACGCTGACCTTTAAATCACACACAAACACTCTTGCTAACCGGTTGCGTAAATTAATATATATTTTTAAAACTCTGAGGCATGTCGCTAACCATACAGTTATTCGCAACGTTTACTTCGCTTTATGCCAGTCAATCCTTATCTACTGCATCACTTGCTGGGGTGGAGCAGGTAAAACCATCTTAAAACCGGTAGAAATAGCACATAGAGCAATACTCAAAGTAGCATCTTTTAGACAAAGCCTATTCCCATCCGCTATATTATACAAAGAATGGCATGTACTAAATGTAAGACAACAATATATTTTACAAACAACCTTACTTCAACACCGTAAAACACCCTTCAAACAAATTACTAAACGCCGAAAAGACAAGGTTTGTGTGATACCCCCTGCGCCTTTCGCTTTCATAAAAAGGTTTTCTATTTATTTAGCCCCATATCTTTATAACAAAATTAACGCAAGATGTGAAATATATGGAATGTCGTATTTTGTCTGTAAGAAGACCATACGTTCATTTTTACTGAACTTGAGCTATGATGATACTGAAGCATTTTTGGCAAAATAGTTTCACACGCACACACACACACACACACACACACACACACACACACACACACACACACACACACACACACACACACACACACACACACACAACACCCACATACACACAAACACACACACACACACACATGTAAAAATATATTTAAAGTAAAATAGCAATAATAATAGCAGCTTATACAATCACCGCCTACTGTTTGTCACACATATACTACAAACAAATCAAGCCTACTTTCTTACAATCGAGGGATCGGGACTGTATCTCCTTAACACAGGTTATTTTGTAGCCTAGCTAGGAGAACAGCGCTCCACCCAAAAAATTGTAGATGTACAATCATATGTAATTTATATGTGAAATTATTGTAAATCTGTCTGCAATCACTTTTCTTCAATAAACATTTATTATTATTATTATTATTATTATGATGGCTTGCACTTCAAATTGTTAGTAAGTACTAAAATTTTAAACCCGACGATGTTAGTAATTAAGTATGCTTTCTTTCTTAGAACTAACTTACTTGTAACATAGGTAGCTATCGTGACTCCCATATAATTATAATTGCAATTTAACTATAATTTAAATTAAAAATTATTTACAAATTATTATTCTACAGCAATAGTATTAAAGTAGTGTAGTGGGTAATCAAGTCATTCGTAGTGCATTCATTATTATACATGGTATAAATATTATAAAATATAAGGTATATTAATGAATGCTATATTGAGCCTGCAGTGCAATTCTGATAAATGTCATTACTAAACTAACATTCGAGTCTGTGTTACAAGTTGAGTTTTCCTGCTATGGCTACGGAAATCGAGTTCGAGATGAGATCTTTATCGAATATTGCGGCTGTGTACACATCACGCTGTACTGCCAAGATTTATGTGAAATATTTTGGGACATATGTAAAATACTACACTTCGACAATCTAAAATACTTCTCAAGTGGAGCTCAATATTGTTCGTACAAAATTAAGATGCGTTTAAGAACTATCTAAGATAGATAGGAAATAAATAAATATAATAAAGTGTATAATAATTATTATTATTCACTTTATTTAAATCTTTACAATATGTTTTTAATTTTTAAATATACAATATATAAAAATACATTTAAAAATATAAAATATATGGTACCCCAGCGGCATCAGGAACAGGGTCCAAGCCGCCGGTGGTTAGGATTCCAGAGATAGGAATCTCCTCACAATGCGTGCCGTATCTAATAGCACTTCCTTCTGCATCAAACCCTTGATCCAAATACCTAACGCGAGCCTCTTTAGATGATGATCGAGGCTCTTGGCTATAAGATCATTGACAGATATGACTATCGGCACAATGATTGCCGAATCTACATCCCACATGACGACAACCTCGCGAGCTAAATCGAGATATTTAATTTTTTTATCTTTTCCAGCTTTCGCGACATTGCATTGCCGTCATACGGACTGGTGACATCGATAATCATTGCGCGGCGCTATCGATCTATCACCACAATGTCAGGTTTGTTGGCCACAACAGTCCTGTCTGTGATGATAGTTCGATCCCAGTACAACATGACATGACCATTTGTGAGAATTGATTCAGCTACATACCTGTATTAGGCACTTCAACATCAACAAGTTTATATTTCAGAGCAAGTTGCTGGTGAATAATCCTGGCTACTTGGTTATGTCTGTGCAAGTACTCGCCGTTAGCAAAACGAGAACAACCGGGAAGATTATTATTATTATTAAGAGACAGCGATTAGCGATTTATGTATTAAGTAACAATTATTTTTGTTGACGCAATCTTAAACCGTCATTCTGCAATGATCATGTATTGTTAATTTCATAGGAAATATCGATTTCGGCGCAAGTATTCGCTGAAAGACGTAGAGGTTCAGCGAATACTTAATCTTAAAAGATATCTATAAACGTTTCGATTACATAAAAAGCCAAAATACAAAGCCATTTTAGGGCTGACTTCAGATTTACTTAATAAAGGTACAATTATGTCAAACATCAGATATTAGTGTTAAAATGAAAATAAGTATACATATATTAAACAATAAATATATCCATCGATTTAAAAGCTGGCAACCTTATCTAAATTTAACTTAGTTAGAACTTTCAATGTCCTTGTGAAAGTGCATTAAGGTAGGTCAGTTCGTATGAAATATGAATCATAGCTGTTTGCATAAAGGTAGTCTAGGCAACATACTTATGTCTATATTTAGCTGAAAATGCATTAGCGAGTACTAAATCGATATTGCAGGGCGGCTAGGAACTACGCAGTATTATCGAACGAGTAAGACACTTTTACTAATATCGTCTTCTAATTTTTACTAGATGGCGTTAAGTTCAGTAAATCTTGTTATTAAGTTTATTTATGTATTATTGAAACTATTGTATTTTACCTCAATGTAAACTATTATGTTATAGCGATATATAATGATACATAATAACTTTGTATATGATCTTTGCCATTGCTGGACACGATTAGAAGGGTTAAGCTATAGTCTACAATGCTGAACCAGTGCAGATTAACGTACCTACATAACATATCTTCGAGAACATTTTGAATAACTCTCAGACAGGTTCCTCACGCTATTTTACTTCAACATTATGGTGAGCGATAAGTAATTATTTAATGTTCGTAAAATCAGAAATACGTGCCTTGGTATCGAAGTCGAGACCTCTGTGGCAGTTTAAAGATTTCTCACTTGATCATGTCTACTCCTACATGGCTATAGCGATATAAAATGAAATATCAATCAACTTATTTATATAATATGCCAGCTTCTCTCAATCTCTAAACTAGAAACTGCACTGGATTAGATATTGAGATCTTCTCTAGTTATTTGAATACTTTCGTTTGAAGATAACCGCAAGATTTTCATTGAAATAGAAAATAATGTTTTGGGCTGGCATTCTATAACTTTTATCGCTCACAACTATAAGTAAGAGCGACTAATTTCTATGTAGCCTGAAATTAATTTTTGCTGTTCTATAACCAAAAAACTTGGTTATGTAAGGCGATAAGACTATAAATAGTTACAGTCTGGTTCAAAAGCATTGATAGCGCAAACGTTTCATTTTTAGGAAGTTGGTTTTTGATTAAGCAACCACTGTAACCTCCTTGAAGTGCTGGTAGCATCCCCAAAAGAATTCTGATATTCTTTTACTGTGGATTGTCACCTATCAATCATGTTGTGATCAGGTCATACGAATGTCAAATTCAATTCATTATAAACTGTAAAGAAAATTAAACAGCTTTACTCATTTTAATCTCCGTTTAATGAAATGTATAAGATGCAATAATAATTCCACCAACCGGAGACATAAAGTATATTTTGTGAAGACGTCAAATATAAACAGCATTCTGGGTTGTAATTATGAGAGAATTATCAGTTACATGGTTTTGCAAATACAATATGTAATAATTGTATGGTTGGCAAAAAAACTTATCTGTGTATCTATACCGATTAATTTTGTTAGGTATACGCAGTAGGTACAGTTAGTTTGTGATATTTATGATACTCTAAACTAGACCGGCACTCTATTTTGAACAGTTTTTATTACAAGAATTGGCCTGCAGAACAGTTTTATTGATGTATAATCGATCCGGGGTTCAAACAAATACTTATTGCTGCGTTTGTAGGTCGAAACTACATAAGCAAATAGGTGACTAGTTAACATCACTCAATGCTTACGTCATAGCGTCTTATTGAGGTCCCAACTAATATAAAATATAAAAATATATTTGTATATTATATGGAAAAAGGTTATGTTTAATTTAAATCACGCAGCGATATGATTAAATATATTTCGCTCATCGAAGAAAAGTATCTTTTGTATGTATTTCTGTCCTGACAAGTGCAGGCAGCTGCACCTCCTTGCACCCTTCTGGCGGCGCCCATGCAGCTGTGGCAAGTTTATATAGGTACACAATTCACATAGTATCATCTAAATCAATGGATAGCTTCTTAACTATCAGGACGCAAATATTACTTAATACCTAAACCTCAAATACCCAAGAGCTGTTTGTAGTTGATTTCTTTAATGTGATCTTTAGTTTATACTTGAAGTACGTGAACGACGTACATACGTACTTCGCAAGTGTTAACATAGCTCTAAATTACATGCAAGCAAAGCTTGATTTCTTAAATTTTACTTGTGTAAATATCAAGTGTTGTCTTGTAAAGTTATTACTAAAATATTGAAATGAACTTCATTTAATTCATAAATTTTATTCGTATTTAATCGTATGATAGACGAGACCGCCGTCGATTTTCCGGTAATGAAATGTCGACGGTGACGTGCGATATTCGTATTCCTAACGAAACTACTGCCTTCGGCCTGAACGGCCGAAGTATCGGATAGACATTTTCATGGTAGGTCTAGTAAACCACACAAACAACAAAAATCGAAAATCTTAACTTCGGGCCGAACGAAATACCATGCTGCTTCGTTATAGAATAGAATAGAATTCATTTATTTGTCAAACATAGGTGATTACAATTTATGGTCTTAAGTCTACAAATAAGAACGCTATGTTTTGCCAGAGTGTGTTTGGAGTGTTCTTCAGAGAAGGGAGGGGAAGGAACGGAGACTTTTTTGTTGAGAACGCGCATGCCTGGGTCTTCTTGGCGTTGAACTGGACCAAGTTCTTGGCACCCCATTCAGAGATGCGGTTCAAGGTCTGGTCAAGTTCAACGACAAGATCCTGCCTTTTCCCCACAACCTCAGCCTGTTTGGCTCCAGGACGTCCGAGATATCGCCCATGCACGGTACTGTCGTCTGCATAACAATGTATGTTGCCGAGATTCAACATATCATTGATATGCAGAAGAAAGAGCGTAGGGGATAAGACGGACCCCTGAGGCACTCCTGCATTGACCTGCATAAATTTGGAAGCGCGACCGTCGCAAAGGACCCGAATACGACGCTTCTGCAGGAAATTTGCAATCCAGGTGCACAGTTGAGGGGGCAAGCCATAGGCCCGAAGCTTGGAAAGAAGAGACCGGTGCCAGACTCTATCGAAAGCTTTGGCTATGTCTAGGCTGACAGCCAAAGACTCGCCGTGCTTGTCCATAGCCTCACCCCACAGGTGCGTGACGAACGCTAGAAGATCACCCGTTGATCGTTTAGCCCGAAAGCCGAAATCATATCCCTTTAGATTTAAATTACATAAATATTATTCAATTAATGCCAATGTTATTTTATTCAAAAATATTGTCATTCATAAAATCTACAATGATTTCCATGATCTGGGCAATTTATTAAATATTACTGGGGCCATGCAAAAAATACTCTTGCGCACGAGAGTCGTTTTAGCATCATGCAGACACAGTTTGGAATTGTCACGCCTATTCCTGGGAATTACTTCTGACAACCGTGGAAATAAATTTATATGAGCCTTTACGAACATAACTGTTTCCAAAATGTATAGTGAGGTAACGTTAACAATTTATAATCTTTAAAATAAGTTCTGCAGCTGTCTGTTACTTTTAGTGCAATCATTGACCTAATACATCGTTTACGAGCACGAAATACTATGTCATTTTCATCTGTGCTATTCCCCCAAAAAATGATTCCATATCTAAGTATAGACTCGGCAAGACTATAGTAGGCTGTATTTAACACATCTATGTTGTTGACTGCTGCAAGTTTATTTAAGGCAAAAGCTACACTACTCAGCCTTATAAAAGCGCCTCTACTTGAGGTTTCCAGTTTAATTTATGGTCAATTATTAGACCAAAAAACTTTGTTGTACTAACTTTGTCAATAATTTTATCGTGAAAATTAATATCCATGTTTTCAATTATAGGTATCCGTTGAGTGAAATGCATTATATTAGTCTTTTTTTTAATTAATTTTAAATTATTTTTGTCGTGCCAATTTACAATAGATATATTAAATAAAGTTTATTACTGCATAAGAATAACACTTAATCTAGGTACAAAATTTAGGGCTTAAGGAATGCATAACAAACTGGATACCCTGACTTCTAACCTAGATATGGACCTGTATCTTAGAAGCCAGTGCTACCTTCTGATAATTACATTTATATAAGCCTTACAAATGGTTACAATTATTGATATTCTCATAAATAGTGAGACAATACAAAATACAAAAAGGGCTAGTGAAAATGGAGAAATGTATCTTTCTTTATTGTATAGTAGGAATACAAAATCTGCAAGTGTAAGCACTGCACTTTAATAAAAGTGTGAGATTTATAATTAATTGTTGTGTGACGTGTGTGTGTATGTGTGTAGGTGGGTGTATATAAGGATGTTTGAGTGTGTATGAGTGTATATATGAATAAATATGAGTGTATGAGAGTATTTTTATACATAACCGTGTATGTGTATTATCCAACTGTTAATTCTCCAATAGGAGTTCCTCGGTATTACGGAAGGTAAGTTTTTAAGATAATCCTTTAGTGCAAGTTTCAGTTGAAATTTCGTTTTGGAGTGTATTTTCAGTGTTTTAGTTAAATTATTATAAAGTTTAGTACTTGCCACGTAGTAGTCTTTTTGGGAATGAGGTATTATGTGAAACTTGAGAAAAGATTTTGTATTTTAATCTGCCAACTGGCTCTGAAAAGGGGCGAGATGAGTGCTTACGCAGGATGGATATAAGAACATAAAGCTGTCGAACTGTTAGCATATTCGATTCCGCATATAGCTGTATCGTAGGATATCTAAGCGGCCGTGAGAAAATACCTTAAGCACTATTCTTTCAAGCGGTGATACAATACGTTAAGATCGATTGGCAAAGAGCTAAGTATACCAATTTTAATGTATCCATATCATCAGACTTTCGTAATTTTATGAAGATATAGATAAGTTTGCGTGTCTTATTGGAAAGTGTGTCCAGGTGTTAGTGCCAGTTCAGATGTTGGTCAATATACACATCTAAATATTTAAAGCTGCTCGACTTAGTGATGGGACTGCAGTTACAAAGAGAAATGCGGTCACATACATGGGCTTTAATATTAAGTTAAGGTGAAGGAGATAAATTTGACTTTATAGTAAATGACAAATAAGTTGTTTTGCTGAGGTTAAGCGAAAGTAAGTTATTTTTCAACCATCCCATTACACGTGAAAAAGCCGCCTCGGCATTTTTATAGCATTGGACCTAATCTACTCCTTCAATTAGCAGGGAAGTGTCGTCGGCATATGTAATTATTTTACAGTTTTCAATAGACATATTACAGAGCTTATTAATGTAAATAAAGCAAAGAGTGGGTCCTAGAATGCTGCCCTACGGTACACCGTATGTAATAGGAAGTACAGTACTCTCATATTGGCCTATTTTTGTCACTTGAGTTAGATCCGTCAAGTAATCCCTGAAGATGTACAAAACTAATACTTGAATACCAATGCCTTCCATCTTCATAAGTAAGGTTGACGTCGATACAGTGTCAAAAGCTTTGCTTAAATCAAGGAAAACACCTAAGCTCTTACGCCTACTATCAAGAGTCCTGACTACGTTTTCAGACAAAGTTTTAGAGCATCTTTAGTACTTCTTCCCTTCCGAAAACCAAACTGGTTAGAGGATAAAATATTATTAATTTCGAGGAAACTTACTAAGCTCTTATTCAAGACACGTTCTAAAATCTTTGAAAGAGCAGAAAGAACGCAGGTAGGTCTATAGTTGTTTCAGTCGTCTTTGCGCCCAGTCTTATAAACTAGATTAACTATTGCCTTCTTAAAAACAATTGGGAAAACACCACAAGAAACAGCAAGATTACAGACATGAGTTATAATAGGGACTAGAGTTTTATGTGTGGCCTTAATAATGTTAATGGGAATGCCATCCCAATCAGTTGCAGAATTTGATTTGAGATTCAAAACTATATTGTCAATCTCCATTTCTATAGCAGGAAGAAGAGCCATGGACTTTCCCGAATTTAACTTAGAGATTGCTAGTAGAGAGGACACGGAACTGATATTACTTGCTAGATTTTTGCCAATACGTGCAAAGTAATCATTTATAGAATTCAATGAGGAAATAGGAGAATCAGAAAGATGTAGAAGCTCAACTGGGGGAGAATAATGAGTTTGAAGGTCCGAAACTTTTTTAAGTACCTACATCCTAAGTTGCTTTGTTATTATGTTTCGCTTTAGAAAACGCCGTTTTTTGAAAATCACGCTCACGTCTGCGTAGCAATGAATTGCAGAAATTTCGATATCGGTTATATGTAGCGTGTAGGATTTCATTATTAGTTGAGTTCTTATGATTAAAGTGCAAGCGGTCACGATGGCGAATGCAGCGCAGCAAACCAGGTGTAATCTAGGGCTTAAGGCATCTTAATCTCCTAGGTAAAGTTTGTACTATGGTGTGGTCTTTTATGATGCAAGAGAGACCAGTAACTAATATCTGAGCCGCCATATTCGGATCAGAGTTTTAGAGGACAGGAGTCCAGTCACTACAGTTGATCGCCTTAATTACTAAGTTTTGGTTAATTGTACACTTGGTACGAGGTATATCATGGTACTTTTTGTTATTTTGCAAAAATAGTAACAAAGGTTTATGATGGGTAATAGATGATGATTGATGATGAGAGTTTGTTTTTAGAAGGATGTGATCTAAACAGTTTGAAACACGTGTAGTGTGACCGTGTGCGGCAGCGCAAGATAAGTATTCATCTGAATGGCTATCACTATTGCCGCACTTGATATTAATATTAATATTATCAATTAATACGACTGTCTGTGCAGAAAGCATAAGCACCTTGTCCAAGCTATCGATAAAATTACGGATATTTTAATTAGAGGGAGAGCGATACATAGCTATAACAGACACGCTGTCCATGTTACATATAAGACAATTGGCATCCACAAAATCAGGTTCTATTACGTAATGTTTTATGGACGTTTTGATATAAACAGCGCATCCGTCGTTTTGGTTAACAATATTTTTTGTAAAATAGGATGTAAACCCGTTTAGTATTGGAAAGTGGGATGTTTTACTTAACCAGCATTCGGGACAAAACAATAACGTCACACTGAAAGCTTAGAAGTCACCGAAATTTCGACGAAGGTTTTAGAAATACTCCGAATATTGAGGTGCTGAATTTTTAAACCTTTGTTAGGATTTGTGATGTACCGGGAACAGCTTTCAGGTAGACATTTGTACGAAGTGGCTATACTGAGTGAGTCTAATCCATTATCAATTTGTTTTAGATTAGCCATTGATTATAAAATAAGTAGATGGTTTCACAATTACGTGGTGCAGTAAAAACAAGTAATTAGTAAAGCGATAACAAGCTCGAGCCAAAAATACATCTAAACTGATTAAATAAGACAGTCTAACAGGATATAAACGAAAGTGAGATTGGTTAGACATGAAAGCAATGTAGTGAATCTTATATACACATGCATGTATTAAAATATGTTTTGTACAGGGACACCACTTCTCCTACCTGTTTCAGGATGCCGATCGGAAGCTGCTGCCGGAGGAGAGGGGAGTCCTCGGGAGACCGAATTTTCCCGAGGAAAAATTCCCCCCTAACGAGGGGGGTGTGTCACGCGGACCGCGCGGCTGCGCGCGAGTTGGAGTGGTGGCTGGCGCCCCCCTTCCCCTCCTGCCCGGCGGTAGCGATATATAAGCCGATCGCGTCCTGGACTGCGTTTTCTTCCGGCCCGGCTCCACACCTTCAGCTAAGTGTCCTGATTGTACAAGGACCACGAAGCAAGTCTTTAGCGAACCACGCCCTGACTATAGTTATATAGTAAAGATTGTTACTCTTATACTTGTAATCTAAATACATTAAAAGTGTAATTGTCACACCTTCTATTATTATTTCTCTCGCTTTAAATTCACCTAGGGACACCACGCCCCTACGGCGTGGCCTGATCCTTTTAGATCTACTGATCTCCTAAAGAAACCACTCTAAAGGTTACAATGGCAATGGAAACCACTCTAAAGGTTACAATAAATTTGAAGAATATGTTAATAAATTACGTGTAAATATGAGAGTGTGTAAAAGTGTAAGAAAGATATGACATACCCCTAGATAACTACTAAGCAGACTTATCACTACAATAAATATATTGAATAGTCATTGGTTCACATTTAAGTCACGTAGGCACTGCTCCGTTTTAAAAAGAATTTGTTTGGCGCCTTCCGTTTTCCGCAGGAATATATTGCCATTATTTGTCCAGCAAAACTTAAAATCTTTCTGCTTTGCTAGTTCCCTCGTAGCGAAGAACAACTGTCTGGTACTTGGAAGATATTCTGCAACATAAATTGGGCGATGATCGCCCTGCCTGCTAATGTGTTGAGAGTTTAGACGCTCGTCCTTGGGAAACTTTTTATTAAAATCACGAACAGACGAAATTAAGCGCGATTTGATATCAACATTGGTAAATTCAGTGACAACTGGCCTAGTAGATCCCGGCTTTCCTGGCACCTGTATACGTCACGGATTTGGGAGGTATTAATGGGAACATTAACAGCCGCTCACACTCTTGAGTCAATATCGGCCAAGTCGTCCACCAACTCCTTATCCTTAATTGGCACAATATTACGTATCTCGATAGGATTTCTGGATATCCAGAATTTTAGCATCTAAATTTTGAATAGTTACTCTATAAACTTGGTTCTCCTTTTGATAAATACGATTGAATTCTCAATTTCTGTATTTGATTGCTGGATAGTTGTAGTCTGAAGCTTTAATTCTGTTATTTCAGAAACAAATTTCGTCATGGATGAACTTTGATCAGACGAGAATTTTGTCAAATGTGACTCCTGTTCCTTTTTCCACGTCATTAATATATCCATAATCTCATATTTAAAATCCCGAAGTTCGTTGGTGGGAGATAACTCGTCACGCGGCCGCTTGTGGCGTGAAGATATATTTAGATTCTTGTACGGGCTGGTAGAAACTGATTGAGAAATGTACGAGTCAGACAAAACTTGTGTTAACTTGGTATTTGGTGCAGGCGTCATCGGCGGAGATCGCTGTATGCGAGACATTGCGAATGCAACTCAAATGGAAACATGTGACAGGAACACTCGTTAGATGATATTCGAGTCAACGTAGTACGAGCTTTGTGCATGCGATGACACATACAAGATCGCTGTCGGCTAGAGCGGTCGTACAACGGTCGCTAGGCTCAGAGCGAGAGAGCAATTATGGCGACTTTCTTTGTCTTGCACGGAGGCGAAACCAAGCGTCGGCCGGGAGTTCAAAATAAAATGGATTTAGTATTTGAAGCAATATTAACCCTATAAACTTGAGCCTAATGGTTAGAGTCGCGTATGCTTATTTAACACTTTTTATAAGAAATACGTCCGCTCGCAGCAAAGGATCTGGGCGAAGGCGAGAAAGAATTAGTAATGTCATCTTTGTACGTATTTTTATCCTTACAAGTTACTATCACAGTGCTGTTATCAGCAAATAGTGTCATCGTTTGTGCAGGTGCCTGAGGCAAGTCATTAATATATAAATTGAACAATAGGAGTCAGAGTACACTGCCTTGTGGTACTCCATATACAGCATCGCGTTCCTCGATTCTAAATATTATTTCCTTTTTAGTTTTAGTGTCAATTTTTGTAATTTCTGTAATTTGTATATGATATTGGAGATTATAAAAATTTTCGCAACCAACACTTTTCGTATTTTTAATTTCATTATGATATTCAGTATGTCATAGGGTGTCAGGAGCCATAAACATAGAATGCATCTTACTCTGTATATATGATGTTGGACTTGTCTCTGATCTGTTTGTTGGTTGTATTTTATCTATGAAATAGTTATTGAACAAGTCGGTCGGCTATGGTTTTTGGGTGTGTAATGGTTTTATTGTCAAAATTGATACTAGATATAGAAGTCTTTGGAACATTACAGTTAGTTTTATTTCTGATTTGCCAAGTAGTTCTAGAATTATTCGTTGAGGTTTTAATTGTGTAACCGTCTTGAGCTTTTGAATCAAATGCTTGATATTTTTTAATAATTTAGGATAATTTTTGAATTTGTCTCTATTTGTTTTAGTTGATTTTAGCTATCTAACATATATCTATATTGCCACAATAGCTTTTTTTTGTTTTTACTACAAAACCTTATCCCACGTGACACCCAAGTCGGTTTTTAGTTATGTTCACCGTGGTAGCTTTATTAGGAAAACATAGTTATTAAAATAAACGACATGTTTCAATGGAAGAGTTATAGGCTGCGCCAGGGTCTCTCATTTCGTACATATCTGAAAAGGATAGACTGCATAGACATGTTATAAATATTTGTATATGTTCCTGACTATAAATTCGCGTAGTTTTACGTCAGTATTTAATAGCATAATAGTTTTTGACCGGACACCTCAACAATTGAGCAGTATGGTCTGATAGTGCAAATGCCAATACTTCTGTTCTACAATATGTGTTAAAATTATGCGCAAAGTTATCTATGCATGACTGACTCACAATCCGCGTAGGTTGTCTTAATGCAAGCTGTAAATTGAAGTTTAAAAGTATGTACTCAAATTCAGTTAAATTTTATTCCCTTTTTAAATATTTATGTTGAAATATCCGGCAATGATAATATTCTTACAGCTTTGTTTCGTTAATACTTTAAAATGTTTCAAGTTTATCAAAGAAATCATTTATGTTTTTTTGATGTGGGACACAGTAAATAGCCACCAATATTATGTTGTTGTCAGTCAATTTCACTGCATAACACTCAAAAACACCCGAAGAAGCCATTTTAATTACATTGGTCAATTCCTTACAACAGATACCATGTGAAACAAGGATGCATACACCTCCTCTATTATTATCATGCACCTAAACTATAGTTACATAGACATAACTGGTTCTCATATCCAGCTTTAATAAAATGCTCCGAAATGCATAAGACATCTACGTCCACTTTACATTCTGAGAGCTCAGATAAACAAACTGATAATGAATTAGATTTATTAATAAGACCCGCAATGTTTTGGTGTAATTAATACGTTTAAATATTTAGTCGAAAAAAAAGTATAGCTATTTACAGAATTATTTTCAGTCTTATTAGTGGTGTATTGTATATCATTTATCAGGTTGAATATGACCTTTAAAATATTAAATTATCCTTGGTTATTAATTGAGCCAGTTCGTCCAGCAAACATAGTGTAGTCATAAGTTAAATTTAAATTACTGTCTAAAAGATATGCATATTCGTGATTTAACACATCTAAATATAAAAGATTATTAAAATAATATTGTCTTATGCCTACGCGAATGTTATACACTGAAATTAAACACTTTATACGGATTATGTCGCGTTGTTAATTTTACTTTAAAACACTTTTATTATCTCTAGGCTATCAAATGCAAAAGTTTTAAATTCCGCCTGGTAGTGTCAGAGATTAGCATGTTCTAACAAAAAGTAGTATTTTCGTTTGTTTGTTGTCAAACGCTTCGGCTTCATTATATTAAACAAAATACATGAAGTATAGATATTATATACTTCAATTTTTATATATTTGTAGCATTCTAACAATAATAGTTGACAGACTAAATTGTAACACTGCAACAATGACAGCACGGCTAGGCTACGTTAAAGACACGGCTTAAATTGTTTCGCTGCAATCTCATCGTTTGTTCGTGTCGATAGGCCGTAAGTAGTGTGAGAGCACCTTAATTGTGCAATTAAATGCGTAGGTCAGTGCAAGGTCGATGACGTCAATGCAGCGCATCGAGTTTGTTTTGTCTATAATTATTGTTTTGTAATAGAATCGACGACATCACTGACGGTAGGCTTTTTATTCTTAATTTGGGCTTACGTTGTCCTTATATATCACGTTAATCTATATAATATATGGTTTAAATTATCTATAAATAGATAGGTAAAGACAAAACAGTTCAGTACCTACCTATTTCTCCTCTGTTTGACAACGATATTTTTGTAAAAACGTTGTGAGAACTATTTTGATTCATATATGTTTTCCTCAAATTTTGCATTATGATTATGGTCGAATATCAACTACTGAGTAAACTCCAGTTTTTTAAATAGACAGTTTTCGCATTTATAATTTTGCTTTGCTTAGGTTTGGTTGCAATACTAGGGATAGACAAGAAGCGGGTCTGATCCAGCGTAAACTAAGCTGCTGTGTTACCAGCAATTAAAACAAATGTGCACTAAGTGCGCTGTTACTATTTATGCATAGCTTTAAGGAATCTGGCTATTATTTACTCATCGCAAGAATACAACACAAGACTGTAGAGAGAGTGCAAGAGTTGCACTGCGATGAAGGTACTTTCCTATTCGAGCTGCCACGGTTTACGAAATCGCCGACTCGCCGCAGATACAAAGTATTCTCTAACGTCAGCTGTTCACAACTCATAGCATCTAAGTTGGAACAAATTGACTACCTACCGGCATCTAGACTTTGAATTGCAACATGGTCTTATCTTGATTATGACTAAGTGGTCGCCTCGCCATTGCCACTGCGTTGAGTGCTGTAGGTTCGAATCAGGGATGTTGCGAATATTCGCATCCGCATCCGCAATTGCGGAGCTTCCGCATCGATTTGGACATCTGCATCCGCATCCGCATCCGTAATAATAAACGCGGATGTTAATGCGAATCCAGATACAGCGTAGGTTACGATAAGAAAGAAATCAGTTGTTCAGTAGTACGTGTTTAATTTATGAACCTTTGCAAACAGGCTTGAACTTGCGAAGGCGGTGATATTAGATACTTTTTATTGAATACGATGAACAATCTTCATCCGCAATTGTGGAGCTTCCGCATTGATTTGAATATCCGCATCCATAGCCGCATTAGCGGATGTGACTTTCCAAATATCCGTATCCGTATCCGCGGATTTCAAAAAATCTGCATCCGCTATGTCGCTTTTCTAATCCCACACAGGACAAAAATTGTGTTATCCACGTATGGCTGTTTCGAGTCTTAGTGTTATTTGTGTCCGTTGTTTGAATGCTTGTAAAGTCCCCCGCCACACAGGAACTACTACTAGTGCAGGAGTTGTCTTCTTAAATTAAAAAAGTATAATGATTGTCCTTGCCGCCTGATAAAATGGAGAAATTTGGTTTCGTTCACGTAGCCATACCAAGAAGTTGTTTTCAATACTACAATACACACAGATTTAAATATTATGGATATTGGTGGCTACGAACAGTCCAGAAGAATATTGTGTAAGTTAACGATTTATAAACATTGTCCAAGAGCAGGTATATTGGAAATATAAATTATATCAGTACATTACTATTAAAATCCGCAAATTAACCAAGATATACACATATGTATATTATATACATGCACGCATACGTACATACGTACACGCCTTTCTCCCAGAGAGGTAGGCCGTGACTACAGATTTCCATTATAGACGCACTCGCAACACATTAACCTCCTTTCGATGCAGTTGGAGAAAAACAGGCCCTTTTATAAAACGTTTTGGAGTCTAAATTAAATCTTTTCGTATCGGTCATCAATCTAAGCAAGTACCTGTCAAATTATGATTGTGTATGATCCGGGATAGGGCAAAGTGTTATGAGTTTTTCTATCTGGCAATTCCAAGGGGAAACACGAAGTAAAGAAATGTATCCGGGGTTAGACGTTGGTCTATGAACTTCATACTTAAGTTTTTGTTTATCTCAGCACTTGAATTAAATAATATGAATCACACTATTATCATTACTTTAAAATGATTCCAACCACTAAAGGCCATTGACTTGATCATAATTAAAGGTACCTGTATTATTATGTTCTAAGTGCCGTCCATTCGATGATTACTGTGTATGTTTAGATACCACATATAAAAAAGCAATTTAATCAAGAATACAACGCAGGTGACGTGTCAATGAGTTATCCATTTTTTGGCAAGGTGGCAAGTTTCTCCATAATCTTTCTCTAACCCGTATGGCTGTATTTTAAGTACAACTAATCATTAAATAAATTGGTACTTGGATATCATGAACGATAATGTGCTTATTAATCTCTGAGTCTTCTTCGAAGAGGTTAATGAAAACACTATGTGGGTCTGTGTGTCTGTCTGTTAGTGACAGTGTGACAGTTTGTTAATGACAGGCATAGCTCCGGAACCACTGAACCGATTGACTTAAAACTTGGTGTACAGACATCCTGGGGTCATCCCTCGGTCGAGGTTTATAATATGGGCCCTGTGGGTCAAAATACTCCCTAGATATAGGAGTCACAAGTTCATAAGGTCAGGGGATATCCACCAACAGAGTGATTTGGAAGTCCAAGGGAGAAGCTTTTGCCCAGCAGAGAGACATTACAAAAGCAGATGGAAAAAAATGTCACATGAAGACGAAGTTGAATTCTGGGTTTTTACACCCATTTCGTTATAGTTATCCAGTATAGAATCGTGATTAAAATAACTATCCTTTAACTGTTACTACAGTTAAAATATGATGTACTAGATGTTGCCCGAGGCTTCGCTCGCGTAAATGTAGATAAGGTTAGATTAATAACAATACTTTTTTCTAGATGAAAGGTACCTACCCTTTTTGCTTCCCTGACAAAGTGTATGTGAAAGTTCACGATGATCAGTCGAGTAGTTACGGCGTGAAAGCGTAACAATCAGGCAAACTCATATTCGCATTTATAGCATTTTATAATATAAGTTAGGATTATCATTACTGTGTATGATAGCGAAATTCAAAACCTCACTACCTACTGTTTATAAACTGATATCGCTAACTGTACATTAAGAGTCAATAAGGTGACCTAATCTCGACGCAATGGCAGGCTCGGCATTAGAAAATGATATAAATATGAATGTACTCTTACTTGATGATGTACCAACGTTGATTAATATACTGAATTAATATACCCTTCCTTTAACGATTACTAGCGAATTCAGTAATTTTTTTTAAAATTGCCTCTCCCTCCTTTTGATTGAATCCTGTGTCGCAGGGGACTTTAAAACATTCAAATAGCGGACACAAAAAATCCTAGACTCGAAACAACAATTTGTGGATCTCACAAATTTTTATCCCGTGTAGAGATCGAAACCACAACATTCGGTGCGGTGCCAGTGTCGAGGCGGCCACTTAAACCATTAGGTTCGCTACCCAATGTAGTCAATTAGTAGTATTCTTGTGAACCCGTCCAGCTAAGCTAGAACGCTTGTTTCAGCAATGCGATCACGTCAGTAGTGCAATGGGTGGGATATGAATCCACGACCTCTCGATTGCAAGCCAGATGCCTTATCCACTGCACTCAGTGTTTTAAGTGTTCGCCTCCATAAATGCTTTAAGTGTTATTTAGATTACAATACGGGACAACAATTTTTGTGATCTACAAATAGTTAAGTAACATTACTCAGAATGTTAGTGTGTTCTTTATGTCCGTTCTATCAATGTTTGCAATGTTTCTGAGACATAAGGATTATCTATAGTGCGAGTGATATCTGTTATGAAGAAAATAATGAGATACGTATACAGGGTGATTTTGAAATCGTGTAATTCCTTTTAACCACGCATTCTACTGGTGATATAGAATAACCCTGACCATATTTTTATTTAATTAGATTTATTTTTTTTGAAAAATTATTATTCCGTTTTTTTCGTGAAATGGTGTCAGATAGTCATATGTTAACCAACCGAGGCAATTTTAATTCTTTACTAATTAAAATAAAAAAACATATTAATAATTAATGTCGTAAATAATAACGGGCGGTCTTTTTTATTGCCCCTTATTATTTACGACATCAGTTATTGTTATGTTATTATTTTTAAATTAGTAAAATATTAAGAATGTGTCAGGTGGTTAAAATATGACTATTTGAAATCATTTCATGAAAAAAATCTGTACTCTAATTTTGCCGAAACCATTATTCTAATTAAGAAAAAATATGGTCAGGGTTATTCTATATCACCAGTAGAATGTGTGGTTAAAAGGAATTACACGATTTCAAAATCACCCTGTATAGTTCATATGTCCGATCAATCATGAACGTAGGAAATACGATAATAATAGTAGCATGAAGTTTTTGCTAATGTGATAAACTCTAATTCTTCATGGAAAGTGACAAATTTGTAAATATTTATTCACATGATCGTGCATCGTTGTGTTGATAAAAATAGGATATAAAGGTCTGATTGTGAACAAGGATTTGAGGTTGTTTAGAAGAATCGAAATCAAAAAACTAATCGCCCTGGCTGTGCTAGCCATTTAAACTACTGCGCCAGTAGTGCAGTCGTTACTTTACGGTATATTATTTGCTACTATTGCATTATTCTGAAAAAACTAATACATTTTGTTAACTCGCAATAGAACTTTAAATATCACATTTGCTAATTGCACAGATGGCTTCTGGTCCAAAAATCTAGACGACTACAAATCATTTCCATACACTTATGCATAAAACTAACTATAGCAATGGGGTTGGCGGGTCTGATATCAATTTAAGATTTCTATTTTTACGATGATAATACAGTGTTACGTAAACACTATGTATTTTGCCAGGGTACGGTACTTTTTTCAGTCGTCCCCATCCACTATCGTAATAGTTCTTTCTACTTTCCCTGCTGACGTCAAAGACGGGAGACAGACAGTGCGTCGCCGGCGCCATCGATTGCTCAGCTCCATTCAATGCCACAGGCTAGGCGGGATGACGCCCGCTCCACACCCCATAGCTCGCCGTTACTCTGACTGTGACCTTTCAAAACAATTGAATACTACGTTCATGAATGGCTTTATCAAGGCGATTCAAGTCTTTTTAATGAAAGTTATTTTAATTAATCTCTATGTGAACATCTGAAACATGAGAGTGAAGAGAAGTTAACACATTAAAATTATCTACTGAATTTATAGACAATACTTAAATTTCGAGTAACTTCCTGCCCCTTAATTTTATGATCGGTTGTTTTTTATATATTAAAAGAAAAGTTAAGGTAAAATACCCAAGAAAACCCCTAAAAAATCTAGTACGATAGTATCTTGTATTCATGAATCAGTTGCTGAAAACTCTGTGTTCGCACTAACGATAACTTTCTTTTCGCATGAAGCATAACAAACATATAAAACTATTGCCTGCATTGTTTCTTTAGAAGTGCCCCATGGGCCGCATTTGTTTGCCTCGTCGGTTCTGTGGTATTAGTTTTCGCGCATCGTGCGGTCCATGGTTCGATTATCTGATTTATGGTTCAGAGGTCAAAGTAATATTAGCTTTATCTATGAGGACACCTAAAAGTGGGTGCGGTAATACGTTAAGAGCGTAATCGAATCGAATCTTCTGCCTATGCCTTTAAGATAAAACAAGTAAGAGCTATCCAAGTACCAGTATGAAAATGTGAAATGATCGCAATATGTGCATCTCTTGATGAAGTTTACCTACCACTGCGTTATTAACGCAGGCATACCTACATTACTATAACCGCCTTCTTAGCTAAGACGGGTAATTATATCTTCCTAGTGCATTATATTAACGCATTTAAACTGTAACTACATAACCTCTAAGTCCTTGGTAGAACCATAACAATTGTCTCAATAACAATCACGTCGTTTTTAGTGTTATACTGCCCACGTAGCCCCAATAGCGAATGTCCTGGGTGGACAGTGCCATAATTGACCCACAAAGCAAGTAGGTTAGAAGCATGTAGGATGATATCCTTACCAATTACTTATTTTGACCTAGTGACAATTCGATGAATTTGTATTATAATGGAAGAGTGACCCACATGGTCACTCTTCAACTATATTGTTGGGCAACCGGGGGCCCAAACACTAAAAAGGGGCAAAGCTATACACTCTGTAACGCGTTGGCTCATTCACCCGCATGCAATGACGATGCTCTAGGAAATGATGGTGAGACCTCTAGCCATAGTCTGGCATAGAGTGCTGTGGGTATCATTTAAAAAGAACATTTTATCATGGAGTCTATAATGGAGTCTATAAAGCAACTTTTTTAACTTGACGTACTGTGATAATCTTTTGGTGGCATGTCTTTCTATATATTTGACTTAGTTCACATCCTATGCCACTAAAGGGGTTTTTTTTAAGAGCAGCGATAGCTTAGTGGGGAGACCAACAGACTGCAATGCAGAGGGTCTCGGGTTCGACCACGTCGCGCACCTCTGACTTTCAGAAGTTATATGACTTATGTGCGTATTGATTGACAATAATTATCGCCTGCTCCGTGCCTCGGAGAGCCGTCAAGCCGTTAAGCCGTCGGTCCCGGCTGCCATGAACATCTATGGCAGTCGTTATTAGGGTATTCGACACAAAAGATCCCACTGGGTCAAAGTGTCGCCGGTCTGTACTGACTGGCCCCCACAAGATAAGATAAGATAAGAGAAAGGGGTTTTAAGTAAATGCATGGGTGATATGCCGATAATTAAACAAGTTGAGCTTTGTCATGACGTATGGAATCATAACGTAGACTATTGTGACTGTCTACTTTATGATTGCGTAACAGTAAACCTTATTTCGGTGCATGTGCTCAGAAATAACATCATACTGCTGACGTCACAATGATGGTTATGGCTTCCAGTTCTCTATTGTCGGGTTACATTCGCAATAAACAATAATATCACTGTTTCTTGTATTACGGTTACTTTTCTATTATTTTTGTTTAGAAAATATCCGGATCTTACTGCTATAATATGGGTTGAACCTTCCAGATGACTTCTGCCACTTTCGAGAGTTTAATCTAAATTGGGATAGGATCCCTACTAAGGCGTTGGCCGTGTAAGGTGCAGCACTATTGCCAAATAATATGAAATGAGCCTATGCCATCGAACACCATCACGGTGTTCGATAAAAGATACGCTATCTATTCTATATACATATCTAGGTACGTATTTAACACTTATGCTGTTGCGTATGCCCAGCGGTAAGATATTCATAGTGCCCGGGTAATCCAACATTATCGATTTAAACGGTCACCCTTTATAATATACATATGAAATGTATATACATCTATATATATATAAAAATGAATCCCTGTTTCCCTTGGTTACGCCATAACTTGAGAACGACTTTACCGACTTCAACAATCTTATTTTTTAAGTTTTTAAAAAAGTTACTCATCTGGTTTTGCAGAAGGTTCTCACGGAAAGAAAAGTTGGGAAAATTGCGCAGAAAATTGGATTATTTCAGAAAACTTAACAGCTATTTAACCTCGCGAGTTTGACAGTTCGTCGAAGACAGGGCAACGTCTGGCGAGTCAGCTGGTATGAATATAAATAAAATATAAATAGAATAAGTATATTAAAATTTTTTATATACGTATACTTACTTACGTGGTTGATAACATGGATACGTTTGCTATTTGTGCAATGATTTAGAACAAAATCCGGGCTGGCCGACCCAGAATTGAACTAAAGACCTCAGGTCAGTCAGTCGCCTTCACTACATTTTGCCAACTATCTCAAATAAGTAGGTAGATACAACATATTATTTGGCATTCGGTGACCTCGTGGCAAGATCTGCAGGGTTTTTTGTCACCTTATCTAAAACCTAATTTTTGGTTACCAAAAGTAGCATAATAATATAATTATTAAAATAGGGCAAGTATCAAAACACTAATAGAAAAATTATTATTATAAAAACAAAAAACTCGACTGCTTAAAAGTAATGAACTGAAAAGAGAAAAACAAGTATCACAATATCTATATAAAATTCGACTGACTAATGCATTGTTTTGTTGTTACATTTGCGGGTACCATTTTGAAAATTTATATAGCCTATGTTACTACCACAATTCTGATGAATTCAACGACACCTCATATGTCAAAAACCGTCCAGCCGTTTGGGCTGTAGGGCGTGCCAAAGAAATGGACATACATAAACAGATACATATATACATACATACGCTCGAAAAACATTACCATCCTTCTGACGCAGTTGGGTATAAGGGTTCTAGAGACTATTTGCAGTATAATTATAAATAGCATGTTTATACCGCTTTTCTGAAAGGCTAATATCACGTGAGAAAGTCTAATTACGTCAGCTAATTCCAGCAGTTGCAATGCGTTTGACTGTTTGTGACACATTTTTGTGTTAATCTGGGTTAAAGACACCGAGTGTAGACACCAAAAAGCTGGCACTAGTATCCGCAACCCACGTTTGTTTGGTGTAATATGCAAGAATACAGAAATATACTTACTAGCAAAAGGTCAAGCCATTTGACTACTATATAACCTTATTTTTGGCAATAGGTACCCTGGTTGTTTTACATGATAAATGAAAACTACAAACCGTGTTTAATATCTACCTATAGAAACAAATCTTTAGGAATAGTTTTAGTATTGATATATTGATATGTCATTGAAATTACTTTATGTAAAATATTCTGACAAAAACATTTTGTATTTTCTTGTACATAACATGTATTGATCCTGTATCTAAAAATCCTAACTAATATTATAAATGCGACTTTGAGTTTGTTTGTTACGCTTTAACGTCTCAAGTACCTTACCGATTATCATAAACTTTCACTCCACTCACATGTCAGCAAGCTAGTATCTAAACTGACTACATTTTATTGCTATTTAATTAATAATTAGTGTAGCTATTAATAACCATTGTTACGTGAAGACGTTGTTTACAAAAGGACTAAACCCGTTTTCTCACTTGTACTAATATTATTGTACGGGTTACGTACACTTCTTGACAAGTGATTAAAATGATAGATAATATAAATTATTGCACTATTTTATTGATTACCGAAATATGATGACAAACTTGATAATTATGCTAAATTATGATAAATGATTGATATGCTAATGAAATGCTGAAAGTGAACTGATTTATTGATGGTTACAAAATCGTCACGTTGGACGTAAAATGCTGACCGCGGCAAATGTACGGTGGTTGGCCCGTACATGTTCCTGGGGGACAAAAAGGTGAGAAAGTGGTTTGATGAAAGAGATTCATGAAAGATGATTGTATGATTAACAAAGGTGAACCACTTGGTCCTTATTGTCTAAGGTTGATTAACTTATTGTCTCTAATAATACTAAACTAACGCAACAACTACTAAACGCAACACTACACAGTTTGTTCACACACTTTGAATACTGATTTTTTCACATATGCCTCTATCTTGTTTATTTCTACGCTCACTATTTGCTCTACGAAAACCTTGCACTTTACACTGACACTGATCATCGTCACTGGTAGAAGATGACGCGCTGCCGGCGGGGGCCGGCGCCGCAGATGGCACGAGTGGCGCGGGCGGCGCACGTCCGCGCCGCGACAGCCACACGAACCGCGACAACACCCATCACCATGTATATTACCTACTGTATAGTGATGGATATCGTGATATGAGACGTTTTCCACTTGCCCTTGATTTTCTTTCAAAATGCGTATCTTGTCATGTATTTCCTTCAGCTCGTTTTGTGTTTCTGATAGATTCAAAGTTTCTATAGGAGTTGTCATAGAAAAGATGATGATGTGATTGATCGGTGGTATATACCCAGGGTTGGTAATATATGAAGAAATTTTGATATCGCTGCTCATATCCTTGTGCGAGTATAGCATGAAGTTCTTTGTCTTTATCATACAGCCTTGACCGAGGTTAATGATTCCTGACTGGCTCAGTTGTTGAGCGGTAACTTGATCGTTGCATAATACGCGCACCTGACACCCATTACAACAAAAGTAAATAAATGAATTAGCATTGTTCATTCTAATCCATCCATTACTGCATGAGTTTATTTTCGTGACACATTTATTCGTTTGATGATTCACCTCGCATAGGTCATTATCGCTAATAAGGTGGTTGACCGGATTTGGTATACGACACAGGGAAAATTTGACACAAGGTAAACACTGTTGTAAATCCATTTCCGTCACTGTCAGGAAAATTTTTTTTTTGGGTATTGCTACCAACGTACTCAGATTTCGGTACAATGCTGATTTTGCTGTTTCCTGATTGCTGCGGTATAGGTATGAGTCTATAAATTTCAAAATTGTCTTGGCTGACTAAAGGTACCTTGATTTCAAAAAGACAGTATTTTTCTGATGCTCTTGTTTTTACTGTCAGCATATGATAAATGTTTTTGATATCGTTCTGTACATCATCAATCGGCAGGGAGAAGTCCTTGGGCAGTTGACTTGCGATTGTGCTTAGTTCGCTTTTTATTTGTTCAGGTGCGGGTTAAATCGACCATGATATAATGTCGATTATGGTGTCTGATAACATGTCTTGTATGTTTTTCAGATTCTGCAACATATTATTGGCGATAACAGCGGTGAATGTAAACATATTCAAATCAAAATTGTTTTGAATTTCTTTCTGCAAGTTATTAGTGGCAGTTTCCGAAATCAATAGATGTTGGTTGATTGCTTTATGCTGCTTGTCAATCAAACTCGTAGTCCTTTTCAAAATATCATATTCTGATTCTATGATGGAAGTCTGATTTCGCCATAATGACGCCATATGCCCTTGATTATCCTTGATAAGCTGTATATCTCTTTGATATTGTTCTGCGAAATGTTGATCTAATACGCCGAATAGGCTGTTGGCGATGTAACCGACACCGTTGATTAGGCCCCGGCGCGGTCGTGTGCGAGAATGCTGACTCAGGAGCATATGGTTATAATAATCAAGTTCATTATATCCGTGCTGTAATTGTAGTAAGACTACATCGCATCGGATACTTTTGTTTATTTTTGTACATTAATTGTCTAAGTACTGTATGTATTTATTTAGAGCTGCCAAACCTTGTTGATACGGGTGCATGTCATAATATTTTCCACTCGTCTCTTATGAGTCGCATATCGGTAACTTTGTCAAAATATACATTATCTCTCATTGATTTCCGTTACGTTGTATGCACTCGATGCACCTGATATTATAGTCATAAAAAATAATAATGCCATGACTACAGAATTAAATGATATACGACGTTTCAATAAAGCAGCATTTTCCTCCGTTTGTTGAGTTGATGTTTTGTGAACTTGCTTTTCATTGTGGGTTGGTAACATTGATAGCTTGATGATAGGTCTCTTGATGAACCCATTTTTTGTCTTAAGTGTTACGACTCTAACGTAACCATCAGCACCGGGATGCAGCGCGGTGACTCTGCCCATTATCCATTTCCCTGCTGGTAGGTTGTCGTCATGAATAAGTACGACGTCATTGATCTTGATATTCTCTTGCTGCTTTCTCCACTTACTCCGGGCTGTTAATTGGTCGAGATATTCAGTACGCCATTTCTTCCATGTGTCTTGAAATACTTTTTGCGTTAAGTACCATCTTGTCCGAAGATCTCTTTCTGTGTCCATAATAGTTAATCCAGCTCCTCCTGTTAGAAAATGTGCTGGCGTGAGGTAGTCTAAATCATCCGGATCTTCTGACAATGGACACAATGGTCGCGAATTCAGACATGCTTCCAATTGCGTTAAAAGAGTAGAGAACTCTTCGAAAGTTAAATTTTGTTCGCCTATGACCCGTTTTAAATGGTATTTTAAACTCTTCACAGCTGCTTCCCAGAGGCCTCCTGCTGACGGCCACGAAGGAGCGTTAAAGTGCCACTGAATTTCCATTTCAGTGACTACTTTCAGCAAATCTTGATTGTTAATTTGCAGCTGTTCGAGCTCATTTTAAAGAACGTTATTAGCACGCAAGAAGTTGGTGCCATTGTCACTGTAAATGTGACAAGGCGTTCCTCTCCGGCTTGCCGTTCTACGCAAAGCTGCTATAAAAGCTGATGTTGTAAGGTCCGATACAAGTTCTAAATGCACGGCCTTAGTTGCCATGCACACGAATACAGCTACATAGCCCTTTGTGGTCTTGATCCCTTGTTGGCTTTAACTGTGACGTATCCTGTGTAGTCCACGCCTGTATGATAGAACGCTCGTGGCGACGGATTGCACCTTGCTTGCGCCAAATCACCCATGAGCTGTTGCAATTTGTAGGGGCTATGACATCGACAAATGACACAGTTACGCAATTGTTTCTTGACAGTGCGCATTCCACCAATGAACCAATACTTCTGTCTTATAAATGAAAGACATAATCTTGCTCCACCGTGATATGTCATCTTGTGCGCATAATCAATGATGAATTCAGCTAATCTTCCATTAGATATTATAATAGGAGTTTTTCTATCTTCATTCATACGAGCGTACCTCAATCGGCTTCCAACACGTAAAAGACCTTGATTGCCCAGGAACGGATGTAAATTGATTATCTTGCTCTTGTTTGATATATTCTTTTCATCCCGAAGACAGCTAATTTCGTTCCTAAATTCTATTTGCTGATGATTTTTCATTATAGTAAGTGTCGCTTGTTTAATTGACGTTACCTACACGTTGTTTCGTAATAAATCGACGCAGCCAGGCTATTACACGTATTATAAACATAAAACTGCTGAATCTTCAAATCAATGTTGTTATAATATCGCTATCTTTGTCTTGCTTTGCGACAACGTTTACTTGTTTTATTGATTTTTTCACTTCTTGATCGGTAAAGTATTAAGGTCGATCAACGTCGCATACGATTGTCCCTTGTAGCCAACTGGGACCTTGCCACCAAAGTGTATGTTCCCTGAGCTGTGTTGCTGACATGCCTCTGCTACCGCAGGCCGCAGGGTTCTCACTAGATTTGACGTATCTCCATGATTCTTTGGGTATGACTTCCGTAATCTACTTAACTCGATTCTCTACGAACGGTTTCCACCTCCCGGGATCACCGTTGAGCCATCCCAGGACCACCATCGAATCAACCCAACAATATGTTCTGATTCTGTAGTTACTGTAACAGTTTTTAACCTTAGTCATCAATCTCGATAACAAGTGCGCGCCCATTAATTCCAACCTAGGTAAAGAAATATTTTTGCTGATTGGTACTAATTTGGCCTTTCCTGCTACTAAATGTATTTTATAATCTGCTCCTGTTCCTGTGATCCTGCAATAAATGACGCCCGCGTATGCTTTAGTCGAAGCATCGCAGAATCCATGCAATTCGATTTCTTGATTTAAACGAATGCCTAACCATCTTGGTATTTGATAATGTTTTATACTATCTATATCTACTATGCTTTTGACCCAAGCTTGCTTGATATTTTCGGGTAACTTGTCATTCCATTGTAGGTCAGTTTGCCAAACCGTCTGAA
Organism: Catocala nupta; assembly: GCA_963675205.1. Lineage (NCBI taxonomy): Eukaryota > Metazoa > Arthropoda > Insecta > Lepidoptera > Erebidae > Catocala > Catocala nupta. Next base: position 31,466,696 of record OY776078.1, on the reverse strand, counting down.
ATATAATTTTCAAATTTGTTGTCAGTGGACATAGCCACCCTAATGGGTCAAATAACTTAGAGATATCAGAAAGTATTGATCGTTTTGTAGGATTTAAGGTATTTGGCTTTATTTTCGGCGCAAATAGAAAAACATCTTGCTTACAATTCCAACGAAGCCCTAAGGTTTTCGTTAATTCTGCGTTGTTAAAGTCATAGCCTTCTTGCTCAGGCTGTCCCGGACTGATATCTTTAAGCAATTCTGTGCAGATGGAGACCCATTTTCTTAAATTAAAACCACCTGATCTATATCTGAAAGCTCTTTTTGTAAGAGCTTTGCTGAGGTTATACAATGGGCTCCGTGAAGTAGATCGTCCATGTAAAACAATTCCCGTAACGCGGTGATAGCTTCACTTCCCGCATGTTGTCCTTGCTCATGCGGCATGAGTCATGCCTTGCTAATTGCTGCAGTGTCATCATGGCTAAAAACGGAGCAGCTTTTGTGCCATAAGTGACGGTGGTCAACTGGTATTCCTTTAGTGCGTGTTTAGGTGAATCTCTCCATATAATCTTTTGCAGCTTTTGATCTTTTTCAGCTACCCAAATCTGTCTAAACATTTTCTCTATGTCGGCCTCGATGGCGTAGTGGTTAGTGTAACCGACTGCCACACCTGAGGTCGCGGGTTCGATTCCCGCACAAGACAAATATTTGTGTGCATGAACATGGATGTTTGTCTTGGTCTGGGTGTTTATATGTATAATATGTATGTATTTACAAAAAAAAAGTATATATGTATGTTTATCCATTGTCTAGTACCCATAGTACAAGCTCTGCTTAGTTTGGACTAGATAGTGTTGTGTGTATGTGGTAGAATATTATATTATATTATATTATATCAGCAGTGAAGGCATACTGATACTGAGGCCCTTTTAAAATAAGGGATTGAAGATCTTTTTGTAAATTTGGACCCCGTGCCATGATATCATTCAAGCTTGACCCACTTGACGTTTTTGACGATGCGTTAAACACAACACGTAATTTGTAGTTGCAGACTCAGCTCGTAAAACACAATGGTGCGGTAAGTAATAATCGTGTATTATGTTATTTGATGCAGGTTTCATATGACCGAGTGCAATGTACTCATCTATAAATTACTTGTAATCTTTTGATATATCTTTGTTTCTTGATAATCTACGTTGTAATTGACGAAACTGGGCAATAGCTATTGATTTAGATGATCCCAACTGCTTTTCGTATTCTTGCTTGAGAGGAAGGCGTACTTCATACCGGCCGTCTTGCTTACGTACCGTTGTATTTTCAAAGAAAGTAACGCATTGCTTATCGTCCGCTGATAAATCCGCATCCTCCGTGATGTCCTCTATTTGCCAGAAGCGTTGGATGTCGTCCATATCGCTGACGATTACGTAACATTGGCGACTTTGTGACGTCATGATACTGCCGCATACTATCCACGCTAAATGAGTTTGTTGCGCGATTGACATAGATGTACTGCTACCCTTGCGAAGGCCGTCTAAAATAATTGCAGGGAAGATGTCCGATCCTAAAACTATGTCAACAGGACGGCTATTATTGTTACGGCTAGTGCCCTCTGTCGGCACTGTGGGGAAGAGTCGGCGGTTTCTAATAATAATTTATTACAGCCCCATCTATTGACATCTATGAATGTACTGCATCAGTTGCAGCGTACACTTCAGAGGGAAAAGCCTGAAGTCTTCAGGGTTCGGATATGCCAATTCCATCAGACCCCTCCTTAGTCCGGCCAACGCGTCACATTCACAGAGTAGGTGTAATATGGGCTCGTCCTGTTCACCACAGGCTCTGCAGATCGAATTGTTTGACAACCTCAATCTGCACAGGAATGGTGGTGCCAAAATTACCAGTAAACGCTCCTATGAGCAGGCATATTTGGCTCTCGTTGTACCTGCAGAACTTCCGGGTAAAGCCCGTGGCTCTATTTGCAATGAATTTCTTAGAGTGTTCCAGACCCCTAAAGGCCATCCACTCTAGCCTGTGTTTATCATTGCCATGTGCATTCAAAGCTGCCTTGACGATACTCTCAGAGAGACCCAATGGCTCGTGGCCCACAAATAGTTGCTCTGAGCCCTTCTTGGCTAATACATCAGCCTCCTCATTACCCTGCACCCCTGCATGCCCCGGGACCCACACCAGCCTGACTGTGTTTTTCCTGCCAAGTTTGTTAAGGGCTGAATCATCAATGACGTACATACCTCTAGTACGTCATTGATGTACATACAGAATAGTGACTAAAGCTCCTAATACAAATGCCAATTGTATGCTATGCAGATGACACTGCTATACTTTTCAAGGAACGTTCATTGGAGAGGGTAATAAATATCGCTCAAGCAGGCATGGTAATGATCGCTCATTGGCTAAGCACAAACTTACTGACACTAAACTTTAGGAAAACCAAATATATTGCTTTTCATAAAACTCACTCATCAAGACCAACTTCACTTACACCGCTTATTATTCACGCTTGTACGCCACTTACCATCTGCTGCAGATAAACATCTTTCAATAAAAAAACTCATACACACTTTGTCAGGTCGAGTAAAGAAGTCCATCTGGATTCTTAAATCTTTGCAAAACACCACTAGTATGGAAATTTTACTAATGGTACACAAGCCATTAACTCAATCCTTACTCTATTACTGTATCCTGGCCTGGGGAGGAATTGGTAAATCCAATATGATCGAGCTTAACGTTCGGTACTAAAGGTAATGCTAAACAAACCCTTTCACTTCCCTTCTGACGAACTAAACAATGAGAGTAAAGATCGGCAAATATTTATTCTTAAAGCTACACTCGCCATACATAAAAAAGTTTTAGATCCATTGAGCATTCAGCTCTTATTTAACGGCGTACCTATCACGTCCAGATCTCCGCTTTAAAAACTAGTTTCATTAAACACCTTCCCACATTTCTACTGCCCATGTTGATAATATAGTCAATAGTCACTTAGATGGAATCAAAAATTTACCAACGAGTAAAATCAAACATAAAATAGAATCTTCATTGATGACTCTAACATATCAAGCAACAGAGGACATCCTAGTAACATTCAGGTGATATACAGCTAGAGAGACACACACACACACACACACACCACACTATTAGCTTAAGAAAATGATGTTAACTATTTGCTTATTCAGGCTTACTTATTCATACTTATTAGTTATAACATTGTTATATTTAGAATTATTATTTTTGTTAACGTTGCTAATTGACCCGGTGCACGATAGGTATAATAAATGTGAAATTATTTATAGCTTAAGCCTTATGTTAAGTTTTTAGGTCTCGGCGATACAATCCTTGAGCTTAGTGTCGATATCACTGGGAACCAAATATGTTGTAATTTATTTTATGCAGAAATAAATTTTTCTTATTCTTATTCCAAAGACGTGCTGTTTATTGCTCTTGTTTTTACTGCAGGTACTTGAACGGCTTCCTCTCCTAGCTTTTAATAGGACAATATAGTTTTACAATGTCATCACGTGCTCAAGGCCACACAACAATTGCAAAGTAAGAGCGATGTTATGGTTAATCAAAACTGTATCACGATTCACGAACAACAAGTAGCCACCATATTTAATAATATCGCTTTGAACAAACATGTCCAATTAACATTAATCACTACTAATGTGTGTTTGCAATGCGGTTTAATCACTGAAATAAATATAGAATGATTTAAAATTATTCGAATGTCGGTTAATGCGTAGTCATTGATTTATTTCTATAATGTTTCATGTAGGTAGAATAAAGCTTGTTAACTTTGGATCACTTTTATCATATACCTACTAGATTTTGTCCACTGCTATGCTCGCGTAAATGTAGGTTAAGTTAGAACTACGAGATGACTGCCGGCCACTCTGAGGTTTGACCTGGGGGTGGTGGGCTGCGTGGGCCTGCCCGCCACCCGATCAGCACCAGGTCCGAGAGGCGGCGTGCGTGTTCCCAATTGCGCCTCTGTGTCGTGTCTTTGTCCACCCTCTCTCTTGGGGACAGAAAAGTAAGTATTTTTGTGTGATGGCCTGCCGTTTCATACGGCGAACCGAAACCACGGCGGGGTCGCGATTGCATGTGAAAGCGATTCGCACGGCCTCGCCGTCTATAGTTGTCGAGGAACACCGTGGTAGGTTTAGTCGGTATTACCAGGGCATCATTTCCTCGGTGAGCCCGACATATCTTCTCCGTCACCCCGCGCGCGGAGAGGAATGCGTCAAAGCATTCCCCCAATTTAAAATGAAAAAAAAGGACGAACAGTACTTTTTCTGAATGAAAGGTACTCTATGTACCTACTTACATTTCTGATCGCCTCATAACGTGTATCCGAGATTTCATGATAATCGGTCGAGTAGTTAAGGCACGCAAACATAACAAACAAACCATTAAAACTCACATTCGCATTTATAATATTAGTCAGGATTTCTCCAAAGTTATAATGTAGTATGTATACTAATAAACTTTAACTAATTATGTCAAATATCATACTACTCCGTGCGCTCATGTGCTTAAGAAGGGGCACAACATTTTCCCTTCACGTATTAATATAATTGTACCCCCATAGTACTTCCCATACTATAATTTTTTTGTATATAATATAATATTTCTGGAGTCAATATACCTACTATAAATGAACTTTGCCCGCGGCTTCGCTCACGTTAATGTAGATTTTTGTTAAGATAGATTTTTAGTAGCCTATAGATATGTTATTCTGATGTATATACATAACAATAATACTGTAAAGTTTCATCAAAAGCCATTCAGTAGTTTTTGCATGAAAGAGTAACAAACATCCATCTATACATCCATCCTCACAAACTTGCACATTTATAATATTAGTAGGATATTCGAATAATTCAAATGTTTAATCGATAAACGCACACCACTAATTTAAGACATAATGTACTTACCTACAGATGTAAATAGCCGACAATCAAATAATTTGAACGTAAATAACGAAGGATACGGTGTATTAAAAAATAAAAGCAATTTGTCATTATACTGTCATTTCCTGTCCGAACAGTAGGTAGGTATGTATAATTTTACATTGATGCCATCTCATTGTGAATAATCATGCATTTGTACTTAGGTACGTGTACCATCTAATAATATAACAGTTTTGTTTATTGTCCCTTATAGTTAAGTGTGAAGCACAATTTCACACACGTGAGTGATAATATATACCGATATATAAAGCCATAATGCTAATTAAATTAGGTTGGTACAATTACAAAGGTTCATTTGGAAAATACAACAATAGACTGTTAAGCTGCAAAGATTCACATATCACAAGAGGACGTTTATTCATCACATTCAATTTCATTTCATAAAATAGCGATTCTATTTGCGATTGCGGTGAGAAACAAGACTTCTTAGATTGCCTTACCTATTGTAGGCAATTCGTCAAGCATGTAGGTATTACGTGTCATAATTATCAATTCATGTAGGAATATTCCATGACACGGTACGCTAATTACTTTGGCTCTAATCTAGTTTTTCATTTAAAAATTTCGTGTACAAGTGAAGAGCTGAATAAATGAAAACTAGACCACTCTAATTTTTTGTTTTTACGTCATCGCCTAAGACTGGAGCCAACGTCTCCGTTTCGTATGACTTCGTCGGTAATGTAAACTACCTTAATGCAATTCTCACGCACTGTGTTTACTGTGTACTTCCACAATACGTCGATCACTATTTACTAGAATCGTAATGTTGTTTAATTAGTGCTGTAGAATAAAGAGAAGATTGCATGGTCGGCACTATTGTTTAAATGTCCACCTTCAACACTAGTTGCTCGCCGATTGTCCTTTGTTCCCAAGCGGGTTAAAAATTGGTGTGTTCTTTAATTGATTGTGCCGAGTTTCAGCGTCCTTATCGGTTATTTAAATGTTTATTATGGTCCTTGCGATACACGTAGATATATAAATATATGTATAATTAAAACTGGTATAAAATGTATCTTGTAAATATTAGCATGCAACCTGTGTCCATAGTAATAAGTATATAGTCTGTCTCTAAAAAGCATCTTACATAATGTTCCATTCTAATAAATGGGTGTATTGGCTCAATTCATGGTTTGCGAGGAACTATCATATTGACCTCATTTAAAAACGGCCTCGTCTTTGATTCATACCATTTCAGATTACACGCACTTGGTTCACTATTGTAATATGACAAGGACAAAGAGAAAATAATTGGTTTAAACGGGTTCATCATTGTCAGAATTTTAACAAATATAACTTTCTTGCAGGGCTGCACAAAATAGCGTGTCACAGTAAGGTTATTGATTTTTCACAGGAATTGCAAAATGCCATGTCCTCAAGAATTTCCATAATGCTGTTTGTAATTACGTTTCCAAGACAACCATCCAGGTTTCAGGTTTTGTTCTGCATACGGGCTCATTGCGGAACAGTTACAAGTGCATTATTTCCTGGCTTCGGCTACCTAGATTGTGTTACATGTTAGCAGCAATTATGAGTCATTTCATTTAAGATTGAAAGTAGGTCTTTTCGTGCGCTCAGACCATCAAAGCTCTATCATGTTTAGAAATAATTTCTTTTGTGTTTAATAAAAGTCTAGCTGCAAGTCATAATAAATTGGTGACTTATATAATGCTGTATACTAGAAAGATATGACTGCCTTCTTTTCCCCGAATAATTGGTAAAGCATACTATCTAATACTTTACATAGATGGACCTTGTAACGCAAATGCTAAACTTTTTTATTGCTTGACACAAAATGAAAGTTATTTAGCGTAAGTAATTACGCGCTATACAAAATATAGAGTCACGAGTCATAACTTGAGCGAGATCTAGACAAGACTGTATATACCATCGAGGATGATAATAATGCTATTCTATTTATTTTAAATATTTAATTTAAGTGACAGAACTAAGCGATAGATGTGTGCATTCGTTGTATTTGTTTGCGTGAAATTAGGTATATGCGTCGTTAATTATCGGTCGTTTAAAAGTAAAGGGGCAACATCGTGAACAGCCTTTATTTCTTAGAATACTTCCTACAAAGATTTGTGTCTGTTATCTCACGCCGCCTGAGTGAACGAGCATGGTGTACTAAATGCTAACATTTCTTAAACTGAGTTAAGAAGAATCTCGTACCCAGTAGTGGGAAAGTTTATAAAATCTCGCTGATCTTGTAGTACATTTATCATTACGGTAGCATAAATACTGGTAATTTCAAGATTTTTCCGGTTTAAAATAATAATACTTCTTCATATGTCTACTACCTACATAAGCAGAAAGACATATTGTAATACAGTTCCTCGAAGCTAAATAACAGCTCAAGAACACTGCATTTGGCAACGTGTGGGTTGGCAAGGTTCACTCACCTTCGAAATTATTTAGTTAACAGGCATTATTGTCGTTTCTACAGGGTGTCCGGTAATTAATGGATAACCTGAAAATGTTTTATAGTGGAACTGATGGCCGTTCAGAATAAAATATGAAAAAATAATTAGTGTAACCGACTGCCACGCCTGAGGTCGCGGGTTCGATTCCCGCACAAGTCAAACATTTGTGTGCATAAACATTGATGTTTGTCTTGGTCTGGGTGTTTCTATGTATAATATGTATGTATATACAAAAAAAAAGTATATATGTATGTTTATCCATTATCTAGTACCCATAGTACAAGCTCTGCTTAGTTTGGGCTAGACGGTGTTGTGTGAATGTGGTAGAATATTATTACCTGAGATATGTGTTTTTTTTTAATTACCATGTATAACTTTCTTGTATAACTACGACCATAAATGAATGAAATCCATCGGTTTTTTGTTGTTTTATTATTAAACACTAATTATGCTAATAGATAGACAGTCAAAAGTATGCTATGCTATTATAGCTTGAACTTTTTAAAACATATCTTATTTTAAAATTTTTCTATTTTTCATGTTTTCTGAACCGCCTTCAGTTCTACAATAAGACATTTCAAGGTTATCCATTAATTACCGGACATCCTGTATACAGCCGGGATAAAATAAACACATGCATAGATCCACGACTTTATATGCTTGAGAAGGTAGACAGAAGCACTGGCGCCGACTCCGTACAGCCTGGGGATACTGTATTTTATGCAATGTCCATTATTTATTTGACACTAACTGTGTAAATAGTGGTGTAAAGAAATATTCGTCAGCTTTTGTTTACTTTACTAGCATCAAAAAATATTATGGTTACCTAATTATATAAATGATTTTATTATATTTTTAATATGGTCTTTCCATACGATGATTAATTTAATGACGATACCGCTAACTGCTAAGAGTGTTTCTAGAAACTGTGTGGAAAGACTTGTTGACTATGGATCGTGTTGAGGTGCGAAACGATAAAATTCGTGGTAAACTTACTAGAGAAAAAGTTTGAAAGTGTACTCACCAGCTTGCCGACTTTGCTAAAGTCTGGAGTAAGCTGTGGGTCTAGTAGCCTAGACAAGGTTGTGTTATTAAGAGGGTTTAATACAAGAGCTAGTTCGCCGGTAATGTGTCTTGGGTTTCCGAATAAGGCAAAGCAGCTATAACGATTTTTAACAGTAAATAAAATACAATGTTTTACTTACTAATACTTTTAAAACTTATGGAAGATAAGTTAGTCTTCTGGGCTTTTATGAACAATTTAAGTTGATTGTAATTATCTTCCTCTAGATGACAAAAGCTTAATGCGACGTACCCTTTAACTCATACGTAGCTATACAATTGTAATGTTAATAATAATAATCGCTGTTACTCACGTGCGAATAACACGTGATACCTACTTAGTTAATACAGACTTAGCTTCGTGCACGATTTTGTTGACAGAGAATGAACTAAATTAAATGCTATATAATTATAATGGAACATTTATAGATATAGCATTTTGCAATAGATTGAATTGATTTTAATAATTGAGTTGCCGAATCTGTTCTTCTTATTATTAAGGCTTAATAGATTGATATAAAAAAACAAATACGTAATTAATATATTTGTATTTGTATTACGTATTTTAAAGTGTTGGTTAGTTTTAGCAGTAGGCGAAATGAAGAGATGTATGACAAAACCTCTGCATTTTGAAGGCTGCCTGCTAACTACTGGAAAGATATTTGTTTTTGTTTTAAAACAAAACATTTGAACAACGGACACAAAGACCACCCAGACGTGGAATATCCATCACAGTCACATAAAATATTGTCCTGTGTGGGAAGTTAATCCACAACACTCGGCGTAGTAGCAGTGGCGAGGCGACCAATTGAACCATTAGGGCATCCGTGCAGTCAAGCGATATGTTTTTAAGTCAATTATCGTACTAGGAATAATCCCTGTATCGCAAGGAATTTGACAGATATGTTAGCAAACAGACAGATAAGAAGAACAAGAAATAACAATATTTTGTCCCGCGCGGCGATCGAATTAACAATATTAATATTTTTTTTTTTTTTTTTGAAATTGGCATGTTGGGGTAAAAATCCATCATGGACATCTGAGAAGGGACACTTAGATTGTGCTTTGTTCTCCACCAGCTAAAAACCCTAATCTTTTTTTTCAATTTTTCTCCGTTGAAGACAGTTTCAAAGCTAGAGGCATAGTTTCAAATTTTTCTGAACAAAATAACAATGACATCGCTTTCCTCATGTGCGTTGTCTTTGTTACATAATATACTTAAACTATCTTATACTTAAAACTACTATAAGAGGCACAGAAGTTTATAAAAAATACAGGTAGAGCATTTTCTTTCTACATAGGTTTCTTTCTTTTTATTTTATATTTCGCTTTATAATTATTTTTTGTTTTGTATTTTGCCTTCTATTTCGGTTTTTGTATTATTTTCTAGCTTTATACTTTAACACTGGTATAATATATATCCACTATATTTACCGTGTTACATTTTATATCTATTTCTTATTGCTACTTATTACTATTATACATATTTTGAAGCAAATTCTAAAACTTATTTCTGACATATTTCTTTTTTATAATTTCATGTATGGTCTCTACATTTATTGCGGCATCTATTTCAGATGCGAGGTCAAAGCGCTCTCTTCCAAACCTGGGACATTCTGCAATAAGATGCGCGGCGGTTTCTTCCACGGCTGGGTCGCATGGGCAAGCAGGTGAGTCCTTCTTTTTAAAACGGTGCAAGCACTGGGAAAATCTCCCGTGTCCTGTGAAGAGTTGTGTGTGCAAGTGTGTGAGTTTGACCTACTTATTTATTCGGTACGCGTCCTTGGCGTCGGAGAAAAATATATTTGTTCCCCCGGCTTTGGATTCCGACTGGTATCTCCTGTTCCATTCGTCAATCGACTCATGTCTGATGGCTCGCTTGACGAATGAAAGAGGACATTCGTCAAAGTCCGGTCTGGTCTTTTTTTCAAGGGCTGCTTCCTTTGCCAGATTGTCGGCTCTTTCGTTGCCCTGGATAACAATACGGCCTTCACCCAGTTAATTTGGACTCTATTTCCCAAGTTTATGATTGCGACAAGATTTTTCCGTATCGCCACGGCCAGCAAGTTTTTGCTGTTGCAGGTTTTTAGCAACTCCAGAGTTGACCTAGAGTCACTGTAGAGTTGAAAACTGCTCTTCTGGCTGTCCGCTTTGATCAACACAGTGGCTCAGTATATCGCGTACCTACAGTTCCGCTTGGAAGACAGTGCAGTATTCGGCTAATTTGAACTTGCGACTTTTGATTTCGGCGCCACCAGTCCACCAGTATAGTGCCGTCCCAAACTTATCTTCAATTTTACTGTCGTCGGTGAATATTTGTACTGCACTATCCTCCAAGCCGCACTGCACTTTGGCTTCGTTTTCTAGGACCCCAAAAGACTCCTCCTCCAAGGAGGGGTGCCTTTTCTCCAGAGAACTTACCCTACACTCCACCGAACGGTCTTTTAGAATTGGCTGCGGCTGCCCTCTCTTTGCCTCGTACAAGGATGCTACTTCCTTGAATCGCAGGTTAAGGAGCAACAATACCGTGAGTATGAGAGCTGAATTCATTGAGACCGTCCGATACGCCTTGCAAATCTTTTGGCAGAGCCCCTTCACGATCGTGTTGAGCTGGTTCCTGACATAAACCTTGTCTGTCGCCTTTGCCTATGTACTGGCCGCGTAAAGGATGATCGGTTCGACCACTGCAACATAGATAACCCGCACTACTTCTGGGTTCTAGCCCCAAGTCACTCTAGCTGCAGTGGATAGATGCCTATAGATGTTTACGGCTTTTTTGCAGATGTATGAGACGTGACTCTGATAGGTAATTTTTTGATCTATAATCAAGCCCAGCATCTTAATCTCCTTCACTAGTTTTATATCTACCCCGCCCATGTGCAACCGTGGTGTGTCAAATTTTAACTTCTTTGTCATCAACGTGGCATTGGTTTTATGCGGCACGAATTTCAACTTATTTTTGACACCCCAATGCTGCACATAAGCAAGTGTAACATTCGCTTTTTGTTCCAGATCAAGTGCTGTCTTGCCTGTAAAGATGAAGACCACGTCATCCGCAAACGCCTGGCAGTATGCATCCATCTCCACCAGCTTCTCCAGCAACGGATCCAAGACAAGGTTCCAAAACTTGGGTCCAGCTATGGAGCCTTGGATGCAACTCTTTGTTGTAGCCTTTACACACTCTGCACCAGCGTACCTAACCCTAACTTTTCAGTTTTTCAGGTAGTTGTCCACTAGTCTTCGGAGGTTGCATGGACAGCGCTTCTCCACCAGGCGACATTGCACTGCTGGCCACTAAGCGCTATCAAATACGCCTTCAATGTCCAGCGAGACTAGGACCACCATGTTCTTTTTTCTTAAAGCCTCTTATACTTAGTTTGTCATGTCGTACATGGCATCCTCCGTACTCCTCTGCGGCACAAAACCATACTGCTTTGGGTTCATCCTCGGCAGCAGGTGGTATTTCAGTCTCCTGACTATCATCTACTCCAGGATCTTGCCCATTATCGTCAAAAGACCAATCGGCCGGTATGATTTGGATTGGGTGTAGTCGTCCTTGCCGTGTTTTCTGAGAACCAGAACAGCGGCCTCCTTCCATTGATCCGGAAGGTAGGACAGGTCCAAACATTTATTGGCGATGGCCAGAAACATAGCTTCGTCCGAACTAATGACTGCTTCCCAGATGTCCGCAATATTACTATCATACAAGCAAAAGTCAGTCAGATTGTTGCGTAATTTAGTTTTGATGCATTTTGTTGAATAGTTGAACCTATTTTGATATGGATAAGCATGAGCTTAACAAATGCATTACTGAACTGCGTATTTATTATTGAAAGTTCTTTATACTGCCAGGTTTACTGCTGCTCGCAAATCCAATCTATTTGACGAAGCTGAGGAAGACTGTTACCCCATCGCGGACATCTGTAAGATGTGGTATTGCATTTATTAAATTCATAACCTAATCATCATAATCGCTAGTCATTTTAGCTTCTGTTGCAAAATCTCATTAACACCGTCTTGCTATTCTTGATGAACTTGGTAGTAGAAACCCGAGTCAACATTTTCGCTAACACAAACGATGTACATATAATAATATCAGCTGTGTATTAAATTGTCTCACTGCTGGGCACGGGCCTCTTCTCAGTGGGAGAAGGGTGAGGCCATAGTTCACCATACCGGCCCAATGCGGGTTGGCAAACTTCACATACATATCTTCGGGAACATTATAGAGACCTCTAAGACATGCAGGTTTCCTCACGATGTTTTCCTTCACCGTTAAAGCGAGCGATAATTAAGTATTAAACACGCATATAACTTCGAAAAGTAGGAAATGCGTGCCTTGGGATCGAACTCGAGACCACTGCGTGGCAGTTCATCGGTCTCCCACTAGGCTATCGTTGCTATATTGACACAAACGGTACTGTTCTATAAATTGTCATCTGGCTAACCTGTCTTGAAACTGAATGTTTCGATTTTGACATACCCTGAGTTCAAACCATGGTTGAGCAAAACCATGACAAAAAATTGTTTGATTCACTTATAGTTAGTTGTTCTGAGTTTAATAAAGGTATTTATGACCATTGATTCTGTATACAGGCCTTTAGTGTTGTGAAATTTGTAGTTTAGGGTAACACAGGCATGACACGATTTTATATTAATAAGCTCTACACTAATAAACTTAATCACGAATTTATCATACTCGAGTGGCATTTTACTATAATATTCATAGGAGATTCTTATCTATGGATTCAGTGAACATGATTTTTGATCAAGATAAGATTATATGAATAATAGCTGAGTACGATAACATGCTGTAAAGGGTAAATCGGGGAGACGTATTCGAGGCCTTCACGTTTTTTTATTTACATTTAAAACCTACGTACTTGCATGTTTACGTACACGTTACGCAAGTGCAATATATGATATACTATATTATACCATTGCAAATAATTGTTTTCGAATCATATTCGGATACAGTCGAGCACAATGCGGTGCCTTCTTAGTCATCTGTTATATTCGAATGTATTGACAACATCATGACAATATGATGTTGTCAACAAATTCGATATATAACAAAAATGCAATTGTGTATATTATTATTTAATTACGCTACATTTTGTCGGCCTCGATGGCGTAGTGGTTAGTGTAAGCGTAGTGTAAGTATTTGTTTGCGGGAAATTAGGTATATGCGTCGTTAATTATCGGTCGTTTAAAAGTAAAGGGGCAACATCGTGAACAGTCTTCATTTCTTAGAATATTTCCTACAAAGATTTGTGTCTGTTATCTCACGCCGCCTGAGTGAACCAGCATGGTGTACTAAATGCTAACATTTCTTAAACTGAGTTAAGAAGAATCTCGTTCCCAATAGTGGGAAAGTTTATAAAATCTCGCTGATCTTGTAGTACATTTATCATTACGGTAGCATAAATACTGGTAATTTCAAGTTTCTTTCAGTTTAAAATAATAATACTTCTACATATGTCTACTACCTACATAAGCAGAAAGACATATTGTAATACAGTTCCTCGAAGCTAAATAACAGCTCAAGAACACTGCATTTGGCAACGTGTGGGTTGGCAAGGTTCACTCACCTTCGAAATTATTTAGTTAACAGGCATTATTATGTCGTTTCTACAGGGTGTCCGGTAATTAATGGATAACCTGGAAATGTCTTATAGTGGAACTGACGGCCGTTCAGAATAAAATATGAAATATTAATTAGTGTAACCGACTGCCACGCCTGAGGTCGCGGGTTCGATTCCCGCACAAGACAATGTATAATATGTATGTATTTACAAAAAAAGAAAAGTATATATGTATGTTTATCCATTGTCTAGTACCCATAGTACAAGCTCTGCTTAGTTTGGGCTAGATGTTGTTGTGTGTATGTGGTAGAATATTATAATATATTATATATTATTATTTTGATGTATGTAGTTCTACTAATATTTAGTAATAAAGTGTATATACTTTCGAAATGGCCTTTAACAAATAAGATCAATATTGAAGTAATTTTCTAACGTTCAGCTGGCAGATGAAGCTAATAATATTCTCCTAACACATGCTTTATTTCTTTTAGATTTCGAGGAAATGTAACAAATGATAGATTTTCTCAAATAAACTTTAACTCTGTCTGTTAAGCAGAATAAAAGGATGTATAAAAATAAATAAGCTAATATTATAGCGACTAGCATAGTTTTTTAACTTTTAACTAGCATAGTTTGAGTACATACGTATTAAAACTATGCTAGTTAAAAGTTAAAAGGTATTTATCTTTTTATTTTTGGAAAGGCATAGTCTTTAAGTAAATTTCTTCTAACGATATTTTTAACAGTGTTATGCGAGGATCAAATGTACGGTGCGTGGAATTATTATAAAAGTACTTAAGTAGTTAAGTTTATAAAGCACTGGCACGCGGCGTATTAAGACCGCTTTGGTTCAATAAATGTAACTGTCGACAGCCGTGAATCTAACGTTTTATTTAGATGATGATGATGAGAGTCAAAGTCAAACATAATTTATTAATTTAGGTCACAAAGTAACACTATTGAACGTAGAAAGTACTACATACTTTCTAGAGGGAAATCTCTTCAAAACTTGCGGATAATAAAGTCTAAGAGAGTTCTGTTGGTAAGCATTTGCCAAACTGTGTTTACTTTTGTTAACGTTTTACCACCAGAATGATTTACCAAACGTCCAGTAGTGGACTATGATGGATTGATTGATATATTAATTAATTCAAACGTACTTGAACCAGTACGGATTGCAAATTTATATAATCAGTACATGAACTTCACCTATATATGAATAATTTTACTGTATTGTGCGTATCTTAAGGGGGTGACAGAAATATTTCCGACTAGCTATCCCTAGGCAACAGTACTTTTTTAGGAAGAACGGTAGTCAATATTCTTTTCTGGAGCTCTGGCTTGTACATGCGTCAATTCATGATGATCGGTTGAGTGATGATGTTCGTACCGCCCACCAATTTCTCTGTCTATCTCTGTGAAGACTCGTCGTTGTTTGGTCGAGTAGTTAAGGCGTGAAAGCGTAACGAACAAACAGACACACTCACATTCACATTTATAATATTAGTTAGGATGTAAATAGGATACATGAAATTATATAACGAATCTAATAAATTGTAAATCAATTTTACTTCTATACTTGTACATAGTAAAATATTACATTTAAGGAGTTAAAATTGACGTAATAATACGAATTATAGCTTACTTAGTACAGCGAGGACATGGTTTGTCGAGGTCGTGGGTTCATGTCTTGTTCATTGGATAGTCGTACTGTTATAATTCAGCTATAATTTATATACCTACGAAGCTAGCTAGCTTTATTTATTATTATTTTCAGAGAATTGCGCGAAATGCTTCGACGATATTTTTTTTAACATCTCCCATTCTATTGTAACGTTATGCTTGGTCAATGACGCTTTAAAGGCATGGTTGATGTGGGAATCTATTAAGTGGAGATAATTAAAAATTATACTACATAATTAAAAGGTTTGTATTTCCATAAACAACTTAGTATAGAATAAGCAGTATTTTAGGCAGTAAATAACAACTTTACGTTAAACAAAAGCACAGGTGGTTCTTTAAAGGCTCGCTACGTGGTCTGTATAGCTCCAAAGACCACTTAACTTAGTTGGCAGCACAGCAAAAGCGGGCCGGAACCAGGACGCGACCGACTTATATATCAGCTACCGCCAGCAGGAGGGAGAGAGGGAGGCCACCCACCACCTTGGCCTACTTGCAGCCGCCATGGCGCGAGCGGTCCGCGTGACACTACGAATATACCCTGTGTTGAGAAGGACTCCACAAACATTTAAACAACGGACACAAAGGACACCCAGTCTCGGAACAACCACTTGTGGATCACACAAAGTTTTGTCTCGTGTCAGACTCGAACCCACAACACTCGGCGCAGTGGCAGTAGCGAGGCGACCACTCAAACACTTACACGCAAATCACAACTTTAGGTATCGGATTGCCTTTAGGTATGTGATGTCTAAATTATATTATTTAAATAGAAGGGCACGCATTTGATAGCTACCTGGTAGGTGCATTATCAAAAGTTGTTTTGCTGTTATGATAAGACAATTTGCATTAATCGATGTTGTATGCATACATATATCTAGTACCGGCCTTAGAACTCTTGTTATTGTATGGTCCCCGTATCTGTTAGTCGCTGATGTAGAATGATTGATTCAATTATCACAGTCAGCGCCATCACTAAATGATGAGCGAGTGCGTTTGATTAATTTCGAGAACCAACTGATGGATCTGTTGAGTTGTTAATTGTCTCTGTCGATCGTTGAGTATGTTGACTTTGAGTTATTATATAATTTTCAAACAGTAAGTGATGACTGTGATGAGTTAAAATAGGTTTGAAAGTAAATATGTATTATTTCTATGCTTGACTTGACTATACGGGCGGTGCACTGGTTTAAATTGCTATCTCGCTTACAGCAAGTTCTTTTTTGTATAGTTCAATTCACAAACGGGTCAAAAAGAAATACGATGTATTGTAAAGATTTATTTGGTTCTATCAATTTGATGTTTGTAAAGAACTTTGTTATATATTTTTCAATCAAAAGAAAACCGATTGCAGTAATTCCTTTTACTAATAACCTTAATAAATAACACAGTTTTTTTTGTCTGTGTTTTCTACCTCCATAAATGAAGGTACTTCTATCAAGTATTCTTCTTAAGCACGTACTATGATTAGTCGCCCTGGTATTGTAGGTACATAAAATGTTTGTTGTGCTTCAAGAAAGTTTTCAATAGATCGCTTCGAACTCGCACTTTTGCCACGCGTGTATCATCAGCCATCGCGCTTCATCTCGAGGTTACAATCTGTATCTTGTCACAGAGACTTGGGCCTACTAAATCCATGCTTTGGCGTATAATTACGTGTTTTGTTCATTGATGTATCCCAAGTAAGTAGTAGCCCCTTAACAATAAAGACAATATAGGCAATATAAGACCTAACATCTGAGGAGGCCACAAAACAATTATTGGACAAGCTTTGCTCACCATAGGGTTAATTGGCAAACACTAGATAATAATCTTTTCCTGTGACTTATAGCTTATTTACTATATATATTATTAAATATATATTATTTACTTCTATTCTACCACGTTTGATATGTTTTATTGGATTATTTTATACAAAAATACAAATATTGAAATTGGTTGCTCTTGTCGCAAGACTAAGACTTAAGACTAAACGCAGTCGCATAAATAAGTAGCGGCATAACTGAACAACACACCGCCCCTCCAGATACTAGGATCCCACGGCGCCACTCCCATGGAATCCACAGACAAATATTTTGCCTTTTGACTCCTGTGTAAAAATTTATTAAGATTTGTTTTACGTCCTGTGACAATTTCGATCCCATAGACGTTATAGGTGATAAGAAGATATTTTTTTTCTAAAAAATGTAAACTTGATAATCAATTATAGAAAAGTAATAATTGTAATATATATGGTAAACATAAAATCGAGTTTTTGATTGCTACTTGACATGAAATATAAAAAATCAAGAACAAAAAAAGATGATGAAATAATATTACTATTTCACTTGCTCCAAGAAGTGTCCAATTGTTATTTTCCCGTTGATTAATTCCATTTGTAATTCCAAAAGAAATTCATCATTATCTATTTGTATTTCCTTTATAGTATTCGCGACTTGGTTTTTTATACGTACATATATTGTAATACTTTGGATCCGCTTTTTATATTAGTAATAAATTCAAAATATGTCTGTTTTTCTTGCAATCTCTTATTCAGTCTCGTATGCCACCTATCCAAACAATAGTTTGTCCGGTGGCGTGCACCGAATACAGCTCAAACGTTCTTTACATACTCATTCCTAAACCAAAAATATTGCATATAATTTCTTAATTTAGTCATTTGTGGATTTTCATACATTTTACTTTTAACATAATATGTCCATGCACTATTTAACATATCTTCTGGGCAAAAAACGGCACATGTAGAGACATTTTTTTTTGCGTTTCGGCCTTTGGAGATCCAATTTGCGTCCAGTCCTCCAAACACTGTGTGTGCAATGGTAATAACAACCTCTTATTTTAGACACGGGGAAACTGGTCACGTATACCTATTATTATTGGTATCTCAAAGTCCAAAGTAAACTTATTTGGTTGGAAAAGAACACGGCTTTTGATTAACTGAAAAACTAAACTGTAGAAGTCTTTGGTTCATTCTTTGGACATGTCATCATAACGGCCTAAGGGAGCAAAGAGGATTAAAAAATCTTTGCTGATTCCCATGGAAGCCAAGAGGAATACAAAATTATCTAAGGATCCCATAGCGAAAAATTGTCTGTGGATCCCATGGGGGCGGCGTCATGCATATAGGATTCAAGAGGCGAAAATATTGTCTGTGGATCCCATGGGAGCGACGTCGTGCGATCCTAGTATTCGGAGGGCAAAGAGGCTCGAGGAAAGAGGCGTCACGTCGTACGGTATGCAGGGCGCATGCAAAACTTTTCCGCAAAGGTATGAATAACATCTTACCATTGCATATAAGATGTGACATTTTCTTTTTTATTTATGTTACTTTCTAATTTACCAAAGGTATAAGGTCCGGAATCGAATTTCGATCATGATGGCTAGTCTTAACGGAGACTGCTCATCAATGTGATCTCATGTTCAGTAGGCTCATTTACTAGTATAGTTTTATATTGTCTGTGCGACTGCAGCGCCACCTAGACAGAAAATATAGAATACCATTACTATTGTATAATAAGATTGTTTTGTTGAAAGTGATGTGATTGGTGTATTACAAATAATGCCCTCTATAGCCAATTAAGGCCGCGGAAGCCAATCTTAACGGAGACTGGCCATCTGCGCGGGCGATATTATAGTGCATAGGTGTGTGCGTGCATAAAAGTGCACTCTTTGTTCCCTTACTCCCATAATCCGCTGCAACGGCAATCCGACACGGCCGAAGAGATTAGGCGGACGAACAACGGCTATTTTTGCTATTTTGAAGCTCGGGGTATGTAAACTACCATCTTCCTAACTACGCTTTGCTATTAGAATTGCGTATAACAATTATAATATATGTATGTAATATACGTAGCATAAAACCCCAATAAAGTTTGTTTGGGTCCACCCAGGATTCAAACTCGAGAACTCATTACGGAGATAATGACAATATTTATAGAGGTTTAATTTAATGTTATCTATCTATCACTGAAAGATTAATGACAGAACTCCAGCGGGAACAGAACTCCTTAAAAAGGTTTTGTGATCTCAACATTTTGCAGCTATCAGCCCTTTACAATTGTTGATGTCTTTCAACCTATTAAGAAACAGCGGCCAGACACAACAAGTTTTTAATTATGTCTGGCGTACCAACAGTAGATATGTAAATATATACCTACTTACCGCATAACTAAGACACACAATATAATAATTATGTTAGTACTACGTATGAAAGCCTAATAGCCTCGTGAGGTACCGTACGATTGCCACGCAGAAGGCCCGAGACCGATCCCAAGGCGCCTGACTTTTTGAATATGCCACATATGCTTAATTACGCACATATGTATATGCGTACCTATTTTAAATAGTTATCGCTTGCATTAACTGTGTCGGAAAATATCGTGAGGAAACCTGCATATCTGAAAGTTCTCTATAATGTTCTCAAAGTGTGTAAAGTCTTGCAACCCGCGCTGAGCCAGTGGGGTGGACTATAGCCTATAATCTACTCCCACTGAGAAGAGGCCCGGGCCTAACAGTGGGAAAGATTATATACAAGGCTGATATTATTTATATTATTACTAGATTTTGCCTGAGGGTTTGCTCGCGTAACTGTAAGTTAGGGTAGTAACAGTATTTTTACAGCAAAAGTACGACCTGGCACGTTGTCAGGGGAACAGAAAAGGTTATAGAGTATCCTCTATGACCTTTTTTGTTCCCCTGACAACGTGTATGCGAAATAGCTTGATGATCGGTTGAGGGAAGGCGTTGAAGCGTAACAATAAGAAATAAACAAACAATGTCACATTCGCCATATTAAGTTAGATTATGTGTATGACACAATATTAAGTTAGATTATACGTATGACACAATATTAAGCTAGATTATACGTATGACATAATATTAAGTTAGATTATACGTATGACACAATATTAAGCTAGATTATTCGTATGACACAATATTAAGTTAGGATTATACGTATGACACAATATTAAGTTAGGATTATACGTATGACACAATATTAAGTTAGATTATACGTATGACACAATATTAAGCTAGATTATTCGTAAGACACAATATTAAGTTAGATTATACGTATGACACAATATTAAGTTAGATTATACGTATGACACAATATTAAGTTAGACTATACGTATGACACAATATTAAGTTAGATTATACGTATGACACAATATTAAGTTAAATTATACGTATGACACAATATTAAGCTAGATTATACGTATGACACAATATTAAGTTAGATTATACGTATGACACAATATTAAGCTAGATTATTCGTATGACACAATATTAAGTTAGGATTATACGTATGACACAATATTAAGTTAGATTATACCTATGACACAATATTAAGTTAGGATTATACGTATGACACAATATTAAGTTAGATTATACGTATGACACAATATTAAGTTAGATTATACGTATGACACAATATTAAGTTAGATTATACGTATGACACAATATTAAGTTAGGTTATACGTATGACACAATATTAAGTTAGGATTATACGTATGACACAATATTAAGTTAGATTATACGTATGACACAATATTAAGTTAGATTATTCGTATGACACAATATTAAGTTAGATTATACGTATGACACAATATTAAGTTAGATTATACGTATGACACAATATTAAGTTAGATTATACGTATGACACAATATTAAGTTAGATTATACATATGACACAATATTAAGTTAGATTATAAGTAGTAGGATTATACGTATGCCATCGAACAGCTAAATACGTGAAATCTAACGAAAGTCAATAAAATGCACTAATATCGTATTCATCTGTATCTAAACCGAAATTGCTTGTTTGGAATGCTCTCGATGCTTCAAGAGTAACCCTAACCATATTCAGAGTTCAAATTACTTAACCGTACTTTATCGGAGTCCGTTTCAAATGGTTTATTGGTTGACATTTGTCAATAATTTACTTGCCATCATTCCCAGCATCATGTAATGTGGTCACATTTAATTGAAACTCAGAAAATCTTCTGTAATAATGACTACTACCTGTCTCTTGGTTTTACTCATGTTCATTGTTACTGTTACGCTCTCGTGGATCATAGCGTTATTTTATAGATTATTTTACGTTTGATTTTATTTACAATATAATTTTGTATTCGGTTCGAAACTGCTCTATGTAAAAATTGCCTTTGGTTTAATCGGCCTTATCCAACAAATTCCCGCAGGACAGGCTTAACCTTGCAGGAGGCTCAGCCTTAGAAAGTTTTAACTCTGTGAACATATTCTTGATTTTTGAAACCTGTTCTGTATTATTGGTAATTTTTATGGTATTAAAACTAGAATAGCTAGCTTTCAAACGATTAAATAATTTTTAATTCCGCTCGCATGCGATAACAATGGTTTCGGAGATTTTGATATAGCCAAGTTCTTCTGGAATCGACATCTTTGATTACCTTCAAACATACCTTAACTAAAACCGTAACATATCCGTAATCTAGCAGTCCCACGTTTGAAACGCGGGACTGCTTGATCATTCAATTTAATTAATTAGAAAACTACGCAAACAAAAAGCAATTCATCCGATTTCTCTGTTCATCCACAGCAATTAGTACTGGAGCATAATTTCTACCATTCTTTTGAATGTTAGGATGAATCAAGTTCTATTTTACTTGCGCAGTTGTATCTGCGATCCATACGCACAAACCCATTGCAGGTGCAAACTTGCAAAGGGGTAAACCTTATCACCCTCCATGATCAGGCAGACCATGCCGTATAGCTATACATATAAAGTTCGGTATTAAACGATCAATGTAGCGATAGACTTGTGGAGGACCGCTGGGCTGCCACGCAGACGTATCGAGCTTGATCCACAGGCATGCAACTCTGACTTTTCGAAGGTGTACGTTTTAATTGCTTAATATACATTAATACGTTGGCCTATGTGGGGCGATGGCAAATATCGTGAGGAACCTGCAGGTTCCTCACGATATTTGTCTTTTGTCTAAGAGTTCTCCAAAATGTTATCGATGATGCTTTATGTGATGATGAATTAGCTAGCTTATGCACCAGTCCTCCACAATATTGTCTAGAGAAACTGTATTACTTACTAAGCATAATATTTGTAAATACCTGAAATGTTGTGGTGAAAAAGTAAATATTTTTTTTTTATATGAGGCCTGTCGAACCGCTCCTGGCCAGCGTAGTTGTCTATGGTCTAACCTTCCTCAAATTGACAAGAGGCACGTGCGCAGCAGTGAGACACTTTACATTCGGAGCTGATATAAAAAACAAAATGTATCTACATAGCTTTTTCTCAAAGAGACTAGATATTCATTAAGTTTCTTGGCGCAAAAGCATTTTTTAGTAAACTTTTCTTTTTTAGTAAAGTTATTTCTAAAATTCTTGCTACTGTTTCGGTGTCCTTTCGTTGTAAAGGATATGCTTCTACGAATTGGTTTAAGTCACATTGTATCGTAAGTATATACTTATTGCTATAGGTATCTAATTCTGAAGAGCCCATAATATCTACACTTATTCTATGAAATGCTCGCAGTTGTTGTAGTACCTAATAGTAAGCGGTTCTCGAATATTTTTGTTAAAGAAGTTTTGGATTTGGCAACCCTTACATCTTTTTTCTTAATTTGCAACATCATTTGCCTGGCCAAAAGCTATGTTTTATAATATTTAACGTACGGTTTATAACTGCATGTCCACTCGTGGGCAGGAGATGATTAATCATTTAGAATAATTATTATTTCATCTTTATAAAATACTCTTCTACACTCTACATCTTTCGTTATTAAAAATCGCAGTGACGCTATTTTATATTTATTTATGCTGCGCAGCAAACGTTTTATATAATTTTCATTACTTTTACTTTTAATAAGTAATACTTCTTTAATAGTATATACTAAGAACAGTTTCTCTAAATCTGTAGCTAACACCGACGGGGTAAGATGCATACTAAATTACTAAGAGTATATGATAGTCACTGATAGTCACTAATAATTACTGATAGTCACTGATAGTCGCTGATAGAAAACCAAAAAAGATTGGATCCGGCTCGAAGGACCAGAAAAGATGTATGCTCTTGTTATCACACAACTTCGTTGATTGATAATATGATAGGGCACGTCGGTTGGTACGGATTAAAACACTGAATGGACTGTTATACTGAATATATTGAAATTAACTTTATAAACTAAAATGTGTATGATATGACGCGATATGTTTAATGACTGAAAATTGAGAACTAATGATGGCTCGACGCGAACTGAATGTTATATTAATGAAAACGCGAAATTACGTAAAAATGCTGAGTTACGAAATGTATGGTTGGACCGTACAGATAACGATGGACAGCTTAGCAATATTGCTGACTGCAATTATGTTGCATACGTACAACATCGTCGGTCATTGTGTCATTGGAACCGCTAATGTACCTACTCGTTAATTCATAAAGCGTAATTCAATTGTATAATGTAAATTATTTTTTTAGGTTTCTTAAGAACTTCAACGACCGCGGGGTGATTAGTCCCGGGAAAGGTAGAAGACTTGGTTGATTGTTACTCCATGACAACTTGAACATCTAACTTTCTTTGTTGAGCTCTAGTTATAACCTAAACTACATGCTCGTGTAACTGAAGATGTTGTCGGAAACTTCTTGCGACAATTGTGGATTTGCAGCAGCTGCACCGTTGGCGTTCTGTACTATAACGACTTCCTCCTTGGAATATGTTTTCCCATGATATTCTGGCTTCTTCTTGTATTCGTAAGATATTGATTTATTTATAATCTTGTATGCTTAAGTCACAGAACTGAAGCAACGACAGTTCGCAGGGTCGCCATGAAATATAAACATGAAATTCACACTAATACATCTAATCTATACATAAAAATGAACAATATAATACGTAATAACGTGACTTTAATCATGAAAAGATTCGTTTACTTACTTGCCTACTTGATCATTACGGAATTTTCCTAAACGGGACTAACAAGGGAATCGCCATAAAATCTTAACATCGCTCGAAATGACCTCACTATAAACAATTGACCAATTTTCATGTTATTGATTACTAGGTACTTTTGTTAATTGTGGAATTATTCGCTGTGCATCGAAATCTCAATGAGCACGAGTAGGCTATCAGTTATCTGATGAGTCACTATGTTGCAACACACCCATCACAAGGTGACGCGGTTACATTTATTGGAATAATGATAGTGACACTCTGTTCGGACGTATCGCGATAACTTTTCACGCACCTACGGAAGTTGGAGATGTTATCTGATAGGTGCATAACACCGCATTATAATGAAGATTTATTATTTCGGTATACTTTTTTAAATAAAGATCCCGCTCTAGGAATATTTCTTGTGTCGCGGGAGACAACCATTCAAACAACGGTCATAAAGGACACCCAGAATCGGAACAACCATTTATGGATCTCACAAAGTTTTGTCCTGTAAGGAATTCGAACCCACAACACTAGGCGCAGTGGCAGCGACGAGGCGACCACTTAAACCACTACGCCATCCATACAGTCAAATGATTTGCAGAATTATAAACTCAAATATAAACTTATAGAAAAGCTTCGCATATCAATAATATCGGTGCATATTCAGCCGTCCAGATATGACTAACTAGAATTTGTCCGCAACTTCGATCGCTCGAGATAAGTTTTTTCTGGATAAAACGTACCTTATTTCCTTTTCTGTACCCCTGACCACGTGTATGTAAAATTTTCTGATAATCAGTCGAGTACCTACTTAAGGCGTGAAAGCGTAACAAAGAAACTTACGTTCGCATTTATGATAGTAGTTAAGGATTTGGATTTGTAGTTTTACAGTATCGGTAACACCTACCTATGTATGTCGTTTGATTAACATTACTTTATGCATCAATTTATACTCATTTTGATCCCAAATTTAATTATTTTTTTAAAAATTGGTGCTTAGAGTGTCTTTCTTGTCTTACTGTCTTTGAACACTTGGTTAAAAAATCTTGGATGATGTGTCTCTGTCTATCGGTTTGCTCAGCGTCATGATCATCTTACCTACTGTATTGCACAATACAGCCTTCCTAAGAACGTTATCTTGGAAGTTTTAGTCATTGATTCTATTTATTGATAAATATTATTTTAAGCGTCATCGAGACAACATCTTAGAGATAAGGCATGCCTCATCTGCAGACTGAAATAAAAAAAATATTAAATTACTTCCTACAAGTTCAGCTGCAAAACAAAATGTGACTCAAATAGCTTAGCCGAGGACATGTTTTTTTTGTAATATTATTCACCCCTGGATTATAATCACTTTAAGTCTAGCAGTGTAAATCACACATGATTGAATTTCAAACGTTGCATAGCCATCAATAAAAATCTGACTGACGCGATTCGTCGTGTACCGGTTAATAAACTACAACAAGATGTCTGAAGGAAGGTTATATCATGAAATTGACTGAATCATTAACACCGCTGAAGTGTTAAACGCCTGGCTTCTTATTATTTCGCACGTTTCTACAACGTGTGTGATGTTTCAATTCACAACTTCGTGCATGCTTTTTCAGCGCAAACTATTGATCTTGATTCGTCATATAAAACTAGAATCGTCGTAATTGAACCTATTGCGCAGTATAAGAATATGGTACCCGTAGAATAAAAATGCTGAATAATTAACGTCTATAAAATAATTAAATCCGTGTTGAAATTGTTTTTAACTTATTTGCAATTTTGGACTGTTAATGTGTTTAATTGGGTTCAAGTTTTGCTTGAATAGAGATAAGCCTGTTCGTGAACTCTTTAATAATGATCGGAAATGCTTTCTGTAACACTAAGCGCATTGTAGTATGTTCTTTAGCACCGATTCACTGTCGTAGTCATTAAATGTCATAATATTCTATTGTCTACCTTTATTGCGCGTGTCGTTAAAGTCGGTTATATGTTGCATATATTTTATGTTATTATTTTTAATGACTATTCAGCATAACACGTATCTATTCATTGCGACAGACATCGCATTTAATCATTGAACACTACCGCTAAGTAATCTACATTAGAATATAATGATTTGTTATTTTTTAATATATTACCTTTAAGAATTATATATAGTTAATATATGATATGAATACATTGAAGTATGTAGAATATTTTTTAATATTCAAGAACTTTTATCAAAGGCTGAACTCATTTCAATGTGATATTATTCAATGCTGACGTAATAAAGAAATAATTTATTTAGGTAAACAGCTCCATTTAAATTTATGGTGTCAATAAGATGGTCTCGAATGGGATTTGTCGATTTTCACTAATGTCAAAAAATGAAGAAAGACATGATAACTTTTCAGGTTTGCAGTGAGCACCCATCTGTGGGTCGCGTGGCGTTCAACATGTTAATATTTAAAATAACCATTCGAGTCATAAAATGATTTTCAGATATCTAATTATAATGAACTTTAATGATGTTTCCAATCTATGAGTATTATATTCAATGAGTAACATAAAACACGTTGTCAAAACTTGTAGCAGGAACAAATTTATTGTTATTGTATGCAGAACTCACAGTTTAAAATTTTCAGATATTTGTCATTGACTTTTGAGAAGATTCCACGGCCCTTCCCGTACTTTGAGGACCGAATTGGAACTTATTTCTATCTATATTTTGTGTGCTGGCGTAATGTGAGTTTACGAACGTAATAAAAGAATACCGCATTCCCACACTATTATCGCCTACCTGGAGTAATCCGAAATTACCACTAACTTACTCAGTTAGTTAGATGTGCGTAAGTGACCGACGCAATAACTGTTCGATTACTCAGAAAGACAGAAGGGGGACCGATGATGCGCAGTACTTCTTTCATAATTTCTAAATTGTTCAGAGGCCTTGTCCGTTGGTTGCTTACTCTTCTAAAGTGTAGGAACATATCAATCGGTGTCTCCTTGGTCTCTATGCAACTTTTACGTGAGGGTCTGTCGGTGATGTCAATGTTGAATAGGTATTTGTTGAGTGAGCAGTGACCTGTTATTATGCTCACTATGTAGCGTAGGTATTTTCTGGTGGAATGTAGCAGTTAGCGCAATAGATATTTCAATATTTTTTTTAAGTGTATCCCGCGCTATGTACTATTCCTGTATAGCGCAGACTTTACAAAAATTCCAAGTCCTTTACTCAAAGAACATTCAGACTCGAAGCAACCATTTATGTATCACACACAAAGTTTTATCCAGTGTGGGATTCGAATCCTCGGCACGGTGGCAATGACGAGGCGACCACTTAAACCACAACACTGTCGTCCATTTTCTATATACATTGTATTAGAAAGCATGCCCTCTACTACGTAGTACAACTCAATGGCTGTTACTGAATAAGAGGAACAAGTCATAGCTCGGAAACGTTGCGCCCGGTTTATTGGATGACGCTTGAGGAAACGGCAGCATAACGCTTGAGGAAACCTTACCGCGATGTTGCGTTGCGTGTTGAAGCTGAGAGAGCGATTAAAATAAATTATTTTATTACTTGAACTTCCCTTGGGCTTAGCATACTAGATTAGGCCCGCGACATCGTTCGCGTAAATGTAGTAGGTTATGTTAGAAACGGTACTTTTTATGGATGAAATACACCCTATGTCCTTTTCTATACCCCTAAAAATGTGCATGCAAAATTTGTGCAGGCGTAAAAGCTTAGCAAACTCATAAGGTCACTTATAATATTAATAAGGATGGATGATGGAAACAATAACCTTTTAAAACTTTATTGCACTCCATAATGATATAAAGATTTCGTAATAGGTAAAGTGATGCTAGATTCGCACACCTTCGGCTTTCTCATCTCAACCCATATCTATACTAATATTATAAAGCTGATGAGTTTGTTTGTTTTGTTGAACGCGCAAATCTCAGGAACTACGGGTTCGAATTCAAAAACTCTTTTAGTGTTGGATAGCCCATTTATCGGGAAAGGCTATAAACTATATAACATCACGCTACGACCAATAGGAGCGGAGCAAGCATCAATGAAAAATGTTGCAATGACGGAAAAATTCTCTTATGTGATGCAGACGATGTTGCGCGGGTTAGCTAGTAATCTATATAAATAAAAATCTACTGCCACATGTATCATGGCGCATATCTTAAGAACGGCTTGACCGATTTGCATGTTTTGCGAAATATCTGCGGGGAATGTCGAGATTTTGAATGGTATATTTATATGAAAATAAATTTATTGAAGTTTTGATATTAAATTTAATTACGTGAAATGTATTTTTGTACATATGGACAGGACAACGACTGTCGGTCAGATAGTTATATATATATATTTAAAAATGATTGGGTAGACTTTTCAGGCTAATAATGTCCTCCAGACCGATTTTCGGTCACGGCGGCCAATCTTAACGGAGACTGGCCATCTGCGCAGGAGATATTATAGTGCACAAGTATGTGCGCAAAACCTCAGACAAGTAGCTTAGCAATAGGTTACTCTGGGGTCTGTTGCTGCACCCGCTGAAATTTCTCGTCTGCATTGGGCACTGCGGGGTGGGTCGGGACGTTCCATTTTTCCCTGGGTGAGGCCGACATTATCTCCGATTATGTAAATGCATTCCCCCTGATTAAAAAAAGGGTTCAGTTGCGAATCTTTGACAGCAATTTTAAGATATCCTGATATCATATAATTTAAGTGGCTTGAAGACATGAAAATGGTCTCTGATCTATGAGCATAGCGTGAGTAATATTATTTACCCTGTAAGTCATTCGATCTACCGTCACTCGTTTAGGTATAATGATTAATTTCTACGGTAAATTTGCCGACACACGGCACTTTCCTCTGCATTCAAGAGAATGAAGCAAGCGACGCAATATGATGGAATTATTTAAATAAGTCGACATTCGCCATAACAATATAACATCCGATGTATTTTGAAAAAGCCTTGAGTTTATTATAATTTTAAATCAAATGTTTGAGCCATAATGTTTGTGCCATAATGTTAAACATAAGAATATGAAAAATGCATTTTATTCATGAATTGAAATTCTAACTAGGCAACGTTTAAGATCAAGTAGCAAGTTGATTGATATCAATGTCTGTCTTTAATACTGTAGGTATATGGTTAATTTGATAGCCTAACGACAGGGTACTCCTCTTCTATTATGTGCATCTGGCAATAGTGAATTATATATACTTTAAATGCATATAGACTCAATGCCAGGATTACCTGGTTAATGTTTAATTAGTAACGTTTTATGGCCTAGTGGTTTAAGTGCTCGCCTCGCCAGTGCTACTGTGCGTCGTGTTGCGTGTTTAATGCCCACACGGAAGAAACATTTTTGTGATCTACCAATAGGTTGTTTCAGTCTGGGTATGTTGTATGCCTGATGTTTATATGTTTGCAAATTCACAGACATGAATTCTAGGGTAAGATATAAAGGTATAGTAGCATTTTCAAATAAATACGATAGAACGTAGACTTGAATTGAGAAAAATGTTTGTACTAGTATATTGTTATATAAATACAAAACTAGCTCCGTAAGAAAATATATGGAGATTATTAAATATATAATCTTATAAATCAACGTATGTCAGCCATCTGCCTCAGTTCGATGGGGTGTATGTACCGACGATCCCCGTCGAGATAAGCCTAGACTCACTACTCGCGCTAGGAATATTTTTACCAGTCGTTTCTATAGCAAATATTGCCAAGTTATTGCCAGTTTAAATGACTAATATTGTAAATTATTATTACTTTGTCTCTATTTCGAGTAACCTTATTACGAATTACGTCAAATTCAAGAAGCGAAATATTTTATTAACAAAAATTACTGAATTTACTTTTACCTATGTTAGTCATTAGTCTCTGGCAAAGGCCTACGAGGCAAATCTGCAAGAAAATCACGTCCACTTCAAATGGCCTTCAAAGATATCGTTGATTATTTTATTAGAAAAATAGCTTACAGTTATTTGAACTAAATAACACGTAATATACACACATCAAATGTTGTAAACATTTGTCAGTTTATGACAAAGTATCGTGATTAACATTTATGTATTCATGGACTTAACACGTTTGAATACAACGTTTGATATCGCAATTGGCAACGCCATGTTTCGACAGTACTGTTTTACAGATTTACTAGTTTTTGCACCAGATTCTGTCTGAGCAGAAGTACTTATTTAAATATTTTCAAATCAAACGCCATATATTGCATTTTGGTAGGTTAGCAATGCAACGCCAATCGCCATGCGGTTCATTGCATCGCATCATAACATAGGTTATTATTAGCGTACAATATAACTTTATGTAAGTCGTGAAATAAACAAACCGAGTGGAAAGCGACGCCGCCGTAACGCGATGCTAGGCTGTTGTTGGCATATTTTAAGGATAATATGCCACATGGATTAGCAAAGATTTTTGTTTTACAGTTTTGTCAGGTGTAATTTAGGTTTCAGGTAAAAGGAGCATGCGTCGACGACTATATTGCCATGCACTGAGCACAGTTCCAAACTTTGTCCGAATGCTGTGAATTTCTTAGAAGAAAACTCCGATAACACTGACCGATTCGGCAAACTTAAAACCATGCATAGCAGTCGCATTCATTACCGCTGTGACGTATTTATTTATTTATTTATTATGCATTGATCTAGGTTAGCGACGAATGCGGGAACACGAACTGTTGCGTGAATATTGAATATTTGCGGTACTAGCATTAAAGCCTATGTCGTTGTTTATATCGGTTTGGACTCAACGTATAGATATTATTTTCAGTTCAGCATTGCATCGACTTGTGGCATCGCTACATGCGTTCGGCATAATTAAGTTCTTATCGCAGGTAATATTGTGTTATATGTATATGATTATGTGTGGCATCATTTACGACTTCTGTGACGCGCTGCTAAATCCTAATTGCTATCTCGCTATCGCTAATAATCGGAGCTCTCGCCTTAGCGCTCGTGGTTGTTTTTTATAACTACCCGGTTACTTAAAATTATTGATTGATGTGATTTTAGGATACTAAAATAATCATTTTGTGTCCTCTGATGGTCGATCGAACAGAAAGATGCTACGCTAACGTTGTTTTTGAAAATTTATTACTTTTATCGGTACTGTGGTTAAATTAAATTATTAATAATCACTGATAAACGTGATGATTTTTTTACTTTTACCTCGCCTTTCGGTAATTATTAATAATGATAGACAATTATTAATAATTTTCAATTAATCTCACTTACCGTAACACATATACCACTTTACCAAATGCGCGTATTTAAATGATTTGTTGCTCGACAATCTAGTAAAGCACTGTTATTACATGTGCGAGAACAAGACAAAGCTATGCACTCTCTAACGCGTTGTCTCGTTCCTGCGTGTGCAATAATAATGCTAGATAGGATGGTGGTAACGTCTGGTCCCAGTGTAGTGTAATCACCTATTATGTCAGTCTAGTTTTGTTTTATTGGTATTTTTGAATGGAACCACTTGTATAACTTTGATGAAAGCACCATTGAGTAGTAAGTCTCACGACTGCGACACAGAAATGATGTCGAGTGCGAACAAATCTTTTCAAAAGGAACCAGTAGATATAGCAGGGATTCTCGAGTACAAAGCACTATCGTACAAAGACATTATAAAGGGGTAAAATTACAGCAATATATACAAATCGCTCATTTGCTAGCATGGGGCTCAGTATAATAACTAAGACTCGTATAAACAAGTCTTAGTTATTATACTGAGATTAAATCTTTATACTATAATTTAACATTTTATTTATATGGTTTTATATGTTCAATAAATAAGCATTCGCTAACGTGTAAGAACAAACATTCAACCAATCACACTTTCGCATAAACGGTAACAGAATTAACGTTAGGAGGAAGGATTTTGTGACGACTCTGACGACTCAGTGGAATTTTCCATGACTTAATAGGTACTTACGTTTTTTTATTCTAATGCATGCTCGTCGTAAATCCTTATAAGGTTGCCACTGAAGGAGCCGATACCATCGCTATAATCAACAGTCTATTTCAAGATTTATGTTTTGCGTTTTATTGGCTATTATAATTTGCTAGCACATAAAAGTACGCGCAATTTTAGGCATTCAGTTCCTTCATGGTTACGTCATTCGCACGTTATAACGGCTAGTATTAAATAGCGTATGTTTTCCTTGTGACACATCGCAGATTAATTCATTACAGCGCTACGTTGACAACCTATATATTTTACCTGTTCTTATCGAACACAAAGGTTCTATTTAAAGTTTTCAATATATTCGCCGTAGCGATTCAATTGTTTGATTCTTTTTTATTCCAGTTCGCCTTCCTCGCTCAAAGGGACGAGATTATGTTCCAGAATTCGAGCAAAAGACTTATAAAAACTTCTTTCATTCAAGAAAAAAAATTGTAAATATTTTTGACTGGGGTTTTATAAATTATAACTTAACCTGTTGCTTGAACCTGTGTTCAATGGTTATTTTAAAAGCCAGGCATGAATGGTTTCACATGTTATTTTAATGACTTCTTTCTCGAATCTACTCGAAAACAATGTTTTACTTGTACTGCATGGTGTTTTTGATGTGACTTTACTTACTTACTTTGTTAGCTCTGGTGTATACACCGTGTAACAGTAAAGCGCGGTCGTATTTCAAGGTCGAATATTTGACTTTGCAGTTTGCACTATTAATTTTACTAAAGATTATTTTGTATAGGTACATTATTATTTTTATAATGTGGACTGGAAAACATTTGACATAGTGAATATCTTAGCTGAGCGATAAGCTGTTTGGAATGAACTTTATTTACGTAGTAAGTCTCCAAGGTACCGATGTGATGTTCAAATTTATCCTATAACTAAATATTAGATGACATTCCTTAAATATATTTTTGTAGTTCAGTATTTTAGTAGTCATTATTATATAGCTTGCCTGAAAAAAGAGGTGGACTCTTTTGTAACATGCTGTAGGTAGGTTTGCTGTAGTTCTATGAGTTTGGAATAAGCATCCTGGCTACTTGCTCCTGGTAGGATCTCAATAAACTCCTGGTAAATTTAAAAAACAAGTTAGTGATTAAAGTTGGCTGTGCATGCTTAATGTTCTGTCTATTTCCATTTATTCCATCAAAAATATAAAATTGCATTATTTTAAAAGATAATATGGGCATCATCTCTCTACACAGTATGTAGCATTATATTAACAAAAGGTTTTTAAAACCGTCCCGAGGACTGCTAACGCACTTAGTCAAAATGTAATTTAACCCTTCAAATGCAGTGTGCCATGTGCGGTGTGCCAAGTACAGTACAAAAGCTTAATGGTTACAAATTGAAGGACATATATATGTTTAACCTTTATGAAATAAGTAAGTACCTATAATACTGTTTACATAAATATTACGCTTTCGATTATACATCAAACAGTTGCCATTATTTTATCAGCATATCATTTTATCAAATAATTGTTCTAAAGTTGTTTGTTTATTTGCAGATCTATTATCTGTAGTCTATATTCCAAGTATCTTTTTATCTACAGCTATAGGTACATTTAATAATTTCTGTTGGTTACGCATGTCCATTTATGGACAGTTTCATCACTATCAAGTAAAAGTTATCCGAAAGATAAATCCCATGCTGTCTTACTCTTGTTAGATTAAAGAAGAGAGATGGCGACACTTTTATCTTATAGATGAATGCTACTTTGAGGTGGTGGGACAGCCCCTTAAAATGATAAGCCCTATAATACTCAGCGCAATTGAGAGCTAAGTAGTCCAACTAAACTATCAATAGGTGTTTAAGTAGGTATTCCTTATTCTTATGACGTAAATTGAGCTCAGTAAAACTGTCGTAATAGTAGTTAGTAAGCTGATATATTGTTTTAAAATCTTTATTAAACAGTGAGAAAATGTACCTATATTTTTTTACCTTTCAATAGAGAATTTTCAAACAAACCTCTTAATAATGGCCTGTATTTTTAAATCTTATAATAATTATATCTGCAGCAGTCTAGGCTAGTATTGGAATACAAGGTACTATTTAGATAAACCCCAATGGGTAAATAGACTATAAAAAAGTAATAGAATAAGTATTTTATAAAATGGATGCATGAGTAAGTTTGTGTTGTTGTCGCCAACTGTAAGTTCCTGTGATATTGTCGCACAAAGGAAAAGGTGAGGTGACAGGCCGGCCATGGTACCCAGTAATAAGTTACCAGATATAAAACACAAGCACCATAATCATTACTAAAACATACCCAAAATACTATAAAAATGAAATAGTTTGATGAAGCAACAATGTTTACATTATGTTTATCTCTTGAGTTATTTACATAGTAGAATCGCACTCAAGCAAGCACACTTGAATTAATACCACATAATTACCCGGGTTTTACAATAGGTACAGATATTTTATCCTTGAAGAAATAGAAATTTATAAAAGGAATGTCTTGACTTGTGTATAACAGTTGTTAAGAAACCGTGAGCTAGAGCAGTTTAATAAATATAATACAATTATTTTATTGTGTTGGGTTTTTCTTGAGTTCACGATGGATAGTAAGGCCAAGACAGTGTTCATCATCAGCAATGGAACTTTGGGAACAATTTTCGAAGGCAAGACTAAGTAAGTGCAATGCATAGTTTCGGTTCGAATAGTACAGGATAATGCGATCGTGAGTCACGTGTTTTGAAAGCTAGGCGTGCCGTATTGGCCAGGCCCAGGTTAGGGGCGTGCAGTAACGTGACAATAATTTGACGCAACTGAAAACCACGTATAGTGTGGAGCGGAGTGACTTATAACCGCAGCGTTTTCAGTGCGCTGTCAATACCGCGCTAGACGCGCTTACGTCACTTGGCGCCTCCGCTTCAGCCTCAGCCACGACCCCACACCGTCCGACTCCGAACACGACTCACTCCTTTTGGCGCGTTCAGACGCGCCTCACTCGTTCATTGCCGACTTGACCGCAAGAGTGGCACGACGTAGGCGAACTTACCGACGCGTCTCACTAAAATTAAATTTAACTTTTTTTGGTACGATTTTAACCAACCAAATAGTGATTACATATAAAATAAATTGTATAAAAACGACGAGCGAATTTTTACCAAACACGACGATCTAATAAAATTTTCGTTCGGCGAAAACTTATATCGCAACTTTAGTCAACAGCGATTTGTAGAGCGTAACCCGTTTTCAGTATACGAATATTATAGAATTATTTTATAAATATTAAAGAGTAATTTATTTAAATATTTGTGACGAGACCGATCAATTCTTCTATTAGACGTGGACTGGAAAAGAACCGAAAATGTCGAAAAAACATCTTCACAACCAAGCAGCGATACCGTTAGCTCCGGCGGTGTTTAAGGTAAGTTTCTGTTTTATTATATATATTGATATTATACAAATGCGAATTCGTTTTACATTTTTATTTTATTTTATTTTCTAGGATACCGTTCCGTTCCGCACATTAAAACTTTCCATAAATGCTATGCGACCATTTTAAGCGTCATCGTGTGTGGCTATATTTAATGGCCTTGTTTTGAAACTTACGAGAAAAGTGCCATTTAATTTCTCGCTCGCTAATCTCACTGGATACTAGTAAAATAACGAAAGTTATAAAATTGGTAAATAAAGTATTTCGCGATAGTAGCGCGGCGATTGAACGCCCCTTAAAGTGACGCGAAATTCTATTGAAGTATTGAAACGGCGCGGAATGTAGCGGAATAATTGCTTCGGTCGCACCAAAGCCCATTTATTACACTGTTCGTGGAAATGCATTATTACATGCTGTGCGTTTGTTCTCTTGTACCGTCATCACATCACACACCAATTTTCTAATCCTTACCTTGTTTTTTTATTAACATTATTTTTACGATTAATATTTGATGAACTAATTGATATTAGCTAGTTGTTTTTTAAATTATTTGGATATTTTTATTATTACTTTCTGTTATTTACGCGTGTATGATAATAATACCAGAGACTAAAACGATAGATACATGTAATATTAAAAATATAGTGTTGAGATGCATTATTGAACCATTTCTTATTTGGCCATGTTTTTTTATTTATTTAGGCTTAGTATTTTCGTGTATTTGTCAATATTGTGCATGCTGAGCTCTTGCATTTCAGGTCAAATTAACTCGTCCCCAATTCAATATATCTAACTACTTCATTTACCTTATTTTATAATAGTATATGGTAAATTCATAGTATTTACCATATTACAAATACTGATGTAATGTAAGTAGGTAGGTACCTAATTCCTTCATGAACGAGACGTGAGTTATAATGTTATATATCTATAATAAGTTTCATTTTAAAATATAAATTTAATGTACCAATATTATATTAATACCCGCGATTTTATTTGCGTAGAATGGGCTGAAGGTATATAGTGAATAATCACTATATACCTATATTTGGCATCCAAAACAAAACTATCTATGTCTTTATTCAAATTTAAAGTACGACAATGACGTGAAAGTTCTTTTTTAGATTGGAAATGTCTAATGAGACATTCGACAATAAAAACAAAGCTGCGGCCTTGAGTTGTTTTTCTACCTCAAAACTTTCACAAAAATATCGAGTAAACAAATATATTAACCACAGAGAGTAACAAATAAACAGATATTTATTGTCCTGACTCTCGGCTCTATTCGTTTAGAGGTCTGTGTTTGCGCAACGCGCATGTATATAGTGTGAAGGTAGAATCACAGTGCAGAAGTTTGTATATCATTTACAGTACCATTCTTAAATTGTTAATTTGACACAACAATAAGTAATGTGCATACTAATTACTATAGTAGTTTATTGATCAGATAATGAAATATGCTTGTACATTATAGTTAGAAAATTGTTAACATCGACTATTATAAAAGACACACACAACTTTTTTCAAGCTATTGTCACGTATTTCATATACGTGACAATAGCTATACATACGTGACTTATATAATTTTGCTTATCATTTAGAATTTCAATATAACTCGTACTTACTAAAATGTTTGAAACGTCGTTATGCATAAATAATCAAACACACGTTACGACTTAGGAGTAATTTTATTGATAAATATATTGATAATAATCTACCCCGTAAAATGCATGCATAATTAATTAAATAATTCGAGCTAGGACCTAGTATAAGATTACTACACAATCAACTTAACTGTGTTTGTTTTAAACGATCAAGCTGAACAATACAGACCAAAACAAATTCTAAAGTTTCAATTTGATTAACTCATCGACAATATAGCATTTGTTCTAGTCAAATCAGATTGAGTCATTTTGTTCATTGGCGACAGTTATAAACCAAGTATCATCGATAGAACTGTAGCACTTACGTCAGACAATTTTTGCTAACTGTATGCAAAACAGGAATATATTAGTGAACAATGTGTGATAGAAATACTCGAAGAGTTCATTTAAATGTTTTGTTTTATATATTTGACGTATTATAGACTCCATGCTTCCATTTTGTCTAAACAAAGATTGATCGTAACTGTTTCATTTTGTCTAACAGACTACGAAACATTTGACAGTTAAAGTAAAACGTAATTAAGTAAAGAATAGGCACACTTAAACTATATAATTATAGATCAGGTCAATGTAGTATTCACACAAACTAAACTACATTTACACAGCAATAAATGATGCTGAACCTTCTCACCCTGAGAAGAGGCCAGTGCCCAGCATTGGGACAGATACTGTTATATGTATATATTATAAGTAGGTAATGCTGTAAAATATGTGTTATTAAGGCTATTCATACTGCAATTTTGTTTTCATGTCGCCTTTCACATACAGAGTAAAGATAATTAGTTATTTTAATGTTCTACCTTTTTTACTTTTAACTCTGAATAAGTACCCATTTAAAATGTGTGGCTATTTTCATATACACGTATTAAGTACCTATATAATATTAAATTTATACGACCACGTTCGCATTCAACATTTAAGGACTGATCCATCAGATATCTTATCTACTGACTACTATAATATGTTTCATTCAATGAAAGGTAGGTTAAATAACTTAAAATTCATGTAATATTGGCTAATGTTGATAAGGCATATATTCTAATAGATGATGTAATATTCACACTCATTGCTGTTTATCAAGTTTAGCTAAGGGCAGTATTCACTCAGGTCATTTAGTTCATGGAGGGTGCACTAAAACACCCTATAATCAGGTCTTTAAGTTAGGGTTGTACCGCAATCTTTAGCAGGGGTAGGGGCGTGTCGCTCACTGGATCTACTGAATAATAAATGCTTTGAATGAGTGTGTAGTTACCATACAAGTAGATTGATGCGTGGTGTTGAAAACTAAAATCTATTTACGTACATACTGGTGATTGATCACTCTGTAAAATGTAACAATAACACACGTAATCACGGATAAAAGATACTTTTGACTAAAGAAAACGTTGGTTAGTTTTAGTAATACTAGTCTTACATTTGCAATATTATCCAAGAAAACACAGTACAAAGCCGTTATATTGCCTGAGTCTAAGCAATTATTAATTAATAATGATATTTGTAGTTTTTTGTGCACTTTAGGTATTAGATAAGTACAAAATGTACTAAACCAATATAGTTGCCAGTGTTATCACTCTTCTATTTTTTACCAGATTACCTAAAAATTAATTGCGGTTCTAATAATACATATAGCCGGGATGAATTATAATTTACTTTACTGTTTTCCCCATATTGATTTATCTTCGTGGGCTTAGAAGCTGAACGCACGTGTCGAACGTAAATTAGAATGACTAATTAAACGTATTCAAATGAATGCCGCGTTTTCCATTCGAGTGATTTCCTTCAGATGTACTTGTGAAGTGAAACCGCATGCACTTACCTTCCACTGGACAAACGTATTGTCATGGTAATGTTATATATAACAATTCGCGTGTCTTTATTCATTAACAGTATCAGGTGTTCATTGGCTATTGTCTACACGACCCGGTGTAAACGGACTCTCACTCATGTGTATGCAGCTCGGTACTTACATGATGGCAAAAGTGACAATACCTACTGGTACCGCAATGTAATGTTTCAGAGGAAAAACTATTTAATCCACAACACAGTGATTAGCTCAAATAACATATTTTTCCTTTATAATTAGTTTCCTTGTTGTCGTTAAGTCATGTATTGTATTTGATATTACATATACTTTGTTTGACAATTAATATCTATCTTACGTTATATAACAGTAGTATTATGTAATAATTTTAACATCAAGTACCTACTCATAAATAATTTTAAGACAATAGACACACGCATGGTATACAAGCGGCATTTACGTAATATTATAACTAAACTAAAATACTTAGGTACCTTTGTTTAAAATATCAGAAACTCGTCACAATGAATCTAGAAATAGAAGCGCGCATGGTGCCCGATTCCATTTTCGTTCAATGGAAAATAACCTAAAACGGGATGTCTTAGACAAGGATGGATATATTCAAGTTTGTCTAATGCCGTTCAAGCTGAAAAAGTACTTAGACCGTAGCGTTAGAGTTCATTTTAGTAGGGGTAGGAA
Source organism: Catocala nupta (assembly GCA_963675205.1). Taxonomy (NCBI): domain Eukaryota; kingdom Metazoa; phylum Arthropoda; class Insecta; order Lepidoptera; family Erebidae; genus Catocala; species Catocala nupta. Next base: position 31,426,494 of record OY776078.1, on the reverse strand, counting down.
CGCCCCATGTCTGTCGTGTCGTGTGTAACCCCGACGAGCCTGGCCTCAGTATTACTGAAGCGCATAACCGAAAGTTGCGCGGGCGCAATATCGCGGCCTCCAAATTTTTGCTCGTGGAAGAGGCGGTTGCTTTGCGACTGCGAAATGCTTGTCCTCCCGACTTGGTTCACTCATCGTTAATAGAGAATCGTTCATACGTTCATGACATATGACCAACATGAAGAAAGCATCTTCTAACATGTTACTTAAATGCATGCGCCACTATTTCGTTAGATTTTCATAAACTTATATACCAAGATTTCTAAAGAAAACTGGCTTTAATTTTATATGTAGGCACATAAAATTTTATCGTGATCGCAGTTAGAGAAATCCACAAGTTAGCTTCGATTAATCTGGACATTAAAAGCGTGTAGTTCGCGAGTAAAGGCGGCGATTATGCGTCTCGCTCTAGCGATCTCGCTCGGATAAGTGTGTACACGTCCGTCGTTATAAGAACGGCGCTTGGGCTATGGAAATTTCTAGAGACGCACTGCGCTCCCCGCTGCCGCCGACACCTGCCTCGCCCCGCCGCTCCGCGTACACCCGAATACCGTTCTCATGGCGAGCTCTCCCCTTTCTTACAATCAAAGGGTTCTTTCTATACAAACCGCTCCAGATTGTCCTACACGCCATTCATAACAACCATTGATTCATATTTCCAAAGAGTATTTTGTAATTATGTTTTTAATTCCTTTTGAAATTATAGCTAATTATTGTATGAGATAAAAATATATAGGTAATGGAAAACCATCTCAATTAAATACATACGATCAAATCAAGGTTACTTAATAATAAGACGCGTCTAAACAAAAAGATTAAAGCGTGTCAGTTGATAAACGGAACGCGCGTCTGTGACCTACCAGTTTATTGGCATTGCGGTAAAAAATGAATGCTTTGTATTCTATGTTAGCATCAATGTACCTGTAATAGTCCTGTGGTCAAGACACAGTTCACTTTAATATTTCTACACATTCTAAAAGGAACATGTTAAATAATCGTTTGTTTGAAACGAATTTAGAACACAAAATACTTAGTTATCCATGACGACAATAAAACACGATAGGTGTAGCGTGGGTAGAAATGTAGCTTTATCATCTCAAAATTGCACAATCTTTTATGCATGCTAATAAAAGTTTAAACAAACAATTCAGGCTTACACAAAATAACGACTTTAAAATTACCAGTATATTCTAAGCGAAACAGCCGAAGGTAGATACAGAGAAACATAAGTCTAAATACCTTAGACGCTAACACGTAAACCGAATTGCAACTTATGTCAATGGCGTAGAGTTCATATTGGCTTACAGAGGCAAGGGTATAATTCAGGTTTACATTTTGATGTACTGCCTTGTTCTACCAGCGATGTTTAATAAGCTGCTCACACACAGCGAGTTGCAATTCGCGATGCAGTGACCTTAATGTGTTCCGAAAATTTTAACTGCTTTTGAAAGAATATTAATTTTTATTTCATATCTAGCTATGTTATTCTTATTGCAATTTATATAAACGATTCGGTTACAAAAGTATAATTTTTTAGTCTACTGAAATAGTCTCTGAAGTTAATAATCTGGAATACTACATGATTGCTGACGGATTTGTTGGCTTTTAGGTACAGACAAGAGACCTGAACCTAGTAGTGAGTTGGAGACGGTGATTACATATGAAAATTGAAGACAATGTGGAAAGTCCGCTAATACCTATGCACTAGACTCGTGATTGACTATGACCTATTCTAAGAGAATCTCCAAATAAGGCAATTTATGAACGGAGATTAAATTCTCATTGAGTTTATGTACTTTTAAAATACAACTGTAATCGTAGTTCCGATATTTTACAGACAACAGTACAAAAATGTTTTCTACTTAAAACACAAATAGAAACCAACTTAAATATATTACAAAATAAACTATTAATATATGCATTAAATAAATATAATGTAAAATATTCAGTGCGTGGGCATGCTGTGTGTGGGTGGCTGTTGCGGATTAACTACGCGGCTTTCACACGACTATTGTTTTGCCTGCACTTGAAATACTAATGAGGTCGCTGTTGGTTGTCCAAACAACTCTACTAAACATGACAGGCAAGAGCCTAGTAAACAGTCTGAAACATTGTCCATTAGATATAGTTATCCTTATTTGAGTTCATAGTGCCAAAGGATTTGTTGTAAACCATATGTTGCGCGCTGGCTTGCTTAGCGGTCAAACAATTAAATCACGGATGCCAAGTTTAGGTAGATACATATTTTCAAAGTCAGAACCGTTTATCTATAGAACATATGACTTAATTTGAGAGGACTCAAAATGGTGGCCGTTAGTGCCGACGGCAAGGTGACTTAAAATTATTGCGCTACCCGTGTAAGCAAGTTTATCGGTATTAAAGGCCTATGTGTTAATATTCTTAGTTGTGTGGTACTTACTCAGCCTACACTACACAGGATATGCAATAGTACCTAAATTCCAAGTGTATGCTTACTTTTGCATATAATTGTACAAGACCTTTGAAATATTATATGAATCCATTGCATTTATGTACTAACTAACACACAACATACTTGAGGGTATAGTAATTACTTATTGCAGATATACATTCCATATTATGCTATGGATGTTTAACTGTGTGACAAAAACTATAGATTAAAACCGGATCAGACGATACTTGAGAGGAAGCGTGCCAACTGCGAAGTAAACGGCTCTTAAATTGCCAACTTATATAAGCATGCATAAGACTTACTTAGAAGCCAATTAGAGCTAACATAACTCTGTACGCACATTTAGCTAACATTTTAATAAATGTTCCAAAAGTTTCTAAAACAAATATAGGCATATTTTAATAATTAAACTTAAGATAATAAAAATACCGCTTTAGTTTTTTGTATTTGGAAATATACCTATAATAAAACGTTGCGATGCACTCGTCAATTAGATTTCAAACGCGTTTCGTCTTGGCCAGCCGTGCGCTGTGTTTTTTAATTGTAATCTGAGATAAACACGCGACTACGCACGTTCTTTAGTTATTTAATCGATAAAAGCGATTCTATTTTATAGAATTTCAGCTGTACAATACTCGATAACAACTTAAAAAATTAACATATATTATTAATGTTTAAGCTATCAACTACCATTTAACCCTTGGTGCTATATTTTTCAATTTAGGGATGTAACCGTCCTATAATTGGGTTAGTTCGCGACCGAAGCAAAGTAGCACTTGAACTTGGGCGTAGATAAAGAAATAATAGAAAGTAAAATAACGTCTAATTATGTTTAGAAAAACACGACAGAAAAAACAAAATTGAAGTTGAATTATGAGACAATATGAGATTATTATCTTATATTGTTTGCATACAATGCGTTTTCTAGCCAATTTGCGGCAGCCTGTTTGGGATAGAATTATCACCTTATAGAAGATCTCAATCATATTAACTCGCGATAAATGCCTAGAGATTTTAGAAGATCATAAAGAAGTGCTGCCGGCAGCGGTAGGACCAGTGCTCGTTGTCCAAAGCCAAAGTTAATTTAATATAATTATTATTAATAATTGAGATCACAAGGCTGGCAGACCTAGATCATTATAGCCTACGAGGTAATTTAAAAAAAAGCCGTTTTATTTTATTTTCTTCTTGAAGATGATCGGATCGACTTACTTGTACAAATAAATTAAAATAGTCATTTAAATGCTGTATATAGAAAATTCAGACTTACTACCTTAATTAAGGCTAAGGTGTAACGTAAAAAAGATCGGACCTACTACTAAAATAAGTTGGTTTACGATATAATTGCAACCCTGGCTTTCATGATATGTTATATTTTTGGATGACTATTTTAAACCTATTTGTAAGCGTTTTGATTGATCCGAGTGGGATATCGAGCTCGTTAAAATGATGTAGCTTGTGGTGCCTAACATAATCTTGTGCTATAACGTTTCTTATTATAAGTATAGTGACTAATATTTGCGCCTTATTCACGGGTTTATAACAACGCAGCCGAGTTTTATAAATAGCGGTGTTAACTTTAGTGTCATTTTCCACTATCTTAGTTGTAATTCATATAAAATCCGCGCGTTCATGAGTTTACAACGCCATCGATTACCATGAGCACGCACCACTCTGATAAGATAAGGTCAGCTGTCCTTGGCTCGACACTACGTGCAGCCGCCTATGTACTCTTTTCTAAATTATTCTAAACAGATGGAACTAGATAGTCCAGTCTGCTTAAAGGTACGACATGTTACGATAAAAGTTTCGCCTACTGGACAGACGATATTGCGAATCGAAACTTCTTTACGTACTTTAACAAATATATTATAAGAGTGAGGTCGCTCTAGTTCAAGTCCAAGATTATAAGACTATACTCCAATAATCTACGCATTGTACAGTCATGAGTGTAATGACTCATGACTTAATATGACAAATGACAAAAAGATTTTGACATGTTAATACGATATTTTTTATAAAACAGTACATACCTTCGATAAGTCATAGTAAGGGTTCCCTTGCTTATTCTTATGAGTATGGAGGCTACGTAGGAACGTGATTCACATAGCAATTAAAAAACAATTTACAGTTACACAACTCGTAATCAAGAATAATGAAAACTAGGTACGTACTTATACCGGGATACCTACGTAAATAATTATAATTAAGTACCAGTGCACGGTAATTATTTTACATAATGGACGAAATTTGCATTTTAATAATTATACAATGCAGTCATGAAAGATAGGAAATAGACTATTTACGTTATAAAGGCCCGTTTGTTTGTTGGGATCGACTAAAGATCAGTGATCAACTATGCTGTCTCTTCCATTATACGTCGGAATCAGCAGAGTGCTTAGCTTTACAGAACTGGGCGCTTCTAAGCGTTTAAAATCACATAAAGATTGCTAGTTTTTATGCGTAATGCCTTAGTTTATAATATAGTAAATTACTTAAAAGTCTACCGACGTGATAAATAATAAGGTTCCGTGATTATTAAACGCTGGGAAGAGGACTGCTATTGATTCTATAGTTGCCAGACTATGTGATTATAAATCTTTACCATCCATAGAATAGTTTCGTTTTATACAATATACATACTGCCTGACGTCTTACTAAATTGACATCTCATCTGAAAATATTTTAAAGTAAATAATTAGTAGATATAATTCAAAGCTCAAGAAATATATTTCATATGTTTATTTATTTTTGGTATCTGGTTTGGTATAGGTACTACTTGCCACGTTAAAAACCGCGAATAAGAATAGACAAAGGTCTAATTTAAAAAATCGTATTATCCTAAATAAATTCGACGCGAGAAAATCGTAGGTCAACGAACTTATAAATCTAAATCTTTGTAACTTTTATTATATAGATGACACGTCGTAACTACAACAAATTGCGTCTATTATCCAACATGGACAAACAAAACATTTTTTACATTGTAGCAAGCCCATAGTTAATTAACATTAACTATGGGCTTGAAAGAAAGGAAAAGAAAGAACGAAAGTCAGCTGGACATACCGTTAAACAAACAGTCATAATATATGCCTTAGGTGTTGCCTATGTCCGCTATTGTACGTTCTTTGTTTTTGTGCAATAAGTTTCAATAATAATAAAAATAAGTAATACTTGTCAATATTGTATATACAGGTTGTCCGGTAATTAATGGATATCCTGGAAATATCTTATAGTGGAACTGATGGCCGTTCAGAAAAAATATGAAAAAGAATCTATCCTAACTACTACCTGAGATATGTATTTTTTTTTTAATTACTATGTATAACTTCTTGTATACTACGACCATAATAAATTAATGAAATCCATCGGTTTTTTGTTGTTTTATTATTAAACACTAATTATGCTAATAGATAGACAGTCAAAAGTATGCTAGCTATAATAGCTTGCACTTTTGAATATATATTTTATTTTCTCTTTTTCTGAACGCCCTTCAGTTCTACTATAAGACATTTCAAGGTTATCCATTAATTACCGGACACCCTGTATGTGAATTAATCCCAGCTTAGTATTTAACAGTTTCCTAATTATGACGAGTTCAAACTAGGGAACAACATTTCAGAAAGGAACTGTATGCCCAAGAACTTAGTTTTGTCCCCGAGAAGTAGTATTTCATAGGTAGACTAGAATAACTCTCTAAAAGATTTATATGTTTTATTGTCTTATAATTAGGACGAGTTATTAGAGTAATTATATTCCCAACAATTCTATTAATACTTAGTCCACTATTCATTTGCCAAATTATGAATACAGAATACAGACCATCTACGTTTGTCATGAACGTTATACGGACCTACATTAGGAAATAGGCGTTATCCGTTACAAGTTTTATTAATTATTTCGATGGAAAAATAAATACGGGCACACTTTCCTATTGTGTCACTGTAGGCGCGGCGGACATTATTGGCTAGCCCATCACATGGCGGCTTGTCATGAAATATAACAATACGCACGCGTTCGAATCTAGTGACGCTGTGATTATATCCCCATCGCAATCATAATAACGATTAGATACAGTAAATAATTATAGAGCAATATAGGAAGTATTGTAGTGATTGCGTAAAATCTTCTGATTTTCTTTTTATATTACTTTGTTGGCTGTATTATTTTCGTAACGTTTTGGCCTTTTAATTGTATAATATCAGTGTAGTATAATTCTTATACCTATGTATATCATATTCACTTGATATTAGATTGTATTGAGTATATTCTACGAGTATATCGACAACGCAAAACTGCTATAAATAGCACTCCATAAACTGCTATTATGTTATCTTATTAGGAATGTTTTGTTGATATTTTCATATATGTACGTCACAAATCAATACTTGTAACGGCCATTCTATGTTAAAGAGAAAAGGTGTACCTATCATACATGTTACTATTACGAACAATTCGCTAGATTGTGCTCCGTACAATAAAACATATTACCTATGAAAGTATGTGCATTGTCTTTAGAACACCACCTACTGACACATCCTCGATATTATAAATATTATAATAGTACACCAAAATACAATTTTAAATATTCTATATATTTTTTTGCTGCGGTTTATTTTGCAAGTTTGCAGGATTATTGTATGTCCCTAATAACAGTCTTTTAATGTGTCGAATATTTTAATTTAAACTTTGCCTTAAAAAACATGGATATAATTATAGGCTGTGGGTTTTATAGCGTGCAAGGCGATTTCTTTCTTTTCTTGCAATATATCGGGTGCCCTGAAAATGATATTATAGAGATAGGTAGCCATTACAATAGTTGTGTGAAATGGAGTTATCATTTCGTCGATATCACGGCAATAGCTTTCAAGATTGTTGCGGTTGTGATAACAATATCATTCATTTGAACCGGTTTCAGAGCTTCCATTATCTTAGACGAAAGTAAGCATGCTCATTTACGTATTAATCGTATACTTTCTGACATTCACATGTAGAAAATATATAAAAGGTTGAAAATGAAAATGTTGTATCGTTGTTGTATTACTTGTTTTTCCTGGTATACGATATCAGTTATGCGTAACTATAGTGATATCGACCACTAAGCAGATTTCAATAATGAGATAATATCGCATAAACCAATTAAAAGCTGTTAGCCCATGTGTATGTCAACACTGCGAGTCAGTTTATAAATATCAGGCATATTGTAAGAGACGCTGCCATTAGAATCACGTATTCAGGCATTGTGTTAAGAAATTACTGTACATACACACTTATGATTTACTTAGAAACCGCGATCGCGTTGCTGTTGATAATTCGATTTATATATTGGAGGCCAATGGACAAAGTAAAATGCATCGATACATATGTTTGCATTTGAATATCAATTTAACATCATGGTTATTTTTAAATATCCTTGAATCAATTAACAAGATAGATAAAATTTATTCTTATGTCTTAGACTAATAATTTATTACGACTTTGTGAATCTGAATATATAGGGAATTGCTTGAAAATCAGTACCTACACGTTATAAAATATATGTACGTATGTTTATCCATTGTCTAGTACCCATAGTACAAGCTCTGCTTAGTTTGGGCTAGATGGTATTGTGTGTGATAGAATGTGATAGAATATTATTATTATAGTTTATGTATTTATTTCGGAAATCATGAATCGGTCGCACATTGGTACGAAACGAGGTCAATTGACAGTGGAATTAGATGCCTGTCGTGCCATAAAATTGCCAAACTATCGCATAACTTGGCAAGTTAAACTATAGCATGAGAAGTAGATCATAGTCCCGACATTTAATAAATCAATATTAGGATGTTGCCTGCAGTAAACAATTTATATTATTGTTATCTTTTTAATTATTATATTACATAGACAAATTCTAACAAAGCTAACCACCTACAACAATCTTTATATTTTCTATATATTTGTACGGTATAATACCCTACGTGGAGTAAATACTAAAATATGATTTAAGATGGCGTTTCCTAGTAAAAAAAGTTATTGTTAAAAGCGGTCAAGTTCGGGTGCGTAACGAAGGTTCCAGCCCATTACGTTTTACTGTCTCCTTGGCTGAGATGATTACACGAGTGCTGTTTTACTGAATTTACGGATTGTTAAGTTTGTTTTTCAATACAGAGAGCACTGTGATATCGAATACAGATTTTACGTTTTAATGTTTCCTGTATTAGATGTTCTTGTTTTATTGTATTAGTTTGCGCTATCCAAATAAACGTATGAACACGTATGTATCTATATCATTTAATTTGTATATTGGATATTGAAAGGCATATTTGTAGTTCAATATATGCCTTATATGTAAACGTGTAAATTACGATACTAATGTAATAATTCAACAAAGATTGTGTCGCGGTGTGGCAGTCACGTTTTTGCGATTTTATAATGTGATTGCACGAATAAATCATTCACATACAATCTAAGTATAGGAATATTTTACTTTGTATGCCAATCAAATGATTTAAAGTGCTAGTGATATAGAACATTATAAAATCGTTATATGTAGATACAAGAGTGAGAGAAAACCTGCAGCTTATCTTTTTACGGAATTGTAGGAATTAATTGAAGTCATGAGTAGTGTGGCCACAATCTATACATTAACACGTGCAGGCACGTGTTAATGTATAGTTAATGGTTAATGGTTTCAAACCTTTATTGTTAATGGTTTCGAACAATTCGTCTGCCAATTGAATTCATTTTTATTGTGATTCTTCAAAACGATTTTTAATTCCGTCTTGTTACAAAAGATGCCACGTTTTCATTCTCTAAATAAATAATTTGACGGCGTTCTTAATTCCCGTGTAAACCATAGCTTCTCTTCAAATGTTTAGAATATATTCATATACATATAATAAAATAATTTTGGATACTCATTTGTTTTTATAGGTAGTAATTTAATATTTGGAAATCTACAGAACATAATAGTTTTTGCTTCTATATGGTCTACTGGCTGACTTCATATTTGTATAGACAAATTTGAAGTCAGCCAGTTATAAATTATTATACATCCAGTATCTTACGCACGCTGTTAATTTCGTACTTTCACGCTCGACGATAAATTGCACCGGCACTAGAAACTAAGGTTTATTAAACTTAAAAGTCGTTATTATCCCTACCAACGCATGTATTTCTGTTCTTGTATACTTTTAAGATATATTATACTTGAAACGAAAGTATATTTGGTAACAACCGAATCGATTTCTCCTACACTTATCTGCTGCAAAAATAGCATGCTTTTATTTATTTACAAGTCGGGCAAAACCAAGGACGCGGGCTATTAGTCACATTTGATTTTATCGTCATATTGAATTGTTCTAAATGGCAATATATCGAACACGGCACGTGTTCTTACATTAATAATAACACATAATATCACAGTAGTTTTGTATGACGGCAAATAAATTACGTTATTTATTAGCAACTACGTCAGCTTAGGCAGTAAATAACATCCATATTCCGAATATAAACAAGCTGCAATGATTTTTAGCATTGTATACAATTGATTTTTTATTTATACATGTGTGCTTCTAAAATTCTTGCTGTACTCCAGCGGCTTATCATAAAAACAACGGCCGTAAAAGTGGATGTGAATTAACTATCAGCAACTAACACGCTTTTTTCATTGGACCGAACTCACGTACATTCGTAATGACTACTAAAATCGCCGCGTCATTCATGCAGTCAATTATATTCATTTAAATTCGTACTCAAGTATAAATAATTCTTATTTGCCACAAATTGTTGTGGAAGACGTTAAATTTATCCAAACCTAATGGTATGTGTAATGTATTGTTTTATACTTAATGTGCTGTGGAATTTTTTTGTGAAACTTTAGGTACCTATTACTTGCCAACAGAGTCACGTATTTATATTCATTATGTAATATCAAACCATGAAAGTAACTATTTAAAAATGGAAATACTGAGAACTATATTTAAAGTCACCTAGTGACTACAAACTGTGTTCACTGTTCATCAAGACTGTTCACATGACACAACTAATAGACTTTACAGTTCTGGATAAACTTTTTGATTTTGCGTTAACATCAAAAACTTGGTCAATTTTATATATTTTGGGGATTTACTCCACTTTGTTTCGTGTAATGACAACAATTCAAGACAATTAAGTCAGCGCTATAATTATCGTTATCTATACGTATAATATTGAATAATAATCTATGTTTACATTATATAGGATTAAATGAATAAAAGAATTTGCCGCATTCAAATGATAATATAATTACGTCGATCAATCGAGTTATTAGATATAATTACGACTATAAGAAATATTTGTTAGAAATAAGTGGGCAGCGTGGCAGCCCTAGGTGATGGTGCGCGGCGCGGACGAATGCCCCGTGCACGGTGCACGTGACGGATGCGTGCTCTCGCTATTTCTCGCCAAACGTGCCCAAATCCGGAACAAGATCCGTAGCACACGGACCCCGGCACCGACACACGCGACCCTGTTACCGATGAACTAATTATTTAATCTATCTGCAAACAATTTATCCTGTTAAAATCCCCATCACTATACTCGCACTCCAGTTAGCTCACATAGTAACGCTCGCACTCAGTGATCAATTTTTATTGAGCGATCCGAATTTAAAAAAGGAATTGTTTAAGAAATGATCGTAAAACAGCTAGATTGTTTTATGACCATGCTCATGTATTCTCTGGGAAATGAACGGAAACCTATACATAAACATAATATATCGGTATCGCGTATAAATTCGTTAGAGGCACGTCGATATATCGCTGTTAAGTTGTGTGGGTGCGCAGGCGCTGCTATTCGCAATATAAAAATGCACAGATGGAAAAATATCGCTAACACGTGGCTGCAGTTTTCTTACGAAATTAGAAATGTTACTAGTACATTATTTATAATAAACCAAAGTGTGTCTCGGCACAGATGTAAGTGTTTAGGTACTGAGTTTGCAATTTTTATACTTACAAGTATCGCACTTTTTGTAGCATGTCGCATTACATAAAATAGCTAGAATTAAGGCCATCTCGTTTCTCCACGGTTTCTACGTGCAGTGAAAACTATTTAATAATATGTTAAGTATGCCAATTAAAATATTAATAAATCCCTTATAATGTGGCACCACGTATTTGTAGAAACAAGTTTACATATGGTTTGCTGTTTTAAGAATCACATGGTAAACTTCTATGTCATTACATAAACGTATATTTTATTTAACTTTAGAGACGCTGAATAATTCTCTAGACTATAAAATAAATTCATACCTAATGAAAATAATATATGCCTTTATTTTTAACTCTAACGTAGAAAATATGTAAGTATTTATAACTATAAAAGGAGAAACTGACTCACTGACTGACAGACTGATGCGGTGTATCAACGCATAGATCAAAACCGCAGGGTAAAGAAACTTGAAATATTGCACACAACTTTCTTATATAACTAGTTAGGCTTCTAGTAAGAGTACTTTAAAAATCGTTCACCAAAGGACTAAGGCATAAATGCTTACATAAAAAAAACTTTAATATTTTTGATGAGATGAAACTTCAAAGAAGTATTAAAAAAAAATTCAATGCATTTATAGGTCCAATAGTTTTTTGATGTTGAAACATGAAATGGGATCTCAGGTCTGTAATATAGTAATATAGTATATATTAAGTAATTCGTAACCATGTGAAAGTGATGAATAGGCGAAGATGCATTTCTAGATCACATTATAGGTATATGAGACTAATTCCTATTATATTGGCTGGTGTTCTTCAATTTCACCATTTATAGTACCTACAGTTTGTCCCGAGTCTGGGCGTTCTTTGTGTCCCGTGTTTGAATGTTTGTAAACTCCTCTGAGACACAGGACATATTCAAAGTGCGGTAGTTGTCTTTTTTTAAAACAGAAAAATAACCAGGTATTGTCAATTTATGCAAGGTTAGAAGTATAGTAAAGTGTTGTAAAGTAGATAATATTGATTGATACACCAAGCAAATAAAAATACCTACGTAATTATGTAAACATACAGTTACACTCTATTATAAAGTATAACTACTGTAAAATGATTATTACTCTATAGACATAAACCTGTTGCCATATCCAGTTATTACGCTCACATAAAAACGTATACCTAACGGGTGATTTTTAACGGTTGGTACTTAATTTTCAAAAAAATCTCAGGCCCTAAAATTTTAAAATAATATTTTTTTATAAGGGATTGAAAATTTATTCTTGCCATTTATTTTTTAAAGATTATTTCTTGTAAATGTTGGCCACGACTACGTTTTAGGTGATCCATACGAGAGAAGTCCATAAAGAAGAGAACAACTTAACTGTCAATGGAGGTCGCTATCGTGCAATGATTTCCAACTTTTTATTGCCCTAAAATACACGAGCTGAATCTGGTTGACATGTGGTTTCACAGGTTGGCATGTGGTCACAAGACGGTACCAAATGCCACACAGCACACGAAACGATGGACCTATTGCGCAATGAATTTGGTGAGCAATTCTTCTCTCGTTATGGACCAGTGAATTGGCCGCCTAGATCGTGCCATTTGACGCTGGTGGACAAGCTATATTTTTACAGTTACTCTATACTTGCTACTTAGGCTCTTGCCCTCCCCTTTCGACGTTAGAAGGCGCGCGGGAACACCGCCGTTCCGTCAACCCTAGCGTTCAACTATAAATAAAAATGTGATAATCAATTTATCATCATGTCGTAAATTATACGACTTTTGTATCTAAAAGGCATGTCCTTATACGTTATGGCTATCAATTACGTCATCACTTTATCATCGCACCAGCGAATGATTATCAAAATATATAAAGCCATCTATCCTTGCCCCGATCGCCCTTTCTTTATATTCGATTCCTACGTGTCGCGCTCATTATTAATTGATGACTGGATTATCACTACCACGGATTAAGATGAAAAAGTAGTCTTATAGAGTGAAAAAGAAACACGTTGAAAGGGTACGCGTTTTTAAGCAATGACCACAAAGAGTACGCAAACTCGACACAAATGTCTTTCAACCACAGGTTATGTAAGACATTTGTTTTTTTCGGTGAAAGCAGGCGACCACTTCAAGGTAGAGCGCATACCGGGCAGTCAAGAATTATGCGTTTCTTTACTTTAAAAGATTAGCGCGCCAAAAATTTTATGCGTAATCTTTGACTTATGTTAATGTATGGTTTTAGTTATAATAACAAACAAATGTAAGTCGATCCTTTCCATCTAACACCTATGAAATCGTCCACACTGGTAAATGTTATTGTGAACTGTTGCGTACATAAAAATATTTACAGTCTGTCCGTCATTTAACATCCCAAAGTCAAAGACAAGGTCAAAAATCATTTATACATTTAGGTCACAAAGTAACACTTATGAATGTCAAAATGTATAGGTTAGGTTAACAGATAACCATTGGTATTTGCCTTACGAGTATCTTTTATGAATGCCTTTCACTGCTCGCTTATCCAACAAGAAGTTTGTGAAATACATATATGAATGGACTATTGTCCGTTCATATATTTAGAACCAAATTCATCAAAGTTATTATATTTCTATTATTATAAAAATATAATAACTATTATAAATATGGTTCTTTCACATTGTTATTGCGAAAGTTTAAGCGCTAATACGCATGCCGATAAGACAATCAGTCTTTTAAATTCGAAGGCATCATTATTTTCTTTTTTATGTCACAAAAATACCTATCAGGAGCAGCGCTGATTTTGGATTGGAACATCAACAGGCTCCATTGCGTGTAGATATTTAGATACGTTGATACCTATGTTACCTACTAATTTACCTAACTTCAAATTCTTAGTACTTTATTTTGAATACGGTTTTCTGAAATATTGATATTGATTATACATATATTTCTATATTATTATATTCTATAATATTTCATATTCACATACCTGATTCAATAATACATATACATAATTCACTATAAAACCTGCTTAAACAAATTCTTGGTATCAGTAAAGCACTCCGACCCTTTCAGTAAATAAAACGGACATGCCAAAACCGATTTGCAAGTAAAATTCAAGCAGAACTAAAAAGACTACGGGACCGAATTTGAAACGACACCGCTGCGAAGCCATGCTTTGAAAACAGGCTTTAATGTACAAAAACACGCAACTGTGATGATTTACGACTCGACGAACAATACAGCCGCCAAACTTACCATTATACATACACCTTTGGAACATTACGACAAACCAATATTTAGTACGTTTCATTCGCAAAGCATTATTCAATCACCCGTATGACTTAAACATTCCGTAAGAAATATAGCTGACTATGCCTTCAATATACATACGTTGAGCTATATACATATGTATTTCTGAAAGCGTATAATATAATATGTAATATTTATTTCTTTCGTTAGCAGCTCAGCCTATAATGATGTAATAACACTCTGTTTGAAGCGTCCTTGAGTTTAGCTGCATAAAAAATGCATTAGCCACTCGGCTACCTATCAGTACATAATATTTAATTTACCAGAGAATCGATTGTACTTAAAACCCAGCCGTCGTAAGTCGACAAATAAAATTCGATAAGTAATGTGAGCGTCTCGTAAATTACAATTGGTTTGGTTCTATTACTTCACTGTAAGTAGAGTTAATCTCTTAACACTGCCATAAAGATAAATTGTTGGATTGTAAAACAGCTCATGGAGTACTTGTTCATTGTGTACAATTCATGGTATCGGCTTTGTTTGGCTGATTGTTTAGGCTGGGCTTTGACTGTAACTGTATACAGCTATACTTTTCTTCTGTACGCGTAAGTGAATAGCTCAGTTATATTGTATTTACATACGAGCTTAAAGGGGTTATTTTCACATAGCTTGACATTGTCTATTAACTAAAGTCCGAAATTCTAAGACAATATGTTTAGCTATATCTGGAAGGTTAACAAAAGTTTGAGTATTTGGGTAATACTTATTTTGTTGGTATCTCCCCGCTTAAACTAAAAGAAAAGATACCGTCTAATATAACATATTTCCTCTTCACGAGTCCGTTCCGATATGCCTCTTGCCCTATTTTGCTTTATTAATTTTCTTCGCATACTTGAAGCACGCCATGTCGACGCGTCGATTTCTAAGAAATCTAGGTTATATTTATCTTTCAGGTGATTTCCCGAAGTCATAGCTGATGGCGTAATCACGTGTTTACTTAAAAACCTATTTGCAATATTTCTTTGCAAAGTTTTCCTATAAGAAAACCCTGATATTAATTATGAAAGAAGAAAGAAATTGCTGCGATATTTGAGTTATGAATCTGATATAATTATTCGTTAAAGGTATTTTCGCAAAGAATAAATTAATTATACTTAATAGCAATATTTATAATAGGTACGTATTCCATATATTTCTATGAAGTGTAGGGTAATCCTCTCACAAAGTTAGTTTTGTGAGAGGATTATTTATTTAATTCTGCTCCAGAATGTCTAGAGTTGTTCCTAGGGCTCCTAGTCCAATGATTCTTGCATTGATGGGTTTTTTCAATCTCAGCTATGCCATTAGTACAGGTATCAGAGTTTTCCTCGCTCAGTAAAAATATTTGTTGGCAACGTTGGAGAGTGGGCATGGTAATACTGGCGGTATTACCGTTGGAGCTCATACCATCCATAGCTGCGTACTTTAGCGCCATGAAAAAGATTGTATGAGAGGGAAACGGTACTTGGTGGACTTTACGGATTTAACAGCAAAGCTGTGACACTATTATACAATTTCTCAGAATTACTAGAAAAGACAGCCTCGTTTCGTTAGTTCCGTTGATTAAATTTCAATTTATGTTTGCTTATTCTGGCTATTGTCATTAGAAATTTGGTAGCCAGAACCTCTGAAAATGTGCTCGTTTGATTGCCATTTAACAAACATATTTCCAGAGGCCATATGATAGCCTACTATTACATGGAACCCAAAAATATAGCTGGCAAAATATGGAAGCAATACGCCTCTGACCACCTCTTTAGGGAAATCGTCATACTACTTATTACATAAAAGATAATTATTCCTTAGTGGTCATTTATTTTTATGTTCTTTTAGTAGTCAATTATGTCCTTAGGTTTTATCCTTAATACGTATCGTAATATTCATTATTATATTTACTTATTATGGTTGTAACTAGACACCACCATGCCATGGCGTTCCCGTGTAGATAACACGGGTATGCGCATACTAGGTTTACAAGTAACCTATGTGGTATTCCAGGGCATGGTCACTCTTGATATACCAAGTTCCATCCACGTGATTTGACAATTTTATTATATCAGTAGCATTATAAAAGATATCGCGCAATAAAAATCTGCACTCAAACAGAACGGACCATCCTACACATACAAAATGAAAACAATCTCTGAAAATCGTTACAGCTGTATATATCCCAGAAGAGAGAAATATGACCAGACATGTTACACCCACATTCGCCAACTACGCTTGTAATGTATAGCACATCACTTTTTCATTCACAGTCGGTGTTAATACCTACTAAAATTATCCCACGGAAAACGCAATCGTACCAGAAATGGAATCTGAGACCTCACGGCGCTTATGCAATAATAAGTAGTTGAAAATAACAGCGAGAGGAGAGATAATATTCTATGCAGTCGTCATAAGTACATTATCGGTGCATAGAATAACACCACTCCTTAGCGTTTGTTAATAATATCCGCATGTGCAGACCTGCGTACTACATATTATCGATGACTATAGGGACGTAGCTACGTACTTAGTTTTATTGCGTCGAGTTAATCAAGGAATATGCACTACATAGTTATGTTATTAAATATTTGTGGTATGCCTGCAGAAATCCATAATATCATGGTTTCGCACAAGTACCTAATGAAACTAAACCATGGTCGAATATGAATTTCCTGTTTCCTTAGTTCTCGATTTGATTGATGACTTAATTTATTATTGTGGAAATCTTTGTACATATAGGTAATTAGTGTTGTCGAATATAGGGTTTGCCAAACAGCTTCTGCAAAACTTATTATAGTAGAATAAGATAGAAGAAATAAAAATCCACTTATGGCTGAATAACATTTTGCCTAACTGAAGATGGCGTCCACTCCGCCTGGCCCGATATATTTTTCGTGATGTTATCTATGCAGTAAACAAAAGTTATTCCCGCCCGAATGATGACGCAGAATTCGTGTAGCCAACGCCTTCATTTAAAAAATAGTAATATCAGTAAAACACAGATAGCGATTATTATGTTTATAAAATGCACAGAGACACAATGATAATCGTAAAAATAGCTAACTTTCTAAAAATAAACAAATAACATAAAAACGCACAACAAAGTATTGTTTATACAAATATAAACCGTTGAAGACGCATTCGTGTAAAATAAAGTGTTGATTTTATAATTTTGCTTTTGGTTCAAAACCATAAGGCGTCTGAATATTTAAAATGTGTAAAATCTTTTCATTATCGTTATTGATGACATTATCCACCATCTTAGTGACTGGTAAATAGGTGATTCACGAATGACACATACTACACTTACGCACTGCATGGTTTAAGTTATAAGCTAAAACAATAATATATTTCTTAGACATAATGTTACAGTCAGATACGTTATTTTTTTACTAAAAAAGTGGTTCAGAAATTGATACAATCTTCTTTACGTTGCAATCTACTAATGCTCCAGGCTATATTTAAATAAATGATAATATGTAATAATGTAGCTAAGTTATAAGTAGAAAGAGCAAAGACCCATTGCCGATCTTTTTATGTCTATTAAAAATGGCTAGATTGGCAATAAAAAATGATCTCGGGAATCTGAGATGGTGTCGGGATTCTCGTTTACTTGATAAACTCGGACTCTCATATTTGACAAGATTTTATTATTTATGCCTACCTAACAACGTATTTAGGTCAGCTCCTAGTACAACTGAATATCATCTTTTTTCGAGGCGACTGTCATTTTATATCTGCTACTCAAAGGGATAACGACATTCGAAGATTACACTGATCGTTTATATATTTAAATGTACTAGTTGTTATTCTTGCTATCAGAATTAAAATTTCAGGATTCGACGTAAAGCTTCTTATCTTCAGTGAGACAAGCAATGGTGTTTCTTTCATCACCTAATTAAAAGTGGGCCACATGTACATACTAAACCTCAATTACTAGCAGCTCTTCAACCTGTCAAGCTTTAAATTCCAGGCATAATTGAAAACCTATTATGCCTACCAGCCGGTGGGTTCTCACTCAATAGGTTAAATGTGTAAATGTTTATAAATACTACTAGTCTTTAGATTTTATTCAAATATATTAGATAATAATATATAGTTTGTTATTTAAAGAATTTTTGCCAGATAATGTACAATACGATCATTGTACTGTAATTCATTATACGCTCACATGTCTTCATTATCAGGTCAAGGATGTATCTTATTGGCAGAATAAACGTTTGCCTTTCGCTTGTAAAACTTACCGTTTGTTTGTGATTTGTGAAACGAGCGAGCGGTCTCTATCACTCTTTAAAATATATTAAGAGACGATTGAGGTCAAAATCCACTTTATTAAAGAAATCTGTTGTCTTTATTTCTGTATGCGAGCTTTCGGTTGCGACGTTGACAGGCTATAACTCTGTGTCTATTCTCGTTGACTGTAATTATAGCGTTTAACAGAGTTAACAATCTCTTAGAGGTACCATTTTTTCCGAAATCGTACATATTACTGAATAGAAAATATTCTATAACGGTTACTTAGCTGTAAAACTAAATTAATATTTAAAAAGCTAAGACTGTATCTCATATGTAAATTCATATAATAATCCAAATTTGCTTAAGTACTTATTACATTTTAATTTTACATTCAGTAGGTAATATTATTACAAAATATTTTATTATTTTAATCATCATATAATACTGTTTCTCGCTAAGATAGTACACCATGATCAATTTCTTCTAAAATAAAAAATACATCCAGAATATATGTAGGTATTTGGTATATACCCATACCCATAGTCCTTTCAAATCACTTCAGTCATTTGTAATTAGGTACGTACAAAACTGTATTTATCTGCCAAATAAAGTTAGTCATTAATCGTTTTCAAGTACTACATTATTCAATGCAGCTATCGTCACGTAATGTCGAAAGGAGGGGGTGTTCGGATACCAAACTTGGCGCCGCGCGCCGTGGTGGGGTGGCGTCGAGACAGTTACGTCACACGAAAAACATGCTTTTCCCTGTAGATCAAAGCCCGTACGAAACGAAAATAAACATGTAACAACTGTCCTCACCAAAGGTACATGAAAATGACATGACAAGGTCATATGGATTCAGTTCAGTACTTCTGCGTCAGATTTAAGTGCATCGCATCGGCTGATTAACACTTATCAGTGTAGTATATCTATTACGACACGAGAGTTAACTTTACGACGCACTTAGATTTTAAGACAGTGTCAGGCTCTGAACTACATTCCTAAGAGATCTTTAATTAAAACTAGCATATTTCTGTCAATATAACTTAATTTTAAACTTGAATAGATATATTTTAAATGTCAGTTGTAATTATTCGTACTGATATAATAACAATATACCTTTATTTGATGACAGTTATCGGGAAGAAATAAAATGTTTAGTATGAGCGTCTTGTTAGTGTTTAAGATTTATTAACCTATAGAGTCGCAGCAACACATCAGTGGTTAGAAACAATAGATTTTTAATAATATCTGGTATTCTAAGACATGACAAATTAAACAAACTCCATCGGTATTATTTTACTTCATATATGCTATCAGGCTGTCAGAAAATGCGTATGTTATAATGCAATTTAATTTCAGTTTTAGACGCATTCGTAAACAGTTTTTTGTTTTGTATAAATACATTTTCAATCCTAAGATTAAAGGCAAGATCTTGATGGATGAACATGAGATAGGTGTATACAATTATAGATGAAAATTTAATGAACCCATAATATTTGTTTGAATCTCAACTTATGATACATTACAATTTATATTACTAGGACTGTAATTTTGTAAGCTTATATATATATATATTATATTTGTATATACAGACTGAGCTCCCGGTTGACTGGCATATATGATTATTATTTCGTGAATAAGTACATCTCATTTGAATAGATGTATCTCGTCACCATCACGCCTTGTTATGTTTTATTGTAACATCAGGCTCTATTGAATGATATATAATGCCGGACATGAATACAAAAGTGCTCGGTAGAGAAATATTAAAGTAATGAATTATATCTCGAAAGTCTTTCACAAACCACCTTGATGTACATTTCAAACCTTCATTGAATGTTTTAAGATGGAAATTAGTACAAACCAACAAATAAAAAAAACTGTTATGCATAAGTTTGCGACTGTATTTCGATATTTATACACAATAATTAATATTTACACAATTCCTGAACAAAATTCCACATGAACGTCGTGCTATGTTGAAACATTCAGTGTATGAGTCGAAACTGTAACAAATAGCAGCGAAAGTCGACTGCGTCTGTTTCGTAAACGTGTGTTTATGCCTTTGCAGCGAGCAATTAAAACCGCATCGCTGAGAACCGAACACGATACGTTTATTGCGGAGTGTTTGACGCACTTGGGATAACTCTTGCTCTAACACATTATGAACGACTGAATAAGTCTAACGAAAATTATGAGCATAATTACGATTGGCTTGTTTGCGATCATGAAATGGCGACCTACACGAACGAAATTTGTAATGATTATAACATTATAATTGGATTTTTTAGTACCGTAGATTATGACAATATATTGAGGACTTGCCAGCTATTTACTACTAGTACCATAAATCAGGACGCGTATACCATAAAAAAAAGTGGGCTGTATATTTACCAACTGACCATAGCCAGTCACAGGGTTCCGAATGCATTGGATTTCAGATTTGTATTTGTTCTCTTAAATTTAAAGTTACTTATTTCATAAATTTCGATGATTTGCGCATTAGTAACTATATAAATAAATTAAACAGTTACCAAGGAAGCTTAGATATCACTTGAAATTTTCCGTAGAATTACGCATCCAAATCCAACCCCTAATATTTTAAAACGCTATAATATTCGCAAAGAAAGTATTATGTAGGTAGGTACCTACCTACCTATTAATACGTTTAACCGATATGTTCAAAGAAGCAGAGTTATAAAATATCTTTTGTTGTTGTGTACTTGTGTAGGTAAAGTATCTAATAACAATATATGGTCTTCTGTTTACGCGAAATAAACTAAATACAAAATTTTAAAATATTACACTACTACTACAGTAGTGTAATATTTTCAAAATTTTGTAATACAGTGATAAATAAACAATGCGGTAAAATCCGTATATAGTAGTTTAATTTCAATATCTAATAACAATTTAATTATAATATTCAATCACACTGTTATGGCTCGCCTCGAGAGTACCGAGTACCTAGTAGACACTTTTGTCGAATTGTGAAGGTCATATGAAGTCGTAGCCATCAGACGTTATTGTTAACAGAAGGTCGGACAGTCAAAAATGCCGGTTAAGTATCTCCTTAGTACACATTATTATACTGATGTCGAACTCATATTTTATGTAACATAATATGACACTTAGTGCGCCTATCTATTAAATATGTTCCTTCTAAGCACAAAATAAGATGGCACATCCATATTGTATTTCGAAACTTCTTGTATAGAAATGTCCAATGTAGACATATTATTATGACAATCAATGGTCCGAATGCATATGTCGGAAGACAGACCACATATTTCAATTGGATAAAACGTGACTATCAATTTGTATGTACTTATGCATCATCAAAATGTATTGTATCTATAAATACTTAGGTACTTGCTTGATTATGTCTAGTGCAAAAATAAGATTGATAAACATGTGATCACGTTTCGTTAAATTTTTACTCTTTTGATAGATTGCTAAGATTTATTTTATAACTTAGGTATACCTACTGTATATTACACTTGTGTTACTAGCTTCTAAAATTATAATGACTACAGCAATCGATAATATGTTAAGCAGGAATAAGTTGATTATACCGAATAATGTTAGACGTTATTATGAAACTGGAAACTGCCTTCTATTTTAGTCAACAACAACACACGCAGTGTTTATACGGCTATTAATATGTCATACCAATCTATTTCCACATGGTTGCGCGGGCACAATCATGTAACGTTACGTACACAAGTCCATCTATTGACTAGTGTCACACGCCGCGTTGCGCGTCGCCGGTCGCCGGTATCCGTGCAGTGTAATGATTAGAACGGCCTTGCTCGTACCGCGATCGCCAGGAAGCGCTCGCAAGAATTACATCGTACGCTATAGTGACCATCAATCAAATCACCATTATGTTTCATATAGAAAAAGCTTAACAGACACAATAATTATTACACGATTCGTACCGAGGCAGTGCCTACCTATTGTTTGATTTAGATGGGGTTTGTTATTACAAGGAAAAGACTGCTCAATACATCTATCTACAGACAATTTATTGTTTAGTAGTAATTTCTACTTAATTATGTAGCTAGCAATCTTAGATAATTTAAGTTGTTTGTAGTATTTATAAGCCCGATGGGACTGACATAGTCAAAATGGCTCTAAGTCCCTTAAATAAAAAGAATAAAAAAAAAAAAAAACATCTATCTAAAATTGAGTACCGGTAAATTGGGGTGGGGTGTATTGCAACTACTGGGGTGAAAAACAACACAATAAAATTCGCGCGAATTTGATCAAATGACGTAACTCAGTACTGCCAAGTTTAAAATTTGACATTAAAACTAAATATTGCCATATAAATTTTTACTATAGACACTGAAAATTTTGTCATAATAAAGATGAACTTTTTCAAAAAAATGTTGTTTGCCACCCCAGTAGTTGCAATACACCCCAATTTACGGTACGTATTTGTACGGCAATATATCTTCGGAATTAATGAGGAAACATGTTTTAAAAACACATTGGTGAAAATAATATTCGCTTTCAAAACACGCGAATTCGTAAGCATGTCATGCATTGCGCTGTGCGTTTGTTAAACAGGGAGAATATTATGTTGTCTATACTTATATATTTTTAATTCAACACACATTGATTGACATACGCCGGCGCAAGCGTATCAGGAGATGAGTTATTTTCATCATTCACGCGAAAACATCATACCGAGCAAAAAATAATATCAATTGTGCCAAAAGTTTAACCTGTCGGTCTTCCATCGTCATGTCCTCTAGTCTCTCACATGTCGTAGTCACGACATTCGCTAATTATCACCACGACATTGATATTTCACGTAATTGATGGGTTTTGAATCTTGAACAAAAACGGCTTTTGACTTGCGGGTGTTTACGTTCCTGACACCAGCGAAGCATATGCAAACATAAAATTTGCTTTACCTAATCAATCACGATTATCTTAAAACGTTGCAAGTAAAACAGAAACGATTCTATTATTATACTACCTGTCAAGACATCCACGCCATTTTGTGTTGTGTAACCTCATAATGAAGGACCACAATGTAGGCACAGTTTCAAGCGTTTATATCTCACGGAGCTTTGTTGTTGTAAGTTGAGCGTGATCCGATGCTCGAGATACTACCACTGTAGTGCAAAGGCATCTCGATTTCGTGCGAACAGTCAAGGTTGTTTAAGGAAGTCATTAAGGTCGTTCTGCTATCTACTTTCAATAATGCTGGCACTCATTAGGCTATCTGTCTGATCAATAATAAGAACTCAAGAAAATGAAACTAACCCAGAAAGTTTCCGTAGCTTTAGTTGAAAAATGCGTCTTTTGTTGTACCTAACTCGTGTCAACCTACGTCGCAAAACTTCAATAATAGTTAGTCTATTTTATAATCATGATGCACACGCTTCTTTTTGCGGCTTATGTATTTATTGTCACGTGTACCTACGTTTCTAAAGTAAGTTATCTATGTTTTTACAGCCCTGTTCAATTGCATGATTGAAAATCACTAGCGTTTAATTATGTGATACAGTTAAAGTGGTTATAAGTAGTCAGGCCTAGTTTACGACATTGTTCGTAACTTATTCGACCGTGGAATATATTCAGCGTATGAACTTTGCATGATGTTTAAGATGTTTTAATTTAACAACAGGATCTAACAGTTCAAAAAGTAAATAAAATGTTACTTATTGGTAATAATAACGTGACACTTTTTATAAATAACAACTGAACTGTAAATTCTCGACAATTCACTCAACATGCATCAAGACTACTTTAATCATAAATTATAGGTATGTAAGTGAGACGAGGATCTACTTACCAAGAAGGTGTCTATTTCATCTAATTCTGTATGGTCACTCTATCCGAGACGAGTGGCTCACACGTCGAAATTAATTTGAAAATCTGTCGCCCTCGTAAGTGTGGTTTTCCGGTGCAACAAGGTCGAACTGTTTCACTCGGATGCCGCCAGACATTATACCTAGCCTACAAATACAATCAACCTGTGCTTGATAGTAGAGTAGTTGGCGCAAGTTCAGAGTTATTCATTTAAGAGCAAGAGACAAGAATGTAGCGTCATATAATGCCTTACCTGCAAACTTGAACTCACGTGTTCTTGGCAGCCGACGGCTCATCACGGATGAACGCTCAATGAACTGAACGCCCTGAGCATTGTGGCGAGTCAATAACTAATATTGCATAAAGAACATAAATAGACATATCGTGTTACAAGGCATGTTGGCACTCTTCATCATAATCTCACATAAATTATGACAATAATTAAATAATACACACAATACAAGAACTATTACCAGTGTTCTAGATCAAGTTATTCACATCACATTGCTTGCCTTTTGTGGTGAAATGAACGTTTTGTAAAACAAATAACTAAGATAATTAATTATTGGTGAATAGACAATGCAGGCAAAATTATATACTATAGATATTGTAATCAGCTAATAGGTTAGGATAACTATAAATATTGTTATATCAACCATGTTTTTATTATTGAAATTACTTTGTAACTTAGATGACACAACTTAAGTAATTAACGGTACAAGATAAAATTATTATTATAACAACAAAAAGCCCGACTGCTTGAAAGTAATGAACTGAAAAGAGAAAAACAAGTATCACAGATCTCCCTAGCCTTTATTATTCCCAAATCACTTGGGATCGGCTTTTGTGGTCTAACCGGATTTGACTGGATATCAGTTTTTACACGGAGCGGCTGCAACCTGACTTCCGCAATCCGAATGCTAACGATACCCTAAGGTCAGTATACCAGTGTCAGGATTTTTTAGGACACTGACTTCCCAATAACGACTGCCATAGATGTTCATGGCAGCCGGGACCGACGACTTAACGTGCTCTCCGAGGCACGAAGCAGGCGATAATTGTCAATCAATACGCATAATTTCGAAAAGCCATATATCTTACGAAAGTCAGAGGTGCGCAACGTGGGTTCGAACCCGAGACCCTCTGCATTGCAGTCTTTTGGTCTTCCCATTGAGCTATCGCTGCATTAGTCAATTGAATTTTATATAGATATTGTGATAGTTGTTTTCTCTTTTTAGTTCATTATTAACTGAAATGGTCTTTTCACGATCTTTCGTTTGATACCCATATTGCTAAGGTAAAAAAAATAAAAACAAAAACCTCTTTTTTTCATTTGTGGGCGCCATTTTGAAAATGTATATAGCCTCTGTCACTACCACAATTGTGATTAATTCAACGACACCTCATATGTCAAAAACCGTCCAACCATTTGGGTTGTAGGGCGTGCTTAAGAAATGGACATACATACATACGCTCTGAAAACATTACCCTTCATTTGACGCAGTCGGGTAAAAAGAGGCAACTTTATTTGCATTTAATCTACATACAGATAAATCTGAGGCGTTAAATTGTTATATGCCTACAAATACCAATTACTTAAACGTTCGAAAATTAGGTTTCGCATGGCTGACACTCAAGGCTTCCTCTTGAATGTTAACCGTCACTTTTTACAATCACACCTCTCCCCATTCATCTCACTGATATCAAGTGTTAAATCGTTCAGATCCGGCTCAGAATCAGTTTAATCAATTTTGCGATTCAATTCTATTATCGTACGGGACGCGGCATCATGCGCAAATAAGGACAGCATATATGTAACATAATGCTGTCCTTATTTGCGCATGATGCCGCGTCCCGCATATATGTAACAGACACTTTATAATAAGAACGACAATAACTCGAAGTAAGTGACAATTATACTTTAAATAGCCAATGTTTAAAGTGTATTTGACACTTACGTCGTTATTAAGTGATTGCTACACTTCGCAGTGTAACATTCATTATATTGTGATTATTCCAAATGATGCTTCACAAATGCGGAATATTAACGATTACCTACCGTTTATTTATTAAGATAAAAGGTGTATATGCAGACAAATTCATCTACAGCTGATACTTTACATTACTGCTTCGTCTACTACGAGTACAAACATTTCTCTAGCAGCCAGACTAAAACAATTTGACAATAAATTTCTCTATTTTATACAGAGTAGGTACATTAAACATTTGTAACAACGTAATTAATTATTAATTTATTATACAAAAATATATAAAGAATGTGCATTTAAATGCATTAACATATTCACACATCTTTATATTATGCTTTTGTTATTTACTCGTAGTAGGGGTACATACCTATTGATCGATTTAAATATTAGTTGAGCACATATAGCAATGGTAATATAAAAAGATATAATATTGAAACGTTGTGTATTTATATAAAATATCAAAGCTACTTACTTGTTTATATTTTATTTTAAATACATAAGACACAAGCCATAATTTAATTATTTTAATTTATAGAGTACAAACTAAAAAATGTATAAGTAGGTACAAGGATAAGGGATTCTTGCTTAAAATGTTTGAGTCAATTGTCAGGAATTATACACATGCAACAATACTAACAATAATATTTTTGGACAATCATATCAAACACCATTTTGTAACCATTTCATGTAATATAATTTAATTCAACAAATTACTTAGTTTTGTTCGTATTATTTTCAAATATAGTTAGTAGTACCACTTGTAACTGTTTTTACGAAAGCTAAACTCACACAGTTAAAATATTTATACAAATATACCAGAAGGCCTTTTATCGTTTTGTAAATTTAACGTTATTTAAATTTAGTTTTATTATATTGAACGTTTTAGGCTTCCGAAAACGTTCTTTAAGTAAATATTTATCAACGTATAAAACGCGTTGTCTTATATAGTATATTGATTAGATATACCTGAAACTATAAGTAAGTAGGTACGTAAAAGGATAGGTAAAACGATTATTAAAAAATGTATGTTACGCGAACAGGAATTTCCGCTTTGTGATAAGTATAGGCATACTTACGGCCTCTGGGTTGAACAGGGTAAATATTAATAAGGCACATTTATGGTTAAAGAACGTAATGTGATAAGAGATAGATTTTAAAATTTTAAAGCTATGCGTCACCAGTGGCTTCTCAATCTCTATTAACTTTAAAATTTGATAGTCTATTGATTAAATTTATAAGTTCCTAATAAATACTTATTTAAATTTTGAAACTTATATGTAATTGAGTTTTAATAGGAGCCTCAGTATTTACACACATTTTAATGAAATTCGGGACACTGACAGCCAATTTTTCGTCATGACAAATAATGTATGGTTCATCATAATCGATTCAAGACATCAAGACTTCACCTATCAATGTAGGCAGATAATATTATTAAACTTCGGTCGACTGACTAGCGAATTTCTAAAAGAAAAAATATGAGCCCGTAGAGACTTAATCAAATTTTTAAATTTACCCAATTAAACTTTCTGTTCCGAAAATACCGATTTTACTTGGTGGATTAAATTTCTAGCTGCAGGAGGTAACTGGAACCAGCTAAATTTTGAAAGTGGTCTATGACAAAAACGCCTGGAAACCTCTAATCTAGAGTGTTAAAAATTTGCAACTATATTGGAGAAAAGTACTTACTGTGTGAGCAAGTTATAAAAGACTAGACACCTGTCTAATGTGCAACAGTATTATTAGATAGAAGGATACGCAAAGGATGTCTAAAAAATATGCTATGACCAAAGGAGTTAAGCATTAAATATAGACAACTTTTAAATCAGGTGAAACTGCGGGCACCTGCTAATGGAATATCATATATCTATAATTAATATTAACATAATTAACAAATAGCGACTCTTCATCAGAGCAAAATGACACTCACGTAGCGACAGCACAGTGTTTAAAGTATAAACTCAAACTTTTGAAAACCTTTCCCGAAACTATTTACTAATTTTTTTAAATTAGTTGGTAGTTCTTAGTTCTGCAATAAGATAAATATTATTATTATGTTTTTATTATTACTAGGTATAGTTTGAGTTATTGTACCTAATAACTGCTGGTAAATCTATCGTATCTAAATGTACATTACTAATTTATGCTTTGCAGAACGCGAAAAACATTCCTACATGTACTGATATTGATTTATTTAAAAACTGTCGATTTCGCTGTACTTTAATATCGATAATGAAGAATCGCAGAAAGTATTGGTTATGAAATGGTTGGAATTTATAAATAGACGTTAAAAAAACACGGCCGTTCTCTCATTTGTGTCTTTGCCAAAACGCAATAGTGTTTACAAGTTAAATATACTTTTGTGGGTGTGCCTGTATTTATTACTTGGTATAATTGTTAAAATGTTAGCTTTTAATACTGTTAATTCTATAACGTAAATAATTACCTAAATATATATTTCATCATACCGTAGCACGTGAACATGACTTTAACATCTTCATAAGCAAAAGTTTGCAAAGTAAAACTTACTTACTTAAACCAGCTGTTGCACACAGCTGGTTTAACTATCTGCGTGTGTGTGAATAAACGTGAATAGCTAAGAAACACCTCTATCAGTTTATGGTATCCTAGTACACATGGAGCGTTTTCAGCTCAATAATCTAGACGGCTATTTTCACAGCGCATGATAGCTCTTGGGAACTGCGCACACTAATCCGTAGAGCTCCTTCACTGACTGACATCCTAGTACCTCCGATATCACGCCCAATAGAGCGTCACGTGCCCAAAGCACATATGTATATTGTGGATATATTAATTTAATCTAAACTAAAACAGCTTACGCCCTCAAATTTTTATGTACACAAAGCTTATTTGTTCATTTTGTACCATTTTGAGAGAGCGATAAATTAAAATAATTTTTGGGATTGTGTACATAGAATATAGTACCAATGAAGTTGAGTAAAACTTAATAAACAAAACAGGTAAAATTTCTATGCAGTGGGCACAAATAATGTGAAGTCTGCCAACCCGCACTGGGCCAGCGCGTGGTGGACTATGGCCTAACCCTTCTGACACTGAGAAGAGGCCCGTGCCCAGCAGTGGGACAGTTTAATACAGCGCTGATATTATTATATAGGCACAAATAGGGAAAACAATAAATAGTAAAGGATTTTCACTTTGATTACTGAGTAGTAAAGATTTTACGTAGATTAAATGAATCCTTTATTAATAAACGTAATAATTTAAGTAAGCCTTTCTTAGATCTCTAAGCGCGGCAGTTGATATTGCATAATGCTGGTATCAATCGCGAAACGAGAATTAAACATACTTCTCATAAGAAGCCAAGATCTACGCATGGTTACTATTCTTAACTGTATCAATCTTAAAAGTAAATTATAAAAATTAATTCTGAAAAATAATCTGGTTCTAAGGTGATAGTTACTGGGATATCTAGCTCCGTCTCGAAAGGCGCGGATACCCTTTGTTAACTTTCTATTTTATTCGGATGCAGTTCCTGGTTTCTATGCGTGTGCCAATACGTTATTCAACACATGACGATGGTTAACTAAACTGTCTTAGTTTAGTTAGTTAGAAATAGACTGATGACAAACAACTTTTAAAATATTAATAGAGAAGTGTACAATAACACAATGTTTACATGTCTTGTTTTGATTTTATCTGCAAATTCGGGTTTACAGTAATGATTCGCTTTGTTTTAGAATATTTCTTTTTTGATGTATACAAATATATAAATATTTATATAGAGCACAGTCCACAAAAGAAATCATCTAAATTTACGTTTTATATTACCAAACGCGTATCGTGACTGCTCTCTTTAGAGCCGGACTGCGCAAAAATAAATAGTTTAGACATACATATTAGATATTATATCGTTTGCCTACGTAGGCGTGCGTCGCCGCGTCGTCGGGGGCGCGTCTTGTTATAACATTGTAATAAATAAGTAACCAACCTTGACTACTGATTTAGTCGACAGTGCGCACAACTTGAATCAAACAATAAGTATCAGCAGCGTCACATTTAAGTGTATTTAGTTATTAGAGCATCGTGACGATTGACACAAGAGCGGTTATAGACGAACAACTTGGCCACAATAAGTGTCGTGGGTTGTTAATAACATTACCTGTATTTATTACAAATATTTACATTGATGATCATGCGACCGATGATAAAGAACATCACGGACTTAGAACATTGTTAAATTGTTTGCTTTGTGTTTTTCAGGTACAATAATAACCTGCGCTTTTGGTCTGTTATTGGTGTATGTTTATATGTAATGGAAAGTTTTTCGTTTAAGAATATATTTTTACATGAACTTAGTAGGTATATAAAAAGAAGAGTCACTGTATACATATTTGTACTGCGTGAGAAGATTCTTTACAGAATTACTCATTACAGAAATGTTAACAGTGACAAATGATGATGATATTAATTTTAAATTGCGCGCTGTCTAGCTATTTATCAAACAATTTGTTAATAATTTGTTATGTACATAACAAATTATTAACAAATTGTTTAGTAAGCTTAGTATTTTACTATGGTTTTTATTAAGGCAAAATGACGGTATTACACTGCCGTTCATACGTAAAACTGTGTACTAAGTTGCAGTAGCTTTGAAAGTTTAATATTCTTTTTACTTTGGCGAGATACCTCACATTACACTGGAGCAACTTCTAACAAATAACCACCAAAAAAGACACGACAAATGTATATTAATTTGACGGTAGCGTCAAATTAATATACATTTGTTGAGTAAATAAATGGTCAATACATTTGCGTTAACAGTATAGTATAGTCATAAGCTTTAACGAAATATCGATCGATCTGATTACAATAGGAAAAATTACACTAGATCGAAATTAATATGTTTGCTAAATGCGCTGTATTCTATATTAGTAGTATCAGGAAACAGGCGATCCATAACAGTAACAAATATTGCATTAGCTTTGCCAAATGACAAATAAGTTCTGAATAATTTCATGCAGTTGCAAACGACGCAATATGACATATTCAGGTACTTTACGATTGTAAACATAGTTATATTGATCGTTTTTTTTTTGCGACAGGTTACGCGAATATAAAGCATTATCTCACGTAGAATATTTGCTCAGCCACTGACTACTCTGAACTATCTACCTAAAAATACTTAATTAGAAACCTCATCACGTTTCCTTGTGGCTAAGTTCTGATTCAGTATTCGAAATGTAGTGTAACTGTCAATTAAAATAATATTTGCGGTAGTAAATATAATACAAGGAATAAAGTTCATTTCCTTTTGTGCTGATTTCATGGGATAGAAAATACTCCGATTTTTTTATAACTTGAGCTGTTTGGCTTCAGACAAGGCAGGCACTATAGGCAGGAAAGCTCGAGCTTTGTGCGTATTAAGTTGATTGTGACGGATTTTTGGAGTCCTGCCGACCGGTTCCTACCGAATTTATTTTCGGATCTGGTTCAATCCAGTTCCAGGCACGAACTGTCTTGTAGGCAGACGCAAATCACTTGGCAACTATATTCATGCAGACACATTAACACATAATAATATACCAACGTGTAGGTAACGAACGCACCTTAAAACGTATTGTACAGTATCATTAGCAAAACACAAGGGGAATTCAATGTCATGAATCGTATGACTCATGACTCAAGTAGACTAACCCTTCATGCATATTCGGTACCTATCCTATTAGAAGGTATAACTTAGTACAAAAATTAATAACAAACACGTTGACTGATAGAACTATTAATCGATAATAGTAATTTTCATATCGTTGATTTAACAAAAATAAAATTAGCTGTTAGTTATGAGCAAGTTAATTATACAGACTTTGATTTATATATGTTGACATTAAAAAAATCGCCAGTGTTTATAATCCAGCGGGCGAGCTGTGTTTCGTACTTATGCGGCCGCGATGGCTATTTATGTCCTCCCAAAATAGCAACGGCTTGGTCACATGGCCACCAAACCGAGCCCCTGCCTGAACGCACCGCGTGACGTCACTGTGGCGTCATATTCAATGAACCTCGTACATTCCAACGCTTAGCACTTAAACTATAAAGTTTGCATATCTTGCCTAAATTTAACGATCAGGAATCGGAACAATATCCTATAAAATGATGTACTTTATTAGCTTTCTTATACTGATATATGATTTTTCTCTTTTCAGAAACCTCAAATGCGGCCAATGATTGTTGAATATGACCCCAAGAAAAAAGGAGTCAAAAATGACTTATCAGATGTCGTTATGGTCAAGTAAGTGACTATGTTCCATATGTTGCGACGAGGACGCCATTCGCCACTAGAGCGACAATCATTGACTTAGCTTTGATTGTCTATTATATGTTGTCAATAATTTACTTCAATTTGATCTGGTGCCACATTCAGTCAAACATTGTGTTTTACTGCTTAGTTTATAGAAAATAAAATCAACATTAAAGCATGCTTCACAGCTTACCTCATTTCTATTCAGCAAGTTGATAAAATTAATTAAGTATTATGATTGTGGAATATCTTGTCAGATTTTTCTTAAGCCTAATAATATTGACATTTTTGTTCAACAGGAGATTGAAAAGAAAATATATATAATAGATTTAATTATGAAGGTTGTTAATAGCCTAAATCGGTCGTAATTAGAAGTTCGATATGAGTGCCTCCTCGGCGCACCGGGCACTGCCGGCCCGCCTCGGTCGGTGGCTCTAGCTCGGTTCATATCAATGTTTAATGACAAATTGTTTGTCGTGGTATTTTATATTGTATGTTGACTGTTAAGTACTCGCTCCTTATAAAGAGCTAAAATGCTCGACGCCGTTCGGAGACGATCCGGGAAGACGAGTGCTGCTTCCACGAGATAAATGTCGTTCGACGACCTTGCTCATCTTGCAATGGACTCATACACCGGTACATCATTCCATTTTATGGTTTCAATTTTGTTTATTTAATTTGTTTTGTTTGGTAATGGTAAAGAATTTGGAAACAATTGTGTATGGAGTGCCGTCAGCCGCTGCCGCTGCGTGCCAAGCGCGCGCGCGCCGCGGGCACTCGTGCGCCATCTCTGTTCAGGCTCGGGATTAGCTCGCAAACTGGCGATTTGTACAAATTTGATTTAGCTTTATGTCCTCTTTACAAGTCTTCATTTTTGTATATTTTCTTGTAATGTGTTATTCTGTAGAACAGTTAGTGAAATAATTATTCTCTCACTTGATGTGCTCAGTACTTGCAAATTGTTGCAATTTCACATTACCTTATTGTCCAAATGCCATCTTTGTCCGTTAAGTTTTAGACTCAATATTTTTTATTATAACGTAAAGCTGTATTGAATTTAACGGTTGAGCTACTTATTTGTAAATGCCGAGTCTTAACAGAGTGAAGCGCACATGAACAAAATATTTTATGCATTGATTTGGAGACCATAATGAATGTATCACACTTCACACCACAACACTCACACAAAGTAATGCAGCTAACAATTAGATGAATAACTTGTAGTATCCGCGAATAGTCCATAGTTGCCACAAAGAGTCAGTATTGTCAGTAGAACCAATCTATGTTACTTATTCCAAGAGCCGCGACCGCGACATCCACACCTCGTTCGTATCACATTTTAGCTTGAAATGTGGCGCTTTATATGTTATCGCTACCATTACATAGTTCTGCTTGAAATTCAATGAATGATTTGAAACTACACTATCGTACCCACCTCACTTCTAACCTAATTACATCACTTTATATAGTTCTTAATGTTGTTAAAATAACAAAGTTGCTATAACAGTTTCCGGGGAATGTTTCACAGGTACAAAGTTGATCCAAATGAGATCCCAGTGGAACAACAAGCAGGCTCCACCCTGCCTCTCATGGAGATCCCGGGTCGGGATATCGAGGCAGATGAGGACTATAATCCATTCGAGCATAGGAAACTGGCGCATCCTACATCGTAAGTAACGTATAACATTAGAATATTAAAGATAAGAAGACTCATATAAAAATATATTTGGTCAGAAATATTATATAGGGTGTCCGGTAATTAATAGATAACCTTGAAATGTCTTATAGTAGAACTAAAGGCCGATCAGAAAAAATTTTTATAAAAATGTGCGAGCTATATTAGCATAACATACTTTTGACTGCCTATCTATTAGCTTAATTAGTGTTTAATAATAAAACAACAAAAACCGATGGATTTCATTCATTTATGGTCGTAGTATACAAGAAAGTTATAGATGGTAATTAAAAGAAAAACAGGTAGTTAGGATATATTTTTCATATTTTTTTCTGAACGGCCATCAGTTTCACTATAAGACATTTCCAGGTTATCCATTAATTACCGGACATATTACATACCGGACCTGTATATATTCTCGATATATGTATTATAATATTTCTGACCAAAATTATATAGTAACTTTTTCAAATTTAAGTTCTCATGTATACAAAATAATCAGCTAAAACATTTTAAGTCTGTAAAAATTACGTCATTTACAATTATACAAAATATAAAGTTCGGAAATGTTTCTACTATTTACAGGGATCTGGATACTCTTATACATTTGCTGAAAGGTTCTCTGGGCAGTGGCATCCTCGCTATGCCAATGGCGTTTAGCAATGCCGGTCTGTACTTTGGTCTAGTAGCTACGTTTCTCATCGGAGGAATCTGCACCTACTGTGTGCACGTGCTGGTGAAGACGTCGCATGAGCTTTGCAGGAGGATACAAAAGCCATCACTTGGTTTCGCCGAAACTGCCGAAGCCGCCTTTTTATCTGGACCACCTGCAGTACATAAATTTTCTCGACTCGCCAAGTAAGCTTTTTAATAATTACTATTTTGGATTACGTATACCTATCCTCGGCTAATTTATAAATGAATAACCTAATCGTTTCTTTATTCCAGGGCTATGGTTAACTGGTTTCTCGTGATTGACTTACTCGGATGTTGCTGCGTATATATTGTATTTGTATCAAAGAATATAAAACAAGTCGTCAATGAGTATGCCAAAGGCTCGAGTTGGCATGATATGGACGTCCGAATCTACATGGCCGCCCTTCTTCCTCTACTCATCGCTATGAATCTGATTAGGAACTTGAAGTACTTGGCGCCACTTTCCATGATTGCTAATTTGCTGGTTGCTACAGGAATGGGAATCACCTTCTATTATCTTTTCCAAGACATCCCAAGCGTGGCAGATACTCCAAAATTCGCTTCAGTCGGTCGCTTACCTACCTTCTTCGGAACAGCCATCTTCGCTCTTGAAGGAATTGGTGTTGTGATGCCGTTGGAGAACAACATGAAGACTCCTACCCACTTTATCGGATGTCCCAGTGTACTCAATTTTGGCATGTTCTTCGTGGTATCCCTCTATGCGTTCGTCGGATTCTTTGGCTTTCTGAAGTATGGAACTGAGACTGAAGGCAGCATCACTTTGAATCTCCCTAAAGATGAAGCGTGAGTAATATCTCTTATATTATCTTAGTAGTTTTGTTTTCCCTTTAAAAAGACAACTCCCGCACTAGAAATAATTTCTATGTCGCGGGGGAGTTTACAAACATTCTAACAACGGACACAAAGATCACCCAACTTCGGAAGAAACATACAAATTTTTGTCCTGTGTGTGATTCGAACACAAAACACTCGACAACAGCGGCGAGGCGAGCACTTAAACTACTACGCAGTCATACACAAGGTGTATATTAAAAGGTGTGATGCGACTTTTTGTGTGGTTTACTATAATCTAGTAATCGGCATAGCCATAGGAATTAAATTTACTTAATCAATATGATAAATCTTTACATTCACGTTGGATACATATCTCAAAATATATTTTCATTGCAAATTGAGATCATAAAATCGACAATTATATAAACTGACAAAATAAAATCCAATACTAATAGTAAAATTAATGTGAAAGTAACTTTGTCTGCTGAAATTGTATTTAATAGATATAACTTGAACTCAAACGACAAAGGGTAAAAACACAACTGAGGTCGCATTTAAAAGCCTAACAAAATTTGAATAAGTATATCGTACTAAGTAACTGACAAATAATGAAAGTAGATTTTAAATATGGTGGCAACAATATATTTATTGTTATTCTTCTCATTTCAGATTGGGCCAAAGTGTGAAGCTGATGATTGCAGTAGCTATTTTCTTCACCTACAGTCTTCAATTCTACGTGCCCATGGAGATTATCTGGAAAAACATCCGCCACAGATTCGGTGCTAAGAAAAACCTCGCCGAGTACAGCATTAGGATTACCATCGTCATTATGACACTCTGCATAGCTATTGCTATTCCTGACCTCGGTCCCTTTATTTCGCTGGTCGGCGCTGTGTGTCTCTCTTTCCTTGGGCTCATCTTCCCAGCTGTTATTGAAACCGTCACATACTGGGACCGACCTAATGGCCTTGGACGTTTCAACTGGGTACTGTGCAAAAACATCTTTTTAGTTTGTTTTGGAATACTCGGCTTCCTTACTGGGTCTTATGTAAGCATTTTGGATATAATAGCTATGAATTCGAAAGACAACTAAAAACTACGCATGACCATTTCATAGAATAAGGCTCAATAGATTTGATTTTAAGTTAAGACCGGTTTATAAGATTTTGGCTTTATTAAATGATTTTATTTCATTAAAGCTTTTTATAGTACCTACTTGTTACATTTTAACTTATATATGTATATTTGCAGCATCAAAATCAGCATTCAATTGAATGGCTATTTAACATTTCAATCTAAGAAATATCGTGTTATTCATTCGTAGTATTGTATACTGTTCGTGGTTCCTGCCACTATAATTAATTGTTACTATTATATACTTATACGCAGTTCGTTTTGTAATGTTCAAAACATATTGTTTGAGATTAGTTTTAATTACTTTCATTTTGCGTTGCAAATTAGTGGATGCTAAGCAGGTTGTGTATTCCTATTACTTACATTTATTTAGCCCCGAAACTTTGTAGCCATTTTAGTTTTAAGGGAAGTGTAGATAAATCTACTTTTATATATGTGAGAATTTGTCTAGTGCATTATCGAAATGTGATACAATTTTAGGTTAACTAAAAGGCATTATGGTATTGGAAAATATGACTTTAAAAGAATGTTATTCCTTTTGAAAGTAGACAATATTATGTAGTTGTAGGTAAAATTTTGGACCAGGTTACAGCTTGCCATGTTGTCCTAAAAATGGATTACAATTTTGGGGTCTGATAGAGACATTGTTCGTGATAATAATTATGGCATTTCCATTACCAAAAATATATATTTATATAACTGCTTAAGTAGTATAAATATTCATATCGAGCTTTTTGGGAATTTGTGAACTGAAGCATTTATCTATACGTACCTAAGTTAAGGTGCAAATCTAAGATCTATTGTTTAGATCGCGTAATTGTTAGACATAAAAAGAAATATAAACTTAGGCGATAAATTTGGTCAATCTCATTTAGAAGTGTTTTACTCCAAAAGACTGGA
This sequence comes from Catocala nupta, assembly GCA_963675205.1. Classification (NCBI taxonomy): domain Eukaryota; kingdom Metazoa; phylum Arthropoda; class Insecta; order Lepidoptera; family Erebidae; genus Catocala; species Catocala nupta. The sequence continues at coordinate 31,388,273 of OY776078.1, read as the reverse complement.
ATAATATTGTTTATTTTTCTCACAAAATTATTATTCTCAAACGTCGTTCTTTGTCTCAGCACTTGAGTGTATAAGTTGTTCACTCGTAGAAAGTAAGATATGAAAAGGGTTACTCATCTGCAATGATTAGTATGATTACATTACAATAACATATGAAGTAAACGGAGTAACTCTATTGTTCCTCGTACAAGTTTGATTCTGAATATTTATTTACATACTAATTGCGTGAATGATTCAGCAAATACGAATGACTAAACTAAAGTTAAGAAAAATATTATATAGATAATGATCGTGTGATAGTCATTCTGTATTAGATATAGTGATTAAGTGTATATTCTAGAGTACGGATGTCGGCGCGGCATCAAAAATGATCATTGTGTTATCGTAGTGAGTTCTGTACCCGGCGGATCTAAACTCATACAGATATTGCCTGTGCGTATGTTGTAGACACCACTGCCTACAAAGTCATTTGTTTTTATTTGACGATCAGTGTTCTCTATAACATGACATTTATTCGAGTTGTTGCACTCGGGGGTATAATAGTGAGTATTATGTATAAGTGTAAATCGATTAGCGTTTTTTTATAACTAAACAATCCACTGAACTAAATAATGTGATTCTCCTTGTACGTCCTCCATAGCATTTAGTATAACATACATAGTAAAGTCAATTCTCAGTACGCAAAAAAATATTTTTTTACGTCTTATAAATATTTGGATGTGACAAATATTTGATTTTTGACATATAAACCATTAATGGCTAAATTGTTTATTGAAAATTTAAACCATTCAAGGAATATCATTCCAATATATTTTGGTTTGAAGTACCAGCCTACCTATTTTAGATACTTAGAAGTGGTTGTTTTGTTACAGTATTAAAATAAATAAGATTTAACGATAAATCTGTATTTTATTTTACCTATATAACGACCAGTCGCAATAGACACTAATGTTATTATAACGTATTTATAACAAGGTAGATAATATTATTAAATGTATGGCGTAGTGGTCATTTCCCCACTACCAGTGCGCCATATGATATGCATGGCTTCGATCCCCTCACGAAACGAAAATTATTATCTTACTAATCTATCGATAGCCTAGTTGGCATGCAGAGGTCTCGAGTTCGATCCCAAGGCTCGCATCACTAACTTTTTCGAAGTTATGTGCGATTTAAATAGTTCACTATCGCTCGCTTTAACGGTGAAGGACAACATCGTAAAAAACCTGCATGTCTAAGAGTTCTCCTTCATGTTCTCAAAAATATGTGAAATCTGCCAACCCGCACTGGGCCAGCATGGTCGACTATGGCCTTCTCACACTGAGAAGAGGTCCGCAGTGGGACAGTTTAAAACAGGGATGGTATTATTATAATCAAATAATAATAATAATAAATATTTAGGATACTACCAATCACAAGAAATTCACCATAGAAATACCAAAAAACTACTACAGCAAAATTTTAGGAGTAGACTACACAAAATACTACACAATCATCCTAACGCAAGAAACACCATTAAAGCTATTAACACATTGGCTATTCCTATATTAACTTACTCTTTTGGAATCATCCGCTGGACGCAAACAGACCTCACTACACTACAAAGAATCATTAATACCACATTGACTAAACATAGGAAACATCACCCCAGAGCTTGTATTCAAAGATTAACTTTACCTAAAAGTGAGGGTGGTCGAGGCCTCATCGACATCACAAAACCTTCACAGCAAACAGATCACACTACTCAGGACATTCTTCCACAACCATTCACCCCATTCACAACTACACAACGCTATATGTCAGGCAGTTACATTCACACCGCTCTCTCTCAATGATCAGACTAAACAAATGAACACAATAACTAAACAACAAAAAATAGATATGTGGACTCAAAAATCTCTACATGGTCGTCAACGGCTCGACTTAAATAGCACTAATGTTGACAAGATAGCGTCAAACGCATGGCTAAAGCGAGGCGAGCTGTTTCCTAAAACAGAAGGCTTTATACTAGCGATCCAAGACCAAGTAATAGACACAAAAAATTACAGAAAGTACATCATTCGAGACAGCAGTTTAACTAGCAATCATTGTCGGCATTGTCACAAACTACCTGAGACTATTCAACACATCACAGGCGCATGCTCATCAATCATACAAACAGACTATAAGCACAGACACGACGACCAGGTAGCAGCTATCATACACCAAACATTTGCCTACAAACACAAACTACTATCCGAAAAAACACCATATTACAAATACACACCTCAAATTTTATTAGACTCACCAAACTGCAAAATGTACTGGGACAGAACTATATTCACAGACAAAACAATACATCATAATAGACCGGACATCACACTACACGACAAGCAAAATAAAGTTGTATATCTCATTGACGTAGCCATACCCAACACACACAACTTAAGTTCTACACATACTAACAAACTTTCCAAGTACGCAGATTTGACTATTGAACTCAAAACCCAGTGGCGAGTGCATATGGTCAAGACCATCCTCATAATCATATCCAGCACAGGCGTCATACCTAAAACACTCCATACAAGACTAAAAGCACTAAACATCCATCCTCCCACATACACACTACTACAGAAAGCAGTTATCTTAAATACATGCAGAATTGTCAGAAAGTTTTGTTTCTATAGATTAATTACCACACCACCAGAGTTGTTTTGGCCAAAAGCCCGCAATTCTGGCGAATTTCCCCAGTAATGGGCAAGGATAAAACCAATAAAATATAAATAATAATAATATTCTACCACATACACACAACACCATCTAGCCCAAACTAAGCAGAGCTTGTACTATGGGTACTAGATAATGGATAAACATACATATATACTTATTTTTTTTTGTGAATACATACGTATCATACATTGAAACACCCAGACTAAGACAAACATCCATGTTCATGCACACAAAATGTTTGACTTGGGCGGGAATCGAACCCGCGACCTCAGGCGTGGCAGTCGGTTACACTAACCACTGCGCCATCGAGGCCGACAAATAGGTAAGTACTTGGTGTTAATAATTAGTATAAGTAATAATTATTATATTAGCCCTATTTACGTATAACCTGTCTCATTGCTGGGCAATGGCCGCTTCTCAGTGTAAAAAGGGTTGTTTTTAATAGCTTTCCTACCACGCTGACCCAGTGCGGGTTGGATGACTTCAAGTATCTTTATAGAAAATTCTTAGACATTCTTCACGATGTTTTTCTTCGCCGTTAAAGCGAGCGACAGTTAAATACGCATATAACTTCGAAAAACTGAAGTGCGCGCCTTGGGATCATACTCGTGACATATGCATTGTAGCCCAACGGTCTCCGGGTAGGCTGTCGCTGCTGTTTTGTAATAACATGTCATATAATATGGCAGACAGCTGATTTGTTGAAGATACTTCTAAGAACTTTGTCTCAGTACCAGATTTGGCTCGCAGCTTCGCTAACGTAAATGTAGGTTAGGTTATGTTGTTAACAGTATCTTTGCCTGGATGAAAGGTATCCTATGTCTTTTTCTGGGATTATTTCACAAATTCCACATGATTTCAATTTATTTATTATGTTTCTTTAAATCACCTGGGTGATCAAATTCCTCACTTTTGTATTCCAAAGTGGAATAATCCTTTTTCTATTCCCCTGACAAAGTCTATGCAAAATTTCATGATTATCAGTTGAGGAGTTAAGGCGAAAAGCGTTATAAACAAACTCACATCCGCATAATTTTAATTTTATGATATTAGTTAGCATTTTGTATAAGTTTAATAAATAGCTTAGGAGATGGTAGCAAGTTTATATCTTCTGAACCATGCAGATTTATCGAAGTTACCTACAAAATAATACATTCATCATTAAACTATTAAGAAATACCAGTATTTTGTTTGAACGAAGACATTAACAGTCGAAAAATCCTTTTAATTGTTGAAATACCAGGCGTAGTTCAATTCTTATTCTGTCTGACCGCTGCACCTCAATAAGTTAGTAAAACATCTAGGTACCTATATATTAATACGTGAAGCAAAAACTTTGTACCTCTTTTTACGAAAATTGCGCGGACGGATGAGTATGAAATTTGGCATAGTTAAAGTCTATATGGAGACGGAGGGGCTAATCCTAATATTTTTATAAAATATGCATTAGAAATACATTAAATTAATGAAAAAACACTACACGCACACAACCATGCATTTTACACAAGCAGTCGAATCGCGTTCGTAGTAGGTAGGTATTTCGGCATTGTTCGGTTGACTTCGTAGAATGCTTCGTAACTATGGTTACATACATATGTATGTGGAGTAGGTGACTAAATAAAATGTGTTTTTATGGGTACTAAGTTATAGACAATAAAACTTTAATAAAGAAAATATAAATTTTAAATTTTAAAATCCTCCGACACATAATTAAGTTAATACCCATATTGAAGGAGTTGTGAAAAAAAGGTAATTCGCCATTTTGTGGTGGTGGCCATCTTGTATTTGAAATTTATCATAGTGTATAGTATTGTACTAGTCAAGCCCGTACTCATATTGAGGGAGTTGTATAAAAATATGTAATCCTCCATTTTGTGGCGGCGGCCATCTTGGACCAATTTTCATCAAACATAACTAAGAACACACAGTTTTATTTTTTTGTTTTAAAGGTTAATTAGTCGGGAACTAATTCACCTTTATAACAAAAAAAAAAATTAATATCGGTTTATCCGTTCGGGAGCTACGATGCCACACACACGCACGCACACGCACATGCACACGCACACGCACACGCACACGCACACGCACACGCACACGCACACGCACACGCACACGCACACGCACACGCACACGCACACGCACACGCACACGCACACGCACACGCACACGCACACGCACACGCACACGCACACGCACACGCACACGCACACGCACACGCACACGCACACGCACACACACACACACACACACACACAGAGAGACGCGTCAAACTTATAACACCCCATAATTTTTGCGTCGAAGGTTAATTAATTTTCCAATTTAAATAAATTACGGGCGTATTTCGACCACTTGGCGACCGAAGATTTGAAGAAACATAATAAATAAATTGAAATCATGTGGAATTTGATCACCCAGGTGATATCACCTGGGTGACCGAAGTGAAATAGTACATATCATTAAAACATAGGTACTATACATATCGACTGCACGGATGGCGTACTGGTTTAAGTGGTCGCCTCGACACTGCTACTACGCCAAGTGTTGTTGGTTCGAATCCCACACGAGTCAAAAATTTGTCTTATTCACAAATGGTTGTTCCAAGTCTGAATGTTCTTTGAGTCTGTTGTTTGAATGTCTGTAAAGCTCCCCGCGACACAGGATTTACGCCTAGAGCGGATTTTATCCTACCTACTTAAACATATTATGTATGTACTTATAATACAGCAAAAATGCAATGTTAGCTGTACTAATATTATAAAAAGGGGAAAACTTGATTTTTTGTTTGTAAGGATTTAAATCAAAAACTAACCAACCGATTTTAAAAAATATTTTACCATTAGAAAGCTATATTATCACTGAGTAACATAGGCTGTATTTGGTTTAAAAAAGAAAGGTAGATTTTATTTTTACCTGTGGAATGCATTGACTCATTCCCCTTCGCGGGGGCGGACGGAGGGCTAATGTCGGACTCACCGGGGTAAAAGAGAGAGATGGTAATGATGATAATAATGGACCTCCCGAAATACCGACTAAACCTACCACGGTGTGTGTACCTCGACAAAACCGCAATCGGCGGAGTCGCGCGAATCACTTTCACATGCGATCGTGACCCCGTCGAGGTTTCGGCCCGCCGCCGTATGAAACAGCAGGCCACTACACAACAGTCTAGACTTTGGTCACCACTAGATTTAAGCCCAGCTTTCCCCTCTTGTGGGGGGACGGACACACCACACAGAGGCGCGCTTGGGGAAAATCAAGGTACTGTAACCTAACCTCACCTAATTTTACGCGAGCGAAGCCGCGGGCAAATGCTAGTACATTGTCCATACCGAACATGGCATGTCATGCACTTGATATGTGGAGAACGTATACATTTTACCTACTCTGTTTTAATCAATACCAGGTATCTGACAATATCAAGTGCTTTCATTATATTATAACTAGGTGGCCCGCGCAACTTCGTTTGCGTCATAAGAGAATTTTAATCATTTTCCAACATTTTTAGGCGCTCCTATTGATCGTAGCGTAATGTTATGTAGCTTTTCCTCGATAAATAGGTTATCCAATACTAACATAAATTTTCAATTCGAACCAGTGGTTACTGAGATTAGCACGTTCAACCAAACCAACAAATAAACGAACAAACTCTTCAGCTTTATAATATTAATATAGATGAGTTCGATAAATTGAATTGATTATAAAGTACCCTTAGGCTGCCTGTCCATTGAAGCGGAGCGAGGCTGCGGAGCGAAGAAACGGAGAAATATTAACTAATAGGATTGCATACTGGAGACGAGCGGTGATTTTATGCAATCCTATTGGTTAATATTTATCTGATTCTTCGCTCCGCAGCCTCGCTCTGCTTCAATGGACAGGCAGCCTTAACACGTAAATGCATAGTACGCACGATATTGTTATTACCGCAGAACGATTATTATTAATGTTAATGCTTCAAGTAGTGGTGAAATCACAGTACTCATAGTGACGGTCAAAACAGTCTTACTACAATACCATACAGGTAAGTGTGTTGTTCCAAACGAATATTTGTTGTTTGAAATACATGACACGTCTTATTTAGAATGCTCTTAACCTCTCAACCAAGTTATCAAAAATACGAAAATACAGAAAAGTTATTCAAACAAAATGACTATCATTACAAAATTTAAGTTTTGAATAGTCTGGTTTAACACGGATGCCGGCTTCCTAGCGTTTGTTGAGAGGTTAATATAGCAAATTCTAATAAGATCACCTACCAAATAAATTATATAACCAATCTAAGGAATGGTACGTCACTACATAGTTGGTGATAGAGGGGTGGCTAGCATAGATACGCATACCATTAATGACCTAATCTCTGCATATGTATCCGTCAGTATATAGTTATATTTTTTAATTTTATGCTAATGTAGGTATCTAGCAAGGTTTTTTTCTTTGATTGCACGGATGGCGTCTTGGTTTAAGTGGTCGCCCCGCCACTACCACCGGGCCGAGTGTGATAAAAATTGGTGTGGTCCAGAAATAGTTGTTCCGGGTCCTGATGTTCTTTGTGCCCGTTGAATGAATGTTTATAAAGTCTCCCGCGACACAGGAATTATCCCTAGAGCGGGAGTAGTCATTTAAAAAACCAAAACAAGAGAAACAATATACCTACAGCATTGTTTTTAATATTTATGTCCAAATGTGACTATGAGAAGTAACAACTAGCTTTCAATTAAAGTTACAATTTATAAACTAGGGTATGCAAGGAGGCTGTCTCTGTATGGTTTTATTCCAAAGACCTGTTTAATAGTCTTACGCCTTTCTCTCCGAAGGAGTAGGCAGGAGTGCTTATAACCACATTTCGCCAACTTGTATATTTAGGTTCCATGAAATAGGTGGTAAGCCTATTGCCGTTTACTGCGTACACTCGCAGATGTCCAGCAGCTACTAAAAATTTCTGGACAAAAACTTAATAACAATTTGACCGACTTGGAGTTTGAACTCGAGATCTCATGTACAGCACTCGCATTCACAACCATTGCGCCACTAACGTACCTACTCAAATCATTAGGTACATTCGGTAGGAAATAAAGGTAAACATTCTGAGTAGTCTCGTATAACATTTATTTTCTTTGCATTCTGAACTGTGTCTATTGCCAGCATCTCAGCTGTCTTGTCGCTGTCTATTGTTGTAAAACGGAGACCTCAGAACAATAAAGCGGCTGTCTCTCTTACTATTATGTAGGTATTATTATAAAGTTTAGTCTTTGGTTTGCCTACGACACCAATAAGATATCTCAGTTCGAGCTAACGAACTTATACAGGGTGATTTTGAAATCGTGTAATTCCTTTTAACCACGCATTCTACTGGTGATATAGAATAACCCTGACCATATGTTTTCTTAATTAGAATAATGGTTTCGGCAGATTTAGAGTACATATTTTTTTCATGAAATGATTTCAAATAGTCATATTTTAACCACCTGACACAATCTTAATATTTTACTAATTTAAAAATAATAACATAACAATAACTGATGTCGTAAATAATAAGGGGCAATAAAAAGGACCGCCCGTTATTATTTACGACATTAATTATTAATATGTATTTTTATTTCAATTAGTAAAAAATTAAAATTGCCTCGGTTGGTTAACATATGACTATCTGACACCATTTCACGAAAAAAAACGGAACAATAATTTTTCAAAAAAATAATTCTAGTTAAATAAAAACATGGTCAGGGTTATTCTATATCACCAGTAGAATGCGTGGTTAAAAGGAATTACACGATTTCAAAATCACCCTGTATAAACCGTGGCTAAGATATCGAGTTAAAGTTGACCTCTAAATCAACTCGTTTACAAGACAGTGGTTATCCAGAAGATATTCGAAATTATATACTTATTATTATTTCGTAAATTCTGGATGGATCTAGGACTCTCTGGACGGTATTTAGGAAATAATATAACATGGTGGACCGCAATAGGCTTGCCCCTCAATTCTGTAGCACCTAAAATTAGTGGATGTAAGTAAGTATACATATTTTTATTGTTTATGATGGCTACGTAATTACGTAAATCCTTATTCTAAACAAAAAGAGTAGTAGCCGTGATTCTTCTAAAGTTTACATTGACGAACATGCTTTGAGGGTGTGATGAGAGATAATAAAACAAAAGGCAGTGTCAGAATATAGAAATGGGCAAGAAGTGTCGTGGGACATGGACCAAAACTTGTGCCGATCCACAACAGTTCTGAATCTCGATGTTCCTCGTGATACAGAGATCATCTCTAACTTTATATTATTAAGGCTATAATGTATATAGCCATATTAGCAATGCTTATAAATGCTGCGTATATCTGATTATCACAAAATAATACATATAAACATAATATATAATCTCATAAACTTTGAGTAAGTATATAACGAGTTCAATATTGTTGTAATAACGAATTTGACCCACGATAGCACTAGAGGTCATACTGTATCTCAGATCGTAGGAACATGAGACCTTATAATGCAATAAGTAGCAGCTACAATCGATATGTGATTATTCAATTCAACCAAATGCGAACCGCCGCCTGTCACAGTTCGCTCCAAAGCTCTGAAGTGATGCATCCGCGGCCAGGCGACTTACTTTTTTCTTTTTCAAGAGACGACTCTCGCATTATGAATAAAGTGAATGTCGCGGAGAAAATTACAATTTTGAAATTTAGACATGGATAAAAATAACACCGTTTTAGGATCTCCATAATTTTGACACTTGTAAGGGCCGTGCCCACAATACTTGGCGCAATAGCCAATCCTACAGCTCTATGCAGATAGTATCCGGCAGATAGGTGCCGTCTTTGTACGCCGCACCAATGTTGTTGGACTCCCTGACTGCTTGAACTGTTGATATGAGTCTCTGCGATCTCTCTGTCAGAAAACCGGCTAAGGCAATTGGATACACCGGCATTCACTACTTACAATCCGTTTCGTACGAAACGGATTGTAAGTAGTGACTACCCTAGTAGAAAGAAGGTAGCAAATGTTTAAAATACTTCACATAACTAGCGGCAAATGATTGACGATCGTAACCAACTCTGTGTATTCCAAAATGAGTGTTGAACGCTCCAAAAGCGATTAAAATCAAATCTTACCTGATGACTCCAGTCCGAGACATGTATCGCACGACTTTTAAAAGCAAACATTACTGATGGTTTGCCAAATAAACTAAATCGGACCACTAACTTACAATACATGTAACGTGGTCGACAGCGAACGGAAAAGGTGACGTAGGCGCGCCGACGTGCGTCTGATGCCGGCAAAACAATATACCCTTTACACTTTTATGACATTGTGAGTGACATCGCATTTCCACAAGTCGTTAGTATTAAAGAAGATTGGCTTTGTACCTAATTCAGTTAGTAAGGCGTACGTGACTATAATCTACAACAGGATAAGTATTTGCAATCATGTCATCAGCCGTATGACAGACTAGACTGCATTACAATCATGTGCCACTCATAACGGTCCTGTGATGAAATTATTATCTTCCTGCAGCGCCTATTTATGAAGTTACATAATGACAAAGTTGCTTACTGGCCAAAGTATTGGATGTTCCAATTTTAGTATTCCTACCTGTTTCTATATCCAGCATAAGAGACTATACAATAGCCTTTCAACAGGTATATTAGCTGACTTCTAACTACGGTTGATAAATTTCAACAGTATATAGGTTATAAACATAATAAGATTTTATTAGCTCCAGGAATTCAATACAAAGCTGCACGATAACTGATAAGCTTAAATATAAAATTATACCATGGAACCGACGAACCAGTATCAAATTCAGTAGCATAAAGTTAAATCTAGCTTAGCTGGCAATCTTTGTTTTGCTCTTGACTGTAGATGGTGTACAATAGAACTGAAACTGAACTTTGAACTGAGCGGACACGGATACGGAACTGTGTCGTCACTGATGTGTGTGAATGAACCTTAATATCTATTAAATATTACTTTTATTATAATTATCAAGTAAAAAATGCTTATGTAATTAAACTGAAATTAAGACGAACTATTTTGGCTAATAGAGATCTTGCATATCTCTATAAGCCAAAATAGTTCATACCTCAATGCGCAATTGGGCATATTTTCCTAACAAATGTGATAGACTCTTTAACGAATATTTTATAGCAGGAGATTGCAAGCTGGTATAATGACTTAATATTAGGTTTGGACGACTTGTTACCGTCGCGGATTACATTTATGTTCACTATCACTAGTATACTTTTAAAGTTATAGGGTCGAAATTTGAACGTTCTTTAAAATCGCGACAAATTCAACTCACACGCTTCCGCCGATGGACACCAGAAAGCGACAATACTTAAAGGGATTTACGAATATTCCCGCCAGTCACGCTACAGGCCACGAAATAAGCGCCGTGATACTTATTTGTGCTAGTTTTAATAATTGTTTCACTGAGTTAATTTGTACTTTCATGCATTTTTTGAACATTTAATATAGGTAATTACATCAGTGACCGTGCTTTAAACTCATAAATGCCTATACCCTGAGATACAAGTACTCTACAGTGACGCCTAACTCGCGAGCACAATCAAAATAAGTAGTGAAAACGAATAATAATAATAATAATAAACCCCTCTGGGACAGTCGTTATCTCATCATGAGACTAACGCGATATCGGAGGGCACAGTACACTAGCTTTAAAACTATCACCTTCGCCTTGTGATATAAACAAAAAATGTATCACCAGGTTAAATTAAAGCGCACAAACCGCAGGGCAGCTTGTGGCGGGCTGAATGTGAGTGGCGACACTGCGGTCCTGAATGCCTCAGAGAGTTGGTTAGGGCCTCGTCCCCGGCTTGCCGTTACTGGTTGGCTGGGGTGGAACTTCAAGAGCGCCCGTAGGACTCTCAACTCTGGCTTGCCTTGGTCGGCCGGTCAGAGGGGGGCCGCTAGAGCTATATGCTTGGGGGTAGAAGTGTCATTTTCAAGGGCATAACTACGGAGAAACCCGCTCCGGGTCTCCGTTGTCACGAGACCCGTGATGGTGAAACCGGCGCCGCACCGCTCGACACCCCTAGCCACTCGCACCGGTGTTGCCCTCTGCTGCTGGCTTGTATGCCTATAGTGGCTTATCAGGGGGCCCATCTAGTGAGTTGGCGAGTCACCGTCTGCCCATTGCATTGATGCTATTAGAGTATTCAGGGCAGACGCCGTTTTTCATGCATAGTTAGCAATATACCGGTCCACCAAACACCCATACATATAGCCCATATATTAGAATCCATACTTATCAATAGTCCTACGCCTGCTGCGGCTAGTGTCGCTGTAGGTGTTCCATCCCACCTTTGATTAAAACTCTCGAAGGGCCTCTTCACGTTGAACCCATGTCTCCGTGTAAGCCTCCCAAAGGGCCAGGTATTTTCTAATATAATATGTTAGAAAGTACCTGTGATAAGAGAAACATAATAATAATAATTATTATTATTATTTATTTGCTTAAACATGTGTACACATACAAAATTACAGTCGCATGCAAGGTGTTACAAATATATTTTGTTCCAACATGTTTGGCATCCATATTCGATGACATGCAAATATTCAATTAAAAAGATGTAAATTTACAATAATTAATATGAAAATTAATTTTAAATATGTATACAACGCAAAAAAATAAATTGAATCAATACATTTATGATGACAATTAATACATAAAAAAATAAAGAAATGTCACAATGTCTAAAAGTCAAAATAATATTTAAAATATCAAATGAACTACATTATAAAGAATTTCATAATAATTTATCCGATAGGAAGTCTGTGACATTATAATATGCGTTATCGATTACATACGATTTTAGTTCTGCTTTAAATGAAGGGTTTGTCATTTCTTTCTAGCTTTTAGGCAGTTTATTAAATATGACGGGTGCCATGCATAAGATACTTTTACGCACAAGTGCAGTTTTAGCAGGATATAGACATAACTTGCTATTGTCACGTCTGTTTCGGGGAAATAAATTAGACATTTTTGTAAATAAATTTGGGTTTGATTTAACAAATAAGATAACTTCCAGAATGTATAAAGATGGAATTGTTAATATTTTATACTTCTGAAAATAGGGTTTACAGCTATCCGTCATTTTTAATTTAAACATGGACTTCAGACATCTTTTTTGGACTTTAAATACAACATCTTTATCGGTAGAGTTACCCCAGAAGATTGCTTCGTATCTGAGGACAGATTCAACTAGTCCATAATAGGCGGTGAGGAGTGCATCAACGTTGATAGTCTGCGATAATTTAAATAATGCATACGCACTACTGCTTAATCTATTGCTTAGTATTTCTATATGTGCTTTCCAATTGAGTGATTTGTCTATTGTTAGTCCTAGGAACTCGGTCGAATCAACTGCGTCAATTTTGTTATTATTATATTTAATGTCAAGATTTGTGGATACCATACGTTGGCTAAAATTAATTATTAATGTCTTCTTAATATTTATTTTCAAATGATTACTATCCAGCCATTCAATAATTGTAGTTAACGCATTATTCACATCATTTTCGAAGGTATCACGACACTTATATACTACTGTAATAGGAAATAAAGGATGTGTTATAGCTTTCGGGAGGTTATTAATATAGGGGTTAAAGAGAAGCGGTCCCAGAACGCTATCCTGTGGTACTCCTCGATTGACACTACATGCCCTCGGTGAAAACACATTAACTACGTTTTTGGCGTTAAGGCTCGTAATTTCTGTTATATGTTTCCTGTTACCTAAATAAGACTCAAAGAGTTTTAAGATATTTCCTCGTATTCCATATGCGTCTAACTTTTTAAAGAGAATATTATGTTCGACATAGTCAAAAGCCTGTGTCATATCGCAGATAATTGAAGTGACAGGCGTTCTTTAAACCATGTTCCTCGCAACAATACTGAGAAAATCATACAAAGCCATATTTATCGTTTTATTTTCCCTGAAACCCTTTTGTTTATTGCATAATATTTTAATTTTTTCCAAGTATTTGTATAGCTCTTTATAATAGTGTTTTTCAAATATTTTAGAAAATATAGGTCATAGTGAAATAGGTCTATAATTTTCTATTTGTTCTCTATCCTGTTTTTTGTGCAATGGTTTAATAATCGATGTTTTAAGAGCATTAGGAAACACGCCTTCATGTATGCTTAGGTTTATAAAATAAGTTAAAGGACCACAAATTTCATTAGCAACTATTTTAACTACTTTTGTACAGACATCATCATAACCTACACTGTTTGTGTTTTTAAGTGAAAGGATTATCTTTAATACGTCATATGGCGAACACGGGGGCATGAACATAGAGTGCCTTTTAGTTATAATATGTTTTGTGACTGATGCACTTTCACTACGTTTTTGTTGAATTTTATCTATAAACTAATTGTTAAATAAATTTGCAATGTTTTGTGGATCAGTAATAATCTCATCATCTATTTTTAATTTATATATGCTATTATTGAGTACATTCCGTTTATTTTCACTTATTAATTGCCAAATAGTTTTAGACTTATTTTGGGATATCTTTATTTTATGATTATTCTGAGCTCATTTTGTCAAGTTAATAATTTTAAGTCTTTTGCTATATTCTATTATAGATTTTTTATTACGAAGTGTAGGTGTTGATCTATTTTGCCACAGTAGATAACGTTTCTTTGTGTGACGAAGTGCTGGTGACCTATGTATCTTGCAAACACATCATAGTGAACTCATTCTGCTAGTGCAATTTACGGAAACACTTGGGAAAATGCATAACGCGTTGCCTCGTAAGCTCGTTAATGCGTACCTACATACGCACAGGCAAGTCTTTTATGCACGCGGGTAAGTTCATTATATCATGGAAAATATGCCTCCCCACAGTCTTAGAGCGATACATATTGTTTACCGCTTTCAAGTAAGAAGACATCTACAATGTAAATAGTGCGACGTGAATACAGACGTAAACACGGTTAATATAGTGTTCTACAAAACCGATAAAAATGGCGTTCTTTTCGATAACAACACGAGTATTTTCATGTCATCTGTATAATTATTTTATTTACATCTATACCTGTAGGTATGTCAATAATCGTTTCGCCGTCAACGGCAAATATAAGTAGGTAATATCTAAGTTTCGCTGCAGGTTACAAGCACACAATAAGTAATAGTAATGGCACAGATAATACAATACTATACTAGTACAGATACTCAATCCCATACAAAAATCTTGGACACGCCTAACTCTGGCTATTCTACTTGCTATTTTAGTACCTATCTGTTTACACTAGATGGCAGCACAAAACTAGCGCCACTGCTGCCATCTACCCATCACAAGTACACAAGTTCCGAATCCTATTTGAAACCAGCTCATAAGAGACGGCGTTGTTTACCACGGATAGAACATAAAAGAGCCGACGCAAAATGTGCGCTACCTTTAAAATAAAAGTTATCTATCTATAGTGTTGTGTGCCGGAATGCGTACGATCACACTTTGGTGATTCTCATTTATTCGGTCGGATTTTCGTGAATATAACGTGTTGCTGTCAAAATTTGAACTCTATACTATAATTTTTTTAAATGTGTTTTATAAAGTATTAATAATACAATATATTTAATTATGTACGTATATATTCTATACGGACAATGAACTATATTGTATAGAATTCTACTTGGGCAGTTAGTTATCTATAATTCGTTATAATTGTAAATATAAAATAACATAAAATATCGTACTCAGATTTATGAAATCAACTGTACAATGCCTAATATTTAGTCTCTGTTGAAATTTACTGAGTCACGACAATTTATAAAATACATCACATAGATTATTATGAATTTAACTATCGTAAATCAATATAAATATAAACCAGCAATTTTTTTTAAAAGACGCTTTGCCGTTGCGCTACGCCATACTTGAAATCAAATCACACGCACGCGCGACTGCGCGAGTATCGCCCGGCGCGCGGCGCGACGGCGAGGCGGCGTTACTCCGGTCAGCTTCGTGAATTTTCGTGTATCATATCGTGTATTTGAGCGCTGCCGGTTGCCGCGGCGTATTTTCAATACAGAATCGAAGTCTCGAAACGTAACTGAAGTTTTATTATGAAATATTAATTATCTGGACCTGCATAATACTTTAACAGAAGTCAAAACTATTAATATAATTATTGACATAGGTACCTCCTATAAAAACAATGTACCTATTAATAGTTTAAAAAACAACTGAGTTAGTACTTTGGTATGCTTTATGCTTATTAGTCATGGCCCTATTAATTATTTATTTCCCTACAAATCTAAAGTCAAGTAACAAAACAATAGATGGGTACCTACATTATTATACCATGATAAATGCGATATTACTAATCCTAAAACTCATGCTTTAGTATGATTTGTTTAAATATTCCTGTCTAATTAATAATTATAAGGATAATATATGGCGACAACGACGTCCAAGGAATATTTATCTCATGTAATATTACTATGACATCCGAATATTTATTACAATGTCAACCAAACCAGATATGAACACATTAACTAAGGAGTAACTAGGTAAAAAATTATGAGTGTGATATGATGAGTGAGTGATGTGAGTAAAATAGTAAATGATAATATTCGAAACGAAATGTGATATCATAATATCGTCCCGTGACATCGACAACAGGAAGAAGCTAACCGAGACCAATTTTCAAAATATTATTCCAAATTGATTTTTTTCGAAGTAAAATAAATAGCAAACGTCGTTTCATACTTGGCCTTGTAGCGCGGGGGTGGGCGGATCTTACCCTGCTTATTTCCGCGCCCGCACCAGCGCGTGCGATGAGTGCAATTCTGTCCCAAAATATTTCGTTTTATTGTTGTAGGAGACTCCGATTGTACATTAACTAAGACATTATCTGACTCTCAGACTATTATTAACTACTTAATATAATGCTAGTTAACGGGTCTTACTCGCGATAACCATCAGTACCATCTCGCTTTTTTACCAGGATTGACTGGAACGATCTGAATATGGAAATTCCTTTAGTTTACTTTGTACGATTTGCATTAAGGCTGAGCCTATTAGATGAACGGTCGACAGTACGGTTCGGGTCTTATAGCCTAATTTTTAAATCACCCACGATTACTCGAGTGCGGCGTAAGGCCTTGATATAATAATTCGAGAATCACTCAGTACCGCAATTAAAAACTATCAATAGCAATACTGTTAAAATTTACGATGAAAATACGTTACACGTATCAACGTACATTGTACTTGAAATAAGCTATTTATCGAATGAACTGCATAAACTGAAAGCGCACTATAAAATTTAAAATTTCGCGGCCTATCATTTCATCGTAATATTTAAGACAATCGTCTGGTCAAATTCGAAACAATTTAGGAATGCTATAATCCGTTAATAACTTCGGCAAATAACATTTGTTCTGTACTATTTATCATAGCACTACCTACGTCCGTTATAAAAAAATAAATTATTACGCAATAAGTAACACTGAAAACAGAAATACTAGACTTAAGTGCATTAATTTAATTACGCTTGGTATGTAGGTAGATACGCAACGTATCCTAATCAATATTACAAACGCGATTGTGAGTTAGTTTGTTTGTTACACTTTCACGCCTTAACTACTCAACCGATCATCACGAAATTTCGCACACACGCTGTGTCAGAGGAATAGAAAAGGACATGGGGTACCTTTTATCCAAGACTATAATTTTTTTTCCATTTCATTCTGTGACCTGTATTACACTTTGTGCGAAGTTTGATTTAAATAACGATAGTATGTATAATATCTGAGTGATATCATGGATAATATTGAAAACAGCCCTTTCAATCGCAGTGCGAAAACATCACGCTGCCCTCCCAGCACTCCTCAACCGCAAGATCATGCCGCTGATCATACCGTGGAAGCCCTAACCAACAGTAACATTATATTTTGGATGTCCTCAATTGAAAAATGCCTGAATGAGGTATGTATTATTGCTGCAGAGAGGAAGCATAATTTTGACCAAAAGTTTAAGATTAACACCTTAGCGTGGTTTTTCAAATGGCAGTTCATTATCAGTCGTTAAAACAAAATGCTATAATGATAAGTACCTCTTACGATACCTTAAAAAAAACAAGAGTTGACGGAATGCTTGAATCACTTTAAAAATTCGATTAAGGATACCATAGAGAAAAGCTGTACGAAACCAGTTGTAGAAAATGTGTTCTTTGCTGATATGGTGAAATCTAGCCAAATATTCCATTGCACCCTAAAAATTTAAGCTCTATCGCAATTTATCCGAGTGATAAATTAAAATCTAGTGATGGCACAAAATTATTGGTCCAGAAGATTATATGTCCTTAGCAGATGAATGTGACGGAGTTGTCATTATAAGCACTGAAACAAAGGACGATACTAAAAAGTTGAGGAAATCAGCCCAACTGAGTAGTATCGGACTGAAGATAGAGGACACAATCAAAAGAAGACCATAGATAATAATTTTAGGAGAACCATCTGCCCTTAGCGATAAAGAAGTTTACGATGGCATATATGAGCAAAATATAGTTGACAAGCTCCCTAATCTAAACCGTGAAACATTTTGTCCATTTTATTTCAATTAGAATGAGTGAGTGTTGAGAAAGTAAGACTTACGAGTGCATTCAAACTGGTGCGTCGTGCATTTTATAGCAAATCGATGCGTAAAGTAACTGACTTATATCGTTTTACACAAATTACGTTGCATTTGTTGCGACGATTAATATCTTGTAATATGATTAATTTATTCATAACTTAATTTATTACACTTTTGAGGAGGTATTTTATGTACCATATTTATTTAACTTTAGTATCTATTCTATCTGCACCCTAAACAATGAATTGCGGCGATAGCATTTTTGTTATACATTCGTCAGGGGCAAATTCGTATTTAATATTTAAAACAATACCAGGCTTTATTTTTTACTAACTATAAATTAAATAAATATGTTCTTTGTATTTTTAAAACATATATAAGAATATTTTTCTATCTTGAAATAGGTATATGGGTGATTCTTTGCAACACAGTTTTGACATGTTTTTGCCTGAAGAACATATATCTATATATACTCCAATTTGAACATCGATTTTAGGTGTTATAGTTAATGTAAATGTCTATAGAGGCCTAGTGTAATTAATTTAGATTACTTAAAGCAAACAATAATTAAGTCTGCAGAAAACAGTCAAAACTAATTAATCTGGTACACACCAGGGGACACCCCCATGCCGCTTTTTGTTAAATTATTATATATTCTGCGATCTTAATAAAGCAATATATAAAATAAATGCGTTACATCGATATTTAAGTATATGTTTCTTTATATTTTATAATTTATATTTTAAATATTTCTATATATTCGTAATTACACAACTTAAAAAAATGTCGCCGTTTAAAATAATAATTCAGCTGGCGCAATTTGGTTACGCCGGCATTCAAAGAAAAGAAATAAAAATTGATAGAATAACATCGAGTCCTGATTGGCCACGTCAATCAGCGCAACCGTGTCGTGCAGAATACTCGGGCGCAGTTGGAATTTTTCGAAAAAGCACGTTTGAAAGCTGTGATCTGGTCGGGTCGATTAACCTTTTCGCTATCTCTCTATAAAGAGCACGAGCACTGGGACCCCATGACCCTAGCGTTTCGACCCCAAACGGCTCAAAAACATAATCCCCTGCCAGGTTTTTGTATTTGCGCCGTTTGAGAGTCTCCGCGGATGCAGCAGCAGCACCAGCACAACCCGCCGTACTGGGAAGATGTGATGGCGCAAGGGTGTCTACATACGTTGCGTCCCACACCAAGGGCCTACCCATCTTCCAAGGCATCAATGACATACCGTCCGGTCTCTTCCCATCGTCACGTGCGAAACCATTAGGTTCAAGATGAGCTGGCACGCCGGCGGCGACAAGAGCACGACGAATAATGTCATTAAGGTTGGCGTGCCGCGAAAAACGACCGGCACTCCTGCTACATGATAGGCCATGGTGACGGCTTCACCACAGTGACATCGATGCGGAGAAACACATGGAGCACCTAAACGAAGGCAAGAAGCGATGCGGAACGTTGTGTCGTCCAACATAGTACCTATGTTGGACGATGGGAGTGCTTGGAGCCAAAGACCCGATTCCTGCTCCCCCATACCTAATAAACGGGCACGCTCAGCAACATTAGGAGATGTGTTCATGAGATGTTCTCTCACCATGTTGCAGAGCGGCCCGTCCCACCGACTCTGAGAGAATAGATCGGATGGCAAATCAGAGCTTGGATAGATCATTTTCCAAGCGTTCACTGCGTCGGACTTGCACGACACTTCAGAATTAACCAGTGTGGGAGCTAAAATTTTCCTGGTAATTTCTTCAGTGCAATGGACCGAAGACAGGAACGCCGGTAAACTGACATCACTAATTTTGCGAACGCCGAGGCCACCCAAGCGAGTTCGCTTGGGTGGCCTCGGCCAGCCTACCAGTTGGTAGGGTTGCCTGGAGCCACACTCGGTCGCTCATGGCCAAATTTAAAATTTTGCTAAGTGTATGCCGAATAGTATTGTCAATTTTATCCAAAAGTATTAAATGCTTCCAAAATCGAGAGGATCGGAGGGCATGTGTGAATTTATGAACGAAGAAGCAATAACGAATTATTGTATAAGCCGAATAAATATTAATTTTGAGTAGTCGGTCTGAAATTTCCTAAACATTTTGGATCTTCTCATCTATGAACGACTCGAATGCCTCCTCCAATACCCTACAAGGCAAAAAGAAACTCTTTCAATAATTTTTATGTGTGGAGCCAAAGAAGTGAATTTTGATAAAGCCAAAGATTTATCTACTTAACGTTAATAAAAATTTCACATTTGTTTGAATTTAATTCTAAACCAATTGCATTAAATTTATTTTTAAAATAAAATTCATTATTATTATTAGTTGAGCAGCGATAGGTCAGTGGGGAGACCAACAGACTGCAATGCAGAGGATCTCGGGTTCGAACCCACGTCGCGCACCTCTGACTTTCGGAAGTTATATGACTTTTCGAAATTATGTGCATATTGATTGACAATTATCGTCTGCTCCGTGCCTCGAAGAGCACATAAAGCCGTCGGTCTCGACTGCCATGAACATCTATGGCAGTCGTTATTGGGGAAGTCGACACAAAAAATCCCACTGGATCGAAGTTTCGCCGGTCTGTACTGACTGGCGCCCTCACATAAGATAACATTATTAGTTTATAAAATATGCTTCTTTATTACGTATTTACAAAAAAGAATACTGATTTCATAAGATTCCCATTATGTTTTAAGAAAAGTTTATTTTAGAAAGTTTAATTTACTATGGTGGCTATTTATAAACAATAAAATATTGTTATATTTTTCAAATCAAACTCCACTTACAAATTCCTTGTAGTTAACTAAATTCTCACTATTTTATTGTATCTGTACGGAACTTGTATCAATAAACACCTTAGTATTTTCAAAATGTACCAAATTACACAACAGTTTGTATCATTAGATCATTACTCACATTTTATCTTAAATACGATACAAGTGTATAAAGATTCAAATTCAATTTAACACGAATTTCTGGTTGTAATGTAAATTTGAATTTTTAATATACAAATGAAGTAGGTATATTTATTTTACACCATTTTGTTTTATTATGAACTTAACGTATAAACCTCCAAAAATACGAATCATAGATCTTTTAACACCAAACCAATATACGAAGTGTAAAATGTTTCATGTAATTTTAAATTAATTGACACACAAAACGACGTTCATATTCGTTGTACTAACTGATACAACTTGATTTATTTTTAAATAATAAAGGAACTATATAAATTAATGCATTTTTTCTTACATTGAAACATGTTCAAAGATAATGTTTATCAATGAAATTAATCAGTTTCTATTTTAGTGAAGTAGAAAAAGAGAACGAATTTTTTAAAACTTCAACATTAATTATCTCAAAGTCATGATTTTCAAGTTATATCACTTTTCACTGAACGTACTGAATTATTATACACACAATAGGTAGGCACACATTTTAAGGTGAGCTGTCTTATCTTATTCATTGGTTTTACTTATTATTTCTTCCTAAATAATTTTAGTAAAGATTTATTTTGAACTAGCGGTCGCCTAGTGCTCGAAATTCGACCAATGTTTGCCTGTAAGATAATGCTGATTATGTATGTCATTAATTATATTGATATATGTAACCATAGTTACGCGCTTCAACTGCGTCAGTCAAATGCATGGTTGTGTGCATTTATTGCTTTTTCATAAATTTGTGTGTGTGTGAAATGTGTTTATAACGCATATTTTATATAAATATTAGGATTCGCCCCTGCTTCTTCATATAAACTTTAACTGTGCCAAATTTCATACTCCTCCCTCCGCGCAATTTTCCTGAAAAGGGGTACAAAGTTTTTGCTTCACGTATTAATATACAGGGTGATTTTGAAATCGTGTAATTCCTTTTAACCACGCATTCTACTGGTGATATAGAATAGCCCTGACCATATTTTTTCTTAATTAAAATAATGGTTTCGGCAAAATTAGAGTACAGATTTTTTTCATGAAATGATTTCATATAGTCATATTTTAACCACCTGACACAATCTTAATATTTTTTTAATTTAAAAATAATAACATAACAATAACTGATGTCGTAAATAATAAGGGGCAATAAAAAGGACCGCCCGTTATTAGTTACGACATTAATTATTAATATGATTTTTTATTTTAATTAGTAAAAAATTAAAATTGCCTCGGTTGGTTAACATATGACTATCTGACACCATTTCACGAAAAAAACGGAATAATAATTTTTCAAAAAAAATTAATATGATTAAATAAAAATATGGTCAGGGTTATTCTATATCACCAGTAGAATGCGTGGTTAAAAGGAATTACACGATTTCAAAATCACCCTGTATAGAACGGCGATGTCGAACGTACCATATTGTAGTTATGATGATATTCACACTGCAATCGTAATAAGTGAAGTCTCTTTGAGAGTAATTAAAATAACTAGGAAAAGAAATGTTACTTGTTAAACAACGATGTCGAAATTATTGTTGTTTGCTATTAAAGTAGGTATATGAACAACCTATCGCACTATGAAAGATCTTAAAGACTGCTAGATTAATAGTAAGCTATTTGTGTTCACAATATTAATGAATGCATTCCAAAAAGACAATAATTGTTAATTACACCCTAATAAAGGGCGTGGCTATGTTTCCAACCCTTTAGATGCGATTATATGTACCTTTGGCAATTTAGAGTACCGTAGTCTCATCACGTTTTATAGATAATTTCAAACACCGCCTGCATATTATCATATCCTAGTATTTTAGTCGGTGTTGTATTGAACGATACGACGTCTTATATTGAATCTAACTTTAAAATACTAGATTATTAAAAAACAGTCCGATTTAAATTTAATATTGCACACTGACTGTTAAACATTATTTTAGCGCTACATCTCATTGTCACCATTTTGTAGTTTTTAGTTTTAAGTATACCCACCACTATCAACTTATACCTGTAATGTATTATGTATTTGTTTTATGGCTTATTGCCGTGCGCTTCACAGCTCAGTATTATTTTCTGTTGTTAGTGAACCGATTTTTTTGTTGTATTCTTTTGTTATCATTGTTAACAAAAGAATACAACAAAAAAATCGGTTACTAAAATCTGTTAACTAGTTTTAGTGTAAACAATAACAGACAACAATAGATTTGGAGCGCAGGGGAATAAGCCTGTTTACCTCGTGGTAAACGGTGTGGATGTCACAATTACTTACAAAGTTTAGAAACATACAATTTTAAAATTTGTTATTGTAGCGCAATATTCATTATTTACATGACTTCGCAAAATAAGTGTGTCACGAGTGAATAGTACTTTTTATGTGCATAAACTTAAATAATGCATAGAAATAATTGAAAGTGTTGAAAAATGTCGAACTCAAGCCCATTCGGGTGCAGCCAACTAATCAGAAGAAGCCCTCCATCATCACCAATGCCGCCACCTTGTCCTGATGAAAATCCGTCCGAACCCACTGCTGAAGTGCCGCTTGAAGTAATTGCTACAGCAGAAATACAGAGATGGTTAAAGGTGATAGATACATATGTGAGTGAGGTATCTACAATTTCTGCAGAAAGCAAGATGAACTTAGAATTAAAGACTCGTGTTTCGACTCTGTGCCGTAAAGTCAACAGTGCAGCTTCTGAGATGGCTATACACTATCAGTCGTTGAAACAAAAGGCCATACAAGCACACTCCACCATTCAGCACTTGAAAGAGACCCAAAATATAAGCAATGCTCTTAAGGACATCAAAAAAGCCGTGGAAGGAAATTCTAGCTCGACGCAAAACACATCGTTTGCAAACATGGTAAAAAGAGGAGGTAATAGTTTTGTACGCCCTAACAACACACGCGCAGTAACAACCTATCTCACGGACAAAAATAAAAGCAGCGACGACACCAAAGCTTTGATCCAGAAGATCATTTCACCAGAGGAATTGAAATTACATGTGCGTGGCGTCAGAAAAACCAGAAATGGTGGTGTTGTCATCAGCACCGAAAACAAAGACGATGTTGAGAAGCTCAAAACCTCTGCCCAACTACTATCATCAGGCCTCACTGTCGAAGAACGTGCCAAGCGTCGTCCTAGAATAGTCGTCATCGGTGTCCCCACTGCATTAAGTGACAAAGAGGTCTTTGAATGCATTTTTGAGCAAAACTTAGCTCAAAAGTTTGCTGACAAAACACGCGAGTCCTTCATAGCCTCCACAAAACGTAGCCACAAGTCTGGTACGAAGAATACTTCGACGTGTAATTATATACTAGAAGTGCCAGCTGCCATTAGAAAAGCCCTTATCAACCAGGGGAGAGTTTTTATCAACTGGACGTCATGCCCGGTAAGGGACTTTACCCTTGTCACAAGATGTTACAACTGCCAACAGTACGGACACGCAGCGAAATTCTGTCGAGAATCAAGCCTTACTTGTAGTCACTGCGGTGAAACTGGACACACCGTGAAAGAATGCAGTCAGAAAACAGCTCCACCGACTTGCGCTACGTGTGAGAAGTTTGAAAAGCCCAATGATCACCAAACTGGACACGATAGCTGCCCAGCTTGGCAGTATGCTGAAGACAGGTACCTCAACTCCATTGATTATGAAGGCGCCTAAGAGTGCCGTCAATTAAAGGTACCGGCACATACTTACTAGTCATGGCGAATGAGTTACTTAGTGATCTAGACGATTTTTATATATCAGACTCTAAAGTGTGTAAAGTTGAAGACTGTAAGAGTTCATTGCCATTCTATGATAAAAGCATCACTATTGTGACACAAAATATTCGTAGTATCTATAAAAACTTTTACGAACTAGAAATATTGTTGCATACTATTGATATAAATTGCGATATAATAGTGTTATCAGAATGTTGGTTATCAAAAAGATCGGTTAGTCTTCCACCTTTAGATGGATACAGATCGTATTGTAGTGATTATACGTTTAATCAAAACGATGGCCTAGTCGTATACATTAAAAACCATTTAAAATCTGTTATAGAGAAACCGCAGATTCACGAATGTAACTGTTTGCTAATTAAAATCAATAATGATACAGCCATCTTGTCAATATACAGGCCACCATCACTAAATATAGCTAAGTTTCTCAGTTCACTTGACCTAGCACTAAGCAATTTATCGTCATATAAAAATATAATATATAAAATATATATAATCCCAGTACACAAATCTGGCGACAAAAGGCTTGTAAACAATTACAGGCCCATTTCTATCTTGTCACCATTGTCTAAAGTCTTGGAAAAAGTTATAAATAGCAGATTAGTTAAATACCTTGAATCAAACAATATACTTTCAGATAGGCAGTTCGGTTTTAGACCACATAGATCAACCAGTCAGGCAGTTCACCTATTGACTGATCAGATAGCGTATAATCTGGACAATGGAATGCATTCTCTCGGGATCTTCCTAGACCTTACAAAAGCTTTCGACTCTGTCAATATCCATTCTCCTAAAAAAGCTTGAAAATGTGGGAATTAGAGGCACACAATTAAAATTATTTACTAACTACCTTAACGACCGGTCTCAGTGCGTAAAAATCGGTGAAAATCTCAGCGCAGACATCAATAGGAGTTACACTTTTTCAGATCTACATAAATGATTTATGTAACTTAGATCTCCGCAATGGTATCATTGGGTCTTATGCGGACAATACAGCGCTGTTATTCACGGGGAAAACTCTCACTGAGGTAGAAAACTACGCCCAACTTGGGTTTAATATGGTTAGTGATTGGCTATTTGAAAATTTACTAACACTAAATACCGAAGAAACTAAATTTATCCACTTCTCCATGCGTAATAATATCACACATGAATCACCTAACAACATATTATTTGCTCATAACAATAAATGTCGTTTACCTGCTGACGCTGCATGCACCTGTCCTACTTTGGAATCTACACACTGCATCAAATACCTTGGCATAACGCTTGACGATAACCTTAATTTTCGCAATTACATCGATTTATTGTGTAAGCGAGTACGTAAATTAATATATATTTTTAAAACCATTCGTGGCGCTGTTAATTTTAATTTACTAAGACAAGTATACCGATCACTATGCCAATCAATAATTTCGTACTGTATTACTTCATGGGGTGGAACATCGAAGACGATTTTATTACCACTAGAACGCGCTCAAAGGGCTATTTTAAAAGTGGCCACCTTCCGACCTTTCATATTTTCAACCCATAAATTGTATCAGTCCACTAATGTCCTGTCTGTTCGCCAATTGTTTATCCTACACACTATACTAAAACAGCACGCTCTACTTCCTTTTAGACAACTCCCTCCGGACAAGAGACGAAAAGATTTAGTCTGTACCAAATATCATGGGAAGCATGCTTTTGTAAACAGATTTTTCTTATTCTTAGGCCCTTTTTTATACAATAAATTTAACAAGATATTAGATATTTATAATTTAAGATATAAACAATGTAATGTAATCGTTACTAAGCACTTACAAACACTGACCTACATCGATACGGAAAATTTGCTTATTGTTGTAAAATAGCTGTCAGTCAACACAAATTGTAATAAGTAGACTCAGATTCTTTTTATGTAGGTATTAATGCTTACTAATATTATATAACTTATTGTTAATTTTAATTGCATCTTAATAAATACTTTTATGTAGGGAATTAGCCTGAAACACAGGTCTAAACCTAGTTCAGGCATTCACAAAACCTAGTTTGAAACTATATAAAAATAATGAACCTAAGATACGAAAATAAATAAATGTGATTTTCTTTTTTCTAAATTAAGCATAGCTATAATTTCTAGTAGCATTAAATTATGTATCCGATTATTTTATAATGAGAATGTATATTATTATTGAATAAATATATTATTATTATGTTTCTCTTATCACAGGTACTTTCTAACATATTATATTAGAAAATACCTGGCTCTTTGGGAGGCTTACACGGAGACATGGGTCCAACGTGAAGAGGCCCGTCGAGAGTTTTAATCAAAGGTGTGATGGAACACCTACAGCGGCACTAGCCGCAGCAGGCGTAGGACTATTGCTACGTATGAATTCTAATATATGGGCTATAGGTATGGGTGTTTGGTGGACCGGTATATTGCTAACTATGGATGAAAAACGGCGTCTGCCCTGAATACTCTAATAACATCAATGCAATGGGCAGACGGTGACTCGCCAACTCACTAGATGGACCCCCTGATAAGCCACTATAGGCATACAAGCCAGCAGCAGAGGGCAACACCGGTGCGAGTGGCTAGGGGTGTCGAGCGGTGCGGCGCCGGTTTCACCATCACGGGTCTCGTGACAACGGAAACCCGGAGCGGGTTTCCCCGTAGTTATGCCCTTGAAAATGGCACTTCCACCCCCAAGCATATAGCTCTAGCGGCCCCCCTCTGACCGGCCGACCAAGGCAAGCCAGAGTTGAGAGTCCAACGGGCGCTCTTGAAGTTCCACCCCAGCCAATCAGTAATGGCAAGCCCGGGACGAGGCCCTAACCAACTCTCTGAGGCATTCAGGACCGCAGTGTCGCCACTCACATTCAGCCCGCCACAAGCTGCCCTGCGGTTTGTGCGCTTTAATTTAACCTGGTGATACATTTTTTGTTTATATCACAAGGCGAAGGTGATAGTTTAAAAGCTAGTGTACTGTGCCCTCCGAAATCGCGTTAGTCTCATGATGAGATAACGACTGTCCCAGAGGGGTTATATTATTATTATTATTATAGTTTACCCAATAAAGAGAAAGAAAGAAAGAAAAAATACTACATACGTACACAGTCTCACGCTTTTATCTTTGAAGGGGTAGGTAGATTTGTATTTCGCGAACTATGATTTAAGATGCCTCGTAATGGAGGTAAGCCTTTTACTGTCTACTGGATAAAATTCCATTCTCCAAGCTACTACTAAAAAAATATTTAAATAAAACAATTTGCCCGACATAGGAGTCGAACGCGAAACCTCTTGCACGGCATTCGCATCTAGTAGAACTGCATCAACTAGGTATTATAATAATTGATAATATTAATATCAGATCTGTATTAAACTGTCCTACTAGTGGGTACGGGCGTCTTCTCAGTGTTCACTTTTACAACTAGCGATAATTAAGTATTTATTAATCCGCACATAACAGTCAGAGTAGCGCGCTTTGGCATCGAACTCAATCAAACCCTTTGATTTCTATATTGCTTATGCGAGACCTCTGTTCGCTTTCGCGTTGGAGCATTTCCCGATGATCGCATCGCTTCTGTAAAACGGAGATCTCTTCTTTCGTAGATTTAAGGGAAGTTATTTCCAACGCCACGCTCGATACTCTATTAGTTAAGATTTACACTGAATGATGCATGAACTCTACGGAGGATTTCAACTTTGAGAATCCCGCTAAAGAAATTGGCGTGCTAAACTTGAAAATAAAATGAAATAAGAATAGGTAATAAGTAACGGCGTAAATAATTAACCAGTATGTTTAACTCTGATACTGATAACTGCCTATATAAAATTAGGCATGCCGTGGACTAGGTTTTTCAATCTACTTGAAGAATTCTTTCCCAAGTAGAGATTTAAATCCTCCAACACGGTTTTTAATTAATGGAGGTCCTAACTGGAGTTAGCAGTTAGTCTAACATTACTCTTAAGCATGTTCCTCACATGCTCAATGGTATTTATTCAAGAACTTCTTGCTGAATACTAAATTTCCGCATTTTGATCTCTGAACTGTACTTATCTATGGAACGAGCTGTGTCTGGTCGAGTATTGTCTTGCAGCCAAAGGAATTACTCGTTTCCGATGAAAAATAAATCTAGCAAACTATGTATTGTTAAAAACTACATTATAGGACAGCTTTTATTGCAGTTTTACTGATACCTATCTGAATTATATATTATATATTATGGAACACTCTGTACGCGAATCCGATAATTGGAAGCATGGAAAATTTTGCGAAAGGGACATTCTGCGAAAGGGACATTTTAATAAAAGGCATTCTAAGAAAAGGACCTTCTCAGAAAGGGCCGCATTGCTACCTGTCATTGTGCGACTAAGCTATGTTTATTGCATACATTGGACATTATTAATATTACGAACCGAGTTTAATTTCAAATTAATGCAATTTGGTACGACACGCGGTAATTATCATTGCAGATAGCAATGATAATTTAATATCCGTTACAAACTATTCAACAGCACGGACACGGGCCTCTTCTTAGGCCTTTAAGGATTAGGTCATTTAGAGGTTGAGGATAGTGACGGGTATAGTAACACGTAGACTCCAGATTTTAGAATGTATACAGGTGGCCTAAAAGTCGTGGATCAAACGCAACTAGAGATTAGATGGGGTCATAAGCTGCAAAAAGTTGTTCTACGGGAGATCTTTAAGGTCAACCCCTGCAGAGTTATAATTTATTTTGTGTTTTACGAGAAAATTGCCTTTTTTAACTAATTCTTATTAAAATTGGAAAAAATCTATATACTGTATCTTTTTTATAATTTTCACTAGATTGGTACCGATGAGTCCTTGCGTTAGACATGCTATTTATGGTTGTTTATTAGGTGTGTTGAAGATAATATTCAGTTTTACGTGTTTTTTTTCTCAAATCATAACCTTTTATTTACTTCGGACCCCACTGTGAAAAAAAATACTCTACCGAAAAGTGACCCTGTATTACAAGTATTGGCGCATTTAATAAGGATTCTGAAAAGGTATTACACATGGCCATGAGTGGCTCTAATATCTTTCTAGGACGATAAAACAAAACGACGATTGTGAAATAATTGTTTTATTAAAGCAAAACATTTTACAATAAATGCTCAAAATGCCTGCCTCTGACTATAATACATAATCTGCACCGTCTAATAAAATTCCTACGTAACCTACGTAATGCACCTCTGTTGTTAGTAACTTGTACCCTAGCAAATTCGAGCTTTTGTCGTAGTTCTTGTTCGCTATTGTTCTCTCCTTGGTGAACTATTTCTTTAAAATAGCCCCAAAGAAAAAATCCCATGGCCACGCAATAGGTCCGCCTCGACCAATCCACCGGTTGGGGAAGCGCTTGTTCAAATGATCTCTAACTCCTCGAGTGTAGTGAGGCGGGGCGCCATCATGTTGCTGCCACATTTCTGCTATTCTTTCTTCTGGAACTTCAGCTTCGTTAAGAATTGGTTTAAATTATTTTGCAATAAATTTAAATACTGAGCACCATTCAGCCTTGCTGGCATTTCATGCAGCACCAACTGCTGGCCAATTGTTTGAATAATTATATACAATTAGCAGTGAACAGAACCATATAAAATGTCTGAGTGCTCGATAGATGGCGTAAGGATCGAGTTAGATCGCGATATGGTTTCGTTCACACGCGGGGTATATAAGGATCGGGATTTTTTATTGTCAGTGCGAATTTTGTGACATCAAGTGTACAATTCGTCAAAGTGCCATCTAGTGGAGGAATATACGTTTCAAAACCAAGTGGCGTATTTATTTATCTCTCGTCGCCGAACCCCTATCGTGTTCACCAATTATACCAGCCCACATGTTTATACCAAACAGATGCTGGAATCGATCATTCGGATCGATCATGGAATCGATCGCCCTTGCTACGAATAATCGTCCTTGAAAGATATCAAAGCCACGCATAGCCATGTGTAATACCTTTTAATCCCCATTAAATGCGCCAAAACTTGTAATACAGAGTCACTTTTCGGTAGAGTATTTTTTTTCACAGTGGGGTCCGAAATAAATAAAAAGTTATGATTGGAGAAAAATTCGTAAAACTGAATATCGAGGGTTTACTGCGAAAAGCAGATAACCGAGTGCAATCAAGTTAGTTTTGAGTTATTGCGTTTTAAAAGTGCATACATAATAAAAACGTTGTAATTGTAGTAGGCCTCAGATACTTTAGTAGTCACAAATTAGGTAATTTGATAAAGATTTTATTTTTGTGCAGTCTAAATAAATACGTGTGATAGAAGTGCATAAAATAAGCATGTTCACGAGTGAGGTCGTACAGTTAGTCGGTTTTACATGAATATTTCTAAAATGCGCTAGACGCAAGATTATTGATGTTTCAAGCGATTTATGTTGGAAATAAGATAGCTCCGATAAAGTAATGCATCTTGCAAGGAATAAACAATCCTAAACGAGGGAACTTATGGCTTACTGTGACATAGAAAAAAGTTAGCTGTTTTCACCTGTAAACATTATTTATTGGCTTTTAAGAAATATTATCAAAAGTAGAAAGTGTTAAATGCACAATGTATTACATGGTTTTATCACTATTATAATCAGTTTTTATAAATCTTTATTATTCATCTTCACTACTTTTAACCTCATCAATAGCTGGTTCAGGTAATTTGTCAACGACCTGGTTGTCTGTTTTTAAGTTCTCATATCAACCGTGAAGCTCCTCAGGTATAATTAGTTTATTACAGAGAGTAATTAAATCTTTATTTTTGGTCTAGCTTATTTCCAGCTGTTCCTTGATAGAGACGATGAATCTTATCGAAGCTCTAAAACAATAGAATTGTCGCTCATATCATAGCTGAAAAATATTTTTCTGTCTTCTCTCTTCAGTTACCTTATACGCTTTATCTTCAGCCACTGAACCTGTTTTCCTTTTTCAACCTTCGATCGATTTTTCATAACAGTATTCGCAAGGTGCTTTAGGTTGAAGAACTCATCATATTTAAATTATTTTACTTGGTACGCTTCTCTTGTTATATTTGCTTCTTCTAATCGACTTTAACAATTTGTTTGCGTCTAGCACGTTTGAAAATAGAAATCCAATGCATCATAGACACATCATAGAAAAACATAGTTATTTTTCTTAGCAGATTCTATGCTACTATGCATAGAATCTGCTTCCATTTGCGTATGTCCCGATTCGTTCTATGACTTTAAGATGGTAAAGTTTTTGAACTGCCCAAAGAAGTAAAACAGCTACATATTGATTGCAGTTTTGGGCGCCACGTGTATCTGAAAAAGCTCATTTCTTTGACATTTTCAGGGACGCAGTTAGAAAGATAGTGTAACAAATAACAGGTAATAGACGTGAGTTGAACTTTAAATTATAATATCCTAATAATAAATACGCTCGCCATCGGCAGGGATGTCATTCTCACACCTTACAACCTAATTGGTGCCGCACCAAGCGGTTCCAAAGGAATTTTTCTTCCGCGGACGCTTAGGTTGTGGAATGAACTCCCTGTCCAGGTTTTCCCACAAGACTATAGTATGGGGTTCTTCAAAAAGGGCGTTAAAAGGTTTTTACAAGGTCGGCAACGCGCAAGTGATGCCTCTAGTATTGCAGGCGTCGATAGGCTACGGTGACCATTTACCATCAGGTGGGTATGCTTGTTTGCCACTTTAATAGTATAAAAAAAAATACTTTTAGGACTAGCTCATGCATGCTTATGTGTTAAGGCATTAAAATATAGCTTAAACTATTTAGGTATTCTGTAACAGCTTATAGGGGACAGTAGGTGAATCTTTGTCTATTAGTAAAGTATTTTTTAGCATAGCATACTTTTGATTGTCTATCTATTAGCATAATTAGTGTTTAATAATAAAACAACAAAAATCCGACGAATTTCATTCATTTATGGTCGTAGTATACAAGAAAGTTATACATGGTAATTAAAAAAAAGCACATATCTCAGGTAGTAGTTAGGATATATGTTTTTCATATTTTTCTGAACGGCCATCAGTTCCACTATAAGACATTTTCAGGTTACATTAATTACCGGACAACCTGTATAAAATTGTAGTTTTATATAAATTGTTAAATATTACATATGATCATCCGTCCATGCATAGAATTATAATAAATTATTAAGTAACTAACTAATGAATAATATCATGACGATTTTTCCCTCTAAGGGGTAGGCAGAGATATTTAACACCCACGTTTTGCCAGATAACTATGTATCGCTTAAACTAGTTATTGTCGTTTATTCGCTTTTGCATGTCAACGATATTGTTTTAATTGTAATAATTTGGTATATGTAAAATGTGATAATAGTAATATATCAGATTTTAGCGGTATAATTACAATCGCGAAATAAAAAGAGTGCTGCAGCTAAATACGACTTAGTTCTTTTAGTTTTTATTTATTGAAATTGTACAAGAACATTTGATAATATTATTAAAAAAAAAAGGTGATAAGATCCGTCATTATTTTTTACGTGTAACTTTATTGCAGTTATTATTAGCAACAGCGTTGATGATATTTTTGCAATCGAGTATTGGGCACTTTGACGTATTTAACTGTTTTTATCATAACCTATCTTCTAAAGTATTTAACGTAGCGCTTAGCCGGTTTTACTAGTATAAAGAGCTAAAAAAAAAGAATTCTGGTGTAAATAACTCATTTTTGCCAAAAATGTTAGTTAGCAGGTTTTCTCAGTAAACCCTCGATATTATCTTCAACACACCTAATAAACAACCATAAATAGCATGTCTAACGCAAGGTTTCGTCAGTACCACTCTAGTGAAAATTATAAAAACGATACAGGTGTAGATGTTTTCTAATTTTAATAAGAATTAGTTAAAAAAAGTCAATTTTCTCATAAAAACACAAAATAAATTATAACTCTGCAGGGTTTGACCTTAAGGACCTCCCGTAGAACAACTTTTTGCAGCTGATGACCCCATCTAACCCCTAGTTGCGTTTGATCCACGACTTTTTGGCCACCCTTTATATTTCAATCAATCAGTAGTTCTTCTCGTAGACCCCTACGGGGTTTCGAGGTAACCAGGCCAAACCGTGGGCCTGTCTTGGTGGTGATCGTCGCCGCCTGCTAATACAGGCGGATCACTGGAGTGGGCCCGTGTAGGCCGGTTGGTCAGTACGGATCCGTAGAGTCGGTGGGTAGCGCAACTAGCGATGTCTAGCCCGCAAGGGTGAGTTCTTGCGGGTGAACAGCATGCCAGCAGCACTTTGGTCGTGTCCGATGCGTCCCTTCTGCGCTTGGCGAGGTTGAGCTCCACGGGTTCAGGGTTCCCCGGTGAGCGCCCGTCAGCCAGCATCAGGGCGTCGATGTGGGTCCGGAGGACTGCCACGGAGACGATGTCTCGCGGCAGGGTTATCCTGGTCACCGTGTGGACAATGTTCATCTATGTCGCGATGTAGGCGGCGTCGTCGGCGTACAGCGCGAGCTTCACGCCATCGGCGACGGGGTTGTCGTCCGTGTGCCAGGAGAGACACAGCTTCCCTGGGGCACACCGGCGCGGATGGGCAGCTCTGTAGACAAGGCGCTTTCAACCGCCACTTGAAAGCATCTGTCTTGCAGGAAGGTGGCCACGATCCTAACTCCTCGACAAGGTGTGTAGTAGATGTGGACAGCTTGTAAAGCAAGCCGTTGTGCTATACGCGATCGAACGCTTTCTCCATATCGAGAAATACTGCGACGGCGCGCTCGTGTTTGTTGTGAGCAATTGCGATGTCGTGCAGTACCCTCACGAGCTGGTGAGTTTTGGCGTGTTCGGCGCGGAAGCCGAACTTTTCAACAGTAGCAGCTTTTCGAACAGCTTCGATGTCGTTAAGAGGAGCGTGATGGGGCGATAGCTTTCCGGCAGCAAGATGTTCTTCCCCGGTTTTGGGATCATGATGACTCTACCTAGTCGCTGAGGGAAAGTGTCCGGTACGGAGGATGCTATTGAAGTGCCGCGTCAGCATCGCGATTGCTCGCGGAAGTAGATGACGCAGTGACGCAGACGCAGGTGACGCAGCACGCTTCGTTGGCTACCCGGTCAGGTCCGGGGGCTTTCCGGAGCAGCGTTCGGCGAATCATCCGCTGGAATTGGCCTGGGTAGACAACGATGGGATTCTCTGTCGGAGCTATCGGCTGTTCAAAGTAAGACTTCAGCTTTCTCTCGACCTCTGCTACATGCTGCATGTTGAGAGCAGGGTTGGGCTGGAACTGAGCTTCCAGGGAGTCGGCGAATATCTCCGCTCGGTCCTCGACACGGTAACGTGGGGTTCCGTTCCCGGCCAGTAGGGAACTAATCGGAGATGGCTTTCCGGAGAGTTGGCGGCACAGGCGGTGTATGCCCGACCAGTATTCACTAGCTTGCTCGATAATGCGTTACCAGGACTCCGCGTTTGTTGCCAACGCAGCAGAGATCTTCGCAGCCAGAGCGTTCAGCTGGGACTTCATGGTCGGACAGCGGGAGCTCGAAGCGCGGATTGTAGGGCCGCGCTGAGATCCATCGCAAGCCTTTCGACATCGGTGAGTGTATTCACAGGGAAGGACGGCGAGTGCCCAGCAATCGGCGAACGATCGTGGGTAGCGGCAAGTCCATTAAGGTGTGTACATCAGCCACTACAAGTCGCTGCCCGGCGGCTTGTAGAACACGCACACACGGGTGGGCTGGCATCCGATGCAGCTCTCTACGCCGAAGGCTTACATAGACTGCAGAGGTGGTACTGGCAGCGCTTGATGGACGACTCTTCTCTTGACTAGGGCTGCTAGGCCCCTGTAAGCAGTCCCTGATGGCGAGGGTTGGTCCTCCCGGTAGACATGGTATCCGCCAATCTTCCATTTGTCTACTGGTCTCAGGTGTGTCTCGCTGAGCAGGGCTACATCCACTTGCCGCTGAGCTAGCAGCAGTTTCAGTAGTCTGGTCTGCTCTGGTGACATCCAGGTCTGCATAGTTATGCCATGCATTTGAGGATCAGAGGGAAGGGGTCTCTCTTCTCTTTTAGTGCCACCAACACTTGCTGAAGAGTGCCGATGACGCTGGTGAGCCTTGGGTCCAGGTTAACCGCAGCCGGGGGTGGGCTGCTGGTTGCGGTCGGGCCGACCGCTTGGCCTAAGTCCCCTCAAGAGGGGCAGCGACCACGGTGGCCTTCCTTCCCTATCTTCAGGACCCAAGTAGATAGGGTTTCGGGGGGCGAACTACGGGTCTATCCCTTTGGACCAGGGTACTGCGGGGTCAGAAAGCCCACTGCACCTCGAAAGGTGTGTTCTACCGACCGCGCTGATTAGAGTGCGCGGTGCCTGACATTGGTGTTGGACTCACAGGGGTATGTCGCTTAGGATGACATGTTCGTTGCTCGGCAAGCACGTGGCGTTTGAGCGTCGGACTCAGGCGCGGCTAGTGCGAGCAGTCGGTCGCGCGAGGCACGGAGTTGTCTTAGCGAAGTGGCAATGTGGTATCACTGCCGCAACGCATCTCGGGCTCTCAACAAGTAAGAGTCATAGCTGGAGTGACTCGGGCCACACCCGGCTTGTAGGCCTATTTGAGTAGGCGTAGGATGTACGTCGGGAAGTGAGCGTGCCTTACACAGCTCCGGTACCATACTGGAGATATGAGAGGCGGCTTCTCGGTCGGCTTCAGCGAGGTTTTCGTTAGCAACTCCCAGAGTTGCGGGTGGTGAGCGGCTTCATTGCTCCGGTACCTATCTGGAGAATAGGTAGTGTCACTTGGGCATGAGGTAGCTCGCTTACGAGAACCGAATCTCTGAGGTAAGGGTGGAGAAGTCGAGATTTGGGGCAAGACCTGTCTATAACTGGTCCCGGAAGGTGCCCTCGGGCACTCGAAGGTATAGCGGCTCCACCTAATATAACCTTAATGGTTGGTGTAGGGGAACGCTATATCATAAACTGGACTAGTCGTAGAGAGAGGGGATGTCCTCCTTTCTGTCAGCGGCTGCCTGCTCGGCCTGCTACATCTGGAGCTTCACTTTGCGCTTTCTGTTGAGTCGCGCAGGCTCCTGCGCTGCGTTTGTAGCTGCCATAAGTGAGCCAGGGGCGTTTCCATCTTCGACTACGGCAGGCTTCGGGCGTACGGCAGTGATGGTGCGCTCGACTATACCGGCCTTCT
Organism: Catocala nupta; assembly: GCA_963675205.1. Lineage (NCBI taxonomy): Eukaryota > Metazoa > Arthropoda > Insecta > Lepidoptera > Erebidae > Catocala > Catocala nupta. Next base: position 31,351,156 of record OY776078.1, on the reverse strand, counting down.
TGTTACGGATTTTCCGCTTAAATACCGGGCAGTTGGCGTTGTTGGCGGTGAGCGCACCGCCACAGATGGCGCAAGTGGGCGGCTTCTCCAGGGTCGTGGACAGTCCTTAGCGACGTAGGCTTCTTCGCATCGCACACAGGAGAGCGGCTTGTGGCAGTTGTGCGATGAGTGGCGGAACTGCTGGCACCGATGGCATTGTGCCCCTTTTTCCGCGCCATGTGACTTCGGGATGAACCGAACTCCCTTAGTCAGCCGTTCGGCGCATGCCCGAGAGCTATTTTGAGCTCTCTGAAGTGCCGCGGCCAGTCCGGGAGTATCTCGACTAGTACGGGCGGGTAGCGGGGGGTGGGCGGCTACTTCCCGGGAACAGCATTGGTGGTGGTAACTGTGGCAGCAGAGGTGGTGGCGGCTGAGCCAATGGCTGCGGCTGTGGCAGCAGTAGTTGTAGTAGCACCGGTGCGTGGTGGTCAGCGTAGGGCGCAGGTGCCGCGCGTGTAGTGGCCTGCACTCAAGGCCGTGCGCTTACACCGAGCGATGTTATTGTTGAGGTCCGGTGGGCAGCGGTCGATAACGTTAGAACGACACGTCCTCTCGCGATCGCGCGCGACAGCAAACTCTGTATATATTTGAGTTTTGACACCTTAATTTATACACTAAAAGTTCCGTTATCTAATAAAAACTTATAAAATACTAACTGACCGGCGCAACGTCGTCTGCTTCACATAAGAGAATTTTCCCGTTTTTGCCACATTTTTCATTTATGCTCTGCCTCTATTGGTCGTAGCGTGATGTTATATAGCCTATAGCCTTCCTCAATAAATGGGCTATCCAACACTTAAAGAATTTTTCAATTCGAATAATTAATTAAAAGAAGAATTCCTGGATAAGCGCGTTCGATAAATTAACCAACAGAGTCATCTATTACCAATTCATCGAACTAACCAATAAATACACACTACTATCTTTTAAGTTGGACCAAATTACAGATAGTTACGAAGTTTGATCAAAATCGGTCCAGTAGTTTCAGAGATTATCCCGAACATACATCGTGACACGAGATTTATATAATATATATAGTCTCACATTCGACGAATCATAAATGAGTTTAGTTTACGATAACTTCCGTGCGCGGCGCTAACGTCGAAACGAGCCGTTTCCCGCGCAAATAGCGCTTGTGGTGTCGTGAGTGAGCGGTTCAAGGCTGCAAACGTGCGGTGGCTACAGTATTCCCTTTCAAGCGAAAGCGTACCGGCATCGGCAGTTTGACGACACGACACGAGCTTGTTAATACTGTGGCTGGCTGTGACGTCATGGTGTCCGTTCGCAGACAAGGTTTAGGTATTTGTCGCTCGGCGTCAGTATGTTGCGGTGAGGTCTCAGGTTCTTGGGTAACGAGTATGTTGCTTGAAGGTAAGGTACTGGTATATTGGTTGCTATCTTCTATTATGACATGACGTATGCAGGCTTTAATCGCTCAATTGAGATAGTTGATTGTCGATCCGATAATTGTATAGTGAATACCGTATCTGTTATGCTTATAACTCGTTAGGGGCCTTTATATGGTGCTTGGAATGGCTTCTTAACTGCATCTATCCTAATAAACACATGAGTGCACTCGCGTAGGTCCTTGTGCACAAACACACGCTTAATATTATTGCGATGTTCGGTGACGGATTGCGGCTTGTTTACATGCATTATGTTTCGCAGTTTTTCAGCGTAAGAAAAACTGAATTGATCTTCGTCATGACGAATGTTATTGGCTTGTGGTCGGTGAATATAATTATATATATTCGAATATCTTGTGGAAATGTTTGATGGATAGGTATATAGAAAGTAGATCCCGATCGTAGGTAGAATACTTCTTTTGTGCGTCATTATATTTCTCTGAATAGTATCCTAGTGGCTGCCATGTTTCGTCTATGAACTGTTGTAGTACGGCACCTGCTGCGATGTCCGATGCGTCGCAAAATTAGCCGAGTGTGGCGTGATGACATGGGTGAGCGAGTAAAGCTGCGGTTATGATGCTAACTTTACACTGCTCGAATGCTTGTGTTGCCTCGTCGGTCCAAGTTATTTGCGATTTGTCATTTTTCCTAATGTTGTGGAAATATGAATTTAGCGGTGTTTGTAGAGTTGCCGCATTTTGAATGTAATCGCGATAGCAGTTTATCATCCCAAGAAATCTACGTAGCTCCTCAATTGTCTTGGGCTTGGGTGATGGCTTGTATTTTGTATTCGGGCGCCGGGCGGTTTAATACCTTCCTTTGTTACTGTGGACCCTAGAAATTGCACTTCTGCTTTTCCTAAGTCACACTTAGCGAGGTTAATAGTGATGCCATGGTCTTCTAATCGCTTAAGCACAGTGTGGAGATGCTCTCGATGTTGAATTTCGTTTCCAGATGCTAATAATATGTCGTCTATAAATGGATAGACGAAATCTAGCCCTCATAGCACTGAAATGTACTTATCGTTGAAATGTTTGTCCAGCGTTTTTCAAACCGGGGCATATGTTACGGGGAATTCAGATAACCGCGTTGGCGAAATTATAACTGTCTTCTCGAATTCTTCGTCTCTAATGCTCAGCTGTTGGTAAGCGCGGTTTAGATCGATTGTTGAAAATATAGTCTTGCCTGATAGGTGGTGAGTGAAATCCTTGATGCGTAGAACTGGATAGCGGTCTTGTTTGATAATAGAGTTGAGGCAGCGATAGTCACCATAAACTATAATGTTGACGTTTTTCTTAGGCACGATGTGAATTGATGAGGACCATGGGCGCTCACTTGGTCTGCATAATCCTTGTTCAATCATATTTTCGAACTCTTTCTTCACTATCTCGTACTGGTGGTGTGGTATAGGACAAGCGTGGCTATGTATAAGTGGTCCTTCCGTTTCGATGTAATGTTGCAAGTTGATATTGGACTTTAATTGCATTGATGTTAGTCTTGTTATGCCGGGGTAATGCGCTAAAATATCGTGATACAACTGCGACGTATCTATGCTGCAAATTGTAGGCAGTGTCGAAACTCGTATCGGGGCGTTGCCCTTCAGACTCGTAACACCGTCGATTAATCTTCGTTTTATCAAATCTACGATGAGTTGATGTTGTTTGAGAAAGTCTGCACCGAGTATGGGTTTCGAAACGTCGGCCACGACAAATTTCCACTTGTACGGGCGGGCGTCGTAAGTTGAAATCGAGTGTTAGTTTTCTCGCCATACGTCGCTATGGATGTGTTGTTGTTGGCTGCGTAAAGTTTGAAAGGTAGCGGTGTTGCGATCTGTCCTTTTCTTCTCAGTATCACGGATATGTTAGCGACCGTGTCGACCAAGAAGCATTTTGTTACACCTAGTGCCATCTCTCGGTTTTGTGGGGAAGATTTGGCAGTTCCGTCTAATAATTTATTACAACGTCATCTATTGAAGTCTTACGGAACTACGTAGTTTTTTTTTAAAGTAATTATTACCTTTATTACCAGTTTTACAATTTTTTACATACAATGTGCTAAATCAAACGTTATTCTTACAAATTGTAGGTTATTACAGTGTTGTGACTATCTGACACCCAAGCTAAGATTGAACTTGTGTTATGGGTGTCAGAGCTCTCAAAAATTGACTCCTTTATTACAATACGTAAGTACGGCGTGTGTGACGTGGTGTTTTACTTTGTAGGTACATTAGGGGTAAATAAAGATATCTTACATGCAAGAAAAATAAAAAGTAGTAAAAAGTAAGTATGTGTATAGTGTGTTTTTTGTTAGAATATGTGTGTGCGTGCGTGCGTGTGTGTGTGTGTGTGTGTGTGTGTGTGTGTGTGTGTGTGTGTGTGTCTCTGTGTGTGTGTGTGTTGTGTCTATGTGTGTTGTGTATGTGTGTGTGTTGTGTGTGTTGTGTGTGTGCTTGTTATAATGTGATTTATAGCTTTAATGTGAATATAATTTTGGTTACACTCTATTATCTATCTATCACATGCTTCAAGTATTCTTTCAACCTCTCCATAGCTAAGACCAATGATCCATTTTCTAATTATCTTTTTACATTCAAATATATTGACTGTGTAGATATTACATTGCCTGTTAACTGCGTTGTATACGCGACTGCCAAGAATTCTAAAATTTCGTTCTGCTAATTTTGTTTTATGTTTTTCAATGGAACACACATTTGCTATCCTTCGTTTTGTCAGGCGCTTGGGATCGAACGGTAAAGTAGCGTATTTCCGTAACGTGCTGTTTAATACATAAAGCTGTCTCACTGTCATTACCTCACATTCTTTGTACAATTGTGTAGTACTAAACCGATAGTGTTTGAAGGTCATAACCTTGAGAACAGCTCTCTGCGCCCATTCCAATTGCAACATACTTGACCTTGGAGCACCACCCCAGACCGTTATGCCAAAAGACAGAATAGACTGGCAGAGAGAGAAATAAACCATACGTAAGGTATTATCATCAGCACTATAACGCAAGTTTTTGAAAACAGCTATTAACTTTCTAACTCTGCAAGACAAAGCGTTAATTTGGTCTTTCCACGAGATAAGATTGTCTATCAATATTCCCAAGTACTTAACAGTGGTCTTTCTTATCAAGGGAAGGCAAGAGCATTGGCTTGAGTAACCATTGCAAACATGTGCTTTGATTGAGAAAGAGTTATCTGGTTGCGATGAGGTTTTAAGTGTAAACGGCATATAGTTAGTTTTCTCAACATTTAACTTCAGACTGTTTGCGGATAGCAAAAACATGATAATACTAAGGACAGCCTCCGCTCTATTGCGAGCTTCTGTCCAGGTTTGAGCATGTACTAAAAGGGCCGTATCATCCGCATATGTGTAAATGGAGAAATTTGGTAGTGCTAGATCACATAGGCTGTTTGCATACACTAGAAAGAGTGTAGGACCTAAAATAGAGCCTTGCGGTACCCCGTAAGACAATACACATTCATCGCTGATATATGAGTTGACTTTAACAAATTGCCTACGTTCAGATAAGTAGCTCTTGAAGATAGCATGTGCAGGACCTCTTACCCCAATTCTCTTCAGTTTTTTTAGTAGGATCGGGACAGAGACAGTGTCAAATGCCTTGGATAGATCTAAGAATATTCCTAGACACTTAGACTTCTCATCAAGTGTCCTAACTGCACTATCAATAAGGGCTGAGAACGCGTCTTCACATGACTTGCCCCTACGAAAGCCAAATTGATTGACAGATAAGATCTTATGATTTTCCAAAAAAGATATGAGATGGTTATTGAAGGCCCTTTCTAAAACCTTTGACAGTGCCGGCAGAACCGATATTGGTCTATAATTGTTGAGACTGTCCCTGTCCCCACCCTTGTGAATGGGATGAACAACAGCTCTCTTTAAAACGCTCGGAAATACACCTTCAGCGATACAGAGCGCACATATGTGAGTGATAAGGGGGGCAAGAGTCTGCTTGCTCATTTTCAGAAGCTTTGGACTTATTCCGTCCCATCCTGGAGCAGAATTAGTACGGAGACTGGTTATTATATTTTCTATTTCCGTCTGATCCGGAGGGAGAAGGGCAATTGAGTTTAATAGAGTGCTATCCCTGACGTATGACTCATGCCTCGTACCAGTGTTAACATGCTTACCAGCGAGATCTTTTCCGATATTTGCAAAGAAATTATTAACCATATTCAGGGATGATTTGTTGTCAAGGTTGGACAAAACATAATAACTCCGTCGGTGGAGGTTTAGACATTTATTTATTAGTTATTGTATTTATAACTTTCCAGGTCTTTTTGGGGTCATTCTTGGCTTTGCTAAGTTCATTTTTTTCGTAAATAATTTTAAGTCTATGAAGTAGTTTATTACAAAAATTGCGGTGACGTATGTATGTTAACTTCAAAGTATAGTTGTCCGATGTTTTTTTGTGTTTTTATGCAGATCATCCCTATTTCTTATGAATCTCAATAAACCTGTAGTTATCCAGGGTTTGATAATCCTCAGCCTAGAAGAAACACAATCCTATTAATTAGATATTCGGTAGCCCAATTAGGTTTACTGGATAACAAAATGGTACTGAAGTCGGTATCTGCTATCTCAGAGACTACACTATTCAAATCAACTTTTGAGAAAATATAGTTTTAATACAGATAAGTATAGGCAGATGGTCGGTAATATGACTATCCAGAATAAATTATACAATAGATTTCACCACCTTAATCATCACGTGACGTCACCAGGCAGCTACTTTCTCTGGCAATGCATGTTAAGGCTGGTAAGAGACCGTATGAGGTAGTTAAATTCATGTACTCATTGTAATTCGGATCATTATTAGTTGGACTAATGTTTATATTCATTCCCACAAGAAATATATTTTTATAGGAAGATACTGAGACTAGGACAATATAAAGGCTATTTAGAAAGTTCTCTATTTTGCGAAAAGATGGGGGCCTGTATACAGCGATAATTACAGTATCAGTGAATTTGCAGATAAGGCAGTTTGCGTCAGAAAACTTCGGCTCCATAACACTATGTTTTACATTAGAATTTATGTATATTACAAGGCCATCATTTTTATTTAATAATAATAATAATAATAAACCCCTCTGGGACAGTCGTTATCTCATCATGAGACTAACGCGATATCGGAGGGCACAGTACACTAGGTTTAAAACTATCACCTTCGGCCTTGTGATATAAACAAAAAATGTATCACCAGGTTAAATTAAAGTGCACAAACCGCAGGGCAGCTTGTGGCGAGCTGAATATGAATGGCGACACTGCTATCTTGAATGCCTCAGAGAGTTGGTTAGGGCCTCGTCCCCGGCTTGCTGTTACTGGTTGGCTGGGGTAGAACTTTAAGAGCGCCCGTAGGACTCTCAACTCTGGCTTGCCTTGGTCGGCCGGTCAGAAGGAGGCCGCTAGAGCTATATGCTTGGGGGTGGAAGTGTCATTTTCAAGGGCATAACTACGGGGAAACCCGCTCCGGGTCTCCGTTGTCACGAGACCCGTGATGGTGAAACCGGCGCCGCACCGCTCGATACCCCTAGCCACTCGCACCGGTGTTGCCCTCTGCTGCTGGCTTGTATGCCTATAGTGGCTAATCAGGAGGCCCATCTAGTGAGTTGGCGAGTCACCGTCTGCCCATTGCATTGATGCTATTAGAGCATTCAGGGCAGACGCCGTTTTTCATCCATAGTTAGCAATATACCGGTCCACCAAACACCTATGCCTATAGCCCATATATTAGAATCCATACGTAGCAATAGTCCCATGCCTGCTACGGCAAGTGCCGCTGTAGGTGTTCCATCCCACCTTTGATTAAAACTCTCGAAGGGCCTCTTCACGTTGGACCCATGTCTCCGTGTAAGCCTCCCAAAGGGCCAGGTATTTTCTAATATAATATGTTAGAAAGTTCCTGTGATAAGAGAAACATAATAATAATAATTTATTGAACAAAAAATACAGTTACAAATATATCAAAATTATATATAGTTGCACAAATAAAATTGTTTTTATCAATTAGGCTATTTGTTGATGGATAAGCTGAGTATCCCTGGAGTATTGGAATTTTAAGATTTTTATTAAACCAGCATTCTGAAAATATCAAAACATCACACCTAATTTTTAGAGAGGCCAACGTAACTAGAAAACTGTTAATTTTTTTATTTATGCTTCGTATATTTAGATGTTGGAAATTGATAGTTTTATTCGCGTTTCCCACTAAATGAAGGCATTTACCAGAGGAACAATTAAAGGATTCATTCAGTTTCTTGGTAGTAGATCCTCGCTGGTTTTAGCATGAATGGGCTGGATCGACCGGGGTAGTACTACCCTCTCACAGAATACCGGCGTGAAGTAACGGTACCCGTACTGTTGCGTTTCGTATCGGTGAGTAAGAGAGCCGTAGGCCCAGTTACCCCGATCCTTTTTCTATCCATTTCCTTTGTCCTTTCCCTCCTTCATTCCTTCTTAAAGGGCTGGCAACGCACTTGTAACTTCTTTGGGGCTGCGGGTGTCCATGGGCGGCGGTAATCGCTTACCATCAGGAGATACGTCTGTTCGTTTGCCAAAATAAGCCATAAAAAAAAATTCGAATCTAAGCTATTAATAATTTCATTAATGTTATTTATTTTTATAAAGAGAAATCAGTTTTTTACCTAATAATTTATCCAGAACATTACAAAACCAGTTATAATTATACCCAAAAGGGGTCTGAGTTACGTAGGATATTTGATCCCACTTTCTGACAGCATAAAGTATCATTAAGCAAAAGCAAAAACAAAGGCCTGGGCTCATCAATGAGCGTAGTGGTTCATGCGTGTTTTTTAAGGTTGTGAACGTGGATGAATTGTATGTTTGTGTGTAGTAATTTTGAGTTGTACTGTGTGCTCGATTTTTGTAAGTATATGAGTAATATGTTTTATAAAAAATGCAAATAGTTAAATAAAAATAAACAGAATTGTGCTTATATAAAACAGAAACTAATATTACCAAACTATATAAAAAAGTTCATTGGTACAAGTAGAGTAGAGAGAACTCTGGCACATTCTCGAATCTTCGAACTCTGGCAAAGGATATCAAAGTATCGTTTCGGTACGCGCACTGAACCCAAGCGACAAGGAGCTGGTACTCAAGAAGGGCACGATATTGGGTTGGTTGATGCGTAGATGCCATGAACAGCCTACCAACAGCAAAGTTCAAGGGGCAAGGTACTACGTGTGTTCTCTCTTGAAGGACTGCCGGAATAAACTGTCGAGAGAAGAAAAGAACAAGGCTGAGACGATGTTAAACCGGTTTGCCAACATCTTCTCGACAAGTGATGCTGACATAGGCGAGACTGCCCTAGTTCAACACAAAATAAACACATAATATTGTCTTATGTTTACGCGAATGTTATACATTGAAATTAAACACTTTATACGGATTTTATCGCGTTGTTTATTTTATTTTAAACACTGTTATTACATAATTTTGAAAACTCTAACACTACTATTATTGAATTTTACTACTATTTAAGCTATATATTTTCTAATTAAAACTATTTATATTTAAGTTTACACTTTGCCCCGACGTTTCGGTTGCTTTACAGCAGCCATGTTCACGGGGAGACTAAGATGCTAGCATCTTCATCATCCAGCGACCAAGACGTGTACCAGTGGCACGAGAACGTGAAGTTGACGCTATGATCGAGGGTATGGTAAAATAAGGTGTAATTAAGCCTTCGTCCAGTCCATGGGGTTCACCAGTGGTTTTGGTAAAGAAGAAGGATGGCAGCATGCGCATTTGTGTGGACTATCGTCGGTTAAACGACATCACAAAGAAAGACAGGTACCCGTTGCCAAGGATTGACGACACTCTGGATATGCTAACGGGGAAGAAGTGGTTTTCTACTCTAGACCTGAAAAGTGGCTACTGGTAGATCGAGATACATTCTCGAGATAGGGAGAAGACAGTATTCTCCACAGGCAAAGGATTGTGGCAATTCAACGTCATGCCCTTTGGTTTGTGTAATGCCCCTGCCATTTTTGAGAAATTGATGGAATGTGTACTCACTGGATTGGTTGGAGACGCCTGCCTGGTCTACTTGGAGGATATTATCATGGTAGGACGCACTTTTAAGGATCACCTTCGCAACCTGGAACGCGTGCTCTCGAAGATTTGAGGAGCCAACCTGAAGTTAAGTCCAAAGAAATGCGCGTTATTCAGTCGGCTAGTGAACTTCTTAGGACATGTGGTCTCCGAAGAAGGCAGCCAAACGGACCCGGATAAGACCATTGCTGTCAAGGATTGGCCAGTTCCGAAGAACAAGACACAAGTCAGTACATTTCTTAGTTTGTGCTCCTACTATCGACGGTTTGTAAGGAACTTTGCTGACATCGCCCGGCCTCTGCATCAGCTCACCGAGGATAAGATAAACTTCTGCTGGAATAAGAGCTGTGACGTCGCATTTCAGAAGCTGAAGGAACATCTGTGTAATTCACCGATTCCAGACTATCCCGACAATGAACATTAATTTGTAGTAGATACAGATGCCAGTAACACCGGCATTCGTGGCGTGTTATCTCAACGTAAAGGAGAGCATGAGGTTGTAATAGGGTACTTCAGCAAGGCCCTATCCAAACCTGAAAGGAACTACTGTGTCACGCGAAGGGAACTTCTAGCTATCGTAAAGACATTGCAACACTTCAGCAAATATTTGTTAAGGCGGAAATTTCACCTGCGAACTGACCATGCTGCATTGAAATGGCTACAACAGTTTAAAGACCCAGAAGGACAGGTAGCAAGATGGATTGAACAACTACAGGAATTCGACTTCGTAATACAGCATCGCAATGGTAAGTCACATGGTAATGCAGATGCCCTGTCGCGTAGACCGTGTCCCGACCAGTGTAAGCACTGCACCAGGTTAGAGGCCAAGCAGGAAGGGCTAGTGAGTATGTTAAGGACGGATCTTAACAAAGACTGGAAAGAAACTCTGCAGAGAACACAACAAGAGCACAAAGACATAAGACCCATCCTCGAATGAAAGAAAACAGGTGCTTCGAGACTTCACTGGAGTGAAATTGCGGCAATGAACTCTATCACCAAGAGTTATTGGGCACAGTGGGAAAGCTTGGTTATCCAGGATGGAGTTCTGGGCCGTAAATGGGAGAATGCTCGAGGTGACAAGTGTCAACTACAAATGGTCGTGCCAAAGTTCAAGGTACCGGAAGTTTTACAACTCTATCATAATGAGAGGTCACATGGAAGTTAAGAGAACTCTGATTAAGATCCGGGAACGATTTTATGGGATTCATTGTCGAGAAGACGTTGAGGAATGGTGCCACAAATGCACGAGTTATTCTGCCATGAAGGGACCAAGCACTGGCAGCAGGATGCATGATGTATACCAGCACATCAGACAGATCGGTCAGCAGATGTCTGAGAGGATGAAGACCCGTTACGACCGGAAGGCGAACAATAAAGGCTTCGAGGAAGGATCGCTGGTGTGATTACATAATCCGGTACGCAAAGGAAAATCTCCTAAGTTGCAGGCAAAATAGGATGGATCCTATTGCATAGTCACTAAGATGAATGACGTCACCTACCGAATACAGAAAGGACCACGAGGTACACCAAAGATCGTTCATGTGGAGCGATTGGCACGCTACTACGGATCTAACAATGTTCGGGACGAAAATGTCTAAGAGGGGACCAGTGTTACACCCAGTGCCATCTCTCGGCGTTGTGGGGAAGACTTGGCAGTTCCGTCTAATAATTTATTACAGCGCCATTTATTAAAGCCTTACGGAACTACGTAGCTCGTTGGTACGAGTAGAGTAACTCTGGCACATTCTCGAATCTTCGAACTGTTTACATACCGGGTATGACATTTCTAGAAAACTCCGGAAATGCTTGAGCCGCGTATAAAAGGGGAAGGCCAGCGCTCGCCGAGTCAGTTTACAATAGTAAGTGGTCAAGTATTCATCGGAGCGAACGGAAGTGAATTCCGTAGTATTTTACTACGGAGTTTGAAGCAGTCACAGTTGGAAAAGTGTAGTATAGCGTTTGTTGTGTTTTAAATTTAATTATGTGTTAGAATAAAACGTGTTTTAGTCGGTAATATTGTTTACATTCTTATTCGTCGAACCCAGCACGTAACAATATGTTTGAGTTGCGATCGGTGAGATGAAGGCGGTGCGAGTTTTCCTGAACGTCGGTATCCGCCGCAGCTAACGTTCGGTCTAGTTTTCCTAAGGCTTATATGTGCAGGGTGAAGTGCAGCGATGAGCTTTTTATTGTAAATGTCTAGGTAATAACAAAATGGCGACGGTGACGCGTCTCGGCTGCTTGGACGTGACAAGTCACGATGGTGCGAGGAGACGCGATGGCGGGACGGGTAGCGGTTGCGACGATGATTATTATTGTAGTTCCAGTTTGGGGTCACCACTTTGGAGGTTGAGGATAATGACGGGTATAGTAACACGTAGACTCCAGATTTCAGAATGTATATTATATTTGAGTTTTGACACCTTAATTTATAGTACCTACACCAAGTGTTGCGTTATCCAATAAAAACTTATAAAATATTTACACAGAAATGTAACCAATAGCAAGTCTCACATTGGATGAATCAGAATTGAGTTTAGTTTACGATAACTTCCGTGCACGGCGATAACGTCGAAACGAGCCGTTTCTCGCGCAAATGGCGCTTGTGGTGTCATGCGAGTGCGGTTCAAGGCTGCAAACGTGCGGTGGCTACAGTCGTATCGTAGTTCTAGTTGGCAGACTTTATAAATATTTTATCCTTGAGAACCTTTTTCGCAAACTGTTAGACATTTATACTGCCTCAGGTTGTTTTGAATTGCTATGAAAGCGTGATTTTACTTAATTATGTTTATAGGTTGCAGATTGGAATCGCGTATTTCGAAAATACCGGAATACTGGATAATTTAAAACTTTAAAATACTAGTTTTAATTTCAAACAATCGTAATTTCCGATATTAATTATAAGTATAATGCCGATTGGTTATCTAATAACATAATGTGTATATAAAAAAAATTCACCGTTCATAATTATTTAAGACCGCGTTTAAGTAAATTCTTTAGTCAGAATAGAAATTTCTTGACATAAAACAATAAAAGGAATATTTCTCAAACTAGTGTGGAGTCTGAGAGAGCTTTTATTCATCGAGTTATTTATTAACCATTTGCGTAAAAGATTGAGTAAAGAACTTAGATACTTAGTTTAAATGGTAGCTGACCAAGATTAGATTAAAAAGATTTTATATAATAGTTTTAATTAAATCTACGTTTTTGTTGATGACTATTAGATTCAACATGGCGGTAAAATCTTTAGCAGATCAAGATCTTCCAGAACTACTCATGCTTGACGATCCTAATATTATAGTCAAACACTTAGAAATAAAATTTATAAAGCTCTAAAAGAAAACACGACTAAAATTAATATTCCGAAAAGAAAACAAACTATAAAGCCTTGGATAACCCCGGGTATATTGCGTTGTATAAAGAACAGAAACAAGATGCAAATGAAACTTTAAAAAGAACACCATAATGACGTACTCAATATAAGTTACAAAAGATATCGAAACTATTGTTATCAATTAATTAAGAAAGTTAAACGTAAATACGAAAGAAAACAACTAAAAACTCAACAAATAACATTAAAAAGCTATGGCTTAACATTAAAAATATAACTCATCTTAATCAAACTAAAACAGATAATAAGAAATTTTTGGGCAAAAGCTAACTCCTGATGAAGCAGTCAACTACGTAAGTGAATACTTTGTAGGAATATGTAAACAGAAAACATTATGCTAAACCCAAGCGCTCGCGATGAAAACGTATTTGACACAGACACACAACTAACATCATTTGTACACCTGAGTACATACGTCGCTAAAGTGCATGATATACTCATGAAACTAAAGTCTAGTAGCGCTTGTAATTGGGATAATATGCCTACAAGTTTTCTCAAACTAGCTAAAGATCAAATAATCCCAATTATTGTTCAACTCGCTAACTTATTTTTTAATAAAGGTATATATCCTATGCTACTGAAGAAGTCTATTAGAACGCCAGTATACAAAAACGGACCAAAAGATGAATTCAATAATTATAGGCCAATTTCCGTGCTACCAGCTATATCAAAAATATTAGAGAAATTACTTAATAAACGATTATTAAACTATTTTAATAAAAATCATATAATTTCAGACACACAGTATGGATTTAGGTTAGGTAAATCGACTGAAGAGGCAATGATAGCTATAACTTCTCTTATTATTGAGCAACTTGATTAAGGTAAAAATGCCTACTGGTGTTTCTAGACTTAAAAAAGGCGTTTGACACTGTATCTGTACCGATGCTCGTACGCAAACTAGAATCTTTAGGGATTAGGCTCTACAGTAATTTGAAGATTACCTATCTGATCGAACACAGATGGTTAAGATTGGTCAGTATATTAGCAGGCATTCCAATATCGCATACGGAGTCCCACAAGGGAGTGTTCTTGGGCCCACACTGTTTCTGATGAGTTAGGTGGTGCCCGAGTTTCTTCCTATGCAGATGCAATTGTTTTTACTGGTGATAATTGGGCAGATGTACGGGAAAACACGGAGTTAGGCATGTCTAAAATAAGCCTTTGGTTAAGAAATAATTTGTTAATAATTAATACCGAAAAGACAAACTATATGTCTTTTTCTTTAAGCAAAAATCTCAACCCGACAATAACTTTAACGTAAAAATTTATCAATGTAATAATGTTTATCCTTTTAATTGTGTATGTCTGATAATTAAACATGTTGACAAAACTAAATATATAGGTGTTATATTAGATCATCGACTATCTTGGCATAATCACATTGAATTAGTAAGTGAACGAACTAGAAAATTAATATTGATTTTTAAACAATTAAGGTACGTAACTGCAAGTTGTTTACTTAAACAAATACAGGTATATTGCTCTTGCTCAGTCTATTTTAAGTTATTACGTTCCTGTATGAGGGGTGGTGCCACAAAAACAATTTTCTTAGGAATTAAAAGTCTCAGCGTGCTCTTCTGAAACCATGTTTATCAAACCATATCGTTACAGTACAGATGCTCTTTACAAACTATGCGACCTTTTAACAGTAAGAAAACTATATGTATTGGTTGCTTTATTAAAAATGCACAAATCTACAGAATTTGACCAAAATGTATTAACAAATAGAAGATAATATGCTACTGTGACGATAAATAGAGTGAAAACTTCATTTGTCACCCCAGCTTCCTTTCTTTATAAGTTTCCAGAAGTTCATGACGTGCTATTGAGGATATTTGTTCCTAATAACTACCGCTGTGGCAGACAGCACAAACTGTTTGCCTTACCAGCTTGTCGCACAGTAGCCCGTGCTAATTCGCCTATACCTCGGTCTCTCGCCATACTCAACGCTCTCCTTGTGGACAACACTCAGTGTGATATGTTTGCGGATGAATGAAAGAAGATACTGTCAGTGTGTAAGGAATATTGTGAAAAGGTATTATGATAGTTGCGTCCTTAATTAGTACAAGTGGCCTGCGGCCGTTCTAATTAAGTAAATACATGACGCAGACAATAAAATTTATTCTATTCACAGAAAACCATATTATGAATGCAAAAATATCCATACTTTATGGCTCTCAGGAACTCACCTACAGAGAAACGAAAGCACTTAGCACTTCTTCAACCTTTAAAATATGCAGTAGTTTATGAGTATGATTACACACACAGACACACACACACACACACACAGACAATAACATACTTTTATATTATCTCTTTTTAATATTTTTGGTTTTCTTTGTTTTCCTCTTTTTAAATACAATTTTTTTATATTGTTATTACAACATTAATATTGTTATTTTTACTTTAGTCACAGGCTATGTCTAAAAGATATAGAATAGTGGTCTTCTGACACAAGTACCTATTCAATAAACTTAAAAGAAGGTCTCTATAACATTTGTGTTTTAACCTGTTGATAAAGAAATAAAGTATTTTGTTATTATTTATCTCTTGACTAGGTTTTTTGATTGACTGACTTGATTTTAGAATTTATAATTATGAAAAATACTGTCTTATTTTACAGTACAGTATATTATTTTTATTAATCATTAAAAGAGTTCTCCCTAGTAGATTTCGTAAATACGGTAGTATACTTATCGGTATTTAACCACAGGTCACTACCGAAAATGCCGGTTCTGAACAAATGGTTCGGTAATTCGATCTCTAAATATATGTTCGTGGTTACATCTTTGTGGAGCATGCCGTTGAATCAAACTTGAGACCACTGCTAACCCAACTGATGGACTCCTCACAAAGCTATGCTATGTACTCTCTTCGCTTTTATTTTTATTCGCTACTCAAGTGAGCACTGAGCACATAGTATATCCATTAGATTATTCTATTAGTAAGATAGTGAAGTACGTAACTTTGGCCTGCGCAGGTGAGTTTGGCCCATAGCACAATAGATGACAACAAAACGTTGACTCTCCAGTTAAAATAACAATAATTGAATGTTGAATTCATGTTATATTAAATATAAAAAATAGTGGTCAATATAGGTTAATCATTAAATGTATCGCACCTTCGTATATATATTTGATATTTGGTCAGAGGGAAGCAATGATCACCATATTTACTAATTATTGTTGCCTGATACGAATTTATATTGTTATTTTTTTTTACTATGTTAATAAAATATATTATATTAGGCATAATATATACACTACACAGTAAAATAGAAAACATCTTAATTTTGAACTGGCAACATTCAAATCATTTAAAACTTCTTCACTTCACTTTTCGTCGGCCATATTGCTGTCTCCGTGCGTGCGTTTCATATTGAATCATTCAAGCACTTAGGTAATTATGATCTAATTTCGTACTTATTACGATTCCGCTATAAACTGTTCCTTTAATTAATTTAGGAAATTAAATGAGCTTTAGAGGACTTTCTTTTTATTGAAAACGTACGTTACTTCTGTTTCTACTGATTGCCACCTTGACTCTTGGATTGTGTGTTTCGTTTCAATCTGTTGGAGTCACTACACAAGGTGCTCGGATATATATATGTTCTGGTATCAAATGATTATATATAATAATATTGTGTTTTGGACTGAATCGGTGAATCACGTTGTTTCTGTTGTCGTTGTCTATTGTGAATCTGAATCTGAAACTGTGTTGAGCTAATCGACGTAGGTACTTATACCCATGCAAAAGCATTATTATTGATATGCCATAATACTCACACATACATATATTTTTTGTTTACATATGATAAAAATTCAAAAAAACAATCATTTGTGTCTGTACATAATTTCTGATTAGAATAATACACAGAAATTTAGTAATAATAGTTATAATTTTACTGACACTAGATATCTACCCTCTGTAAAGTCTTTATTTAGTTATAGAAATTGTGTTTAATTTAAATAGTGTAATAAGTTTAAAACAACTTTCAACTAGCTACTCCATTTCATTGAAAGACACTATGGGAATAGTTGAATAACATAGAACATAATATAAACATGACAGTGCCTTCTTCTCTCATTGTGCTGATAAATGTAAATAGACCTTCTTTAACTGATAATAAAAATAACAAAGGTTAGCCAAGATTACCAGAACACATATTTCTCTTTTTAAGTTCATAAATGAATTATAAACACCTTAAATAATACTGCATATTAATAATTCTAGTATCCTATTCCAAGTTTGTATATTTATTTGTGTACATCTTGTTAGCATGATATTTAACAAAAGTTATGAATATAAACTTTATATATTTTGTAGTTTGCTTGGTTTTGGAAAAGGTTTTATATTGCAATTTTATTGTTTTTGTAAGGTGACAACTTAAAACTAATTGAGTAAGTGATTTAAAAAGATAAGTATAATATGTGTGGAGCTAAGGCTTAATGTATTGCATCATGTTTAAGGCCCATTGCGACTTTTGATGACAACTTATTATAGGTTATTACTACAGAAGCTTTTGCAATGGTGTGCTATGCGATTTAAATATAATATCTTTGCACAATTTTAATTATGTATTATTATTTAGTAAGTAGGTAGAATATACAGTCTTAAATCATTATATTATTCAGCTATTTATAAGTAAGTACCTTTCTATATTTATGTTATTTTAAAGTTTGTGTTTATTATTTATGTATGTTATTTATATTTTAAGTTATCTTATCAATATACTAATATGCTAATAATATAATCATAAAATCATTATAACTGCAAATTGTTAAAGGGTTTGGCAGACATTAAAATATATTTTAATGTTTTCAAATACTTAAATTTGAGTGCAGGCATTTTTAAAACTTAGATATTAGGCATACCAGAGTTTTAAAATTCCTGCACTTAGTTATTTTATATGTAAAAAAATTTGAATCAATACATTTTGGCAGTCTATAACAAATGAAAATGTCTGATGTCAATCATTAATCAACACTCTTTCCTGCATTATCATGTAAGGATGTTACTATAATTGCAAATTAAGTTAGCAAGTTTAATTCCTAAAACTTTAGCTGCCTTTCTATTGTTTTGAATGTTGTTTTAGGTAACAACTCAAAATTAATTTTGAAGTTACTTATTAGTCTACTATCACATAATTTTTCAAAGTATGTATATATTTCATTTCGGTTGAAAAATCAATAAATTTTCTTTTATAGTCAAGATGGTTCATAGTCAGTATTCAGGGAACTGAGTGTTTTTAGCACATTATTATGTACATGTATATTAATAGCAACATAATGTAGTCTATGGAGCTAAGACTACTGTCACAGATCATGTGCCACACTTCTAGATTTATGAAAAGCATCTTATTTTTTTAATAAGTGTTTAATTTCAAAATGTAATTTAGTATTGACTAAATTGAGCTTAGTTATTGAGCACTGGCAATAAAATTACAACAGTAGTATCAAATGTCAAAAACCAGCTTTAGCCCTTTAGCCTAAATAAGGAAAATATACCTTATTTTGGCTAAAATGACAATTATTTTTTTTCATTCATTGTTGCATATTCGCTGCAATATATGTGATTGTGTCTGATACGCTTGCAGCCTCGGGTTCGATTTTGGGTTCGACAAACAGTCATTACGTTTTTCTGAAAAGTAATTCTCAGCACTAACATGAATACTTTTACGAGAAAACAAATATCATAGCTGGCGAAATTAAGGTATAATACACCTCTGCCTAACTCTTTAGTATTAAAGACGTGAGACTACGCATTTTACTATTTCCTTTGCGATATGGGCGTAAGACTATGTATGTATGTATTTGCTCATGACATGATTTTACACTAAAGACATTTCTACAGTATTTGTTAAATAGCTTCTCAATGACTATAAAAGAAAAACAAATATCTTGTCATTTATTATTTACAAACATCCTGAATCAGTAAAAACATTATACTAAAGTTAATTGTACTGTTTCATAAGATATTATACCAATTTATATGTCTATAAATGTAAGACTACACAAAGGGTGCAGTAGTTACAGTACTTGCCTTGCCTTTCAGGCAGATTTTATAGGTTATATGTATGGGTTTGATGAAGACAAAAATGGCGTTATCTGGAAACAGTTATTCGAAGCTTAGGAGAACCTACTTTCTTAGTTCTTGTAAAATAGTTTCGTGACTCAGAGCACCATTCATAAACCGGGCCATTCGCCATTTTTGCTTAAATCAGTTTATGAATCTAATAATCTAAATCTGTAAAATAATTTTGAAATTCGGCACATAGATAGACCATGCTCTTTCTAGTGCGCTAAACTAGTCTAAAAAGGTCAAAATTTTCATATTTGAGTTAAATTCAATGTGCTTACTTATTTTTTATAACATTCACAACAACGCTTATAAAGCGGTGTAACGGTAAAACTATTTGTTAAAGCAATTCGAGCATGAATAAAATATTATTCAATATCTTCATGGTAGTTTATTTGCTAGGATTCTTTACTGCGTATAATTTTAATAATTGTATTTCATAGTTACATGGTAGGTTCCTCGTTTTACCAAATTAATTTAAACAAATAAATTAATTTTCGTAAGACTTCTAAATTACGAAGATTTACTCAGAAATATAAATTATATTTCAAATCTGAAAAGTTGTTTGATACACATAGTGACGTAACTTGTATTTAAGTTGTACTCGGGCGTGCGAGATTACTCTTTCTATTTAAAGTTTAATATTAGTTCCTGCCTTGTTTGTATCAAATTGTAAGTTGTCTTACAAAACAATAAAGTATTCTAAATATATGCGAATGTGTATAAAATAAAATACAAAATCAATCAAACAACTTCCAATTTAATTGTCTGATGCAATATTCATTTGTAATTTATTCCACATCCTTTGCTGATGTATTAAGTAGTAGGCGTTGTAAGTGTTTTGGTGGTCCATTTTAATATAGTGCCTCCAAACCGTTTTCAATTATTAAAGATATGATAAATTGCAGATTAGTAATCCATAACAAAATAAATTCGACTAATAAAATCGCAACGTATTAGCGGAATTTCGTCATGTTTTAAATAATATAACACTAGTTGTGCAGTTATTAGAAAATATAAAAGGATTTATTTATGGAATGTTTTGTACATTGTGATTAAGGAAAATTATGATTATTTTAAGATAGGACAGACTTAGTTTCAAACAAAATCTGGGTGAGAATAAATCATAAAAAGTCGACTAGGCAATGCTGTTATTTTAATAAACCATTGCATAACGATAATATTGAGAGTTCTTACTAAAAAGTATTATGTAGAATTTGAATAAGGTTTCATTAAGAATGTTAGCCTCGGTTTGGGCAGTGTTATAGTGCCCACGTGAAGTTACACATCGCCCGCAGAGTTATTTACGCCTTTCGCACTATGCCCTTAATTATTTCCGGTTCTATTATACATGGTGTCCCGAAACTCAACGATGATCTGGTACCGGGTGAGAGGCTAAAAAAGATCCATGTCACTTAGACAAGCGATAATAGACATTTTTCGAAAAAGTTGAAAATTTGATACTTGTGATCGCATTTTTAAGTACAATGATAACAATTTTCACAATTTTACAGTGATTTTTTAATAATATAATCTCAAGTAACAGTGCTATTAATCGCAACCACAAATCAAAGTAATAAACATTGTTAACTAAGGGCCGGTTTTTCAATCGTCAGATAACTTTTATCTGAAGAATAAATATGGCGTAATATTATGACGTATTTTCTATACAAAAGCTGTCAAAACGTCAAACATATTCCCCAGATAAAAGTTATCTGACGATTGAAAAATCGACCCTTAGTAAAATAAATTAAGTTTTGACGAGTTAGGGTTTGCATAATTATTGTCAGTTAACTTTGACACTCCATCTTGGAAAAAAATGTACACACTACCATAAAATTGATCCAAGGCGTCCGATCCATCTGTAGCGATATTCTTCTTTTAAATATTCTCGTACAGGCCGGGCATAATGAGCTGGGCAACCATCTTGTTGATACCACATTTCTCTGTAGATTTTGAGTGATACATCTTCTAACAATGTCGGCAAATCATTTTGGAGAAAATGCAAGTAGGTGGCGCCATTTAAATTTTCAGTCAGCTCAAATGGTCCAATTATTTGACCATTTAAAATTCCTATCCACATGTTAACTTTAAATTGGTACTGCGATCGGTCCTCATGCATCAAATGCGGGTTTTCCATGTGCCAACCATGTAGGTTGTGTAAGTTTAAATAACCATCTCTTTTGAAAGTCGATTCGTCAGTTCATAAAATTTTATTTAGAAAATCCGGATCTTCACGAATTTTCGCCTTTACCTTGGCCTTTCGTCCGGTACCAGGTTATCGTTGAATTTCGGGACGACCTGTATAAGATTTATAAAACGTAATTTAGTTTTTACATTGTACCGTAAGTTACCTAACTGTAATATATCAACGTTCCTCAGTGGTTTTGTGGGTTTTTGGCACAAAGAAACAAAATATCGCATAGTTACTGTGTTAGTTTCTTTTTTGGTAGCTAGCTGACGCGCGCAACTTCTGCTTCACGTAAGAGAATTTTCCTCGTTACCGCAACATTTTTCATTTATGCTCTGCTCATATTGGTCGTAGCGTGATGTTATATAGTCTATAGGCTTCCTCAATAAATGGGTTGTCCAACACTGAAAGATTTTTTCAATTCGAACCAGTAGTTCCTGAGATTAGCGCGTTCAACCAAACAAACAACCAAACTCTTCAGCTTTATAATATTAGTATAGATAAGTATCCCAATTAGAGAATTGCGTCGTCTGCCAACAATGTTAAATCCACTGTACGTATACTGGATGTACGTGTGTTTGAAATTAAACGATACAATTCTCAGTAGCAATGCGGTCTAGAAATGTGTACGGTAGATATAAAAGGTTCGCCTCTTACACGTTCGACATAAATACAATAGTTAGCATAATTTGGATGTCATGATTCATGTAAATAACATTTCGCATTTTCATATTACATACTTGTTTTGTAAGATAATTGTTGAATAATAATAATACTTTAAATATATATATGAAATATTTTTGAGAATTGGCATTGGCTTTTTCATAAAGGGTACATTTTTATACACAGCAAGAAAAACAATTTTAAAAGATAGTAGGTACTACTTACAGCATTTATACATATGTATATTTTATCACCAACATGTAATGTATAATAAGGTCTGTAATTTACATTTCTTACGACAACACGGTGCTCTTTTGCATTACATGATTAATATAGGTAATTAAGTTCTATTAATATCGTCGAGAACAACAACATAGCAATATTTATATTGTATATCACAAGAAATAATGCGAATGTAATTTGTGAATGTTGCCTATGTCTTATTATTACTGCTTAGTCACAATTTGATCTTATCCTAACACTAAAATGAGATACCGACAATGATTTTTCCAGTTCAGAATGCAGCCGTGATATCCTAATATAATTTTATAGCTTATTTATATACAATTGTTACAGCTGTTCCTGCCTGCATTATCAACTCAATATTTACATCATCAGCAATTACAATGGGTGACCGTAACAATCTCATCAAGTTTGGACCCGAGTGGCTGCGCAATATACCTAGAGAGCGTAGCGCAGCCAGGTCTACCAACAACAGTCAAAATTCCAATACAAGTCCAGGTGGTGCAACATCCACTGGAGGCGCTGCAGCAACCACAACTGGTACTACAGCGAACAATACAAATACACCAGGCACATCAAAGGTTCTTTTAGCTAAGCTCAGGTATGTCAATAAGTGACGTTAGTAACCAACAAATTGACGGTTTGCTGGGCGGCGTACAAAATGTAAACTTCGATTCCCTGTAGACTACGAGACCGAAATGAATGTTTTAAATCACATTACTATTGCCTATATTGTATTGAATAAAATCAGAATATAGATAAGATAGACTTATTTTTCACACATGCTTTATGTGTACCAATTAAATAATAATTACACCAAACATTCTTTTTAATTCGTATTATGAATGACCAACAGATATGGAAGGGAAGAAATGCTGGCACTTTACGATAGAAATTCAGAGGCACCACCTGAGCTAAAAGTTATTGACACCTTGTATCAGCCACGTGGAAAACAACCAGTTGCACTAAACAACACATTTGAGGATGATATGGTGCGTATTAAACAATAATTAATTTTGTATGAATGGATTACTTCTCAAATGGCTTCTTTATGCTGACGGTCAGGTACTATACGCTCTTTTACTACCGTCGTGTCGGTAGTAAAAGTTGCGTATGGCAGAAGAGAGATGCAATAAATACACAAGAAATAAGATGTGAACATTGTTCACATCTTGATTTTGTGTGAAAGTGTGCATAATTAAGAGTTGACTTAGTTATACAAATATGGTTTGGACAAGTGGAAGAAACAAGAATAAAAGCTATATCAGGAGGAACAGACAGGAGTACCCTAAATCGACGCGTGTGTATGAAATATGTGTTAAGAACAACGAACCAAGAGAGAGTGATATGCCTGGATTTTGCATCCATTGAAATCATTAAATCCGTTGCCTTTGTCTGTCGGTCAGGGAAATGGCTTGTATAGAATTGTGTATTCTATATCTAACAAACATATAAATCAAATCGATCTGTTTGAACCATATTTTTTCTTAGATATGTATGTCCTACGAACAGACGTCAACCAGTAACTGGTCGATGTCAGTTCGTAGGACATATCTAAGAAAAATAATGTGATGATTGTAAGAGCAGTAGAAGCCATAACAATTACTTTTAGAATTTTTGTTTGTCTGTCTGTCTCTATTTTTCTATCCGAATCAGAAAGAATTGCTACGCAAAATTGAATGCGGTTTTCACAGTCGTATTGCTGGAGGTCTAAAGCGCTTATTACACTTGGCTGAATTTAGTTATCTAAATTCAGAATTAACTTTAAAAGCAAATTAGAAGCTTCTGATCACACTGTCTTTATTTAGTTACTGAATCAATTACCAGTTAAAGCGCGGTGAAGTCGGACGTGCCATGTACGAGGATGGCTCGAGTATCGGTATAAACTTACTTTTTTCAATTCTTTGCCATAATTTGTTTTCAAATTGTCAATTTTTCAATATATTTACTATAGCCGATTCGTCTATATTTTTATATAAACTCAGTAGGACTCATTTCGTACATTTTTATTCGGGAAATTTTTGTCATTTTTGTCCCTTGTATCTTTATACAGCTCTAAAATATTAAACATAACTTCTTTTTCTTTTGTCATTCCGTAGGTACCTACGCGGTGCACCGCACTCGCACTTCACTTTTTTATTCGGGAATACAAAATAAAAGTATATGTCCTCATGCACGGACAGTTACGTAGTGAGTGACTGAAGTCAGTAACTAAATGCCATTACACCTTCCTAAATGCGTTTCTAATTAGGCTTCTAAATGATTCAGTCAGTCAGAAACCATCCTTGCTTCTGAATTTATGATGCTAGCTTGCTAATTGCGATTATACTTGACTAAATTCAGTAACGACTGAATTAAGATCACTAAATTCAGCCAAGTGTAATAAGCGCTTAACTTAAAATCTCATCCATATTTCAACTTGCCACGACGCCTAATGCTTGACTATTAAGAAAAAAAATATATAGAGTGGTACCTAATTACAAACTCCACGCATATGAAGTTGAGGGCAAGAGCTAGAATCGAATAAAATCGAAACAAATTGAGATAGTTATTTGCATAACTTAATATTGCCGAAGATTTTGTCTATCTGCATAAATCATTTGCTCAATTGATCGTAACGAAATTACACGAACGGGGCATACAGACACAAATTATGGTATGGAGAGAAAAGGCATTCCCTATACGGATGCTTACAATTGCGATAAAAATGTATTATTTGATACATTTTCCCCTATATGACGCTCTGTGACCTGCCATTCTGAGTAAGTTGTTAGATATTAGTAATATTTAAATAATGCGTCCTAACTAATGCGATTATAAATGGTTTGTATGAGGGATTTGTTACTATAAACAGAAAACTAAATAAATAATTCCTTGATTCTATTATAGATTCTATAACATTGTAAAGATATCTCCCGCAATAGGAATAATTCCTGTGTCGCAGTGGACTTGACAAGCATTGAAACAACAATCACGAGGAGCACTCGCCACTCGACGTTCTATTATTGGCGAGGCGACCACTTAAGCCATCATCCTCATCACTGTGCAGTTGTGCGATCTGTTATAACATTATTTGCAACACAAAGGCTTTATTCATGCAATTTTTTTTTATCAAGCTAAACAACACTACAAGTTACATCTTTTATATAAAGTTTTCAATAAGTGTAAGTAATTTAGCATATATAAACAATATTGTGATATTTTTCAGAGAGACAACATGAGGGGTGCTCCCCCTATAGGAGGAATGTCACCGGGTGACAGATTCGGCATGGGTCGCGGCGCGGGTCGAGGCGTTGTCAGCGATGGACGCGGCAGGCCCCGCGGTTCTTATATACGCACACCGCCTACAGCAAGGTATGTTTACACCTATATAAGTAAAATAACTGTATTTTGCATTTATGACAATGATTTATATGATTTTGGCAATGGTATTGTTTTTCTGACAGAATTAGCAATACCAAATCACTTGACTTGAGTGAGATTTCGATACATCGTTGATTAGCCTTTTAGAAACGGGCGTATGTCCGATATTACATGTAGTGCGTGTTTTGGTTTTATTTAAAAATGTATTTTGACATGCATCAAAAAGTGCGCTATGTTTTTTGAATTTAAGAGTACAATTGTATGAAACAACTACAAAACAACAAAGCTAGGAGGACGGCTGTACATTGTAAAACGTCTCGTGTGTCGTGACAAAATGTTTTATTTATAAGGAGGAGAACTGAAGACAAAACAAATGGCATACATCTTAAAAGCGCGTGTCATATCGGTGCAGGGTATTGCAGAAGTAATTACGATAATTCGAATAGCAACAGAAAGAAACAAAATTACAGCGATAGCTTAGAGTTCGGGTACACGGCACCAACCTCTAACATATTGAAGTTATATGCGTATTAAATAGATAGTATTATCGCTATAGAATATTGTATCGATTTTGTTATTATTTGTGCTTATTAAACAGTTTTGAAAAACATAATAATATTTTAAACGAAGAGTAAAATAGATAATTATAATGAAAAGAAAAAGGGAATAAAATAGTATTCATTTCCAGAAAATCGTTACCTGTACGTATCGTACCTGTAAACTAATTTTTTCATTGGCACCAAACTAAACGAAGCTGTAGTACCAATTAAATAAAAAATTAGCTTTGGGTCACTAGGAACTAGCCGGCTCAAGCTGTCGGCTAGTTATCGATTTTTAATTCAATGTATATCGATTATTTTTCTTATTATTTTTGGCAATACTAAAACCTTACTTGTTAATCGTGTTGTTGGCATAAATATTTTGTTTTGATCAATTTGAGTATTCATTGATTGTGCCTATTTATGCGCAACTGTAGTCTCTAACCTTCCTCTCGACAGTTAAAATATCCAAAGATGATGTAGGTACATATGTATTTAGTTCACTCCTAATGGAGTTCTTGGTACTTTAAGTCGCTTAGTCTGTAAATTGTGTTCTCGTTCATATATGTTTATATTGTGTAAGCGATAGCTTAATTAGATCTTAATCTTCCTGTTATTTAAAGGATAAATAGTAACTTTCTATATTTTGATTTACAAAGTTCACGCATATATTTCTCCTAAACCTGGCAAATTATGTACATAATGTTTATTTTTCTTAAACTATGTACTAGTACCATGGGTTACCAACCAGAACAAAAAGTAAGGAGTTCCAAAAATATATCATAGATGGCACTATGAGTTCCAATGTTAAAATTAAGAACAATTAAAATGCTTTATTGGAAAAAAATTGACCATATAATGTTATTATAAATAAACATTGCCCATATTTAATTAACGGGCATCAGAGTAAATGCATTTATTTTATGATTTAAATATATCATTAAATCAGTATTTTTACATCACACATAGGTAATCGACCTACCATTTTATTTTACATATAGGGCGCTAGATGGCTCTTTTATGTGTTTATACAAATCTACAAAACAGATTGTTTTTATTTCATACCCTCTTTTTGGTTTATTTCAATATTTGTTTATTACCTACTGATACTAATTAATAAGAATTTACTTATAATATGAAAAATATGTATGCTTAACACAAATGTCAATGTATGAAAGAAAACGTTTTGTTGTACTTATATTTGTTGTATTACATAGCATTATTTTCAAACATCGTGTCGGTTCTCGTAACTTCTATTGTCAAATTTCGTTTGCTTGTGCGGCTGTATAACGCAGTCGTCGGCGTTATATTATCATTATCTTTGTGCTACCTACTTATTCTAAATTGAATTACAAACTTAAGATATACATGCCGATAGAAATGGAGTTTTAGTAAATCATAGCAGAATTTTACTAAAATAATTAAATATTAAGTAACCTATCATAATAACTATTCTATAAAATTGAAGCCTGTTATTTGTTTATACCGCTTTGTTAATTTGGTTTTCACGCAATTTTTGGTATTAGTTGCTCATTAGACGCAACTTGACTAAACCTGTTTCAAAGGGCCTGTAAGCTAGTTAGGCACAGTTGTGATTAAAATAAAGTATTTTCACGTCCTTGATTTGCCTACTAAAGTATAAATTACGTTAACCCGCAATAACGTACAATACTTCATTATAATTTACGGTTGGCAACCCTAGTTTTGATTGTTGTGAATGTCATGTCCCTTGATGAAATACGCGATAATCAAGTTAATCGTGCTAACTATCGTTTGAAGGAAGGTAGTTCGTAATAAACGTTTTTTTAATCAATCCGCGTGATCACGATCAATGCAGGTCGGTCGAAACGCCGGGCGATCAGTGTAGGTATTTATTACCTTTTTTAAATACTTTATCGCGAGTAAGACCTGTTAACTAGCATTATATTAAGAAAGTAGTTCATAATACTCTGAGAGTTAGACTTGGTTTATGTACAATCGGAGCACGGTAATGTTATCTAACAGTATTGTAACTCGGCTCTGTCCTTAAAATAATTATCTACAGATGAGCGGTTCGCGAATACGCGAGAGGGCTGCCCGCTTACAGTATTTTAATTTCATCTAAATACTTGAGTTTCTTTCTAGTTTAGTGATTGTAAATATTACATTATTTATTTAAAAAAAAAAAATTATTCCGAGTGAAATAGGCAATATTCAATAAAAATCATGTAATGTTTTTGATTAGTAGTTTTAATAGAAAAGCAATATATGTATAATTGAGGCTGGAAAATATTTGCGCCTCGACTGAGACGTACGAAAAGCTTTATTGTTAAATTTAATAGTATAAAAAAATCCGCATTTGGATAAAAACTTTAATTAAAAATACTTTTGTTTACAATTGTACTTTGACATAATTATTATGTAAGTACTTGTACTTATGTAAGTACTTGTACTTATATCAATCAAATATTAACAAGTCGCACTATCGTCATACTATCTACTACTTACAAAACCATCGCACCGTCCGTTCATCGCTGCGGCGCGGCGCATTCGCGAATGGTTTGCAATTGTTGCGAACCAAGTGCCTACCGACCTCGACGTGCGTAGGTACGTCTCGCGTTTCGACCGTTTCACAGTATGTTTTAGAACCTAAAAAACAACGAACCCCTTTTTCTCTTCCTATTCGATAGAGTAAATGTTTCCAATGCAAGACAAAGATCAAATGTGCTTAGACACAGAGATATAATTTAAAAAAAAAATCAATTCTTGGGAAGTCAGAAAAACCATAGAAATTGCTGTACTTGGAAAAGCATGGCATATTTACCTTTTGTTTTAACTGGCTCTTTGTGCCAGCTTAGATTTCCTTTATTATGCAGTAATTAGCACGAAATTAGCTTGATAAAGTACCGAGAAATTCGATTTTAATAAAATTTTCGTAATAATTTTTTCTACAAAATCTTCATTTAGTTGGATTCAAATATTAAACTAAATTGTTGTCCAGGCACTCTTGCTAAGCCCTAATATTTCGAAACCAGTATCACTTGGGATTCACGAGTTATATGGATTCAAATAAACTAGGTTAGGGTTGATTCTTACTCGGTTTTCCTAAAAAATATTCTATTATATTATTATCGGTCAAAATTTAGTTGTTTATTTTGTAATAACGCATACGTAATTTTATATTAAGAATTACATGTATCATATTATTATCAATCTTAACAATAATCAATATGCGACA
Organism: Catocala nupta; assembly: GCA_963675205.1. Lineage (NCBI taxonomy): Eukaryota > Metazoa > Arthropoda > Insecta > Lepidoptera > Erebidae > Catocala > Catocala nupta. The sequence continues at coordinate 31,321,921 of OY776078.1, read as the reverse complement.
TGACAAATGCGAATATTTTTAATGTATTTCCACATTATTATAGGCAGATGTCATATGTGATCAATTGATCATGTATTATTCTATATTTTACGGATTATAACGCCGCGTCAGAGCGAAATAAATAATAATAATAATACTGAATTTATGATGATATTAATTCTAAGAATACGTATTTAATCAGTGAGTAGCATTGTGCTTATGTACACAATGAATTAATATTTCTTAATCAAAACCAATCTTTAAACAATGTTCACACTTATTTTTATTCCAGTGTCCCATCATATTACAAGTTTTACAACAGTATATAAAAACATATAGGTTATAGAAAACATTTACAAACTGTATCTTGAAAATAATTAATTCGAGAAATTATTTTTACGTGTCACCCCTAAAAACCATATAAATAAGAAAAATCTCGAGAAACTTGTAATTAAAAGTGAATAAAGATCACACATGATAAGGATCTGATTTTTTTTACAAAGTCAGACAATATATTTATCTAGATTTTGAATCCAATCTTGGCAAGATATAGCTATAAAAAAATAAAAACGACAATAACATGTTTTTTAAATATCTTTTAATCTATTGCAGGTGTAATGGTACAAATCTATAAATTTTTTGCCTATTTAAATCTCGCATAGGAAGAAACTAGTAGTTTTCTAAAACTATTTTTTATACCTAACATATTAAACATATTTTTAATTCCCAACAAAATATTAAAAATCATATTCCCAAACGAAATGCATTTGAGCATTGGTTGGTGTTTTCGTCCTGTATTTGAAATTATTTACCCTAACGAATAAAAAAATAAAAACGGGTAGGGTTGTTTTTAGGCCCTAAAACATATTGTGCGTTTATATGAAGATAGGATACTGTTAGATAACATTACCGTGATCGGGGACTCCTACAACAAAAAAACTAAATCTTATGGCACAGGATCGCACGCGCCGTGTGCGGGTGCAGGGGTAGGCAGGGTAAGACCCGCGCTACAACGCCTAGTATGAACTATGAAACGATGTTTACTATTAGTTTTACTTACAAAAATATAAATTTTGCCAATTTTTTTAAAAATTGGTCCCTATTTGCTTCTTCCAGTTCGTCACGTGACGATATTATGACATCACATTTCGTGTCGAATATTATCATTTACTATTTTACTCACATCACTCACTCATCACACTCATAATTATTTACCTAGTTACTATTAATGCGTCCATATCTGGCTTGGGTGACATTGTAATAAATATTCGGATATAATGGTTATATTACATGAGATAAATATTTCTTGGACGTCGTCGTCGCCATATCCTTATAATTATTATTTAGACAGGAATATTTAAATAAAATCATACTAAAGCATGAATAGAGTTTTAGGATTAGTAATATCGCATTTATCATGATATAATAATGTAATCTTTATTTACTTAAGTACCACAATGTTCATTAAGTACTTACCTATCTATTCTTTTGTTACGTGACTTTAGATTTGTAGGGAAATCAATAATTAATATTGATATAAAACCAAAAGTATACATTGTCAATGTCAATAACTATGACATAGTTAAAAGATTACGGGCCATGACTACATAATAAGCGTAAAGCATACTCAGTTGTTTTTTAAACCATTAATGTGCTTTATAGGAGGGCTTCTGTTAAAGTATTATGCAGGTCCAGATAATTAATATTTAATAATAAAACTTCAGTTACGCTTCGACCCTCTATTGAAAATCGACGTGGCAGACAGGCGCGCTTGTCAATATCATGAACCTACCACAATAAAAAAGGAAGAAACCAAGTTGAAGGCAGATAACGAAGATGTCTCTTCGTCACTAATTGCACATACCATTATGTTATCTTAGGTGTATGGGAAAACCCAAGAACAGTGTATTTGTCATCCCTTAAACTATTGTGTAATTTTAGAGTATAAATAGACCTAACAACAATGTATTCGTCGCACTCTTTACTTGTATTTAACAGAGTTAACATGTACTCATTATATTAATAAAATAAAATTATTGTTTATTTTAAATCCAGTTCGATAAATCGTAACTGGCGCCCAAGTGGTGGGCAATTTTGAGCATCAAAACTTCTGTATTTTGAAGCATCGAATCTGCCTAGAATCTACAAAATTCCTTAAGAAACTTATCAAGAAGATTACGCCTGCATACGCGACTGAGCAGTAACCAGCCTGACTAGTACGCAGCCAGCACGTAACTCATTGGGATCAAGAGGACGCACGAAAATTTATCTAAAATAGTTAAACCTATAACAGAATGTACAAAAAAGAATAAAGCCATAATTCACGACGCAATATTCAAAGAAGCATTTGAAAGAGCTAAACAACTTATAACTAATCCACCTGTATTAGCATATCTAAATTTTGATAAACATTTCACCGTAACTACCGACGCAAGCAATATAGCGTTAGGAGCAGTCTTGTCACAAGAAAATCATCCCTATAGCTTATATCTCTAGAACTCTAAATGAAACGGAACAAAAATATAATACCACTGAACGAGAATTATTGGGTATTCTGTATGCTTTAACACAATTCAGACCATACATTTACGGTCAACGTTTTATTTTAGAAACAGATCACCAACCACTCATTTGGATAGCAAAACTTAAAGAACCAAATGCTAAATTAACACGATGGCGGCTAAATGAGATAGTTCACAAGAAGGGAGCAACCAATCACGTAGCCGATGCCCTTTCCAGAATAGAACTTAACTGTCAATCAGATTGTGCCACGATCCATAGTAACCATGACGACTCAGATACGCCCTTCATGATAAAACATGAACATCCACCACGACGTATGAATCGCATTTATGTAACTAAAGCACCATATAATATTGTAATAACACAAAAACTAAATAAAACACATGATTATAAAGTAACATTAAACGAACCAGACGAATTAAAACAATTTATTATTGAACATTGTGGACAAAAAGATACGCAATCATTTATCAGAAGTATATAGAAAAAATTTAACTAAACTATACAAATTATTTGGTTCACTAATATTAGAAAAGAAATAACAGACCCAGAAGAAATATTAAAAATCATTAGAACAACCCATGATTACCTTCAAAGACATATTTCAAACCCTGCGTTAACGAAAGAAATAACTAAAGAATATTGCATTGAAAACTTAAAACAACATACCAATAATTATGTAAAAAACTGTAACACTTGTAATAAAGTCAAATACGACCGGAACCCTATAAAACCACCAATGGAAAAAACTCCTACCTTTAATAAACCTATGCAAAAATGGCAAATAGATACGTTAAGTTATGAACAAAAATAAATATCTAACAGGAATAGATTTATTTTCTAAATGGGCTTTTATGATTCCACTATCTGAATATACAGGGTGTTTGGAGGGTGAGTTAGGAAAATGATCGATAGGTGATGGTGTTGGCTACGAGTTGCGCCTACTTAAATAACATTTTGCTTAAGTTTAATGAGTAATATTTTTTTTTGTATTGTTCTAGAAAATCTCCATTTTTTTGTATAAAAACTTTAATTATTTTTTTAATAACCGCTGAAATGTTAAAAAAATGATGTCATTTGTTAGTGTAGTCTCACCTTATTCAGATTTAATCATAATTTCATACAAACAATTCAACAAGAAATAACAGTGAAGTATCAAACCTTCATAAATAAATAAAAAACGTCCTTATTTATGTCAACTTCACATGGTAAAATAAAAAAATCTTACGGTGTAAGGCATTTACAAATGTTTTTAAAAACTTCTCTAGTTAATACTCTTTCGAACGGTATGTAACATGTATCATAACTAACCAGGTAACTCAACAAAAACCGGTTTGTCGTCACGAATGGATTAAAAAGGTGAAAACCTAAACTATTCAATTGAGCAGGTAAAATGTTTTGTCTCATTGTAACACAGCTAAAAGTATTGTGCTATCTCTTTCATCGGTTGACTATTATGCTCCCTTTGGCCCTTGCGCACCCTGTCGGGTGCATTTAGTCGACACTTGTCGTTCTTTGCTACTTCACGTGTAGTACTTCACAACTCCGCTCTGCGCATTATTTTTGTTTTCGTTTGTTGTTGTTAAGTTTTGTTGTTACTGTTATTTTTAATGGCTGCTTTTACTAACGAGGAATACGCTGATATGTTGATGGCTTACGGCAAAGCTGATGGAAATGGACGAAAAGCAAAAATAATTTATGAAGAGTGTTTTCCCAATAGACGTCAACCTAATCGTCATACTTTTGAAACGACATTTAGACGCTTAAGGGAAACTGGCAATCTAAATCGCCGTGAACCTGGAGTTGCCAGACAACGTAACGTTGCTGATGACGAACGCATTTTGGAAGCTTTTGATGAAGATCCCACAACAAGTATCCGCACTGTAGCTGCAACACTAAATCTAAGCCCATGGAAAGTGTGGTCTGTTCTTCGCGCTAATGGAAAGTATCCTTTTCATTACACTCCCGTGCAAGGTCTAGAAGAAAACGATTATCAAAGACGCGTCCAGTTTTGCCGTCTCTTGTTACACATGGATGTTGACAACCGCGACTTCTTAAAAAGTATCCTGTGGACGGATGAATCAAAGTTTTCAAGGGAAGGCATTGTAAAATTTCATAATTTGCATCATTGGGCCCCAAAGGATGAAAACCCTAAAAAGAAAAGAGCGGTGACACATCAAAGGAAGTTTTCGGTTAACGTTTGGGCAGGACTAATTGGCAATACACTTATTGGTCCACATTATCTACCAGACAATTTGAATGGCAATAATTATTTAGATTTTTTAATAAATGATTTGCCCGAACTCATGGATGGAGTTCCAAATGTTCAGAATCAAGAACCCATTGTTTTTCAACAAGATGGCTGCCCAGCGCACTGGACATTAGCAGTCCGGGAACACCTTGACAATTCATTTCCCAACGCTTGGATTGGCAGAAATGGTCCCATCCCATGGCCTGCAAGGTCGCCGGATTTAACACCGCTTGATTTTTATGTCTGGGGTCGTGCTAAATGCTCTAGTGTATACGGAAACCATTGAAACAAGAGAGCAATTAATTGAAAAAATAGATAATGCATTTGTGATAATGAAACAAGAAATCAGGTTAAGCCATACCCACAACGGAAATTAGAAAGAGATTTTACGCATGTATCAGAAATAATGGACATCAATTTGAACAAGATTTGTAATAAATGATTTAAAAAAATACTTTTTTGTTTTAATTGCCCCAAAATAAAGTACATACATAGTAATAGAAGACAAAAAAGTGCAACAGCTAAACCTATTGCACTTTTTCGTTGCGTCATCGAAAACAAAACATTTTACCTGCTCAATTGAATAATTTAGGTTTTCACCCTTTTAATGCATTCGTGACGACAAACCGGTTTTTGTTGAGTTACCTGGTTAGTTATGATACATGTTACATACCGTTCGAAAGAGTATTAACTAGAGAAGTTTTTAAAAACATTTGTAAATGCCATACACCGTAAGATTTTTTTATTTTACCATGTGAAGTTGTCATAAATAAGGACGTTTTTTATTTATTTATGAAAGTTTGATACTTCACTGTTATTTCTTTTTGAATTGTTTGTATGAAATTATGATTAAATCTGAATAAGGTAAGACTACACTAACAAATGACATCATTTTTTTAACATTTCAGCGGTTATTAAAAAAATAATTAAAGTTTTTATACAAAAAAATGGAGATTTTCTAGGAAAATAGAAAAATAATTATTACTCATTAAACTTAAGGCAAAATGTTATTTAAGTAGGCGCAACACATAGCCAACACCATCACCTATCGACCATTTTTCTATGGCTACTCTCCCTCCAAACATATATATCTGTATATCGTTACAAGTAATTGATGAATTAATGAAAATATTCGCAATAATAGGGACATCCGATATTCTATCTGTAGATAACGACTCAATATTTACGAGTGAAGCTATAAAACAATTCCTACAAACTATACGAATAGAACAATATATACTGTTACGTGCTGGGTTCGACGGATAAAAATATAAGACAATGGTGCCAATTCTGTTGTCACAAATTCTCTAATCTTAGCTAAAAATCTCTAAAATTTATTTTAGTCCTATCACGTTTAGCGATTTCAGAATACGAAATGTCGTTTGACAGGACTAAACTAAATTTTAGAGATTTTTAGCTAAGATTAGAGAATTTGTGACAACAGAATTGGCACCAATATTACCGAATAAAACACGTTTTATTCCAGTACACAATTAATTTTAATACACAACAAACACTATACTACACTTTTCCACTAGTAACTGCTTCAAACTCCGTAGTATTTTCGCTTCCGTTCGCTTTGATGAACACTTGACCGCTTGCGATAGTAAACTGACTTGGCGGTGCGCGTGCGCTCTATTTATACGCGGGTAAAGCACTTCTGGAGTTTTCCAGAAAAGTTTTCGAGAATGTGCCAGGGCTCTCTCTCCACTGAACTCGTACCGACAATACGTAGTTCCGTAAGATGTCAATAGATGGTGCTGTAATAAATTATTATTAGAAACCGCCGACTCTTCCCCACAGTGCCGACAGAGGGCATTAGCCGTGACACTGCCCCCCTCTTAGACATGTTCGTCCCGAACATTGTTGGATCCATAGTAGCGTGCCAATCGATCCACATGAACGATCTTTGGTGTACTTCGTGGTCCTTTCTGGATCCGGTAGGTGACGTCATTCATCTTAGTGACTATGCGATAGGGCCCATCCCATTTTGCCTGCAACTTAGGAGATTTTCCTTTGCTGCGTACTGGATTATGTAACCACACCAGCGATCCTTCCTCGAAGCCTTTATTGTTCGCCTTCCGATCGTAACGGGTCTTCATCCTCTCAGACATCTGCTGACCGGTCTGTCTGATGCGCTGGTATACATCATTCATCTTGCTGCCAGTGCGTGGACCCTTCATGGCAGAACAACTCGTGCAGTTACGGCACCATTCCTCAACGTCTTTTCGACAATGGATCCAATAAAACCGTTCCCGGATCTTGATCAGAGTTCTCTTAACTCCCATGTGATCTCCTGTACTCCCATTATGACAGACTTGTAAAACTTCCCGTACCTTGAGCTTTGGAGGTGATACTTGTCACCTCGAGCATTCTCCCATTTACGGCACAGAACTCCATCCTGGATAACCAAGCTTTCCCACTGTGTCCAGTAACACTTGGTCATAGAGCTCATTGCCGCAACTTCACACCAGCGAGGTCTCGAAGCACCTGTTTTCTTCCATTCGAGGATGGGTCTTATGTCTTTGTCCTCTTGTTGCGTTCTCTGGAGTTTCCTTCCAATCTTCGCTAAAAACCGTCCTTAACATCCTCACTAGTCCTTCCTGCTTGGCCGCTGCGCCTTGCCTGGCGCAGTGCTTACACTGGTCGGGATACGGTCTACGCGACAGGGCATCTACATTACTATGTGACTTGCGTCTGCGATGCTGTATTACGAAGTCCTGTAATTGTTGTCCGATACGCACATCAGGTGTTCCTCTTACCGGCGACTGGTTTCTGCTACGTAGACTCCTTCGCTTCGGGCAGCTCAACCTGATGTGGCCTCTTTCGCCGCAGCTATAGCACCGGGGTGAAGCCGACACTTCCCTGATACGTTGAGCGCGATCGTCCCGTCGCACTACTTCCACCTCCAGAGCGTGGGCTAGGGCATCCTTCAGGTTTTTGCAGTGTCCGAGTCTCACTGCAGCCCTAACCTCCAGGTCTCGGATCCCGTCGGTGAAGGCTTGAACGAGGTTACCGTCGATGAGTGCAGGTGAGGACTGGTACGCCTTTCGAACCAGCTTCTCCACCTCCAGGGCCCACTGCTGCAAGGTTTCACCAACACGTTGCGATCGGTCTTTCAGCTGGGCGCGAAACACGTGTTCCAGGTGTGCGTCGCCATATCTCGCTTCCAACGCCTCCAACAGCTTCCATACGTGATGTCTTGACCAAGCACCTCTAACATGGTCACGGCTTGGTCGCCAAGCCCCAAGGTGAGAGCAGTCAGAGCCTGTTCTCGCGTCCACCCGTTAGATTTCATGACGGTCTCGAACTGGATCTTGTAGGCTGACCATGACGATGAGCCGTCGAATGGTGGGACTTTAAAGCCTCGTGGTGAGGGCGCCACAACCGTAGATGTCATGATCCCATCTCCAGACTTGAGCTCGCGTATCGTTTTCTCCAACTCAGCAATGCGACTTTCGTGGCGTTGGACTTGCTCATTCATCTCCTTCAACTCCTTGCCAACCGTTGCGCTAAGGTCTTTTAACATCATCAGCTGCTCCTCCTGGCGGCGTGCCTGCTCCTCCTGGCGGCGTGCCTGCTCCTCCTGGCGTCGCATACCCTCCTCCTTATCGCGTTGCAACTGTTCCTCGAGGCGGCGTGCGTGCTCCTCCTGGCGGCGTATACCCTCCTCCTTATCGCGTTGCAGCTGTTCCTCGAGGCGGCGCGCGTGTTCCTCCTGGCGACGTGCCTGCTCCTCCTGGCGGCGTGCCTGCACCTCCTGGCGGCGTGACTGCTCCTGCATAAACGCCATCAGGGTCGCGAGGGATTCACCGGCGAGAGAGCTGCACTAGATGGTTCCGCTGCAGCCGCGGAGTCACGTGGTCCCACTGACGTCGGCGAGGGGGCGTCTCCAAAGCGCCTCTGGTCCACATCTTGCTGGCGCTGGTTCCTGGTACGCACCCCTTCCACTTCCTCCTTCGGTAGTACTGGCATATTTTTATTCCACTTCTGACACCAATTTGTTACATGCTGGGTTCGACGGATAAAAATATAAGACAATATTACCGACTAAAACACGTTTTATTCTAGAACATAATTAATTTTAATACACAACAAACACTATACTACACTTTTTCACTATAACTGCTTCAAACTCCGTAGTATTTTCGCTTCCGTTCGCTTCGATGAACACTTGATCGCTTACGATAGTAAACTGACTCGGCGGTGCGCGTGCGCTCTATTTATACGCGGGTAAAGCACTTCTGGAGTTTTCCAGAAAAGTTTTCGAGAATGTGCCAGGGCTCTCTCTCCACTGAACTCGTACCGACAATACGTAGTTCCGTAAGATGTCAATAGATGGTGCTGTAATAAATTATTATTAGAAACCGCCGACTCTTCCCCACAGTGCCGACAGAGGGCATTAGCCGTAACAATACCAACACCACAACATCACACATCTCATGGAGATATCGAAAGACTACATACAACTCTAGTAGAAAAACTTAGAGCTCAAAAGGAGATTAATAGTAAATTAGATATACCATTATTACTATTAGGCTATAATTCTACAATACACAGTCCAACTAATAAAACTCTTAATGAATTACATATCTTACGCGAAATAAATCTACCTATAGAAAACACAATCACCTGCGATTATTTGAATAACATAAGAGACACCATACAAAGGACAAAGATAAATCTTTAGGACAAATTAATAAAATGAGAATAACAGAATTAAAGATAGGAATGAAGTTTTATAGAAAGCAACATGACAGAGGAAAGAATAAATACGCCTTCACAGGACCCTTTATAATTAAACAAATACTACCTAGAAATAAAGTAATCTATTTTCATTCTAACAAGGATAGACGAACTCATATATCTGAAATGCGCCTTCCAGATGCTGGTGTGAGATCACAAAGCTCAATGGAAGAACAATAATTATGCCATTGGGTCAAGCATGGATCCAAGAGGATGAATGGACCCTTATGCATCCAATTAAATTACAACCTTTATATAATGAATATTATAAAATACTAGCTGTCCCGGCAAACGTAGATTTGCCACAAAAAAAAATTCTACCCAAAAGATTTAAAAATAAATATATTAGGGTTGGACAACCCTTATCACTAAGGGGTATGAAAAATAGATGTTGGCCGATTCTCAGACCTATTCAATATGCTCACAAAATTTCATGAGAATCGGTCAAGCCGTTTCGGAGGAGTACGGGAACGAACATTGTGACACGAGAATTTTATTATAAAATAAAAACCTTGTACTCAATAGCAGTAGACACTAAAATAGAAAAACATAGATTAGAATATTTAGAGAATAGTCTGAATAATTGTATCAGGAAAATACAAAGTTCGGTAATAACTAAAAGAGGATTTATAGACGGACTTGGAACAATAATTAAAGCTGTTTCAGGAAATCTAGATAATACAGACTTACAACTTACTCAAAGCTTACATGACATGTGTATAAACATACACGAAACCTATGTATTTGCACAACATGATATCCTACACCCTGGAGTCATAGATCAAATACATCTTATTAAAAGTTTAGAAAAAATCCCAAAAGAAATTAATATACTTAGAGATCCATTAACTCTCGAAGCGCAGATAAAGCCTCATGTCACCATTCAATCAAACGTGTTGATATTCCAACTACCAATCTCTATCATATCCAAGAACACTTATAATCGAGTACTCCTAATTTCGCTAATAAAACGAAATTCCCAACATTGTATCATGCCTAATATTATATCTGGTCAATTTCTTGTAAGAAACCAACAAGTGTACAAAGTAAATGAATGTAAACAAAATATATGTGCGTGTGAAATACCTAAAAATTGTATTAGAGACACTATGTTACGCCAAATCAGCACTTGTGCAGAACTATTGATCTTCTGCCCAGCTGAATATGCAGTCAGAATAAACACAGATCCCTACTACCGATGGGTATTAAATGAAACCTTAGTCAAGGACCGATGCAGTCAAAAATATGTTCTATTACAAGGATCCTATATAGAAGACGACACTAAATGTCTTATAAAAGAAGAAAGAACTGAGATCAAAATATTCCAAGGACTACAGGAAGAACCAATCAATGACTATCCCTTAACAGTAGTGACTACACAAGATGACGTAACAAAGCAAATTGAAATATTACGAAGACATCAGTTGACTACACTAGAAACAGGACAATTGAAGATAGGACTGTATTCTACTGTGTTCATAAAATCTATCATCCTCGTCATTTTCGTACTCTGGCAGGCAAGAGAGAAGTACTCAAGACTGGGAGGGGGCTGTCAGTATCATGAACCTACCACAATAACAAAGGAAGAAACCAAGTTGAAGGCAGATAACGAAGATGTCTCTTCGTCACTAATTGCACATACCATTATGTTATCTTAGGTGTATGGGAAAACCCAAGAACAGTGTATTTGTCATCCCTTAAACTATTGTGTAATTTTAGAGTATAATTAGACCTAAGAACAATGTATTCGTCGCACTCTTTACTTGTATTTAACAGAGTTAACATGTACTCATTACATTAATAAAATAAAATAATTATTTATTTTAAATCCAGTTCGATAAATCGTAACCCGCTCGGCGCCACTCGACGCCACGGCTGCCGGCAGCGTTCACGATATTATACACGAAAATTCACGAAGTTGACCGGAATAAACCAAACGCCGCCGGGCGATACTCGCGCGTGCGTGTGATTTGATGTCGAGTATGGCATAGTGGTTTAATCGCTTAAACCAGGTACTTATCGACGTGCCGAGTGTTATGGGTTCGATTCTCACAAAGAAAATAAATTATGATCAACAGATTTCTGTGTCGAGTCTGATACACGGCATAAGCGTAACCGTATGAGTCCTTTAATAAAAGTGCTGATTTATTATATTTATTTTGATTTTCAATAGTTAATTTCTAAATAATCTATGTGATGTATTATATAAATAGTCATGACTCAGTAAATTTTAACAGTGACTAAATATTAGGCATTGTATAGTTAATTTAAAAAATCTGAGTGCTATATTTTGTATTATTTAATATTAACAATTATAGTGAAATATAGATAACTAACTGCCCAAGTAGAATTCTATACGCCAATAAGTAATCTATGTCCTTTCTTAAGGTCTAGTCTATCTTTACCAAATTTTATGAAAATCGGTTGTGGTTTAGGCGCGATAATGACGAATTCCTATACAAACTTTCACCCCTTATTTCAACCCCGCGTGCTGATTTTTACAAGAAAAGTTTATCTATGTCCTTTCTTAAGGTCTAGTCTATCTTTACCAAATTTTATGAAAATCGGTTGTGGTTTAGGCGCGATAATGACGAATTCCCATACAAACTTTCATCCCTTATTTCAACTCCTTCATGCCCTTTTTACAACAAAAGGTAGCCTATGTCTAATCTATCTCTGTACCAAATTTCATCAAAATCGATTGTAGTTTAGGCGCAATAATGACGAATTCCTATACAAACTTTCATCCCTTATTTCAACCCCTTTATGCCCTATAAAGGTAACCTATGTCCTTTCCTAAGGTCTGTACGTTTTTCGTTCAAATGTCCAAGAAGGAGAAAAAGAGCGAAAGGACAGATCACAGAAAGTTTATTGAATAGCAATAGCACAGATTATACTTTTACACAGGTTTTTGGTACAGCTAGGCGTCTTATACGAGTATTACATAAATACGTATACTCCAGCGGAAGCCCGAGCGACATCCGCTCCGCGGTGAAGTGTTCAATCGACTGGTCGCGCGGGGCCAGGAGCAGGTAGCAAGGCGAGCGACCGGCCGAGTCTATGCCGGGCCCGGAGTATTGATATCAACTTCGAAGAAAATCACCCCTAAAATAACTTTCTACCCCATTTAACCCCGTTAGGGGATGATTTTCAATAAAATACGAAACACGTCTTCTATCAATTCTATTAGAGAATGTTTATGCAAAATTTGAAGTAGATTGGACCAATCATGTTGTCGCGTACAAACTTTGCCCCCCCTTTTTCACCCTGTTAGGGGTAGAATTTCGGAAAATCCTTTCTTATCGGATGTCTGCGTCATACAAAGAACACACCCTCCAAGTTTCAGGTCTCGACGATCAGCAGCTTAGGCTGTGCGTTGATTCGTCAGTCAGTCATTAAGGCAAAGCATTTTATGTGTATAGATTATCACTTTGGCTCACTAACTGGTTGGTTCATCTGAACCATGTAACACACAAGGCGGTTTTATGCAAAATATTACTAACTAACTACATACTTTATTAAATTAAATTGTGTAAATATTTATAACAGGTTTAGTACTAGAAACAAAATTCTGCCTCAGTTCTATCCGGACAAATAATATTTATGTAGCAACAATTTTAAGTTATTAGCTTATGTGAACTGCAAGAGAATACAGTGAAATTATATAATATTATTAAAGGAAAATACTTAAGAATTTCCATTTGGTATATAAATGAAAGATTGTTTGATAATTGGAATGTTTATTGTTGTATAAACATCTGTCTTGTTGGTTGAAAGTCATGATATCATTGACGAATAGAATATTTGTCACAATTTTATTTTGATTCAATCGACTGAGGTCTTTTATATTTATTTACATTAAAAACTATCACTTATAATTCCCGAATATTTTGACCGCCTTCTTCTATCGGACTATATATTTTGTAAATTAATTGTGGTAGTTCTTCAGCTTGCACATGTGATGGGCATCATAATTATTGGGAATAATATAATAGAATATAAAGATTTATCATTATCCTTCTAAAGCTTTCAGATATTTGTCTTTATGGCCAATATTATATGATTTTTACAATTTGTTTGAAATAGTTATATTTAAACATTTTAGAGGTGGTCATTACATGCCGAAAGTGGGCGGTCCAAGGATGCCATATACGGGCGGACCAGATGAAGACGGTAACTCCATACGCCCTTGGAATAACAGCACTTTAAACAACACCAATAGAAACAATGGCGACCAAACTGATTGGGCCACGAAAATGTATAGAAGGTAAGTTGTGTCTCGACGAATAACGTTGTACAGGTTAAAAGTATTTTTATTGACATTCGTTTTCCTTTTTAGTAAACGACAGGGCACAAACACCAATTGGCGACAGCCGCAGACTCGGGAGGAAGGGGAAGAATGGCGGTCTTCGGAGCCGGGCAGATCCCGCACACTCGAGAAATGGGGTAAAGGGTCTTGATGTCGTAGATTTGAAGTGTTTCACGTGGCAGGTGTGAAAATGTTCATTTTAATCTGTCTCGCAGAGCGTGACTGGGGCGACAGGCCTAGTGGAGAGAAATCACAATCCTGGAGTACAAATAGACGTACATGGGTTGGTGGCGATGCACAGAACAACGAGGAAAATTTACCAGAATGGTAAAAACTACATTGTGCTATTGGCCACTGCCATAAAATTTAGTTTGATCTTAGACATAAATATTAAACTTGCCTTTTTCATAGGGCTGGTGAAAATGCCGAGTGTGGGGGTACATTTGATTCATCAGGTGCATTCCACGGATACAGTAATGACGACACGAATTTGCCAAAACATCAAGAATCCGCGTATCGTAAGTAGTTGGAAAAAGTAATACAACAAAGATTGCTTTTTATTATCGAATCCAAAGTTTACAAAAAATATGAACTAAAGTGTAATTTTGTGTTTATACAACCTGGACAATACTTGCTTATTTCAGCATTGACTCGTTCACACACCCATGGCAGTTTTCCACGGCCGAAAGCAGCACTAGAAGAAGGCTCTGAGGAATGGTGGGCTTCAGAGAAAGCGAAAAAATTGTCTCCAAAACGTTTCGATGCCAGTGATATAAAGTTTAAAAAGGTATTGATTTTTAACACTCAATTGTTTTATAGAATTATATTATTTTAACACTTTGTAAATTTTAGCAACCTGGCATTGGCATGGCTGAAGGCAACAATTCAAGTTCAAATAATAAATCAAACAGCAGCAAAGAAGAAATGGCACTAGAAATTCAAGAGAAGCGGGAGGCAGCAGCTGCAGCCGGTGAAAATTCCGAGTCAAACACAGCAGCCCAAAGTGAAGAAAAGTTCAACAATCAAAATTTATATAAGTCCAAATTCGGGGAGAGTAAAACTTTCGATGCTTTGATGAGGTCTGATATTAATGTTGAGGAAGCCAGTGATGAGAGGGGTAATTTCCAATCTGTCATTATAACGCCGAATAATAGTTTGCGTCAAAAACACCAGCACATAGTTATGGCACCCGACGGTCAGAAACATATTCGAATTAATTTGAAAGGCCAAAATAAATCTGATATGTAAGTAATAAAATTAAAATATGTTACCTATAGGTTGGTGATATTGATTTTTTCTTATATGGCTTTAATGCTTTCAGTGACAACGGATCAATTAAATCTCCTGAGGATTTGTTAGTTGATAATATATTTGGTATGACCATGGACGATGAAGAAATTCTTTCGACATCTATTCCTGCCGAATTGGGTAGCCCCGCTAACGCACTGCCACAGAATCAGAATCAAAATATGCAAATAAGCATGTCGAATTCAACATTACCCAGTCTTTCAGGCATGACAATGGATATGCATGTTAACAAACAAAATATGCAATCTGGGCACCAAATGTCGAACATGCAGTCTGGTGTCATGTCTTCCCCAGGAATGCAAAAGGTCTCTGGAATTTCAATGCCATCAGGTTTACAAAACCATGGAATGTCATCTACTGGTATGGTAAATCAAGGAATGCCGTCGGTTGGTATGACAAATACGGGGCTACCGCCAGGTGGAATGCAAAATCCTGGGCATCCACAGGCACCTCGAGTACAAACGCCGGGAATGCAAGGAGTTATGCAACCAGTGGGCATCACCAATTCAGCATTGAATGCTTCACTTGGTTTGCCGATAGGTCCTGGAGCCAGTATGGGTTTACCAATGCAAGGAGTGCCGCAACAAGTAATGCCAAATGTATGCATGGCTAATAATATTGGAGTATCGGGTATTGGAGTGATGGCATCAGGAAACATGCAGGCGCCTGGCAATATGCCTGCCTATCAGTCAGGTAGTGGGTTACAAGGAATGTCTAGCAACAATGTTGGAAACAATTCATTATTCCTTGGACAGAATTCAAACAATCCATCAGTAAGTGTTTGTTTATATGCAAATAATATATTTGTTAATTGTGTATACATGATGTGTAACATTATCGTAATAATTGTTGTTTTTAGATGTCATCATCAAATGAAATGCCAATGTCAAACCACACAGGTCAAAATAGTATGTATCCTTTACATGGATTGCAACATTCAGGGTCACAGGGCACATTTGGCAATTCAATTTATAGCAGTAATGCTCAAAGTTTAGCAGATCAGTGGTATTATGAGGATCCCGAGGTAAGTTACCTATTTATTTTAAATTATTATTTAATAAACATAAACATATATTTTCAGGAAAGCTTAAGTATAAGTAGGCGCCATTATTATATTAGGTATATTGTATAACACTGTAAAATATTATTTAGCGAACGTGATCAGCTGTAAAATGTTTCTACTCCACTTACTCTTTTACTTCATTTTCTCATTTTGTATAAAACATACTCATGACATTTGAGTGATATGTGCAGTAATTTTTTTTATAAAGCACGTCCTTCGTTTTGTATATTGTTTATCCATACCATATACATAAGCAAAGGATGGTGTGTGTTCGTTTATAATTTTACAGTTAATTAGCTTTAAACACGTAATTGCGCTTATCTGTGCTACGTATAACGCTACAAAACACCTATACAATATTCAATTTTGAAGAACTTTGTAAATGCTAAATATAACCATTTTAATATTAGAAATTAATTAATTAATTCCTTTCAATGACAAAATGCTATTTTTATCAAATCGTCGCATTACACGAGTTTAACACACTTGTAAAAGTGATATGTTATGTCTTACCTGGCATTGGGAAAGGAACTATGTAGTAGCTTTAACACAGGTTATTTAGTAACCTACCTAAGTTGCTGGGTGTGATCCATGTTGATTCTATAAAACTAAGAATCACTTTTATTACAATTTATAATTGTATGATTTTATATATTTCGCTTAAGGTTTTATATTGATGGAGCTAATAGAACAATTATAATGAGATATGAAACTGTGGACCTTTAAGGCATCAGCACCTTTACAATAGTGTCACCTATACGGGGGATTTTTATTGACTTTATATATATAAAACTGGTCAAATGCGACTCAGACTTGCACATGAAGGGTGCCGTGCCATTGTACAAGATATAACACTATGTACTTTTTATAATTTGTTGTTATAGCGGCAATAGAAATACACACATGGTGAAAATTTAAAAAAAATATTTAATTTAAACACTACATATTATTATGGTTCATGAGATATAGCCTGCTATCAGACGGACGACGACCGACAGTGGAGGCTTAGTAATAGGGTCCCATTGGCGTTCATTGCCACTAGTACCATTAACAGTTCCATGATGGAACTACTAATGCTTTTTTTAATCACTAGTTCCATTTTAAACAAATCTGTAAATAATGGAACCAATGTTGAATTTTGTTATCACTTGTTCCATATTATTATTTTGTCACTAGTTATTTTTTTAATGGTCACTAGACGTGAATATACTTGTTGTAATTTTAATACTTTTATTTTATTATTGTTTGTATCGCTGCACACTGACAATTTGACGTAACCTTGACCTGAATGTAGGCAGTTTCCGTTTGGTTAAGCGGAAGGTGTGGTGTTGCCAGTGAGCAGAGTTTTTTAATTTATAGTGTATATATATTTTTTTTTTTTTTTTTTTTTTTATTGTTATATTTTATTTTTATTTTGTATACTTTTGGTTTTTATTCTTAGATTTTGTTATTTTGATTTCTTAGTGTTTTGCGTGTGCCCTTGTGTGCCAAAATAAATATTTTTCTTTCTTTCTTTCTTTTCTTTTCTTCTAATTTTTTTAAATGTTAATAAGGTAATAACTCTACGAGGTAAAATCACATGTGAATTTTTTAAGGGTGTGAGAACACTAGAGGTAAAGATACTACCACTAGTTTTTTTTTTTAAGATAACCGGCTATTTCTGTTATAAATTACTAGTATTCTTGTTAACCCCTCCAGCTAAGCTAAATATGCTTCTGTTAGGAGTGGGTTCACGTCGATAGTGCAATGACTTATAGATGATTTTTTTTTATCGTGTTGTTATCCGTCAAAGATATTTCCACGCTGAGACGGGCGAGGGGGTTATGTCAAGATCCCCCAGGGTACCGACTGACCGCCACGATCGTGGCGGTAAGTCCCGTGTTTCAGGAGTGGCTGGAGAGGCGGCATGGCGCCCTCACCTTCCGGCTGACACAGGTTCTGACTGGCCACGGTTGTTTTGGCCGGTTCATGTGTCGTATACGCCGGCAAGAGACGCCCGGTTGTCACCACTGCGGCGACTGCCGCGACGTTGTTGAGGACACGGCGCTGCACACTTTGGCGGTTTGCCCCGCCTGGGCATCGCAGCGCCGTGAGTTGATCGCGGCAGTCGGATCGGTTGCCCTCTCGCTCCCGGCCGTAGTTCAGTCTATGGTCCGGAGTGAGAGGTCGTGGAACGTCGTCGCCTCCTTCTGCGAGGAAGTAATTTCCATCAAGGAGGCGGTGGAGCGGGAGAGGGAGCGTTTAAACCCTCTCCCCAACCGCAGAGCCGGGCGCCGGAGGGCGCGCGATGACCTCCAGCCACCCTGAGGTTTGACATCGGGGTGGCGGGCTTTGTGGGCCTGCCCGCCATCCGTTCAGCACCAGGTCCGAGAGACGGCGTGCGTGTTCCCACGCGCGCCTCTGTGTCGAGTCCGTCTCCCCTCTAGAGGGGAGACAGTAGGGAATTTTTCGAGTGAGTCCTTTGGGTAGGTCTCTTGTGTAGTAGCCTGCCGTTTCACACGGCGGGCCGTAACCTCGGCGGGGTCGCGACCGCATGCGAAAGCGATTCGCGCGGCCCCGTCGATAGTGGATTTGTCGAGGAACACCGTGGTAGGTTTAGTCGGTACTCCGGGAGGTACATTATCTTTTCAACATCTTTCTTCTACCCCGGCGAGTCTGACATAATCCCTCCGCCCGCCACCGCGGAGGGATAAGCGTCATTGCATTCCCCCAGGTAAAAAAAAAACTTAAAAAGGTACCGACTAAAATCAAACGATGTCCCTTTGATGGTAATCTTTAAAAATAAATAGTAAATGTATCTATTTACTTCTAGTGTTTTATCACCGCCTTAAAATAAGTCACAAGTGTTTATACACCATAAAAAAAATCCCCCGTGTCCAAAATAATAATTTGGAACTAGGGATAGCAAAATGCAACATTAGTGCCATTATTATCAGATTCGTTTAAAATGGAACTAGTGTTTAAAAAAAACATCAGTAGTTCCATCATGGAACTGTTAATGGTACTATTGTCAATGAACGCCCGTTAGCACCCTTCGGGTTCGAAACCCCAAAAAGGTAGCGATGTCACGTTATGTTTAAGTTTATTCTACTTGGATTTAAAAGCGGTTAAGTTATTATCGTAGTTTATGGTCGCAATTACCAGAGCTATCAGTCACAAGTTAGCCATAAAAAAGTAATTGAAAAGATGAAAGAAGCTTTTCATTTTAATAATTTAATTTCCGAAAAATTGTATTTGGATCCAAATACAATTTTTGGGACTACATTTCACATTATCAAAGGACCCTGTATGCTAATTGCTAAGTTTCTATGCTGTGGTTTTAGCTAAGCGTTGATACAGCACTTGGTCAGTGTCTCCTTTGATTGATATTGTCAAATAGTACAGAGCTCATGCCTCGAGATAAAATATATTCTTTTGTGTTTACATTATTTAAATAGTTCTGGATAATTGTTACAGAGAAATATTCAAGGGCCATTTTCATCAAAGGACATGTATAACTGGTATAGAGCAGGATTTTTCAGTCCTAGTTTGATGGTACGACGAGCTTGTGAAACTATGATGCGTCCTCTCGGCTCGTATGGGCATGTGGTGCCGTTTGTTCAAATGGTTAGTATATCTTCATAAAAATTGTAGTTTGTAGAGCTCAGATTTCAAAGCAGGTACATAGCATTTCAGTATTAAAGATTCTTATAACATAACGTATGTATATATTTTTACCTATTAACTAAATTATATGGTTAGATGCTACTCATTCAATAAGTGTTTGGGAGACTTGTTGCGATTCTCAAATTTCTTTGTGTAACGTTAAAACTTGAAGCGAAGCAGAAAGTGTCACTCAAACCATGAAATTTATCGCTGTGATTCCATAGCTATTCATTGATTGATTGATAGATTTGAATTCCACCCCGAATTACTCGATCACTATATACATTATACGATAAAACAGTGTCGTGATCTAGGCTCCATAAAAATATAAATTTATTGTCTCAGGATATGATGCCTGGCTTCCCGATGTCTGGTGGATTTGAATCGCGACCTCAAGGAGCCCACGAAAACATGCTTAACTCGCAGCCTTCATTAGGATTAGACGTAAGTAATGTATTTACACCATTATTAATAGGTAGGGTATATCACAAGTACAAAACCTAAAAAGTAAGTAAAAATGCCTTTTTTAATAAGGTTTTCTTGCTTTTAGGTGATGAGTATTGGTAACATGAAAATGTTCGATAACACATCTATAAACTCTTTACAATTTGGATCTGTGGGACTCATGGCTAATCAATCATTTGGCCAGCCACAGCAAATGAATGGTAATAAATATAGTGTTAGAAATAAGACAATTTGTTTGTCTTTGTATGTACGACTGCAATAATTATAAATCGGTTGCAGTGCAGTATTTCCGGCGTATAGTGTCCACATGTGTTCATGTTACTTATTTCTAGGATCTTTGGTTTCATTAGCATACAGAAAATTGTATGCATCTACAAAACAATTTTACAAATGCCAATGAAATTAGGCCAAATATTAATAAAAGAAATTAAATAACACTTAATATCAACCCTGTGTTAAACTATCCGAATGCTGGCCTCTTCTCAGTACCAACAGGCTATAGTAAATATGTAATATTATGTTTGGTAATATGTTATGTTAATATTTATTTAATTGCAGGTTGATTCTCTGTGGGGACAGCCATCTACATCTGCTGATCTTATGTGGATGCAACAGTCGCGCTCGCGCAGTGGTGATGCACGTGTGAACAATTTACCTGTCTTCTTCTGGGACCATCAGGTATGTGCCACATCACTTGCTTTACTTCGGGTCTTATAAAAAGATTGTGGCTATATTTCACTTATATGTTTCGTAGTTTAGTTGCCTACAAAAATGTAGTTTTATATCATTAAAACCTGATAAAAAGTATTGTCGGCGATATGGCAGTACAGTCATTTTAAAAAGCAAATATGAATTGCTCTGTTGTATTTATACATGCTTTTCATCTTGGAAATTGCAAATATGGTCACAACATTTAAATAAGATACTATTATGTTAAACTTTTACTTCTAATATAAATTTGCTATGGCCGCATACTGCGCTCGTATTATCAAACATGAGCGAGGGCCAAGGGTTAGAGAACTTTCCTATTTGATATTACTTTGCGCAAGCAAATCAAAATATAATTTCATTTACAACGTTTATGCTGGTCCTAATATACTAACTGCACAATAACTTCAAAATAGTATATACCATGACCATAATCATACATGCAAAGATTTTCCCAATTAGTTACACATATTTTTATAATTTTATAAAGGTGATCATTTTGGAATATTTTATATTTATGATCATTAGTCAGTTAGACTGTACTAAGAACGGGCACATTTAAAGAAATTAGTACGTAATAAGAAACTCCGCTTTGCCATCTGCAGCTATTGCTAATTTGTTAGTAGATACCGTGTTGTCGGCCGTCCAGTAAGCTTTCCTCCAAAAACACTACCCCGCCCATTGTTAATTGATGTGCCCGGTCACCTGTAATAGAATTGCAGTTAAACTATAGGCAGATACTAGAGATATCAGGAATAGGTCAGTTTGATTATTTTACTCAAGAAATTGGTGAACATCGAGACAAGTTTAGTCTTATTGGTTATGTTTCGGTTTCTTCTCGCAAGTATATGGCACATATGGTATATCTATAGCTACCAGGAAAGTGCTTAAGAATAATGTAATGGTAATGTTACAAACTGGATTACTTATAGTCGTTTGTAAACTCAGAATTTGGACATGAATTTAACATTCGAAAAAGTTTACATAAGAAGCCGTTGGTGTGTCATTATTACGTGAAAATAATTTAAATGTTTATATCACGGACGATTCACCTTATCTCCTATTAAAATTAATTACATTGGCTAGTGAAAATCCATATACGGGGTAATTACTGAATTTTGTGCTAGTGTGAGAATGGCAGTCTTATTGCCTATGTGAGCATTGTAATATATGAATTTGTTTAGCGTTTGTAATAAAATCGAACGTCACATGTGGGCGATAACGGGCGAAACTGGTGCCGAAGTTCTAGATATATATTCTGTTACGAATCCTTTATTTGTTACTAGAGACAGATATTTATTATCTAGTTCTTTAAAAGACATTGCATGCACCTGCGAACTTGCCAGGACGATTCTTTATCATTACCATTTTCTTTAATTTGTGCTGTTTTCTAGTCTGCCACATTCTTCTAGACTTTAATTGATATTTGAAAGTCTGTTTTTTCTCTTTTTATGATCTTGTTCATTGTAATATAATTATGATGTTTATTTAAACTCAATGAGCATATTATTTACTATCACTGGTGGTGATGTAGGTAGGCAATTGAAGTCTTTGCTGTCTACCTTATCACGTGTGTTTGTTGTGGTGGTGGAGTGGATGGTTCTGCCGCATATAGCTTTCCATTACTTTACTTATACATTCGAACCCAGTGGTAAGCGCCACTATGGGGCCGTCTCACAGACTTCCTCTCCGGGATGAAGTTATTATCACTGAGTAGCTATAATTAATATAATAGTAGATAGTCCGATTGCCGAGTAAAGAGACTAATCAAACGATACATCATCGGGCCGGTACGTCTATTTAGATAGAAATTTTACATTAAAATGATTTACTAAGATAAGAATACCAAGAAGAATGACCATACATTCTTTTTGGTATTATTTGCCAATTTAGATCTGAAATACAGCCGTTGAGTTTGGCGTAGGTGAAATAATTCCATGTGCGTCGTTTTAACAACGAGTTTTTCTGTCGGATGTTTAGATTGGTTTCTAGAAGTTTTCCAAGGAAGCGCTGGACGGACGTTGTGAGTGACGGTATATGAACCAGTCAATGAACTAACCTTTGCGCACGAGAAAGATTGGCTAAAGTGGAGAAGTTACAATTTGAAGCGTCGAACTAGGCCGGACTAAATTGGGCGGTCGAATTACATGTGACCATATATGATTGCCTATTTAGTCAAATAGGGTAGTGTTTGGTAGTGTTTATTAGGTGTTCCAAGATGATGTTCCTTACTTTAGTGGCACTTATTAGCAAACGATTTATTTTCCCTATACACCGTTTTGTACTGCATCTATGCAATATTGGGCTCGAGTTTTATTATCACTTAATTGAAACATAATACACGTAACTATTATTATAGAAAAATGACATTAAATAACGAATACCAATAAAATATGATTTTGTCGCCTAATCGTCTTTATTGTTTTCAATTCAATGCAATATTAAGAGACAGAAGTGTGTCGGTCAGTTACACATTTATAAGTTTGAAAGTATATTTTATTATGGTTCGATAATGTCCTATTTCTATTAATAATATCTTTCACAATAACTAAAACTGCTTGCAATGCTTTTGGAATAACAAAGTAATCCCTTACCGACCACCGTTAATATTTTAAATATATTATGTTAACACAAAGTGGTATACTTAATAAAAATGAACAAGGCACTGGATAAAAGTTTACGAGAAGTTTGTTTATCGCATATCAAAATCTTTTTTAGGTCACATATTATGCTGTTTGTGGCATAAGAAATAGTGACCATTTTAAATCGCTTCTATGGTAATACGTAAAACAAATAATTCACAGCTGTGATTAAATCTTTAAAGTTAAGTAATTTAAAGAAAATTTACTTACTTAATTTTGAAGGTTATTGTTTTCCAGAAATAATTAAAGCGAGTGATTAGTGTTTACCACTTTGTATTAATAGCTATAGAAAACAGACTATTGATGACTATATATTACTACGCCCAAACTTGTTTTTTTAACAATTTATTTTATTTTATCATTTATATATATACGAGTATGTAGATTATTCGCCTTTGAGTTTGCAGCTACAAATCAGGTACGTAAAATACTAGTGTTCACCAGTTTTGTTAGAAAATAATACAATTCTTATATGTATGTAGTAGGGATCCCCTTCAACACACGTAGTTAAGAGTTGTTGTATAGACTGTGTTGTATTTAACACCACTTGGGAATTAACATGTATTTTACGTCGATTTGTTCATATTATTATAACATGAAGCACGGAATTGAACTTAATTTTTTAAATTACGTAGCGTTGCGGTAGCTAAAATATATTGCCAGCATTATATTATCTTATTGTATTTTTATGTTTGCGTAAGTATACTTTGTTTATTTTTATATTAAACTTAGTTGAACTTAATCAAATAAATAAAGAAAGTACCGACTTTATAAAAATTTAATTCAATTTTACAGATGTGTTAATCATATAATTTATAAATATTGCATACTACACACATATAAAGTTGTTTATATACTTATGGTATAATTGGCATGGGGATGTTTATGGCTTTAGGAATTGTATAACATTGTTTATCTTCGAGATTTAATTTTTCACTTTGGAGAGGCTTTCGCTTATATTAGATGGCTCTACTTATGATTATAGCTTTCTTTCGTGTATATTGTCTTTTAATAAAAGATATTCACGTGATATAGTTGTATATATTTCACCAGAATAATAATAATAAGAGGTAATTTAAATGAGGTAGCTTATCTATTTAATGTTTATTAGATTTGAAATGGTCCAAAAATTTATTGCTAGGTTATATATTTTTAGAACTTATTTTTACATTATAACAACCAAAGTGTTGATTGTAGTCTGGCTATAAAGTATAAAATCAAAGATTTAAATCTTTATGGTTTGTTTCGTTTTGTTAGATAGATAGATACTATTTTAAATCTATTTACAGATATTTTACGACAGGAATATTCTCTTCTATTTACGCGAATGTTATTCATTTAAATTAAACTACTATATACTGATTTTACTCGTGACCATGGCTGCTGGAAAGCAACCGAAACGTCGGGGAAAGTGTAAACCAAAAATAAATAGATTTAATAGTTTAAATAATTTTATTAGCTAATAAATTAGTAAAATAAAATCAATAGTAGTAGTAGTGTAATATTTTCAAAATTTTGTAATACAGTGCTAAATAAACAACGCGATAAAATCCGTATATAGTAGTTTAATTTCAAGGAATATTTTTTTTGTTATCACGTTGTTTTCAAATAAGACCCTAAACTTCATTAGTTATCCAAACAATTGGCTCTTCAGACATTTTTATTGCTTTATTATAAGTTGATTAAATTTCGTCGATCGAATAATTTGAATTATTGTTATGAATTAGATTCAGATATCGACAATCATATACATACTACATGCTGTATTTCTATAAAAAACATAAGCAAACACGTAGTCATTATGTTTGCCCGATATACTTTGTACACGCGTTTCAAGGAATATTGTAATAAAAGTTTGCATGATACAATACTATTATAAAAGTGCTCGGCAAAAATGTCACTGGACTCCACATCTGGCCTGCTCGATAGACCTTAGCTTTTGTAGAAAAGGTACCTTACTTATCTTTCTTCACGATATCATTACGACATCGGATCATTGGGAGCCACGTGGCATTTCCTTACAGGACCGACAAGAATCAATAAACTGAACGTGGAGACGCCGCATCGCAATGATTCTTTTCTCAATAACAATGTGCCATGCCGGGCTGTATACTTATTTTATACACAAATGGCGTAGTTCTTTAATATTTGAACTGCGTTGCTTCTTCGCACGAGGAAGCCGACTTTGCGTTTATGTGTTTGACCTTCAGTAACACCATGTAATGGAGTAGGCGCCCAAATGACTTAAATCTATTCAATTTGTTATGATTTATTACGATTGCAACCCAGCTATCTATTCAAATTGAATTACTGCAAGTGCATATGTTTTCCTTTACCAAGTGTTGTGTAGTGACAGTGAAAAATATATACTGTCTGTCTACGAGACACAATATACATATTATATGATTTTTGTTTTATTCTGGGTCATATTGCCAACAGATTAGCTATCCGAGATACCTTTTTACGAACAAGAAACGACTATAATAACCGCAATATAAAATTATTAAGCGCTTAAAAGCTGCAATTGTAGAACGGACGAAATTTCCTAAGATTTCAATGGCAGACCGTCATACCTCGTTTCTCCTAAACAATCAACGTTTATTGCGTATTTGATATTTTATGCACGAATAAATTTAAATACTACAAGTAATATAATGACATTGTTTTCTTTGGAATATCTATCACCACGCTAGTAAGCAAAATCTATTAATGAGTAAATAAATATATCTACCTGTACATAATTAATAATTAAATTTGCCCTATGTAACCATAAGTTATTCAGGATCGAATCCGAGGGCAATAGTTATATATTATTTCTAGAATAATATTAAAATAAGGATTACCTAAAACTGGCCTTCTTAATTTTAATTAAAATTAAATAAATAAGTTGAGTAAATAGCCCTATCAAAATGGCTAGTGCTGCCTTATATGCCGTTATAT
The DNA here is from genome assembly GCA_963675205.1 of Catocala nupta. NCBI lineage: Eukaryota > Metazoa > Arthropoda > Insecta > Lepidoptera > Erebidae > Catocala > Catocala nupta. The sequence continues at coordinate 31,295,342 of OY776078.1, read as the reverse complement.
TTTCGCATCGATGGGATGGCGTTTGTGTTCAACATATCACTGTCACGTAAACTAGATCGTTATAAAGCTAGCAGAGGTCTCTTCACAATGTTATGTTTCCGATCCGTAGTCGTCAATCGAGTATCTTTCCTCACAAACGACTGTCGTTTCGCTGGATGAATTGTCTATTAACACTTCAACTTTTTGAATGCAAAGACTATGTATATTTAAATTTGGTTTTTGTGGATAGACTTGTGAGACTATTCCCTTAAGAATGCTTTGTTTCTGACACTTACACAAATGTCACATTGTTATTTGACATTATTATGCCCAAGTTATATTAGGCGACCTGTTTAAAGCAGCCCAAAGGTCTTCGGCACCTACAGCAATTCAGACACTTACTGTTATCGATGTTCTTCAGGTGAGTGCTATATGCGGCGTTGAAGTTAAAACTGCATCCCTTCTTGTCCACAACTTTAACCACGTGTCGCATTGTAGAATGGTCAGTGTCACTTTTCTGCTGATCGGTCAGTTGTGAAATCATTTGTCCCATTCTCAATCGAAATGGGGGAAGCTTCAGTGTACTGACGGTTCATATGGTTCGAAAGAATGACTGCATCACTGCGCATACGTCGAGTGGATCATTGGCTTTATTTTACCTGTATAATCCGCTAGCCTGTATTGTCAACGACACCACTGAACCACACCACTGTGGTGTCTTTTAAAATTTTTATTAGGTAACCATACTACTGCCGACTTATAATGTGTAACGTGTATAAAACAATTCGTTATGTTTTAATTTTTAATGATAATAAGTAATAAGATGCTGAAATTGGGCAAGTTCACAAGGGATTCGTAAAACATAATAATTGTATCCACAAACAATAAAACAAAACAAAATTAATCATAACATAACTTTATAACAAAACTAAATAAAAAATCTATACCTGGTATATAATATATAATAATTATTGCTTTTTCAGCATATAAATATTCTTTACGTATTTTTAAACAGAAGCAATTAAGATTAGCACAAAGAAATCATCTATGTGATTCTGACGAATGATAAATAATTGATATAGTTAAATGTATACATAAGTTTTGTATTAGAAATTCATTACGGTGATGTGGTTACCTAAAAAAAATTGTAAACTACCCCTCAGTGGTGTCGTTGATAATACAGGATCGGCTAGCACAAGATTCAGCGATATTCACGTATTCATTGTATTATCGGCGGAAGAGTGTATGTGGCCTATGGTGTATAAAAGCCTTTTTCGGTATGCGGCTTGTTCGTCGATCTTGGCTATCTAATTCGCGGATGTTATCTATTTTATCTGTAAAACAAAGACGCATTTTGTAATAAACAGATTTAATGACGCTAGATCCATAAACATCGAAATGTTTTTATGCGGGTCGTGACGCGTAATAAACTCGGTATAAAATTAAAATAATTTTCTGATATTCTTAGTTTTGTTTGCAAACATTCATTTGCTAAAATCAAATTCAATTAATAAATGGAATGTAGGTACTTCATAACTTAAAATACGTAATGTCAGGTACAAATATTCCAATAGAACAAGGCACAATATTAAAAAATGTCCCGCCGAACGAATTTATGTTTATTAAATATTGCTTTTTATCATAAAAATTATCAATCTCAAAAGGCAAGCTAAACACGATAAAATTTGGATCGCATAGATTGATCAGATATATTGCCTATAATTATCGTTATCTATCTAAGAACGATAATCGGTTTTTATAATATATAAATATTACGCTACAACATATATATTTAAATAAATACCTACGTATTTATTTAAATCTATATGTATTCAAAAGTGTTAAGAAACATATGTTTCTTTGTAATACATATGTATATCCCTATAAACTATATCCATAACTGGGGTACAGAAACGAGATATGTACCTACTCAATTATTTTACGAAATTGTAATATTTAAAGTAAAACATTTAAACAATAAGTTTAATATAAAATATTCAATAATGGTAACATAACATATTTCTTTGAATCGAATCGGTCTTAAAACAATATTCCAATGATCACGATTTAAAAATAGCTCCAAAGATATGATGTACCTCGACGTTGATTACTTAGTTTATTATTTGCTTAAATATCTTATTGAAGTCCTATATAAAGTGTCTTTGATTTGTTATTTTATATATTATAATGTAGACAGTTAAAGTTTCTTTGTTTAAGGTATCTCGGAGGCTTCTGCACCGACCTTAAATTAACTTTTCCGTGGACTAGATAGTATCCTGGGAAAAATAATTACCACGGCGCGATCAACTAGTGATTATAAGATTTGGAATACTACAATAGTAAATAAAATTACTTATATTCTCCACATTGACTCAGGTAATCTGGACTTATAAATTTTTCCTAGTGATTAGTACAAGATGGTATATTGTGAAGACGTGATGTTAAGTATGACTATTGTCAGGTTCATAAAAATACCAGATTCAGTAGTATTAAGTGCGTAGTTGTTTATGTGTGACCAAAGATGCCATTGGACTTCCTCCTTTACTCGATTAATTATCTGAGCTAATAAAATCTGACTTTATTAAACAACTTAAGTATCTTTTATGATACCTATTGAATTAGAAGTTTATGCCAATGTAGTATACAATCCGGTACCGAAAAGAGGCAAACCATAATTTCCATTATATAACAATGTAACCGTGTATGGGGGAGGAGGTATCGGTCATCTTCAGTCAGTATACGCGATGAACTTGTACGCTATTGGTCACCTGTCATTGTGAAATAAATAAATATTCATTGAGTACCTCTCTCTTTCATACATGTACATATAATTATAGTAAATGTTGCATGTTATTGTTAAAATGATTCAAATTAATGTGTTCAACCATATAAATTAATGTAAAAACAAATATATTTATTTATATACCATACACATACTTATTTAGATACATGTATTAGTTAGGATTACGAATTGAATGATGACTTGTCAGAAGCGTACGAGCTCAGTAAATGTGATGTTACGATTGTACGCCATTTGGCGCTGATGTTATAATTTTAGAAGTCATTATTGTATCTTTCCATCCGTTTGGCATATTGTATTAACCTGAGTCAGTGATTTATAGCCAAAAGCATAATTTGTTTCGACAATGAAAGATCTTCAGTTAAGGATCTGAAATAGTAATTAAGTTCTACTTTACTATTTACCACGCTGGATGTCAACAGGTTAGGCTTTTAGTACCTATATTGTTGTTCTGAATGTATGAGGACGCAATCTGGACGTTAGGTTATTTCTTATTTAGATTAGGTTTTTATATTCTTTCTAGTTTTAGGTTCATGAGCGAGCTTTGTCTTTGATGGACATGTTGAATTTCATGGCAGGGTAGAAACAAGGTAACTGACTATTATAAAAATAAACTATTTTGTGTTACACGAACAATAAGGATGCAAAAAAATCATTTGTAGAAATTATACAAGTTTATATGAAAATCTAATTCTACAAACTCAGTCCAAAATTGTAGATTCAACTTATTCTGCAACATTAACTAAATATGTAGGTAATTCCCTATTTAATAAAATCATCCATATAGTAGTACTATGAAATATTTCATTGTAACACAACAATTTTTGTGGACTATTTTGACGACAAAGCGACTTGGACTTACGTGTTTTTAGTAACTGGAACAGAAGCCTTCATTATTCTATTTATTGACGTAAATAAAAGACAAATCTTTCTGAAGATAAGAAAATATGCATTTCAATATAAAAATAATGGTTTTAACCAAGAATAAAGTAATCTTATTTAGTAATGTCTTCCATGAAATGGAAACAGAACTATCATTTTGTATGTTGTTTAGTTCTTGTACAGATAGTATTGTGTCATCTGTTTGTAATTAGTTTAGTTTCATTATGTTCGAAATCATGATTCGTTTTCATTAACACTTTGTAGTGTGTTAATGTCTTAACAGTTACAACGGGATGGCTTGACTTTGCACCAGAATCTACAACAATGTCAATTATTACCTTAGAGTTCGCAGATAAGACCTCTGAGAGATGTTGATATAATAAAAGTATCTATTATATACTTTGAACAAGACTCAGGGCTATTGAAGTGTGATTACTATACTTATATCTTTGACTATAATTATTTAAAGCAAAACGTAGTATGCATAATATGCGCATGTAATATTTTTTATTATAAAAGTTTTAATCAATAGGGTAAGTAATTATTTACTCATAAAATTATCAAACTCGCTTTTGATATAATTATTAATACCCAAGCTCGATCTTGTTACGAACTGTAAGCTCAGTATTACAGAACTGCAGTATTTATCTTTAACTTATCTTAATCGGCCATCTAATATAAAATACTAGATGTGCCCGCGGTTTCACCCGCGTTTATCGTTACTGCGCCGCCTCGTGGGTTTTGGCGTGATGTTATATAGCCTTCCTCGATAAATAGGCTATATAACACCAAAATAATTTTTCAATACGGACCAGTAGTTCCTGAGATTAGCGCGTTCAACCAACCACACTAACTAACAAATTCTTCAGCTTTATAATATTAGTATAGATTTATCTTATTTAAATAATGAGACTGAAATCCATTACTTTATAAGTAAATGATTAAAAATGACCGCATGAAAGTATCAATTGACATGTACATATCGTCGCTGATGGCCAATACAGAGTAACTCACACTCTCTTATACCGCGTATATACAATAAAGGAGGTAACGGATATCGGTGTTTAAAATGTGTGTTTAAGTGCTTAAAGTCAAGAAGAATAAAATGTGCCTAAAGCTGAGTTCGATTCAAATTCAGAGATTCTCTAGAAAATCGCTTTGCTCCTTCTCTTGTAAAATTTGTGAAGGGAACGTACGCGCTATTTGACAATGTAAGTGACGCGCTGTTGGACTGTTAAAGACGCCGTGTGACAGTCGTTTTGTGCAACGATTGTTAGATATGACAGCATAGTTTTCGCAAGACATTAAGTTATATCTTGCTGATGCATTTATAATTGTTGAATGATCCGTTATCATTATCAGTATATAATAAATGAGCAATCCCTAATGTTTATCGAATGTTATCAAATGGTCCTGAGTAGAGTAGAGTAAAATAAGGCAAACAAACAAATTTGAGCGGGGGATCGGAAACTATTCTAATTTTATGGGTCTTTCGATAAAGTCGTCGGGCGTATTGATTAGACGTACTAGACGACGAGTAGTAGACGTCATTGCCAGAATTATATTATTTTTAAATATATAAACATGATTGAAAAATACAAATATCAATTACCTATATTATTAATCTAAATCTATTCTTCTATGTAGTTTATAACGGTCTTAAATCTTTCATTAGTCTGTAAAATAAGCTTCCTCTTTAACGTATTAGATGCATTGACAAGCGCAACGCGTAACTTCGATAGCAATAATATTTCCGAAGAAATTTTGAGATCATTTAGTTCCATATTAATTCATTTTATAATGAATGATTTTTGTTAAAAACTATTAAAAAGGTTAGTAAATATCAGTGCCTTATTTAGAATTAAAGACTAACTATAAAGTTGTTTACGTTCTAAACATCGCAATATCACACGAGGTATATCAGCTGCGAATATTCTAAGTAATAATACATACTAATAATTGAATTGTATATTCTGGACCACACATTTATATACTTCGGCCATCTCGTTTCTGTTCAGCTTCCATATTTGGCCATCGAAATGATATTTTGGCACAACATACTAGAGGTAATCTTTAGAACTATAATTAAGTTTTTCAACGAATTTATCTAAACAGGCTGTTACTATATATATATATTATATCATACTATTACTAGAAAGACTGATAAACGTTTTAAACTGTTTGGTGGCGTGTTAAAGATTATGAAAACGGTGAGACAGCAATGTTGATCATTAAAATTTTATCACTTTAGTTATATTTAGTTACCAAATATAAGTCGTATATTAATTAAGTTTGTGGTATTTGTTCGTAGTGAGGATTATCCCATAGGAGCCTCATTTTAAAATTAAACTTTGTGTTGATTAATTACCTGTTTTGTTAAATTTTACTGCTAATTAAAAGCTCTCTCGAAGATTGCTTTACGTTTATTCAGTGTTTTATTATAACTCCTTTTCACATACCTACGTTGAACTAAGCTCTTTTTTGGGTTTTAACACTCGTGGCGAAAAGTAACTTTGAACCATTTGCAATAAGATTATATAGAATGGTTGACGATTATTATTTAATGGCGACATTTCAAATATTAATTAATATATATAAAATTAATGACAATTCAATGGTTGTGCTTAGTATATACGCCTAAATATGCATCAACGTGTCACACATACTGCATCTCATTCCAAGCGAGAACCGGCAATCTTAAGTTAACTAATATTTCATATTTTTGAAAACTTCTTTTTCTACTTTTGTGTCTACTCTATCTTTAATATTCTTATTTCTTTTGCACTTATTTAGTACACACTCATTCTCGCTAAATAAACCAGCAAGCTTTTAATTTCTAACCACTGTTTTATGTATTTGTATTATTTTTGCTTGGTAACATATTGGGCATTTTTTTATAGAGCATACGAGCGTTTGTTATAAGGCCTTGCCAATAATTAACGTTGTCAAATATAACTGACAATGTGAACGAAATAATTCATCCATTATGTTTTGAGAGTATTATGAATGACACAACAAGTAGCCCAAATAACATGTAATATTAGTTGGTTAATACTAAAAATAATGTAGCTATGCACGTATAATAACTGCTATTGGCTGTATTTGTTCTTATCCAACTAAACCAATATCTGCACTACACATACAGGCATGTTATATGTATAAAATAAAGCATAATAATCCATCACACACTTTTAAGTGATATTACTATATTTTAATTTATTGTTACTTACAGTTTTACTTCCTCTATTATATTACTGTTTAACAGAAATAAAATCGCCGAGCTCAGCACAGGAGTACTGCGTTTAGTGTAATATTAATTAATGAGTCAATATTAAGACAATGGAAATTATTGTGTCTGCGCCACGCTGGTGGTGTCGTGAGTGTCGTCTCAGCAATTGAGCGATAACGGTGCAAAATCCCTGTATCGTACAGAAATAAAGACATAATAACGCTAACACTGAATAAGACTACACCGTGCCATACAGTAATAACCTTAACGAAGGTTAGAAGACATAATATGTACTTCTTGCAGATGATATTTGACTAACTTTCACTTGATAGCTTGGTCTGACAACAAAGACTGCATGTGTTACTGTACCTGCAGCTAATGAATTATTAGTTACTTGAATGATTAGAATTTCATATCGATTGGTCAGTTTAATATAATGTTGACAGTCTTATTAATCAATGTTAATAAATTACTGCCTTCAAATAATACGATAAATTTAAATTAATTTAATGAATTACTCTAAATTTCTCGTATTGTTCATTGCATTTTCGGTACATCTTGTTGCTATTACTAATACCCAATTTTAATTTTCGATGTCTTGTGTTATACCTTCTAATAATAATAATAATAATAATCTTTATTTGCTAGAATATGGTTCAGGAGTAAAGGTGTTAATTTTAAATTTGTACTTCGTATTCTTCCACATTTGGCGTGCAAAATTTAAGTAATTACATTAATACAATTAAACAGTATATTAGTAGTATAAAAACCATGAAAAAAAGATAATAAAATGAATATACAGCACATTAAAACATTAATTTATAACATTATATTAAAAATTCTAACAAACACATATCTTGATCTAGAATCGTCTATATTTTAATAACAGTAATGGATTTATAACTATATTAATAATGTCATCTAGATTATGGATCTATCATTAAAATATTCAGTTACGGAATAATATCGCTTATCAAGTAAACATGAATAATTTACGCTTAAACAATGTCATTGTTAACCTAGTTAGATCATTAGGTAAATGATTATATACCCTTAGGGCATACAATATGCATTTTTCCTAAAGACTTCGACTCTAATCCAGGGCAGTTCTAGTGTACATATATGTCGCGTACGGCTATCTTCAGCTTCGCCAAGGTTACTATAAAATTCGGGATGTGTTTTTACAAATTTCAAATACTCATAATTCACATTTTACTTTTATGCTTTTAAGTTTAACGCAAGCTCAGTCAATAACTGTTTTTTATTGTTGCGGATTATCAATCGTTTACAGCCCTCTCCTATTGCTTCGAATTCTCTGCTGCCCGAGGATATAGCCAAGGAGATGAAGACGGAAGATCAGATATTGGCGCAATTGCGGGCCACGCAAAGTATAGGGCAGCCAGGTCTGCAGTTCATGTCGGAGCCGCAAACTCCTACACCAACATCGACTGCTAAGCCGGATGATTGCTATCCACCCATGCAAAATGCAACTCCCAATATGGAGGAGCTTCACAAGCTTATTCAGACTATACACACAGATACTTTGACTGGCAGTACAACAAACGTTAGCGAATCAGATTTAGATGCACAGGTAATATTTCTTTTCAATATATATGTATGCCTTTCGATGGAAGCCAGTTATCGACTTTTATTTAAATAAAAATAACTTAATAATAACATGCTTTACTTATTAATTTTTGTAAACTATATTGTGTTCTACTAACGTTGCAGATAAAGACCGAGAAGGCGGCAAAAATAGAACAGAGTTTAAATGAATCAGAAGTTTTGAAACAGTCTCAGAGTAAAACATCTGTGGATGCAAAGGCCATAAAACCAGTCAAGGTGAATGATAAGTCTGTCAAGAACAAAGAAAATAATAACACTAAAAATAAAACCAAGAAGTCCAAAGATGAAAAGAAAGACGATGTTGTCGAAGTCAAGACTAAAGAAGACGAAGTTATCAAAGCTGAGGTAAGACAATTGCCTAGATTTTAAAATAAACAAATTTATATGAGTACTTTCTATGTAATGTCTATCATTACATAGAAAGTATTGAAATGTTTTTCTTCTTAATCACCATATTTTGTGCCAGAAGCGGTCGCAAGAATCGTCACCATCCAAGAACAAAAAAGAAGAGAAATCTAATAAGAAAGATTTAGAAAGAGAGAAAAAGGTATGTTCAAGTGGTTATGGTTAACCTACCTGAGGATGTGGGTTGTTAATAATTTACTTAAAAATGTGTTATAGGAATGGATCAAGGAAGGTTTTACCATTGTAAAGGGTTCAGAAAAGAGTGTCAGCAAAGACAATAAGAAAAAGGCCGAGGAGGCGCGCGTTGCCGAAGAAGCTGAGCGTAAGAGGTTAGTGCTAGTTTTATTAGTTAGGTATAATTTTTTTTCCCTAGCTATAAAATCATGTCTAGTTTCTCTCATTTTCATATGTGCACTTTATGAAAACTCACACTGGTAGAAGCCGTTGGGTGCTTTAGGATATTGACTTTATATCTATTAAATCGAAGCAGCCCCTTACACATACCAACCCAACACACACATCGGCTCCAACGAGGTCGTTTGGGCCGTCCGTAGGGCAGGTTCATTGAGTCCTTTTCTATTCAAGGGCAACGAATGATTGTCTACTAGCGAGGGGCATACGGCCCCGCCACAGTATCTGCACACCCCTTGCAAACTGTTGTGATGACCTCGGATCATCTATTTAGTGTATTATGTCGAAAGTGTCGAGTCGCATGGATTTATTGGTGGCAAATCTATACGTCTTTTAAAATTGTTGTGACCGGCCAGGTGTTTAGGTTTTACTTGTGTTGAATTTGCTTTTAATATACAGAAAAGAAGACGAGAAATTGGCTGCCGAGGAAGACAAAAAGAAGAAACAAGCAGAATCAGCGAAAAAACAACAGGTATGACATAAATTATTGTGAATATATTTATTTTTAATACTCCGGGGTGACAATCAAGTGTCTGGACTGCAAAATGTTTATGTCTATAAATATTATTCTGTATTGTTTGTTATATTGTGACTGTGTTGACAAGGGCCCTTTGTTACAAATTGTTAATTGAATTCGATTCTAAAATTGAATTACTAACTCGTAACTAAAGTTCTTTTTAAACTACCAGATCTGGTACATAGTGTGATTCAAGTATATTAAGTCACGGTCTAACCAAGGTTTATGCGGGCAGATACTATTCATCAGGCGCGTGCGCTTGATACAAGCAAATAAGCACTGCATACCCTAGTCCGCTGGCCTATGTAAATCAATATAATCGAAATCTATTTATTAAATACTACAAGCTGAATAATAATAAATACATTATAAAATTATCAGATACAATAAGAGCTTGTGCCACTTCCATCTATTGGTCCGTGAGCGAACTACTAAACAAATAGCTTGTGCTACTGCTATCTATTGGTCCTTGAGCGAACTACTAAACAACTAGAATATATAATAAAGAGGTGTCTGGAAGCAGAGATATTTCGTGCTTATTAGCAGTACATTTAAACGTCAGTCGATTACGCGGTCTACGAGACAAATATTTTGCTTGTGTGTGTAAAATGCACGTGTGTGCTCGCCGACTGAAGGCACAGCTTACAACGAAAATCCAACCAGTTTAAATAGTTGTCAAAAACATCATAATTGTTGTTTAATATAGGCCTATTATTTTAGCAATATAGCATCGTACGCCATTATTAATTATTTCACAGACTGCTGTCGAGGGCATTTTGAGCGCTTTGTAATTGATAACTAAATAATTAGTGAAATAACCGAAATTACTGTAAATTATGGCAAATTGTACCTGTGAGATCTGTGTTGGTGATGTTTAAATAAATTAAAAACTGGTGTTTTCTCGACGTTGTCTTTTGATGACAAAAATACAATAATTTCTCTTGGACGCTGTGTTCGCGATTTAGATCTAAAACAACAGAAAGGTAATACAACACGTTCTTTTAATAAAAAGTATTATGATGTTTATAGCTGGCTAGCGGGCTGTGTACACACAAATAAACTATTTTGTTTATTTACCAAATTGCGATCGACCGAAAAGAAAACGAGGTGTTGACAATGTTCAACAATATTACAGGCGCGTGTATATCGAGATTATTGACAATGTCTTGAACGAGTGTCGTAGTCGTTATAAAAACTTAAAAGACCTTAAGTTTTTCAATTTACTTTCGTATGAATATTATACTTTGTATTGTAATAATTTTCTAGAGCAATCGATCGTCGAACTCATTAATTCGCATGAACACTCCTTTATCGCGGATCGCCTTAGGAATGAGCTCCGATGCGTTTATAAATCAGACGAATTAAAAACGTTAGGAATATTTGATCTTATTCAATATTTACATACAAACAATTTAACAGCCATATTTCCCAAAGTTTACAAAATAGTTACGATTCCAGTTAGTAGCGCATCGGCTGAACGATCATTTTCTTGCTTAAAAAAGAATCCATACAAGTCATATCTACGAAACACACAGGGCCGAAGCAGACTCACTGATTTGTCTATGATTTCAATTAAGAAAAAAACTTTTAATGATTTTAAAACGATCTTGAAATTCTTACGACGTTTTACAGAATTATTTAAAAAAAGATAGGCGCGTTGATTTGATTTATAAAAATTAAAATAATACCTACAGTCAAGTATGTTAGTAATTTCGCTCATTTATTTTTGTTCATTTGTGCAAAAAACACATCTCACGGCCTTGAAATACCTACCTACAAGGTCACAATGGATATCATTTAGGTGACTTGTTCTCACCATCAGTCACTTATTTGCATATTCATGGTGGCCACACACACAATCATCAATGGTGCCATGTCGAAAAGTCGCTGAATTGAATTTGGTAAGATATTTTATTTATTTATTGTACACAGATATATATATACACACAAAAACATTTATAAATGAAATGTAGTGCCCTCGCAGAGGTTTCGGGTAGGGCGTGCATACCCTACCAGAAATCCTTGTGCACGCCCCTGCTATTCATAACTATTGTCTACATCTTCGGATATTAGTAGGTGTAATTAATAAAGTATTTGTATTGTAGGAACAACAACAACAGCAGCAGCAACAGCAGCAACGTCAAGCATCTGAGTCCGCTGTAAAGAAGGCGCCTTGGTCAGCTGTGGCGACACAAGCCATGCAAGCTACTAATCGCGACGGCTTAACACTTGCCGAAATACAAAGGCTGGAGCGCGAGAAGAAATTGGAACAGATGAAAGAACAGCAGCAAATGATGCAGATCATCGCGCAACAGCAAGCAGCTGCGCTCGCCAGGGAACAGGTGAGTAAATATAGACAAACTTATCAACTCGTTACCTATGAAGCAAGCCTCCAATAAACGAGGTGTATTCATAATACTGCGTTGCGCCTGCCACCGTCCCGAGATAAGCTTGATACTTCCTCGGGAATATGAAATTGTCGCTGGAATGAAATTGTATTTAGTTTTAACGACGGAGTGTTTTCTTTGCTCATTCGGAAATTAACACACGCTACCTATTTAACAGGAAATGCAAGCTGGCTTGGGTTGGGCGAAGAAGAAGGGGACCAATGTGAATACGCCTGGTCAGAGTTTAGCTGAGATTCAGGTTGGAATCTAAGAATTAATGTTTAATTTGATACTTTATTACAATACTAATACGTCGTAGTTTCGTCATAACAAATTACGCGTTTGACAGGCGGAAGCGCGGAAACAGGCTGCTGCCGCAGCGGCAGCGGCAGCTGCGCAAGCTGACGAAGAGGCACAGGCGACCGCGGTGATTGCTCCGCCTCCTACCAACCACGTTCCTTGGGGCAACACTCACAATGGAGGTAATGTGCCATAATTATAATTACGTTACATCCAATCACTTGTACCAATCACTTGGTCACATATCCTTATACGAGTAATAATAATATTTTGAATGCAGCGATTATACGTATAATTTTAGTATTCGTATTAAATGTTATATTTATTTTACGTAGGTGGTTTCTGGGACACTCAGTCGGACCAACCTCAAAAACAAGTTAAACCAGAGACGCCGAAGCCTGTTGATCAAAAGCAACCTAAAAAGAAGTCGGTAGTTATCATCCCAGTCAAGAAGGAGACCTCGCCCGCTGTCGAGTTCGACAATTGGTGTACCGGGATTCTCGCATCTTGGAGCTCCAAGATTGACGGTAAATTTTCTTAATCTACATTCGTATATGGCAGTTTTATTTAATACATAATTCAATACATATAATTTGATAAAATTTATTTGTAGAATTATGCCGTGTGTATGTACAGTATATGTACGTATACACATGTAGTTGTAAAGCGTACGTGATATTTACATATCCTTTTATAAAATTATATGAAGGCATTAAATTCAAATGATGATTTATACATCACGAACGAGCTAAATATTCGATTATGATCCGCATTTGTTATAATATTAATTATTAATGGAATTGTCATGGTGATTTATAATAGCGACTGTTTTGTAACTCATGGTCATAAGTTATTATCAATTACGCCATAAATGGCTCGAAGATTTGTCTATATCATAATTTCAAAGATGGAATTATATATACAACTACAACAATAATATCTTTAAAAACCGTTTCTGTGAATCCGTGGCGCAGCGGTAGTGATTGCGACTGATGTGCATGAGGTCCTGGTCCCGGTTCGATTCCCAGATCAGGCAGTGTTATTGGGTTTCCTGTCAAGAATTATCAGTAGCAGCATGGAGTCTGCAACTGTGTCCGCTAATTGGATAAAGGCTCGCCCTTTATAACGTGACCTCTAAAACCACACCTGGTGAAATGTGGGCGATACACCCCAGCCTGCTTCTTCGCGGATATAAGTGTAAGACTATATATGTATTAAATGTTAGTACGCTTTGCGAGTTGTGTTCCGTATCTTAAATCCCTTCACGATTTAACGACTAATTTGTGGGTATAATAAATGGCTTTGTCATATGTGCATACAATTAGTCATTTACTATGAAATAACATTATTATTTTGATTTTAATTGTTCTATTTTTGTCTAAAACGTAATTTATTTTTGATTTGCATAGTAATATTATTCAGATAAAAATAGAACTTTATTTTATGTTCTTCTTAATTTCCAAATGGAGCAACCACATGTTATATATGGTAATATTTTGTTTTATTTATATTTGCAAGTAATCGTTGTTTGTTTGTATAAAATTAGTTTTTCGCATTTCAGAAATGCAATTTTTTTTGTTTCAGTGCCTACTTTCGTTGGTTTCCTGAAAGACATAGAGTCACCATATGAAGTGAAGGACTATGTGAAGTGCTATCTGGGTGAATCAAAGGATTCCAACGATTTTGCTCGCCAGTTTCTTGAGAGAAGGTAAGAATTTTGTATAAATATATAAATGTAACTAATCATTAGTGTTTAATTGAATATGCAATAAATATTTTATTTTAATAATTGTTAGGTCTAAACTTCTGCGCGTTGGCATGGTGACTCCGTCTGATGACCTATGCTCCCCGGCTATAGCCGTCAACCCGCGCACCACCTCTGGCTCCGACTACCAGGAGATCAAGGGCAAGGGAAAGAAAACCAAGAAGAATAAGATGCTTAAGGTCGACGCACGCATACTGGGATTCTCAGTGACCGCCGCCGAAGACCGCATCAACGTGGGCGATATCGACACCGTTTGAGCGGTCGTCACCCACCCCTCTCGTGTTCACTATAACTCGCCTTGTGATAACCCATCGGAGATATAAACAATTGTGTCGACACCTAATCTTAGACAACAATGTTCGACACCTTTCGGGCGCAGGCCTTGGTCATTCGATGGTATCCATCGGACGGCCTGCACGTAAGGTCTCGCCGCCCTTCGCACAGTATACCTCACCCCGAATCAATAATACGACACTCACTATTTTAGAAACAATGAATTATTTCATAACATTATTATTAAGAAACTCATAGGTATTATTGGCTCGAGACGCGTCACTGTCACGTCAATTTCATCTTGGATACTTTTCTATACTGCGTAATCTGGACATTGTTACCGAACTGTTTTAATGGTAGTAGTAAAGTGTAATTGCCCGTTCGAATTAGCTAGAATTTACGTTGAGCATATAGCGGTTACCATGACCGGTTCGACAGCTAGTGCATAATAATCCAACATAATGTTGTGCCTTCAGAGGACTCTGGCAGTTTTATGGAAGTGTCTTCTTTTAAGCGTTTATTTTGTAATTTTAATATTATTATATGTTCATATGCATGTTAATCTATATTACACATAGATGTTCTTGGACAAGTTAAGGCTGCAAAGCGCGAGCGAAACGTGAATGATAAACAAATACATGAAAAGGTAAACAAGGAGTGAATTGGATCTTTGCAGGTTTTCTAGTCAATTTCTACAATAACTAACATGATATTCCATAGATGAGATTCGTATGTACAATTCAAAGCAATAAGACTCGATTTGTTGTTACTTAGTAGGAAAATTAACGAAATGTTTAGAATCAATGCGCCTTGTAGTTTTTAATCACAAATGTTTGTATCTTTCGTGTAATCTGGGAGATATATTTACTGCTTAAATTTAATATTTTAATTAATCTCTTATTACTGAGATAATGTTTATTTTAATAATCTAAATATTTAAATTGGTTTTCGTTTTTATTGCATTTCCCCAATCCGACCACTGTGTCGTATTTCTATATATTAACCATGTGAGTTTATTATTAACTCTTTATTAATGCCATTTTTTATCCCGGATACAAAAGAAGCACTGTACATAAACACATGTACTTTGTACGGGTTTGCCTCTGGTTTGTGATCACTTTGCATATGTTACTTTATTTAAACGGTTGAATTTTGATATATAAGTATTTTATCTTTGTACAAGTATTTGTTTAATAGTACCTATATGTTGGGCCTGTATAAACCGTGCAGAGCTGCAGGATGTCGAGTCAGTTTAAATTAGGTGAGACAAACTCGTACAGATTAATTAAAACTCGTGTTGCTGTATTAAACTTGTTGTATGGGGATGATAAAATGATACTTAAAATCTTTGTAACCTAAATTAACCTGTTTGCATGATAGATTTACATGATAATGGAATATGTTTTAGCGTACTTATGATATATATATTTATTTATTCAGTACGACTTTATTTAGGTGACAGCCAGAAAATCGTTTTATTTTTATTTAACCTTCGACGAAAATCTGTGTTGTTCATATTGGTGGCACCAAACAAAATATTATTTTGTCAAGTTCGTTGTAGGATTACACCAGCGGTAGTTATGAGTTTTCTGTGCGAACAAGTTTCATTATCCGATAATAGGACTCCTCTAATGTCTTGTGTGTCTTGTCTGGCTTTCATATATTGATTTATATGAAAGCCAGATTTAGTAAAAAATGAATAATTTGGATGTATCATTTTAATCTGTTTAGTTATATTGCTTTGTACATACTACGACAATAGATGTTATACCCGATGAGGTAGATTAACGTGATATAAAGTTTCGCACCTACTAATAGAATACGTCTATCTTTTAAATATAAATGAAATGGAATATTTTATGTGTCTGTAGTTCGCATGGCAGAATTTTATGTCCGTTTTTTTTTACTTTTTAGTTTAATGTTCGCTCTACCTGATAAGGATTTTAGTAGTGTTTTATGTATATACTTATAACATTTTAAAATATTATATGGACTTTTTGTATATACTTTGTTTCCTATCGAGCATATTTTATAGTTTGTGTACGAAATTACGGATTTTATTTGTTTGTATATTGTATGATTGAACAATGCGATATTTTAACTAGTGGATGACTGTTACGTAGCCGTAACCGAGTTTTAAATATGTGTACGTTTGAGCCCGTAGCGTGGTATGTGTGCGGCTTGTAACATCGCACGCGTTCTTTCGGTAAATTCGAGTATGTTGATGGTGTGTTTTTATCTCGTTAGGCGTAAACGTAACATTGTCAGTGTTGTGTACTTGGCGTATGAACATATAAATGATTATTATCAAAGTAGACATTTTATACAGGCGACGGGGCTTGTGATCGGTTTATACAACCAGTCGACTAGCCTGTAGCATCGGTGCCATTGCCGCAATAACTTGTAGATATATCCGTACCTTTCAAGACAATATTCTATATTCAATAAGTAATGGATGTAGATTCAAAATTTGCATATATATATATATATATTTGCAATAAGTTGCGGCGACAAAGTGTTTTATGCAAGTATACAGAATATTTATCCACAGTCGCTTGAACAACGACGAATGCCGGAATACTATTTGTTAAAAATTATCTTGTATGAGTTCATAGGAACTTCTAATGAGATGTATTAAATGTATTAGGCGCTATACTACAGATTTCATATTTTCTGACGATTTGTCTTATAAGTGCTATGTAACGCTGTGTTCTCGGTAAGACTAGTTAAAATCTCACGTTATTATTAGAATAAATGAAATATGTTTATGTCACGCACGATTCGTTGTTTGTGATGTGATTCAAATATCTTATAGTCTATCACCGTATCAATTTATCATTAGAAGTGATTCTATGTATATAATTAATATTTGCTGGTCTAAATGCACATACAAGTTGTTATGAGAGATTATGCAACTAATATACAGGTGAACAAATTATATATATTTACAAGGTATATCATCGTTTTAAACTCATAATTTCCAACTCATAATTGTGAGATTGTCATTTCGTATGCATATCTATTATTAAGGTCTGTAGTCATATTTATAATAAACCTGACCTGAAATTTTAATTTAATTTATTTTTATCCTGTGAAATCACCTTTTATTTTACGATTATTTATTTATTTTACGATTTTCATCACCTTAAACCGGTTAGCACTCATACAAACAAAAGTAATCGGGGCTTGTAACTGTTCCTGACGCTGGGCCTGTTAATATTCTAATTTAAAATTCGATACTCATTATGTAATTCATGATAATATTACATCGCTTGTTGATTCGTTAAGCCCAAAATTTCCTTTTTATATTTTGAGCTAAAGGGTTCTTAATCCGAATATTATAATGTGAAAGCTTGTAATTTTATGGGCGTCTGTTGGTCAATAATGCGTTTCCTTCTGAAACTTGGCATGCAGATAGACTATATCCTGGACCAAATTGATACTACTTACCTAGTTGCAAACTTAGACTAAATGTATCCCTACTCCCGCAAGCTACATGCATGCCAAGCCGGAAGTGACGAAAAACTTATAAAAGGATTCAGAATCATTCTATAAACCTGGAAGTTACGTCACAACTCTCATAACAAGCTGTATTAAAACAATTTCACCATTCGCCTCGATATTCGCATAAAATGATGTTGTCTGAATGAAGTATTGTAGTTTATGTCATGTTTGAGATAGTTTATAAATTGTTCGTAAACCGTGCTCAAGCTCCGCCAGAGCTTATTGTTATCTAATTTATGTAGTCCAAAGTATTTAGAAGTTACTAGGAGGAATAGCATTGGGCAGACATTGATCATTGTGGGCGCAGTTGAGCTGTTAAATCTGGTTATAAGTTATTGTACGCGATTGGCTTGTGACACTTGTCCTTGGACAGGACTCGTTGCCCCTCTCAATGTCACCTAGTGGCTCTACGGTAGGTCAAGGCCAAAGCAAAGCAACGTCTTGATTCTGTTAGAGGATGTGGCGAGTTCGTGCCAAAGGTATATGTCTACCAGACCAATAGACACATCCCTTTACAAAATAAACCCATAGAAAACGAGATATATATCAAACCAGATTTTAGTTCCATGTGACGTGGACATAACGCTAATAAAATGATTTGTTTTAGAATCGTTTCTAGTTAATTAAAAACACCTTGTCTTCTACTCTTCATGCGCTAACATTCGGAACTGAATTTAATTCATGGGTAAATTAGTGTTGCTTTATATTTTTGACATTGGCAATGGATGTATGATAAACGAACTCACATTGAAACAGTGTCGGTGTTGTTTGATACCCCTTTATGGATATAACTTAAATCTTTAGGCTGTAATATTATTTATTAAGTATGGCGGCCGGTACGCTCTTATGGAATTATAGTTGACGTTCATATTAGGTGGCAGTCGCCGCAAGTAGCAAGCTTTTCCAGTTAAGGACCAGTGGCTGTTTCATTGTTCACTCTTTAAGTCATCATTTATTGGATTCGTAATTATACTTAAGAAAATATTTTATCAATATATTTTGCATTTTAGAAATTAGGTACTTTGGAGAAAACTTAGTTTATGTACTTATAAGATTTGTCTGCCTGCCTGATCATTATAGTCGAGGTCTGCCACAAATGCGAAATGTTTTCGTTACATATGCATTATGTGTAGTGACAACATTTTTGTTAACGAGACCTTGCTATTCTACCGCTGGGTCCTTATATCCTCAAAGCTACTGCGGTGGATTGGCCGTGTGCAGGCCGCCTGCATAGAGTCAAATTGTGTCCCATAAAGCCTTTGCCTAGCATCTCTTGTAGGGATGATAATGAAGCAATAAGTGTACTGAAGTTGTAATCTTAAATGTTAAATGTTTCGACTATTATATGGAAGAGTATGTTTTACTATATGGAAGACGTGTAAATATTAAAATAGAGTTAAATAAAATAATGATCACTGAATTTTGAAGTTTGTATTTTAATATTGCCTTTCATTTCTATCTTACGTGTATCTTATTTGAAGTAAGAACAACTTTAAGAACTTTTAGAGACTTAGCCGAGAATGCCGTTAAAAATAAAGCAATCAGATATAACTATACTAAGTGCAAACCAGCTTGAACATAATATAAGCTGGTTCCTGCAAGAGACAGGAAATAATACACATGTACATAGGTAGATGTCATAGCTCAACGGAAATAGGTAGATACTTGTAGATTACACAAGTTTTTCTCCCGTCTGGGGATCGAAGTGACAACACCCGTCGTTGCTAGCGGCAATGCGACCACTTAAAACTACTACGCCATCCGTGCAGACATGTATAAATTCTCATTTCAATAACTTAGTTCATTGTTTCCAGTTTACAGTAAAATAAGAATGATAGCTAATATACCGCTTAACACGAAATATAATAATATAAGCATTACAAATATCTACTATGCAGGGTAAGACTCATCATCACAGAACAAAATACTCAATGGGATGCTTCTGCGCATTGTGATTTGTCCCTCCTCAAACGAGGTAAATTTTAGTAGCTATATGGACTTGACATTGCTAAAGTCTATGGACGATTACTACCAAGGAGGCCGCTGGCTGGTCCTTTAGGAGCAATATCACCCAGCTAATCTAACCTGTCAGCCGAAGACAATATACAAACTAAGGTTTTTTACATGCACAATGTTACGATCAAGCCATTGAAGTAGCTATAAGCAGTTCAAAGTTCGTGTCCAAACTGCTTATAGTTTGTCCAAACTATAAGCAGTTTGGACACGGCAACTTACACTGGTCATTGACAAAAATAATGTCGACTCTTCGCTAGGTTTATTGTCACGCTGAACTTGATTCACTTTACCAATTGGCAAAAACCCAATTAATACTCTCTTATGTAAGAACACAACGGCAAGTCGCCAGTAAACAGTTGATACGCATATTGAAAGTGATTTTAAATACAAAATATAAAGAACATAAAACATCGAGCGTACCTACATTAGAGTAGGTACCTACAGCGGATCGATGGAGACTCGGCGTAGCGAACTGATCGCTAATAACCTAAAAGATAGGATGAGAACCATTCTACCGCCCTGGAAGTGATCATAAAATAGACAAGGATAGTTATTAAGATACTGTGTCTGACTCGATCAGAGCCAGTACTACGGATTTGGTATGCTTTATAAACCACATTAAATCGCTAGTCACTTATAAAATTAAGTAACTATGGTTCGAGCAAAAGCCAAATCTTCAATGGCTTGCCTGGTTTTATTTTTTACTAATAAGAGATCAAGAATATCATTCAGGTAGACACCTGCCTACTTAGGACATTGGCAGTGAATGATTGATGATTGAGCCCTTTCGTTCACTGTACTTAGTTGCCGACGTCAGGTGATCTTATTTAATTAATTTAAACCGGAACAGAATTGATTGATGATTGCCTGATATTGCGCGACAGAATTGTCCAATCTTTTTCCAGTTTATTGTGAAAACCAAAACTTAGGTTTTTGATCTCGGTAGGTACCTACCTACCTTGCTTTTGCGCACCTAGCTAACACCACTAAACTAAGGAAGGAGTCAGTAGGTATACATTTAGGTATCTACAATATTATCAATAAGTTAATCAATCATCATTAGACGCTACATTACTGACAAAAACTAGTATTGCAGCAACAAATTCTTTATTGGTGACTCGAGTCGTTTGGGTTTATATTGGCCTAGTCTACATTTACATACATGGACGGCGACGGTGATGGCGATGTCTTCTACATTTCTGCCCCCAGGACCGATGACATATACATTTCCGGCGTCGGGGATGGTTAGAAACATTGCGACTCAAACAATCCACATAACGATCATCCTCTTTAGAGAGGAACCCGAGCACTGCGCTTCGCCTCAGTGTCTGTTCCGCTTTGACTGCCAACTTATTAACGTGCCACACGTCACCAAACTTTGTCTGCAAATATTGCACGATATCTCCAGCACTCACTCCAACGCGATGTTTTGCAACTTTGTAAAACGTGGCCATCACAAGCTTCACTGTATTTTTATCTTGGTCATGGTTCGTGTTCTCGAATGCCATAATCGTTCTTATATTTTCGATTATTTTATATCTACTTCACGTTAATTTGTTTTTATTAAATGTATCTTTTATAATTTTATAAATCATATTTATAAAGCTAAAAGTTTGTCAAAAGAAATTATTCTATAGACATTAGCTCATCTTACGATAATTTTTTTACAAGTATACCTACCAGAGACAAGAGTAGATATATTTGTTTATAATAGGACAGAAAAAATCATGTAAGGTATGTACCTAGTAGGTATAATGAAAATAAATAAGTGTCAAAGTAGGTACGAAAAAAATAATAGGTACGAAGAATAAAATAAAATTTTAATATTAATAAAATAGGTAATATATTTATTTATTTTGTGGCGTTATTAGATCGAAATGTGACAGTGGCACCGCGCCCTATACCTACCAACATTTTGATCCTTAATTAATGATATGTAAATAATCTGATGAATAAACCCATGGATTTATAATGGGTATATTATTTATTAAATATTTAATTATTCTAGGAATTGGCAACCAACTATGTTCACTTAGTTAACAGTTATGGATTAGGTGAGAGTCAGTATAATATACGGACGCTCACCTGATGCGCTGTTATCCGCTAATGGATTCGTTGGCAGAAGTTTGTTATCCTAAGGTATTTCTATATTTATCGGCTATGGTAAGATACGATTCGAAAGTATTTTCATATTTGTCCGTTTTCGTAAGATAAGTTATACAAATAGTAAGATATATGTCTGGCAAATAATGTTAGATACATTTGTACTATTCACGGACTTATATGTAGGTACCTACAAGTCTGGGGATGGTACAAATTACACTTGTATTGGTAAGGTTGCTGACCAACAATGGTGCGTGCGCTCGACTCTGTTCGGCACTAGGCACGAGTATTGCAACTGCTGGGTATAAGGTCTCGGCTTCTATACACAAATCGAGCAATTCCCTTAGATATTTCTATTAAAAAGTTCACAGTAGCTGCATCGTGGGACACAAACTGTTTCATCAATGTCAATCCAACCGTTTAGGATGAGTTCGGGAACATAAACACGTACAGAAGAATTATACTTTACTACATACCTACATACCTACTGATATGTTTAAAAGTACTTTCAACTTAGGTATACTCTTCTTAGCTACACCATAGTAGCTAAAGTAAGAATTTTAATAAGGAATATGGTAAGTAGTTTAAGGGATGTACCGATAATTTTCTTAAATTTATAGATATATAAAAGTTTTGTCACTTATGTGTACAGTAAGATTGCAACTGTCCCTTGTTACATGGGATCATCATGTCATCAAACCATATAACAAAGGAAAGACGGCGTGCCTATTAGATACAATCGTGTGATGTTGTGCTTTTTTAAGCTGGAATTGTCATCAATCATAGGTAAATCTAACTCCTTGATCTCACCTTTGCAAGCACTAACTAAATTCAATAAATGCAACTGAAATGCTATACCTAATTTAGTTATATAGTTTAGTACGTACAACTTTTTCTCTGTCTCACTATGAACCCTGAAAGGTAGCTTAGTTCTAAATAGATCACTACGTGTAGGTACTTAGGTATTATATTTCCAAACAGCTGTGCATAAAGAGTCATATATGTCTGTTGAACGCCGCTTAGTGTATAAATGAGGGGTTGGATCCGATACCCAAATCTATCAAAGTGTTGTTGGGTTTTCCTTTAGGTACAGGTAGCAGCACAGTCTGGTATTTGGTCCAGTAGGTGGACCCTGCTATTACGTGCCACCTAAAAATAGGAAGTTGGTAAATGCAGGTGTACCTAATCACACACTTATAAGAAGTAGCCAATAGATACTACTTCTATGTCTGTAGGCGTAATAGATCTCTGCTTACACCTTCTAGGTGTGAGACTATGAATTAACAAGTGGCCAATTATAAAAACTTGTTTGGTTGCGAGCGGCATTATATATTTCTAAACTCCCAAAAAATTAGAGGCAGTCAATATTTTATAGATAAAATAAACTTCCTATACTTTATTGCATGGCTCATAGGCATCAATCTCGATTTAGTTAATCCACAGACATATAATTAGGGTTCAATTGGACTGACCCCATAGGGTTTACCCACAGACATAATTATGTAGGATTACCTTCCTCTTTACGTATATTTATTAAAAGTGCGACTACGTAAAATAAACTTTTCTTTTTTATAACGGTAACGTTTTTGACAATTAAAGTGTAGGTATGTGCAAAGTACTCTGTGGTCTATGAGTTTAACAGGGCAAAATTTTTATTGTGTTTTGTTATTTCTGAAATACAAAATAATATTCTATAATGAAAATTGCGTTTTTAACACTTTTTACTCAATGAATGTAGATTCATTGAATACCTACAAACAATAGCTATCATAAAGTGAGAGTTTACGATTATCGCAATCACAATGACATCGAAACTAGAGGCAACCTCTTCATTACAAAACTTCTCAGGCAAGGATGTTATCAAGTATCTTCAGCAGAAGAAAGATGGGGCGACGATGAACGAAATATTGCAGCACCTTCGCTTGGAGAGTGGCAAATGTACAAATGAGCTTAGTAGAACAGTGATTTCAGTATTGGAGAAAGGAATTGCTTTAGGATTCTTGGAACGTAAAGATTCCCATTATATGGACGGGTTGATTCGGAAGAGAACGTGTTGTCGCCGACGCCGCCGCCGTGCATGCTGCTATCGCCGCCTCCGCCGCCGTCGCCGCAGCGGCCGCCGACGAGGTCGCCGATGCTGAATTAACACTAATACTACCTGACACAGTCGCCGGATCTCCAACCCAAAGTGTTATGTTACGATATTGTATTTGATAATATCGGTATACACTGAATAAATTACATTGTGAGAATATACTAAGGTTTCGTTATGAGAGATAAATAAAACATTGGTATAGACTGCTAATAAGATAGCATATATTCGTGGAATAAGTGATTAAACTTCATATGCATCGATAATATACTGAACACATCGGATACAGACATTAAATGTATGTAGGTAATAGGTATATATAAAGTATAACATTGAATCGATTATATCATGGTATGTATTAAAATGTGTGGTTAAATATGCTCGTATCTATTAAACGTATGTCGAGATCAAAAACATCAAAACCATACAAGTTCAAATAAACATCGAATCTGCTATAGTTGATTATACTTTTCTTATTTAGTCTACTAAGTGCCGTAATGTTAGGCATTACACGATTATGGATTATAATAGATATTGTTATATACTTAATATTTTAAGCTCCCAACAGTTTCTTGACCGTGTATCCGGGTACTGCATACACCAGCAGTAAGAACATCAGAGCCACCAGGATGACAATAGCTGCCTTCAGGATGGTCCACTTGTAGTTATGCCAGACTATGTAGCGAATCGATTTCAGTGGATTCAAGAACCACATGAACGATGCATCTGGACGACTAAAAATAAAATAACGTTAAATTTTATTTGTAACTCCTAATCGTATATCGAGATAAAAGTATTCTGTGTTAATCCGAGACATGGTCTATCATATTTGCATCTAAATCATCTCGTGATTTAGTAATTAGCATCTAAACGTTTTGATAAACATTGATAATATTAACCCTTCGTCTAAGTACCGTGTGAGTCGTGTAGTTAACTCACACAATAGCAAATCAATTGTGTCTACTCTGAATCCGTGACTAGTTAGACGAGGAATTAATAAGATGTACCAGAACATTAGACAAATTACAAAAACAATATAGCGTGTAGACCTACTTTGGTTTATCCAATGGGTCGGGTTCATTACGTCCGAGGCCAGCTGGCACTTTCTCTGCCTCCTCACGAGTCAAAAGATGTATTTCAGCTTCCACTTTACCAGTCAATTCCATCTCTTCAGTATCGCGTTTTATGTAGAATGGCCACCAGCCTTTGACACGTTTCTGTTTAAATATATTCACCATTGGTACAGATCCATCGTTTCGTAGCATGTCGAGGGTGCAAAGTTTAGAAGATTTAGCTCCGCGAGGGAAGCGACTCAAATCCAGTGTTATAGCGCCTGTAAAATAAACGTTTATACTAATGTTATTTTAACAGATTGAATCAAATGCTTATTGGTTTGTTATCTAAAGTATTCTTACCCAAAAAGTCGTCAGCAGAGAAATGATCAGCATCCCACACTTGTAGCTCGAGACGTGCGGGAATTTTACATTCTGTCTCGTCCCAGGAGAACACAGATTCCTTGCGAGAAATCACTATGCGCTCCTCGGCTTCCAGATAATCGAATGGATAAATGAAACGCCAGTTAAAGTTTCCTTCTCCAGTCAGAGAACGATAATGTATATCAGTGGATTGACAGTCGTCGGGGCCCTTAACCCATCTGCAAAAATACCGCATCGGTTAGCATGCGTGAGATATTTCAATTTATAATTAATGTAAGATTTTAACATTAGTAAGTATGAGATAATACTTATGACAGTATACTCGTAGTATTTAAAAATTTACCCTTTCACATAGATGTCAGACATCTTTTCTCCGGTGAAGAAGGCGTCATCCTCAAGTACTACGTCGTCAGTATTCCAGATAATGACTCGCATTTCATAGGACTTCGGTTTGCGAGCTGATATGTCCAGGGGCGGTCCTGGCAGCGGCATGTCCATGGGGAACATATCCACCCACATCTCCAGGCGACCTTGTTCGATACCTTATACCAGAAATATTAGAAGGTGCAATAGTTTAGTAAGGCAGACGTAGTTAAGTAAAATTACTGTTGTAGTCCAGTAAATAGTAAAATATTTAACCGATAACTGTTGTTCGCAGCCTAACTCAAGTGATATAAGAAATTAGATTGATTATACGAATACGTATAAGAGAATTTATTTTATCTCGGATTTCTGGTTGTAAATTTAGGATAAGTTGCTCGCTGCTCATTAAGCTCTATTTATTTTTTATGACGTCGTATTTTTGTTCTGTTTCATTTTATTGAAATGACGAACAGTCATCATAACTCGTTGATAATAATTAATCATTGTAGATAAACACAGGGAAGCTCTACTTACTTCTTAAATTTGGACTAGCCACTTTAATGATCCGACCAGCAGCGTCAGAAGCCTACTAGCCTTTTTTTTTTTTTTTTTTTTTACGTGGGGGAATGCTATGACGCATATCCCTCCGCGGGGGCGGGCGGAGGGATTATGTCGGACTCGCCGGGGTAAAAGAAGATGGAAAAGAAATAATGTACCTCCCGGCATACCGACTAAACCTACCACGGTGTTCCTCGACAAAACCACTATCGGCGGGGCCGCGCGAATCGCTTTCGCATGCGGTCGCGACCCCGCCGAGGTTTCGGCCCGCCGTATGAAACGGCAGGCCACTACACAAGCCTACTAGCCTAGGCTTGAACAACTCTTGACAAAATGTTGGCCACTAACCACACGAAAAGAAAGATTGTGATAAAGCTAACCCATACTGAATTAGTAGTTTTTGAACGACGCGACGCATAAAATAACATTGATATTTATAATAAGAAAATAATAATTATTATATTTCAAAGTAAATAAGGCACTTGCTTAAAATATTTGTTTACGATTAGTTTGTTAGTAGTGTTATTATCTTACCAGGCTTGCTAGGGTTGTACAGAGGTCGTGTCTCAACATGTTCGGTTACCAGACGGGTACCCACGCGCGGTACCTCTTGCCAACGACGCAGCACGACTAGTGCCATCTGTTCCTCGATAGTATCAGGGTTAGAGAATAATTCAGTATCGTCCATGGGCATGTTAAACACAGTGCGTCCAACCTTTACACGACCGTACTCGTAGATAGGTGGATCCAGTTTACCATCCTTGCACAATTTTGCCAATATTTGCGTCGGTTTCATAGCATCGCGCCAACGATTGTAGCCTTGTCTAAAGTTGTTAGAATATTAGTAACATCAAACATGTTAAGCAAACTAAAATAAAGATAATAATAATTACTTACTCTTCATATTTCATAGGCAATCCACAAGTGGCCCTATGGCGACTGTAGAAACGATTCTCAAGATCGATTTTTGTTTCTCCTATCAGATCATCTGAGCCGAGCAAGTCCCAGTCGAGGACTTGAATTGTTAGCATTGAATCTTGCGGAAAAGTAGCCTCTATTTCAAAACACTTGCCGAATACTGGATTGAGTTGTTTGGACACGTAATTCTCCTTGTCACTGATTCTCTTGGATCCCAAGTGCAAGACTATGTAGGGATCGGCTTTACCATTCAAATCCATTGGGTGAAGATCAGTAGCTTTTACAATGTACACACGCACTAGCACATGTATCGGATCATTGTTAGGTACGCCTTGGAAAAATCCATAGTTGGGATCGAATCCCATCACTGTGTGATCGTCAATTCCTCTAGGTAGAGGCCATTTGTAAACTTTTATAGCGCCCTAGAACGAACGTTAATAATTAGTACGACATCGAGATAAAGAAAAAAGGTAGGTATAGTAAGATATATGTATAGGTATGCTGTGTGTAACACTGTACCAAAAGGATTAATGAATTGGTGACTGAAGAGGTTAGGGATTAGAGAGTAGAGGTATGAAGAGAAAAGTGTGCAGAAGAAAGGATTATTGTCATAAATACCTTGAATACACCAACAACCCTGTTCTCGTCTTCAGTATCGTCGCCTGTCTTTTTGCCACGGTATAGTTCAAACGAATGCAACCACTCCTTGAACTCATCGTATTCCGGCACAGATTCAAGCTCGTGAGGGATTATCTATCAAAATACAATATAGTAATAATTATCATTTTTCTTAAATTGTATTTGTTTGATTTATATTATGATTATTATACTGTTCAGAATGATTTATTACCTTAGTAATAGCCGAGCGTGGAATTTCATTCTTCTTTGATGTAATAGTCGGGCTGACTTTGCATTGGCGTGGCGATGTTGGCTGTCGGCGCTTGCTGCGGTCCCGGTCAGGTCGCGGCGAGTGTACTGCTTCTTCTCGAGGCGAGCGGGTTTCGTCAATAATAACAACTTGAGTCGGGTGGAGGAAGCCTTGTCTTTCCTTTTTGGCTTCTTTCTCCTCCTCAATCATGGATTCGACAGAAGCAAAATATTTAGTCCACCAGTCCTTGCTGCTTTCATCATCATCGAACACTGAACCAGTGCTAGCTTTGCGCTTTTTCATAGAGTCGCGTTTGGTGAATTTCTTACGAACTGGTTGTTGTTTAGCACTCGCGCCGTAAGAAGTAGTTGCTCTCCCATCCCGATTAAGCAATGGGCAGCTCTCCTTTTCATTTTCAATTGCAAAGGCATCCTCTTGTACGATACAATTAGCTCGTAAATCAATGTTTTGTAATGGGATCAACGATTTTTTTCGCTCTTCTATATCGCGTTCCCGTTTGCTCATAGGAGTGTAAATATATTTGTGAATGGAATTTATAGTGTGTGTGCCGACCAGCGTAATTCTGCCGAAACTGCGGCAGTCCACCACACGAATGGTTAGTGGTGGTCTGTATAGATCTTGATCAGGTAGCTCAACATCCACAAATTTTACGGGATTGATAAAGTTTGGGTTGCGTTTAGCATTTTGAATCACTGTAGAGTATAGAATGTTTCCAGCACATTCAATATCAACCCTTGGTTTGTCCACTGTAAGCAGGTGAACGCGTTTCAAATCACGCAAGCCCCAAAACAGAACTTCAATGCGATATCTAGAAAGAGTAGGACGAATGCCTCGCGGTACGGGTAGTATCGGACCTTTATTAGGGTCAACAGGCGGTTTGCCGTTTGCCTCCCTTGGTGGTGGCAATTCTGGAAGTATAGACGCGTCTTGTTTGTGAGGAATTTCCAGTAGTTCAAACGTAGCCAGTAGTTCTCCAGCGCGGTGGTCACCTCGTCTTATTTCGTACCACTCCAGAGAAGGAGGATGTTGTGGACGATCATGTGTATCTTCAAAAGCCTTGACATGCGGCGTGGCTAAAGTGCGGCCAATGAATTCAGATTTGCCGACTTTATCTTGATCAAATATTTCGATTACTATTGTTGGTGGGTCAGCTTTGATTTGTTCTACTGTGCTGTATAGCAAAACATCGTCAAACACGAGAAGCTCGTCCCAAGTTGGACTCAGTGTTTCATCAATAACCTGGGTGGTTGCTGTACTCTCGCCAATCACAATACGTGCAAATGGATCAGATAGGCCAGACGAGTCTGATCCAATCAAAGATCTGGCTTGATAAACGTACGCCCGCATTTGGAAGTTCTGCAAAATATCGGTACTTGTGACAATTTATTATAATATTAATAAGGTTCACTTAACCTGATTTAAATATAAAACGCTTGTATAAAACTCAATACATTAAAATATACGTACATGTTTCTCCGCATAAAAGATAGTAGCTGGTGCATTTGATCGAAGTTTATCTGCATTGCGCAGTTCTGAGCCAACTTCATAACCCTGAGGAAGGCCGTCAATGAAATGTTTCTTATCCTGTACGATACCTAGCCATAGGTATACGCTTATTTTAGCTGGTATAGCCCATCCTCTGGGTGCAGCAGCCTTTTTGCCAGGCCACTGTAAGCATAGGCAATATTAGAACAGAAAAAATCTTGTATATCTTGTAACTAACTAAGAACTAGGGATTTGTGTTACCTTGAGGAACAGAGTTTGCATTTTGCCGCAGTGTTTGCCAGACTCATCTGGAAATTCGGAGAAAATAATGTCTCGGGCAGGGATTCGTTGGTAAGCTAGACGCTTTCCATTACTTACTAACCAAATGAATACATCTGGCATCGCGTGCTGAGCCTGCAATAAAATATAAGTTCATGATGCTTTATACAGCAAATTATTTTTTTGGCGTCATCATATTTAACCTTCATTATTATTATATTGGTACTTACATCTTCGCACAGACGTTTCAGCTTATTAAGATAAGTATAGGCCGTGCGGAGACGGTCCTTGATTGAATGTTTAGTGATCAGAGCCTTTAGACTCTTAGACATGGTAGCGATTTGATCCTAAAAGAATGAAAGATTTTCTTGTTAATTATTATTTAAAATGTAAATGTAAATGCTAATCGCTGTTCGTTTTGTTTATATCATTTGTCTTAATTTATCAGATAGTGATCGCAATTAGTGTGCGTCGTTACTCTAAAGAAAAGGTCTTTGGGTGGCTATTGCAAAAACTGCTTAGGACGTATTATACAGTTATACTTACAATTTCGTACATGCACATCTTCTGTCGTTCTTTGTCCAGTTTGGTATTGCCGAAGGGCGGCGCATTAGCCATGTGACGTATATAGGCCGCACAATCGTTGCTTGTAGCTTCTAGAGTTGACTTCAGTGCCAACACACTAGTGTTATCTGCTCCTGTGTCATTGTCTATAGCAGTTTGAGCATCAGACAAGCCCTCTTCCTGAAATTTTCCGAAATATTTCTACTTGTACCTACTTGCTTGTATAGAATACAGATGCTAATACTTTTGTAGAGATTTTTTTGTACTAGTGTATCTGTTTAGATAGTTAAGAACTTGCCGTGTCTTACCACCATTTCATAAATCATTGTCGTTGCCTGCGCGACAAAGAGATAAAGCTATACAATCTGTAAGGCGCTTCCTTATTTTGGAGCATACAACGATGCTTAAAAGTGATGGTGATAAGATCCTAGATCTAGCATGGTACATTAATTTTATACTTGTATCATACGTGTGTTAACGCCTTTGGTTTTATAGAACATGCCACCAGTGCGCACAGTGCGATTTTCGGAATTACGAGTTAACCATTTTAGAATCGTTATAATTGGTTAGTCAAAACTGCAGAAGCTAAATTACATTTTGATGTTTGTAATAACTACTTACATGGTTGCACAAATATGTCATATGGCGGGCAGAAATTAGCACAAAATACTTTTTATTTCATTTTCTGACTGTCTAAGTATTGCTATCAAAATCAATATATATCTTAGCTGCTATTTATCCAGATTATAAGATTATTATTATTTTGGCTACTACGTGTAGATACTAAGTTAAATACTAATTAAGTTTACACGCCTTAAGAGCGCGGAGCATTGTGTTCTGTGCAAACGGTAATTAAGCCCTCGGATATCAATTTCAAAGTATTCACTACCTACGAAAATGATAATAAATACCAATAGCCTCAAACCTATGGTATTACCCCCATATTATGTTAGTTATGATTTTAAGCCGCATGTGATAGGACGTGAGACTACGGCAACCGGGTACAGTTCCTGTTTTGATGCTGCTGTTGAGATTATATGAAGAAAAATCTCTTGGCATTTATCAACAATAATTCTTTATATTGAGCAGCATACTTGCTATTAAGCCCAATTATGATGTATTAAGCCCCTGGATAAAAACACTGACTAATGTTTAACAGAGATGTAATTATAATAAATGGTACCACGAATATTACAATAAATGAAAAAATCCGTTTCAGGTATAGTAGTTGCTTTTACGATTCGTCTTAAGGGGCATTCATTTATAATTTTGTTCCGAGTCTGGGTGTCAGAACGTTTGGTTACTAACGCCATCTGTTAAAAAAAATGTGTGCTGAACGTGACTACTCTGCTCACGAAATATTTTAGATTATTATGGGTTGGCCTTTGTATCGATCTTCTCGACAACATTTTTCAATAAATTTTGATACATCTGAAACGTAGGAACATCTGAATATGAATAAAGAATATGGAAGTGTTTCTGTTTTAAATTCTTTCGAAAGATATCAACAACGACTAGCGAAATTCGAACAAATGTCTATATCACATTATTTTTATAAACTTATAAAAAAGGTTCAACGTATAGTATGAGATGAGTACCTTTTATTCTTAGAGTTATACCAAAAGTAAAATATGATCCTAATTGCATTGATAATGAAAATTTTTATAAGCAACTAGTTTTATTACATGTTGCTTAGAGACAATTGATTGAACTAACTCCAGATAATGATACTTGGAAGATTGTGTATGAACGTCATTTCAAGAATAATAATGCTTTGTTTAGTTCTGAATTGGATCAAATATTACACAATTTTGAGTACGAACGAGATTATGAAGAAGGTGATCAAGTTGAAATAGAACAACAAGATGATTGGATGGAAGTAGCTGCTGCAGCGAAAAATATTAATCAAGGAATTGATTTAGGTAGAAGATAAATTGATATCTGATACAAATGGCATTGCATTTCAAGTAAAGAACAATTAAATTCATTAGAACAATTTATTGAAAATGAAAAGATTGCAAGAAATCAAAGAAATTCTGTTATTTGTAATCAAAATTATTTGCCAAATTTAGGATTTTCTGAAGCAAAAAGCTGATCTTTGTGAGGGCTCGCGTATTAGGTGGCCTCGGACCATTTATTATTTTATCGATTGGATCAAACGTTATGTTACGTTCAAATCTATGGGATGAAAATGGTTTAGTCAAAAAATTATTACCAGGTAGAAAAACTACGCGAGCCCTCACAAAGCTCAGCTTTTTTCTATCTGGTAATAATTTTTAAGGCAGTTAAATAATTATTTTTCATATAGGATTATTGATATGGGCTTCGGTAAATATTACATATGACAAATCATTTTCAAAGACTTTTTTATTTATTAATCCTTGGTTAGTACTTATATCAATTCTGTGACATTAGATTCCTCATAAGGATTTCTTCTTCTTCTTCCTATATTTTTATTATTTATTTCCTATGTTCTTGTTTTAAAAATAAATTATCATCAGCTGACGCGGCGCATAATTTAACTAATTTTATCACTGGTGAACTCGGCATAGGTAATCAGACCGTGGGATCTTCCTTGACCTTGCCAAGGCATTTGACATCATCTCAATTTTTTCACTGCTAAACAAATTGGAGGCTCTTGGTATAAGGGATACGCAACTGAGAATTTTTGCAGATTATTTAAGCAATCAGCACCAATGTGTTAAAATAGGAAATGTCGTAAGCCATAATGAATAGATACCAAGATATGGCGTTCTCTAGGGAAGTATCTTAGCTAGTATGCTCTTCCTGGTTTATATTAACGACCTAAGTAATCTTACCTTAGAACATGGAAAGATAATATCCTATGCTGATGACACCGCCCATATTTTTACCAACGAACTATACGAAAGCGCCCAGTCTGGCTTTAATATTGTCTATACCTGGTTAAATAATAATCTTTTAACATTAAATGATGACAAGACTAAATATATTCATTTTTTCTTGCGCAAAAATCAATACACTGTAACTAACACTTATATTATACTCACACCATGTCAGTGCCCTTGTGTAATTGTCCTACTATCCAGGAAACCAATAACGTAAAATATCTAGGCATCATGTTGGAGGTGTTGTTTGTGTTGTGTCGTTTTCATCAAGGGACACAAATCATAAATTTTCTGCCTATTTTGCACGTGTTCAAAATTGCGGCTTTCTGCAGGCTATACAAGCTTTTTTTGAGGTCAATTAATTTCAGGCTATGGTGAAGATGCTTAGGGAACCAGTGGAAGAAAGAACAATGGGTACCACATTGACTTTCTCCTGCCTCTATATTCTTATCACTTCTTCTTTTAGTTCTGCATATTTACTTATATTTCCACTAATTGTTTTTTGCAAATTATGCGTGTGGATTTGGGAATGTTTAAGTCTTGTATCGTTTTGTGTTTGTGTGCGAGTTTTTGGTGAATAATATTGGCTATTTGATTATGCCTATGAGTGTAATCTGTTTGTGAGTGTTGTGCATGCTCCGGTTACGTGTTGGATGATTTTAGATTGAGTATGACATTTATGGCATTTTCACTAGTAAGGGAAGGATCTTTAATTATATATTGCCTGTAATTTTTTGTATTTATTATCTGGTCTTGAATGGCTATTATAAATCCTTCTGTTTCTGGAAATAAAGAACTTATTTCCAGCCATTTATTTGATTCTATTGGATCAATATATGACTGCTCTAAATCATGTGGGTGTCGTCCATGCAATGTTTTCTTTTACCAGTTATCAACTTTCTGTGTTTTTGGATTACTATTGTTAGGGTTTTGTGAATCAGGTGGTGCATGTAGTAACCTACATGCACCACCTGATTCACAAAACGGGGTGTAATTGAGGTAATTTTGGACTATAGCATTATGGATGTTACTTGTGCAAGATTTTGTTTAAAATAATGTTTTAAGGTTATGAATTTATTTCTGCCAAAGGTGGTGTATGTCTATAAAGCCTCTGCCTCCATGCTGTCTTTTAATGGTGAGCCTCTCTGTTGCAGATTTAGGATGTAGGTGGTTGTGTTTTGTTAGTGTAGTTCGTGTAGTCCGTTCTATTTGTTCAATGTCAGTTTTAGCCCATTTTATTACGCCGAATACATAGGTTAGTATTGTAACAGCGTAGGTTGATGCTTTGATTAAGTGTTTTCCCGTAAGCTGTGTTTTGCAAATGGCATTTGTCCTCTTCTTGTATTCCGATAATAGTATTTGTTTAATTATCATGTGGTCGAGACCTTTAAGTTACTTATATCCTAAATATTTGTAGAGATCAGTCAATTCCATAGCTGTAATTGTATTAGAATCATCAACAGCAAAGTCACCGGGTTGAATTTTGCCTCTTATTATATGAAGTGTTTGGCATTTATGTGAACAAAATTCCATATTGATGTCTTTACTAAATTTTGATGTCGTTAATAAAAGTGTTCTCATATCTTTTTCTGATTTAGCTTATAATTTAATGTCATCCATATAAATAATCTGTATTTTGTTTAAGACAATATCCAACTCGGCAATGATGCAGTATATGTGACAGAGGATTCAGGGCAAGTTAGAACCAAAGAGGGCTTAAAGAATCACCTTGATAGATACCTTTATTGATAGATATTTGTCGAGTCCTAATTATGGTATCGCGGTTATTAAGTTGCAAAGTAGTTTTCCATCGTGACATGATGTTACGCAAAACGTCTGTTATATTTTGGGTTGATTATATAAATCTGTAAAATTTGTTGTAGCCAGGAATGTGGTATACTATCAAAAGTTTTTTTGTAGTCGATGTATGTGCAATGTAATGTCTGCTTTTTGATGTTGCATGTTTATGAATGGTAGAGTCTACGATGAGTTGTTCCTTCCAGCCCATGTGGCCCTGTCTGCAACCCTTCTGTTCTTCTGCAATTATATGATTGTTTTTAACGTGTGTGTTAATTTTCTGGGCTATTGCTTAAGTAAGAATTTTATATATTGTTGGTAGGCATATGATAGGTCTATATTGAGAGCGTTCAGGTGAAAACGTAGTTTTTGGTAGCATGTAAGTTATGCCTGTGGCTATATTCTGGTATATTCTGTTTATCCAATATAATGTCTGTTAGATTTTTTGCTATAGATTTGTGTATTGACATTAGCTTTTTATACCAGTAATTATGTATTTTATCTATACCAGGTGATTTCCAATTATGTAGTTTGGCTGTAATTAAAGTTATGTCAGTCTCTGTAATTTCATTCATATCCAATTCTATTGTGTTCCAATTATTGGCTTCTTCAGTTATTATTACGGTGTATCTGATTTTCCCAAATGCCTGCCCAAAATGTTTCAAGTTGTGTTTAATTGACATTGTTGTGTTTTGTGTAGATGGCTCATCAGATTGAGAATTTACTAAATTTCTGTAAAATATTTTGATTTAAACAACTTGTTATCAATCTGCCGCTGCTGCGCTTTCTTATATCTTTTAAGACTATGTACTTTTAATGCTAATTTTTGTTTTAAAGTATCTAAATATGCTACAGGCTTTCTGTTATTGTTTTCATGTCTAGTGTGGATATTTGAAGTTTTAAATATTTGTTCAACTCTTTTAATTACTTTTCTTGTTCTATTGTTATTAATATATTGAGTCAATCTACCGCAATCAGCTCTAAGGTTTTCTATATCGTTTTCGAGCTTTTGTTGCCATGCACGTTTATTTCTATATATATAACTACTGCTGTACAATAAATTAAAGTATGTAAGTCTATCAGTTTTGTATTGTCAGCTAGAAATCGGTTCAGTAGGTGACTATTAAAAAAAAATTTTAATTTCGGTAGCTTTGGTCGGACGCCTGAGTCCATTCCAGAATATTGTGTTACAGCTGATGTAAATTTATCGTGTATTTCTTGAATAGGACTACAATCAAGTAGCGTTTCTATTTTATTTTCTAGCACTAATCTAATTATTTCGGTTTGAATCGATATGTGAGATGTTTGTGTATATTGATAGGATGACAATTGTGTGTGTGATCTTAATTGCGTGGAGTGTGTTAGTGCAGTATGAGATTGTGATTCAAAGTGCTGTACACTTTGTGCATTATTAGTTGTTAATACTCATTAACTACAACTACACTAATTGTATTCTGACTTCGTCTTTCAATTGGCTCAGTGTTTCTTGTGGTAATAGTTTATTTCTTATAATTGATCTTCTCTGGTCGGATACGCGCTGTTGCGTTACTTTAATGTCGGAGTACTGTTTTAAAAAGTTCGTCTAGATATTTTCTGTATGTAGTCATGTCTGTTTCTAATTTCGTGATGTACTAGTAGGTTTGCATAATGAATATATTTACATATTTACTCCAGCTCATGCGTTTCCTAGGTTTGCCAGCCTTAGTGGACGCGGGCAAAAAGGCATTAGTCTCCTGCGTAACAATTAATATCGGCGTAGGTGCTCCGTGAAAGTTTTGTTCCACGGAAGACACAGGTGATGGTATATATGAGTTTATTAATAGGCTATAGGGTTCTACTATTGAAATGGATGAATTTAAACTAATGTAACAATTTTGTACCAAAAATGTTGTCGTCTGTGGGGTTGGCTGTAGTCTTTTCGGGAGACCCGGAGGGAGACTGCCTATTCAACTCCTCTCCGCTGACCGTTCGTATGCTGTGACACCCAGCGTCAGCTCCAGGTATGCCCCGGCGATTGCCTCCGGAAAGCGGCCCTAAGCGTTTACTTCGTAACATCATCTCCATATTTATGACTTTCCAGAGCCATGTTATAGCCGCGTCAGTTATAATAAAGTATTGCGTGTCCGACCCCCACGTGAGTCAGATGGTCGACTCGGATGTATGGTTGGATTATAGGGGGCATATTATTATGTTTCTCTTATCACAGGTATTTTCTAACATATTATATTAGAAAATACCTGGTCCTTTGGGAGGCTTACACGGAGACATAGGTCCAACGTGAAGAGGCCTTTCGAGAGTTTGTTGGGATGGAAAACCTACAGCAGCACTGGCCGCAGCAGGCGTAGGACTATTGCTACTTATGGATTCTAATATATGGGCTATGGGTACGGGTGTTTGGTTGACCGGTATATTGGTAACTATGGATGAAAATGGCATCTGCCCTGAATGCTCTAATAGGATCAATGCAATGGGCAGACGGTGACTCGCCAACTCACTAGATGGGCGCACTGAATAGCCATCATAGGCATACAAGCCAGTAGCAGAGGGCAACAGCGGTGCGAGCAGCTAGGAGTGTCAAGCGGTGCAGCGCCGGTTTCACCATCACGAGTCTCGTGACAACGGAGACCCGGAGCGGGTTTCCTCGAACTTATGCCCTTGAAAATGATACTTCCACCCCCTTCTGACTGGTCGACCAAGACAACCCAGAGTTGAGAGTCCTACGGGCGCTCTTGAAGTTCCACCCTAGCCAGCCAGTAACGCCAAGCCGGGGACGAGGCCCTAACTGACTCTAAGGCATTCGGGACTGCAGTGTCGCCACTCACATTCAGCTCGCCACAAGCTGCCCTGCAGTTTGTGCGCTTTTATTTAACCTGGTGATACATTTTTTGTTTATATCACAAGGCAAAGGTTGTAGTTTAAAAGCTAGTGTACTGTGCTCTCCGATATCGCGTTAGTCTCATGATGAGATAACGACTGTCCCAGAGGGGTTTATTATTATTATAATCCAATGCTAATTAATATAATAACGATGGTGTATTTAAGGCAAACTGTTTCTCTGCTTCTCGTGTTCTTAAAACTGCTGTCGGCTAACTAGTAGTTTAAGTCAGTATCATAGTGCACAATAAGGTGATAGATATACATATGTAAAGTACATAAAACCTACAGTATTGAATGCTTGATTATGTCGAAGCCGCATAACGAGGCAATTAATTAGGAAAATTGATGCTATTTTCCTATGCTATAACCTCGATCATAATTGTGCACTGACAACCGTTGTGTTTCATTTTTGGTCTCTTACATTATTGTCATTATATTACATTAAAGTCCTATTCATTTATTATACTCCAGTATATCAAGATTGCTTACGAGAAAATACATTACCAATAAACTTTATTTATTCAGACGCACGAAGTAATCTTGGAACCAACTAAGACTGCGACTCAGCCCGGTTTGTTTATTAATAATGAATCTTCAGAGATACCCCAGTAAAGCAAGTGTGCGAGCTATTAGTGTAAATTAAATATGAGATATAAAGGATTGTGATATGACTTACGAATTTCTCAATGATATTAGAGATGAGGTTCGAGTTGTACATGCGGCGACGGTGGTCGGGCCAGATGCTGCGTACATGCATGCACTGCTTATGATCCCAATACGGCAGATAATAGTAATTCTTGTCCGTGGACGTTGCTTTAAGAGCCTGAGTCGTGCTCTGCCAGTAGCCCGTGTCGGCATTCAGTTCATCTAGACGAAAAAACCAAAAAGTGATAAATGGCCAAAGCGAAATGTCGAATACGCCATCACGATGTTACAAGCTGTTGAGTTTCAATACCAAATAAAATATTAAATATATACCTAAGTCGCAATCTAAGTCTGAAGCTCTCTTCATTGACTCGTGGTGCCCGTCGAGGGAATTGCCGGAGTTGCCAATGCTGAGCTCAAATTGTAGAGGTTTGTCTGTCAGACGCTTGTCAATCATATTTGCCTCAAAGATGCTACCAAATAAGAAGAATTCCTCATTCTTCTCAAAGCTTGTCTCAGTAATTGGTGGAATATTTTCCACTTCGACTTCCGAAGCGGGACTTTCAATGCTGTCCAATATTTCAGTGCGAATTGAAATTAAGAGCCTGAAAACATGCGATTTGTTAAACCTTCATACTTATTTTCCAGTAGGTAACATTTTTCACCACTATAAAATAAATTTCAGAACTATTGTATATTTCAGTAGGTACTAATGTTCTCTTTTCACTTTTGAAAGACACTCGTAATCAGAAATAATAGTTAGTGATAGATTTACCTTCCCCTGTAAGAAACTCCTTCACCCATGCCCATGTTTAGACTAGCATGTTGGTCCAATAAGCTGTAATCGCGTGTGGAGCCATACATGTAAATGTAGGCAGGCCCAAAAGTAGGTAGAAAACCTAGAATGCGAATATAAATACAATTATATTTTTTTGTTGATTGCTATAGTCTTTACTAATTGCTAATTATGACAATGTACTCCTAGATAATCATGACATGCAAATTTACGAACCTATTACATCGTTATATAATATACGTTAAAAGTTCTATTGATGAATATTCGGTATGTTCATTAAGATATAATATTAATATTACATGAATTATGGTTATTATCTGACTAACGTTAACTACGTTCTGTTGGTGATAATTTTCTGATATGTGAATCATCATCATCTCGACCTGGAGATCGAACCTGCTACTTTACGGTTATTATGGCAATTGCTTGCATAATGCGTTACTTGCATAAGTGCAAGGGTACAGGGGTTTGTACCAGCAAAGGGACATGAAGCGACCAGAAATTGATACCACGAGCTTAGTGCCCTATATTATGCTACCGATAACATAAAAGCCATGGTGGTTGTTTTCTAAAAATAATAGAGTTATATGCAAGACATTATTCTATAGAGGATTATACAGAAGCATTATTATTACTGAAATAACAACTATATTATGGAATACACGGTAATATTTAGCATATGACTATAAATAATTAAATCGTAAAACATTACATCACTATAGTGCAGTAAAACTATTGCCCGTTTAGAAGTACCTTGTCTAATATGTCTAGCAGTAACAGGTATGTGTTTTACCAGCTAATATTGATATGTACTTAAAGACAAGTGTCTTCGTCTTTGGTGAGTAAGGTACCATTGTACAATGCAGGCAAAATTAACAACATTTACAAATAGCCTGACCTGTCTATAGTTAGTCAATGCCAAATAGTAGTAGCTTACTTATACCTAGTTTACCTTTCTCGCCATCGTTTGAAATGGACTTGAGGTCAATGAAGTGGGTTCCAATAATATTGGGATGCACCGGGTCACTGTCACGCAGTTGAATCCTCATGCGCTGGCACAGAGGTGGAAACATCTCCGTGAAGACAATCTGTTCATTCCACACCGGATTGTACGCGTTCTTCCTTACTGATGTGCAACCCTATATGCGAAAAAATGTAAGGTTGTAAAAATGTAATGTCCAATGGTGCAACTACTGAGAACGATTATGTCGTCGCAATAAGTTGCCGCGAGCTAGATATATGACGCGCAAACTATAAATATGTGCTAACTAAACCAACTTGAGCCGTGAGCCGAGGGTGACCAGCGTACTCGTTAAATTTTTGTTTATGTTAGCCGCGTGGTGTATATTTGTCATGTGTAGTCAAAGTGTCTACAGCATAACTATAAGTAGGTAAATTACATTACGAGTGAAAACCACAAAATGTGTAATCGGCTGTTAGTTGGTGACTTGGCGAAAATGATAACTGGAAGTACAAGTGCTATGAAGCTTTTCACTTTCACAACTTACCAAGTTATGTTGTTTTATTAAAATTTACTGTGGATCTTAATATGGTTTATTTACGTTGCTAGAATAACGGCATTATATATTGAATGGAAGTAGGCGTTACTTGACGGAAGTCCATTGTAATAAAATTATTGGGAAGAGAGGAACTCGCCACGTACCCTCAGATTGCCCACCCCAACTATTGCAATAGAAAAAGGTTGACAGTACTGAAGTCCTCCAAATGATCCTATTCGTTTGGGCTCATTCGTGTCCAAACAGTCTTAAAGATGCTTCGCGCTGAGACGAAACACGTGTTGACGCATATTTTGTGCTCGAAGCGGAATACTAACTCCCACGTCGTGGCTGTCTCTATCTCGAGGAGTTCGATATTGTCAACCTTTTCCTATTGCAATAGTTGGGATGAGTAATCCGAGGATGCATAGCGGGTTACTCTCTTCCCAATAATTATATGACGGTATTATAAGCGAAATATGATTTTTGCACATATTTACGTCAAAATATTAACGAAGTATTAACGAAAATGCAATTTATAATGGGCAAAAAGCGATATGATAATGGATATCAATCGGTCATTATAAAATATTGATGAGAATCTACTTTGTTACAAGTTACAACCAGATTTGAATGATATTTTAAACGCATATGTAGTAAATCATTTTAAAAATATTTTGTCTATATACAATATAAATATCTCGTAACACGGTATTTGTGGTCGCACTCCTCCAAAACAGCTTGACCTATTTTTATGAGCGTTTTTATGTAAAATATACATTTAAAAAAAGTAGGTATATTTCATACCGCTAGGTGATTAGGGTCTTAACCTAACTTACATTTACGCAAATGAAGCCGCGGGCTTATAACATATTTTGTGTGATTGCTATTTTATTATACATTTTTAATAGCTATGTTGTTTTTACATGAAAATAAGCGGACCCGACAGACATTGTCCTGTAGGTAAACAAGAAAAATTGAATAAAGTAAGAAACCAGATCTAAACTATTCTCGAATCCACTCGAACACACACAAAAAATTTCATCAAAATCGATCCAGCCGTTTACGAGGAGTTTAATTACAAACACACGCACAGAAGATTTATATATATAAAGATAGTTAATGGCACTATATAGCTGCATGCATTCCTATAACGAGGTGACAAAGAGCGGCGGTCTTGCTGTATTTAAGACCTTACCTGACAATGACTACACCACACATTACGATACAAAACTGCACAGTACATATGAATACCTTTTAACTTATAGCGTTGCATATTAATTATCTTACCTCTCTTGCATCCTAAATAAAATCATAGTTTTACTTACAATCATACCGGCGAAGCACACTTGCACGTATGGGTCCACGAGGTCCTGGCTCTCACCAGTGAAGGCTCGTTTCATATTAGCGATCAGGGAGTAGTTCATTTTAGGCAGACCATCTGCCTTATGAATCTTGATTACGAATTTAGCACGCTGGCGCTCAATGGGGACTCCATCCGGCAGAAGCAAGTTCCTGTTTAATAAAATATTATTTTGAATAGTGGAAAACAAGTTCAAGCTGTTATAAAGAGATAAAAAGTTTATAAGAGGAATATAATTTATATGAATGTTACGTTTTAAAATATTCGAAAGGCAATGTGTTGAATTTGTATGAATTTTTTTACTGGTAGGTGGCATTGTTGGCTTAAGTTTGCGCTTATTCTTATTGCCGATGTCAAGCACATCAGTGTGCATAGTTTTAAAGTTAGTTAAGAAATTTTCAGTTTTTTTTTGCTGTGAGAGCAACAGGCCGCGTTCTACTTCGTAGGATTCAAATATGTCTGTGTGTATAATTAATTTAATTCCGCCTATATCTTTGAGATATATTAAGTGTAATGATATGTTTTTTTTTTATACTACTAAATTGGCAAACTAGCATACGGCCCACCTGATGGTAAATGTTTACCGTAGCCTATCGACGCCTGTAATACCATAGGCATCACATGCGCGTTGCCGACCTTGTAAAAACCTTTTAACGCTCTTTTTGAAGAACCCCATACTGTAGTCTTGTTGGAAAACCTGGGCAGGAAGTTCATTCCACAACCTGAGCGTCCGCGGGAGAAAATTCCTTTGGAACCGTTTGGTGCGGCACCAATTAGGTTGTAAGGAGTGAGAATGACATCCCTGCCGATGGCGAGCGGTGCGATGATAAAAAGTAGCTGAGGGCATCATCTCAAACAACTCGTCAGAACACACTCCA
The DNA here is from genome assembly GCA_963675205.1 of Catocala nupta. NCBI lineage: Eukaryota > Metazoa > Arthropoda > Insecta > Lepidoptera > Erebidae > Catocala > Catocala nupta. The sequence goes on along the minus strand of OY776078.1, from coordinate 31,251,842 downwards.
TTATATAAGCGGTAGAACACACAAATGGAGGCAAAGTCCCGTCTGAGACTTAGTGGCTCAATCCCGTCTGTGAGTTTGGGCTCATCGACAATTCTCAATTCTCGTCTCTGTACCGCGTCAAAAGGATCAAGCTGGTATTTTGGTGCTCCTGCCCAGAGATGACTGCAGTACTCCATGTAAGGCCGGTCTTGCGACTTATATAGAAGCAGTCTTTGCCCCGCAGTGAAGTACCGCTTAGCTCTATTGAGCACACCAAGCTTTTTGGAAGCCAGCTTGACCTTGCTCTCTAAATGACTGCGGAACTGTACATCAATTGATATGTCGAGGCCAAGGCTTCCAATACTCTTGGAGATGGTGAGAGGCGTGTTCTGGAGTTATGGAGACACAGTAAATGTTATTTCTCAAGACATTTACGCATAGTCATAGTCAGCTGTGTATGGGCCACTTCTCAGTGTGTGAAGGGCTTGGCCATAATACACCACGCTGGCCCAGTGCGGGTAAGCAGACTTCACATATCTTCGAGAACATTATGAAAATCTCTTAAACATGTAGGTTTTCTCACGATGTTTCTTCCCTTTACCGTTAAAGCGAGCGATAATATAATCAGCTATTGATTAGTTAAACCTATATCTGATAATGCTAATATGAATTTACATATCATACTAATCTATTTAAGCACTGAAATATCTTTTGTAGAAATATAATTAGCCACATTTTACGTAAAAGTCAGTGCAAGAATATTGGTGAATACATAATATATAAAATGTTAAGTGAATTTAGGAAATAGAGACTTGTAGCTACACAATAACTATATAGGTGCAAAGGATTCTACCCAATAATACTGGCACACGCAACATAGTTATTTAGTAATAGACTTATTCCTACAACGACTTGCGTTATCATGATGCACACACACAATTGATGTCAATTATGTATGAGCAGTGTACTATATCACGTACACGTATAACACACCCACTCACACTAAAATAGTCCGTCCCCATGAGAAGGTTGATTTAATGTATCTCACACAAAGTACCAATCCAGATTGGCGTAGGCGTTCCTCTGTCTACAGCTGCGGGCTTTACACTAATTGGTGCGACCATAAGAGCGGAACGTAGCGACTGAGCATCTTTAATCCCTACCTACTATCGCTACTATTTGAAAGAAGTCTCTAGAAAATCCTAACTAGTTTGTTTGTTATGCTTTTCTGCCTTAACTACCCGACCGATCATCATGAAATTTAGCATACACGTTGTCAGGGCTACAAGAAAGGACATAGGGTACCTTGCATTTCCAAAATTGCTGTTCCTGAGCGAGCAAAGCTGCAGGCAAAAGTTAATATGAAATCTTTGGCTTTTGTAGACGTCACGTTGATAACAATTGCAATTTAAGGCACTACCGCGGGTTGTATGCATTGTATAAACGCCCGCCTCGAGCCAACCGCACATTTCACGCCTTGCGGGTTTAGCCTGCGTTTAACTCATTGAGCGCCATGGCGGTTATAAATGACCTCGAATAATTCAATTTGTGTTCAATTTGTTAAGGTTGTATACCAACTCCACGCCATGTGTGGATGTTAGGATGCATTTCTTCTTATATGTACATATCATAATAAGTCTATATTATAAGATAGGGTGTACCCTAGGTGTGTTTATAATAGTCACTATTAGTTAAGAGACTACTTAGACTTGCATTAAATTAAAGCCTCTAACAGAGACATTTATTTTACAGGCTCATGTGTATGTGTTGTCACGAGCACATGAGCAATACTCATTTGAAGTACAGAAGTACACAGTCATTTGAAGTAACTCAGGTGAAATAAAATACGTTTCCAGTTCTTTTATGCTATGAGAACATACCGATTCCTATTAGTAATTTATAAAAACATGTGTTTTAAGATACTTATGAAGAACATCAATGATGTTTGGAATCCATATAATTGATTAGATAAGGCTCTTCTGTGAAAGTAAAACCTAGAATTTTTATTTATTTGTTGACATCGATCATATTTAATAATATCACCCTTTCCTTCCCAAACCCCATCCTAATCCATTCCCCTTTTCCTTCCGGTAGGCAGCGAGTTTGTTGTGTTATTTTGACATTGCTTCTGTAATGCTAAGAAAACACAGCCATGTGTATGAGCCACGGTTCTCGCTTACTATTAGATGGGCTGGTGGCTCGCCTGTCATCGATGAAACATAAGAGTGAAAATTTCCGGACATCCCACAGGACTCCGGATGACCAGCTTTGGATCGACACAATTAAATTACATACACGAAAATCACGACATTTTATTGCCTTCTGAATAACTGTACTTATTTTTACGATTACTAGACATAGCATACATGAAATATGACATAAGTGATGAGATGCGATGATCACGTACAAAAATCCCAGAGTGCTTGAATTTGTGAACTAGGGCAATGAAGACGGGAAATGGTTACGACAGCAATAAGTGTGCGGAAATATAAGTTGCGACATTCACGAATACTGTTTGGAGTTAGTTACGAATTCTTAACTATATACACAACGTCAATGGAGCTGCAATGTTGCCTAACATCGTGTACTGAATAGCTTAATATATTTAAAAGTTTATAAACTTTTAGTTTCTTGTACATAATTTAAACTACCTTCCTGCAGGAATATGCTCAAACTCTGCATTTCACCAAACGCCCAACCCATTGAAGGATATGCAGAATTTACGATATGTTTCGTAGCCGTAATATTATTTCGGGTCATTTCAATCAAATTACAACATTCACCCGAAGTATCAAACTCTGTGTTGCTTTACAAGTCTTCAATATCAGATACAAAGAACACCCAGACTCGGAACAGCTCTTTGTGAGCTACATCATTTTGCCTCACGTGGAAATCACTACACTCTTCGCAATGGCAACGCCGAGATGGCCACTTTAATCTTTGCGCTATTCGTGCGCTTATGGTGAGTACACACATAGCTGGTGCGGGCTACATGAGTTAATTAGTAATAATAGGGTATGTTAACCTTTTAAACCGCGGCACAACGGTGGCCAGTCACAACAGATATCAATTGTTTGGTATTCTAAGAAATGACAGATTAATTGGACCATGTTGTGCAGAAATGATCTAGAGGTTCTCTTTTAATTTATGTATAAGTATGAAGGTCTTTTGAATAAACATCAAGTAATGCAAAAATCTATATTCAATTCTTTATAAAACTATATGCATAACATGATGTAGTAGGATAACAGTTACAAGAAAAATCAACTTATGTTTTAAATCAGCATAACTTTTATTTATGTTTTTGTGGATTGGATCATTTCTGCACAACATGGTCCAATTAGTTAACGAAAGATGAAAGAATACGTTAATCGATATCATTTATAGATTTGAAAAGAAACAGGTAGGCTTTGAAAATTCATTAATAAATTATAAAAAAATTAAAGCACGAAATATAAATTGAATGTGAATATTATGTCATATCTTGCTATTTATAACGAAAGAAATGGCGCATACCTAAACGCGTAAAGGTATTTAGAGTATATACGTGCACTTTTAAAAGTTCTGGCCCTCATATAGTGTTTCTTTTACGCAGGTACCCGTCTATTATACCTGATAGGATATTTGAAGCGTTTCAAAAATTATTAATGAATTTGTTTATATAAGCCCTGTATTAAACTGTCTCACTGCTGGGCACGGGCCTCTTCCCAGTGTGAGAAGAGTTAGATCATTGCCCACGACGCTGGCCCAGTGCGCGTTGACAGAGTCCACATATCTTCGAGAACATTATGGAGAACTCTCAGACATGCAGGTTTCCGCACGACGTTTTTCTTCACCGTTATGGCGCGCGATCACCATTAATGGTACCAGATATATTTATGGATAATTTCGAGAGCAAATATTTGGTCAAGGATAAGAATGTTTTATTTTATTACCGATACGTACCTAGACGATATTTTGATGGCTTGGACGGCTACCGACAGACAAATAGTACACACTAGCTGGATGCAGAGGCAACTCAGGAATAATAATAATAATAATAATATAATAATTATTTATTTCTTCAATTGGTGGTTTACAATCAGTTTGTGATTGGAGCCTACTTTTAAGCAAATAATGCTTGTATTAGTAGACTCCAATGAATGAAATGACGCGTTGGAGCGCGTAATTGCCCGCGTGAGCTACCGCCGTCGTCGAGAAATTCGAGAGCGCGAGGATCGGAGCCGAAGTTGTGAAAATGAATGAGTTGTATTTATGATAAGAGGTGGTTTTTCTTTTATATAATAGTGGATAGTAATTCATTTAGGTAGTGTATCTAGATACGATATATTGATGACACTTGACTTTGCCATGATTTTAATATTATGAATTTAGAATTAGAACTGTCTAACATATATGAACAATTAAATCATTATAAGAATAGTATTTCTAAATTGGGCCCTCAGAGAAGGATAAGTAGTAATTTTGAGAAAAAGATTTCTGAATGTAAGAGTTTATATTTATCGTTTAAGAAAATTTTGCATAATTTACCTAAAGAGATTTCTGAAGATTTAATATTTTTTATAATAATAATAATAATAATATAATAATAAATGTTTATTAGGTTTAAGTTGGCACAAATATGAATAACAATAGGTCTTAAAAATACTTAAAATAGGATACATAACTTTGTAAGTCCCGTTTTTGAGGAGTGGCTGGAGAGGTGGCATGGCGCCCTCACCTTCCGGCTGACACAGGTTCTGACTGGCCACGGTTGTTTTGGCCGGTTCCTGTGTCGTATACGCCGGCAAGAGACGCCCGGTTGTCACCACTGCGGCGACTGCCGCGACGTTGTTGAGGACACGGCGCTGCACACTTTGGCGGTTTGCCCCGCCTGGGCATCGCAGCGCTGTGATTTGATCGCGGCAGTCGGATCGGTTGCCCTCTCGCTCCCGGCCGTAGTTCAGTCTATGGTCCGGAGTGAGAGGTCGTGGAACGCCGTCGCCTCCTTCTGTGAGGAAGTTATTTCCATCAAGGAGGCGGCGGAGCGGGAGAGGGAGCGTTTAAACCCTCTCCCCAACCGCAGAGCCGGGCGCCGGAGGGCGCGAGACGACCTCTAGCCACCCTGAGGTTTGACCTGGGGGTGGCGGGCTTTGTGGGCCTGCCCGCCATCCGTTCAGCACCAGGTCCGAGAGGCGGCGTGCGTGTTCCCACGCGCGCCTCTGTGTCGAGTCCGTCTCCCCTCTAGGGGAGACAGTAGGGTTTTAAGCGACGTAGTGCCTATTTTGGGTAGGTCTTTCGTGTAGTGGCCTGCCGTTTCATACGGCAGGCCGTAACCGCGGCGGGGTCGCGACCGCATGCGAAAGCGATTCGCGCGGCCCCGTCGATAGTGGTTTTGTCGAGGAACACCGTGGTAGGTTTAGTCGGTATTCCGGGAGGTACATTACTATTATTTCCATCTTTCTTTTACCCCGGCGAGTCCGACATAATCCCTCCGCCCGCCCCCGCGGAGGGATATGCGTCATAGCATTCCCCCACGTAAAAAAAAAAAAAAAAAAAGGATACATAACTTTGGACGCCTGTACTAGGTTATACCTGTATCACAGGCGATAATTATGTGCTATTATAGTGTAATAGAAAGAGCATTCATAAAAATATTTAAAATATTTAGATTGTTCTATAATAAGTTACTATTACAATGAAAATAATATAACTTATTCATATAATTTTGTATTTAAATATAAGTTGAAATATATAATGTTTATTAAATAAACATAGTATATGTCTAATAATAAGAATCTAAGTAGTAGTAAGTGATAAAATATAAATAAACGGCGATCTAGGTACCGTAATAATCTACTGAGTTTATGTACCAATACTCAGCTTGTTTTCTGGCTGGACAGTCAGTCTCACCCGTCTTGTGTTTGCTAGGCTTCTTAAAACGAGAGCATGAAACACATTTAGGAGTATCTTCCTTCTTTGTACATTCGGTCATCGAATGTCCAGCTTCGGCACAATGTCCACACGTAGGGGTTACCTCTCTGCAAGATTTCGCTGCATGACCATACTGATGGCATTTGTAACATCTTGTAACTAGTGTAAAATCTATCACGGAGCAGGACGTCCAATGTATAAAAAATCTAGCCTGTGTGACCAAGGCTTTTCTTATATTAGCCGGTACCTCAATAATGTAGTTGCAGGTTGGAGCATCTTGCTTGCTCGATTTGTGACTTAATTTAATTGAAGACAAAAATTATTTCAGATCCATCGATGGAAACTTATCGGCTATATTTTGCTCGAAGAGACAGCTGATTTTTCATTTTTACGCTTGGCGGGTTCGTCAACTGTAAGACCAGACAAAGACAGATAGACTGCCTGCTTCACTTTTTCTACGTCTTGTTTAGTTTCTGTGCTGATAATAACTCCTCCATTTCTAGTTCTGCGAACCCCACGAACTTGCAACTTCATTTCCTCCGGACTAATAATTTTCTGTACAAGAGTTTTCGTTTCATCACTGGTTTTTAATACGTCACGGGGATATATTGCCACACAGCTGAGATTATTTGGCCGGACGAAACTATTTGATCCCTTCTTAATCATTTCCGCATAAGAGACTTTTTCAGTAGTACGGGTATTCTGGATGGTCTGCTTGAGCTCCGAAAGATGTTCTGTTAGATCGCACTTTTCTTGTAGGGTATCTACTGTGCTAGAAACTTGAAGCGCTTTCTGTTTTAGCGATTGGTACAGGACTGCCATTTGTGAGGTGCTATGGCCAATTTTTCGACACAGGTTTGAAATTCTCATCTTCTGGTCCGAATTGATGTAATGGAATAAACATCATTTAATTGCTGCTCGACGGAAGACATCCATTTTTGGATCTCAGATGTAGACGCGATATCTGATATGATGTCAGAGTTAGAGGGAGGCGAAGTCGCGGGTCGCACTAGCCCGCTCTTACTACACGGACTACTTTGCATAGTATAATATTATATCACTTCACATATAAGTGTTCATTGTTAACGAAAATATGCACTAAGTAGGTAACAAAAATACATCACTCAGCAATGTAACAACTAAAGGAGGTCACGATTTATTTATCGTAATTATTAAATATTGTTTATGAGCACGTCTATCTTTGTCAGCGCTACTACTTACTTCTATAGAGAAATGTTATGGAAAAGTTTTATCTTTCGAGAAAGAATCTAAACTCTATTGTATTTATAATTTAATGAAAACCCAAATCTAATTTTAAATGTTTGCATTAGTTGCCACTCATGGAAGGCGCTGGCACCTGTGATACAATGTTTCATTAGTATAGGTGCCAACGTTTCATCATTTTCTACGAAAATGTTACCACATAGTGTATTTTCTTGTTGTGTTTATACTATTGTAATTCTTATTAGAAAATAAATTATTATTATTATTGTATAAGTAGCTGTTGTAAAACAAAAACCATGTCAAGGGAAAAGTTTTCTTTCAAAACGGCTGTCAGCTTTATGCCGAAAATGACTGGTGATGAGGAGGTGACTCAAGATTTAATTAATGCGATTGAATTATATGAGTCAAGTCTTGATGATGGTGATAAGCAGATGCTGATTAAGTTTGTTTTTAAAATCCCGTTTAACTAGGGGAGCGGAAATGCGTTTAGCTACTTCTTATAGTTCAGTTGATTTGCTATTAGGAGATATGCGTACACATTTGCTGACTCATAAGTCAGATACTGCTTTACAGGCTAGGTTGCAAAAGGCAAATCTATTAAACAGTTTGGTGAGGAGATAGAGAAATTGTTTGTCGATTTGACCATCTCACAAGCTGAGGGTGATGAAAATGCATATAAGGTATTTCATTCTGCCAACGAAAGGAACGCTATAAAATGTTTTTCAGAAGGATTAAGGAGCCAAACATTAGGTATGATCATCGCAGCCAGGAATTTAACTTCACTGAAAGATGCTATTAGAGTGGCTGAAGACCAGGCGCCCAGTTACACTTCGCAGCATCAGGTTTTGTCATATGATCGACGACCACCCCGCCGAGGTTTTGGTAATTATTTTCGTAATGGCGGATATAGATTTCATAGGAGATAATTTATATTAATTTCCAAGCAGTAATAAAGTGTCGCAATTACATCATATTTCGGGTACGTCAAGGAGCACGTTTCAAGGCGGTCGAGGCGACGCACGGGCACGTGGCGCATCAAGTTGCAGGTATGTTCGCGGTAATTATGATGGTCGCAATTACGCAAATAGACACTTAAATAATTTTACTGCAAATCCGAAAACGTCGGTAAATAATGATGAGAAGGGTGACCATAATATAGGCGAGATTTTCCGTGCCTAACCATGTTTTAGTTTGCGATAGCATTAATTGGGTTAATTTAAGTTTAGATAGGCTACAATTAGAATTTTTAGTAGACACAGGGGCCTACTTATCAGCTATTAAGTATGAAGTTGTAAGCTTAGCTAAGTTAGAGTTACATAAGTGTTATTTAAATATACATAGTATTGGCGGAAGTTTAAAATCATTAGGTTTTTGTTTATTTGTCATTGCAATGTGGCAATATATTTTTAAAACATATTTAAAACATGTTTTACGTATTTAAAAGTTTACCATGTAAGGCAATTGGTATATTAGGCCAAGATTTTATAAAACGATACTCTGGCGTTGTAGATTATGGAAACGATACGTAGTCTCTCAAGTGCGAGGAAAGTATGGTTACACTACCGTTACATTATTATAACTATTGTTTGAAAATCGAACCGCGATGTGAGATTATTGAATATATACCAACACGTATCAGTTATGATTGTGTTGTCTATCCTCAAGAGATTAGAAAGTGTGTTTTTTTAGGCAGTTTTGTAGCTAGGCCAAAAAATGGTAAGATGCCTATACGGATTTTGAATACCACTGAGGAGGAAATATCATTATGTATTAACGAGTTAGAGGTGGATAAGTTAGAAAATTACGATTTTTTTTAATTTTGGGTAAACGGATATCAATGTAGAAATACATAAATTGTTTTCATTACTTAGTTTGGACTCATATTTAAATAAAGAAGAACAATTGTCTATTGAACAGATTTGTGCTAAATTTTCAGATATTTTTCATTTACCGGGCGATAAGTTGTGCGTCACTAATATCTATGAACAGTCTATTCATTTAAAGGAGCATGCTGCGCCCGTCTATAGAAAACAGTACAGAATTCCATTTACGCAGAAAAAGGAACTTAGCAATCAGATAGACGATATGTTGCGAGAGGGAATTATAGAAAAAACTAGTAGCGAATGGTCGAGTCCATTGTTACTAGTACCTAAAAAATTAGATAGAATTGGTAAGCGGCAAAGGAGAGTAGTGACAGACTATAGGCAATTAAATGAGAGAGTACAAGATGATAAATTTTCTTTGCCGAATATCACCGACATATTGGCATCATTATCTGGTGCTATTTACTTTAGTCATTGCGGTTTGAGTCGTAGTTACTATCAATGTAATCTATCAAAAGAGTCCAGGAAGTATACTGTCTTTACTACAGATAAAGGGCAATACCAAATGTGTCAATTACCGATGGGGTTAAAAATTAGTCCATCTGCTTTTAGTAAGTTAATGACCGTTGCTATGTTAGGCCTTAATTACGAGAAATGTATAATTTATTTAGACGATTTGGTTATTTTTGGGCGAAATTTGGTTGAGCATAACACTAACTTAATGTCAGTATTTACAAGATTTCGTAAAGTAAATTTAAAATTAAATCCTTCTAAGTGTGAATTCTTAAAGCGACAAATACTTTACTCAGGTCACGTAATATCAGCAGAAGGAATTTTATCCGACCCGGGCAAAATTCGTGTCATTGAAAGTTACCCGACACCGACATCCGTCGACGCCGTAAAGCGTTTTGTTGCATTTAGTAATTATTATAGAAAACTCATTCATAACTTTGCAGGAATCGTTTTACCACTAAACAAATTATGTAGAAAGAAGGTTAACTTTGAATGGACTACTGAATGTCTGAAAGCGTTTGACACGCTTAAAAAGTTGCTTTGTAATCCACCTGTTTTAGATTACCCGATTTATCACAGCACAATGAATTTATTTTACAAACCGATAGCTCTGGTTATGCAATTGGCAGGGTTTTAATAAATTCTAATGGAAAATCTGTCGCATACGCTAGTCGTAGTTTAAACAAAGCCGAATTAAATTATGCTACAATAAAGAAGGAACTTTTGGCGATAGTTTGGTTTATAAAATATTTTTGGCCGTATTTATATGGTAAGAAATTTATTATTAGAACCGATCATAGACCTTTACTTTACCTTTTTTAATATGACAAATCCGTCGAGTCAAGGACAATGTAGTAGCAGATGCACTGTCTAGAATCATTTTAACTGCAGATGAATTAAAACAGATGTGTAACAAACAGTTATGTGTAATGACTAGAGCGCAGAAGAGAAATATTTTAGATAAGCAATTACCAGATTTGATAGATTCGGAGACTTCTAATGACGATAGGCCTGATCAACCTAAAGTTGTAGAGAGGTACTGAAAAAATGTGACATGGATGTGGAATTTATTATTTTACCGGTAAAATCTATACGTAGAATATTAAGAAATGAAAAGGAAGAGAATTTGTATCACTCACAGAAAGGAAACATTGTTTATTGTGATAAAACAAAATATTTATTTGCGAGCCTATCTTCTTTATCAATAAAATCGGGAGACGATTTATTGAAAGATATTGCGTTTCTGTGCAAAAAATGTAGTATTGAAGAGGTTACGGTTATAAAAACTAAGAAAAATAAAACGTTTGTGGAAAGTATAGCTAGATATATTGCAAAAAATTATATTAACTGTTTCCCACGGCTATGTATTGTGAAGGACATTCAAAGAATTTACTCGAATGATGAGAAAAAAGTAATAATGAATGATTTTCATTTATTACCTAATAGTGGAAACGTAGGAGTTAGAAGAATGGTAAATAATATTAAAAATATTATTTTTGGCCATCGATAGAAAGAGACGTTAGGTGCTATGTAGAAAAAGGTGACAAATGCCAAAAACAAAAATTCACAAGGAGCCATTGACTATTACAACTACAGCATCTTCATCTTTTGAGAAAATGTACTTAGATATAGTTGGTCCGTCAGATATAGACGATTTAGGACATCATTACATTTTAACATTACAGTGCGAGCTTAGTAAATATGTCGAAGCTTATCCTTTAAAAACTGAAACAACAACGGAAGTTGCTAAAACATTCGCAGAAAAATTTATTTTACGCTATGGTATTCCAAAAGAAATTGCAAGTGACAGAGGTACAGAGTTTGTTTCAAAGGTAATGTCAGACATGTGCAAAATATTAAACATAACTCAAACTATAGCTACTGCATATCATCATCAAAGCATTGGTTTTTTTTTTTTTTTAATTCTTTTATTAAGGAGTATAGTCAGACTTGACTATATTACTCCATTGAATAATCTAAAAATGTGACAAAACATCTACAATATCATTTAAAATAATAATAACATGTGTGCAAAAATATCAGGTTCGACGTCGTATACCGATTTCAACGATTCTGTATAATAACATGGCCACCTGTGATAGTGGACATGTTAACACTACATTACAAGCTCCTATTTCTTTAATATTAATATCATTTTGTAACAACTCATGTCTAAAATCTTCGTTCCGAGCACATTCCACCATAATATGCCAAACATCTTCTAGTTTGCTGCAAGCGGTACACAATGGTGACGGAACTTTTTTCATTAGATGTGCAAATTTATTTAGTGGTATATGCCCGGATCGAAGCCTGAAAGCTGTTATTAAAGTACTTCTTTTAATTTCACCCTTCTCAAACCATGTTGTTCTGCAGGGCTCATTTTTTATAGTTTTGTACCATATACCTTTCTCCACCGATCGCTCGTCAAAGTATTCTTTCCATAGGTCATAACAGTGTTCTTTTAGTAAGTAGATACGATCAGTGTAGAAAGGTAATATGTTCAAAGTTTCGCCATCACTTGAAGCTTCCTTCGCCAAACCATCGACCTTCTCGTTCCCTACTAGCCCAATACGTGAGGGGATCCACTGCAGGATGACCTCTTTCGAATTAGATTTTAACTCAAAAATTAATTGAATAATTTTGTAGGCAATCGGTGTGCCTCTTAAAGAAGAAGTACAACGAGCCAAATGTTGTAGGGAACTTTTGGAATCGGTCAAAATAACAAATTTCGAATAATTATCATTAATAGAACTGATGTAGGACAAAGCTTCGAGAATGGCAATTAATTCGAGGTACATAATAGACATATTGTTTGTAATTTTGAACTTTGAAGATATTCTTAACTGGGAATCATAAAATGCGACGCCCATATTAGAACTATCATCTTTTGAACCATCCGTGAATAACTTATAATAATTAGAATAATTACTTTCTAAATATGAAGAGCAACAATTTCGTAATAACGAACTATCGTATTGTCTTTTAGCTTTGATTAAGCCCTCAATTTCATGTATTACTATAACTCTCAAGTCAAACCAGTTCATCCAAAAGTCTAGTGTGTACCTATCTAAATACATTCTTGAGTCTATTTTAATGTCTGTGAATTTTTGGTGTATTTTAATAATAATGGGTATTATTTTTCGCCTCCAGTATCTACCTGTAATTAATGATTCTAGTTTAGTAATAGTATTAATTGTCTCATTATTTGATATTGACCTTGCTTTTAACCAAAATTTGCCTGCGAGGTATAGACGACGAATCTGTAAGGGCTGTAAACAAAGCTCACTCTCCATCACGTGGATGGGAGTGCTTTTGACGAAACCTCCAATGATACGCATGGCTTCATTCTGAAGTTTATCTAGTTTAAACAAATTAGAACGACTACTATTACCATAGAGAAAACTGCCATAGTCTATCCTACTTCGGATGATGGAAATGTACAACCGTCTCAAGTGTTTTGGGTGAACACCCCATCCCGGACCTGCCAGAATTTTAAAAATGTTTAAAAAATTGTGTGTTTTCTCATATAACTCATTAATGTGCTTAGACCATCTTAAGGATGAATCTAACCATAACCCTAAATACCTCACACTATCAACTTTTTGCAATGGTTCATTATTTATAAATATTGAGGTGAACATATTATTTCTGTTTACGCCTTTTTTAAACACGCACAATTTACTTTTAGTAGGGGAAACTGTTAAGCCTAAGTTTTGTAATAATTCAACGATTACATTTAAGGAATTTTGCAGGGAATTACCAGCAATTTCTAAGTTTTTTTAAGAAGTATATAAAGTAAAATCATCAGCGTATTGCGAAATATACATATCATTAATTACATTACAAATATTACTAGTGGCAATATTAAATAATAAAGGGGATAACGGGTCACCCTGAGCTATACCCTGGCTAGTACATCGACTTATATAATTATCACCAGTTTTGATTTTTAAATATCTTAAATTTAGAAAATTCCATAGGTAGTCGCATATCTTAGATCCAATACCTATGTTATCCAGAATTACAAGTAGTGAAGTTATATTAATATTATTATAGGCGTTATCGATATCCAAGAAGCAAGCTACAGTTACGAGATCTTTTGAAAAACCTGTTTGGATCCTTGTCACAAGCCTAGTTAAGCTATCGAGACATGATTTAGACTTCCTAAAGCCAACAGTCTCAACTGAAAATATTTGTTTCTTTTCTAAATACCATTCTAATCTCTTATTAATTATGGAGTGAAATATCTTGCAAACACAAGATATTAAACTGATAGGACGAAGAAAAGAGGTTACCGAAGGATCACGGCCAGGTTTGGGGATCGGGACTATACAGATATCACGCCATTGTGACGGTGTAAAACCAGAGGATAAGAAAATATTGTAAAGTTTAACCAAAATAAACTTCCCTTCTTTAGGTAACCTTTTTATCATTGAGAATGATATATTGTCGCAACCTGGAGCGGTGTCTTTGGACTTAATACAAGACTCCATTTCATGTAACGTAATAGGCATCTCTAATTTTTGGTTATTCGACTTAAACAGAGGTTTACAAGGAGAAACAAAAGCTGGACACAGGCTCGCTAACAAATCTTCAGCTTTAGTTATATCTACGTAAAAATTTTGCGTTCTTTGAGCCACTTCATTTTCCTCCACATATCAACTGTTGATGTAACATCGCCCAAAGAATCACAAAAATCATGCCAGCTCTGAGACGCTGCTTGCCGTATAAGTCTCTGCGATTCTCTGATGCGATCGTTTAGGGCTAACAGGTTCGTAGGTGTAGGATTTTTCCTGAACTTAGTTAAGGCTAATCTTTTTTTAGCAAAGGATTGAGATAACAAAGGAGACCAATAAGGCTTAGGGGTAAATTTTGATGTTGGATTTAAATTAATTTTTAGATAGGGGATATATTTATCCGCAGCTTTATTAATGTGATTAATAAAATTATCATAAAGATGTTGTGGCTCACCTGTCATATTAAACTGAGAAAAAATATTTTCGAGATAATTTTTGTACGAAACCCAATCGGCCAACTTAAAATTGCGTTTTTTAATAAAATTAGGTTTAAATGAAACATTAGTAGAAATCTTAATTACTAGGTGATCGCTTCCAAGGGACTCGTTTGTAACTTGCCAGTTATAAAGGCACGCTATATCTGAAGTTGCTAAAGATAAATCAGGGGAGCTTTGTTGAATATTGCCTGACACTAATTTAATGCGAGTATGGGTACCATCGTTCAGGTAAACTAAGCTACTATCATTTAAAGAGCTGTATATTTGAGAGCCACGCGTATCCGTTTTATACGACCACGTGAAGTGGTGTGCGTTGAAGTCACCTAAAATTAGTGTTTTTTTATTGAATTGACAAAACAAAGTATCCCAATCATTTCAGTTAGTGTGTACCCATTGTGGACAATAGACAGCTATTATATTTTCAATATTTTTACAGTTAAATATTTTAATATGCAATAATTGAATATCTGTGTTATGATAAGTGACTCGGCCTAAATGACTTTTAATTGATTTGTGTGTAAAAATACAAACACCTCCATAATGATCACCGCGATCTGCTCTAAATATGTTGTAATTGCTCATTCTAAGCCTGCTTTCGGGATCCAACCAGGTTTCGCTAACAATAGCTATGTGAGTTTTACTTTGTATTAATAATTGTTCGAAAACTAGCAACTTAGGCCTTATACTTTGTGCATTCCACTGTAAAATATTGATTGTAACAAACTTACCAGAATTAGTATTAGGCATTATGTGAACTAAAAATAGTATCCAGCATTTTTTTGAGTAATGACATATCAGATAAATTCTCCATAACAACAGTTATAAGCCACTCCATTGCCAAACTAAGAACTGATTTTACTTTATCCGACCAATTATTATCTCTCTCAGACAGTAAAACTCGTCTTATTTTGTTGAAAAACCGTTCAAACGAATTGCTTCTAACGTCGCGCGAATCTGGAATAGATTGGTTAACGCATGTATTAGTCACCGAGTTACTGTTCAAAGTCAAAGTCAAAGTCAAAGCGTTTATTGCGTACTAAGTGTATACATAAAGATCTTAAATATACGTACAGTGCTTACAACTCAGCGCCTTCTACAAGCATTGCAATTTTCTAATAATAATAAATGTATTTTTGCTAGTAGTTACAATTTTTTAAATTATGAGTACATCTAAATTATATTATTAAATTTTTACATGTCTATTTTATTATCATATAATATATTCTGTATTAAGTAAATAAACTAAAGCGTTACTGTGTTGCAGATCGTCATGTTAATTTGTTTGTCTTTCTGTGTGTCATCGAGTTTTATCTTGTGCTCTAGGTATTCTGTCAGTGTATAGTAGCAGTTATGAATTAAATAAGATCTAATTTTTTTGTTGAATTGAGGTAGTGTATTGGCATCTTTAATAAGTTTGGGTAACTTATTATATATTTTTACTGCCATATAGTAAGGACTTTCATTTAACATCTTTATTCGTGATGATGGCAAGTGTAGTCTATCCTTATTTCGAGTGTTTACATTGTGGACATCTTGTTTTTTCGAAAACGTGTGGATATTTTTGTACACAAAGGTGCATATATCAAATATGTATATTGAGGCAAGTGTCAGTATTTTAAGCTTTACAAAGTGTGGTCTGCAACTCTGAGTATTATCTATTTCAGCAAGTATTCGTACACATTTCTTTTGTATAATAAACAATTCCTCTACATTTACACTATTGCCCCACAGCATGATGCCATATCGCAGCCATGAGTATGCATATGCATAATAAGCAGATAACGCTGTTTCTAAATTGGTGCTGTGTTTGATTTGGAAAAGAGCATATGTAAAACTTGACAGTTTTGACTTTATCTGTTCGATATGGGATTTCCAGTTAATATGTGTGTCTATATTTATACCTAATAATCTAAACGAATTTACTTCTTCCAAAACTGTATCTGCATGACTAATTTTTAAATTTAGAGGAGATTTCTTGTATGACCTGAATTGCATGACTTTTGTCTTGTTTGTGGGGTTCGTATTATTATTAGCTAACGTGTTGTTATCCTCGCTTGTGTTTCTAATACTTCGACGTCTTCGGCGATGGCGGCGGGTCTCATTCGCGCCATCGGCCGCAGTCTCGCCGTCTTCAGTAACAATGCGCTCGCCAGCGAGTGTACACCTTTCATCCTCCCCAGCGCGCGATTCTGATGACGATGACTCACTCGATACATACGGAATGTTCTCGGACGAACTACGATGCTTTCGTTTCGTAGGTTGTTGACAATAATTGTTGTTATTAGTGTTTTGCTCCTTTGGCGATCCCTGTTTGCTCCTCGCGCATACTGCGGCGTATGTTGTATGAACCGATGCGTGCTTTTGCGAATACACTAATCTATTGCTATCGTTGAGGCCTGGTGTTGTTTTTTCTCCTTGATTGATATTGGATGGCGGTGAAAACGCCGGTACATACATGGTTAGAGCTCGACGATATGTGCAATTAAATTGTGACATCAGAGTTCTAATCTTTTTTTCTTTTATGTACACTGGGCATGATTTAACAAGCGACATATGATTGCCAAGGCAATTCACACATTTATATGTAGTGGTTTCACAATTCGGGTGGTTTTTACCGCACTTAGGACATATTATTTTCAGAGAAGGGCAAAGTTTTACGGTATGACCGAAGCGCCAACATCGCGAACATTGAGATACTGGGAACACATAAGGTTCTACATGGACTCTCATCTCAAATATTTTAATATACTGGGGAAGTGAGCTTCCCTTAAAACAAATTCGCATTGTTTCGCTCTGAGACCAACCTGACTCGGGGTTTCTCCGATTCAACCGCTTCACTGCCAATATCTCGGATCCGTTGCTGCTTTTAATACATTCTAGAAGCTCAGCCTCAGACAAATCTATGTCGATATTTCTTTTAATGCCATATGAAGCATTTACTTCCCAAGGCTTTTAGATTCTGAAGTCTTTATCTTTGAAATATTGACATGACATTAACTTATCAGCATTTATTTCGTCATCAAAACTGACAAGAACCTTGTAAGCGTTCACATATTTAACATGGTTGATTCCAAGTATATTCTCCGCATTAAAAAGTTTCGCCAGGGCAAACTGTTTTGGCAACTGATCTTTACTAGAAATACAGATGTCAATTTTTTCAGTTTGCCTACGTTTTTCACCTCTTACTAACGTCCAGTTTCCTTCATCATTCATGCCACGCTCTTCTACCTCGCTATGTAAGTCCTCTTCAATGTTGTTTTGCATTTCATCAAATGTAATATCCTCTTGTAATCCACTTTGTTCCTCCATACTGATACTATCAACTACTCTCGTCCCATTCTCAAATGAACTTACACTCATTCTGCTTATGAGTTATTATCGAACCACACATTAGCGACAGGCCGCGCGCGAGTGCACTGTCGAGAACCGGTATTTGTAATAAACAGATAAATATAAGCACACGTAAACAACGCAAAACACGTCCTAAACGCTCAAAGAGAGAATAGACACTGAAAGCATTGGTTCTTTGGAGAATACGTATAAAAGATTAGGAAGTTATTTACGAATACAAACTAACAATAATCCATCGCATTGGAATACATGGCTACAGTACTGGTGTTTTTCGTATAACACTACTGTACATTCCCAGACAAAGTATACACCTTACTAGTTAGTGTTTGATAAGCTTTGTAGATTACCCAGTAATCTTTCTAATGACATAGAGCCGCTATATAACTTTGAAAGCTATGCTTTAGAATTGAAATACAGGCTTCAGAAATCTCAAAATGATGCAGAAAGTAATTTAATTGTAAGTAAACAATGTAGAAAACTTCATTATGACAAGTCAATTAATCCAATTACATATAAATCAGGTGATACATTGTTATTAAAAAATGAGACTGGAAATAATCTTGACACTTTGTACTCAGGCCCGTTTGTTGTAATAAAAGATATTGCACCTAATGTTATGATTAATATAAATGGTAAACATGTTGCAGTTCATAAGAATATAACAAAATTATATAAGCATTCTTAGTTAAGTTGTGTAAGTGTAACAAAATAAAAAAAATATATATATATTTATTTTACAATATATTATTTTTTTGTTTTTATGGTGATGATATAGTGTGTAAGGTACTTTATAGGTATTCAACTTAGTATGTAGTTTCCTTAATAATATTAATGTAAGCATTTAGGTAATAAGATATCGTATGTATTAATATATTATATTGAGGACAATAAACTAGACATTTGAATGATACGGACGTCTTGCGTTTTCATTCAAACTTCCTAAACGTGCTTCGGCACCAGGACACGCCACAATTCATACTCTTGAGATTTTTACAGACACAACTATACTGGCATCATCATGTCATCCCTGGCAACATAAATTAGCTGCGTTCCATAGTATGATTCAATTTATGTAAATCATAATGTATTAAGTAAAGTGTCATATAATAAAGAATTAAATTTAATATACGCCTTCTTAATTTGCCTTACTATTCCCGCACTGCCCACACTATCGCTCGAATGATGAAAAGTGAATTATTTTGTGGGTAGACAAATAAAATAAGCAATGGTGACGTAGTAAAGTTGGTTTGTTTGGCCAGCAATGTACTCCTATTCCGTTTTTAATCTCTAATTCTTCCGATACACTCATTTTAAAAAGGCTGTGTATCGCTCTCTCGCTACACGCTGAGGCGAAATACGTGTCGACGCATATTTTGTGCTCGAAGCGGAATACTGTAAGATGGAGTACGCTCGGGATCCACGTCGTGGCTGTCCTTATCCAGAGGAGTTCGGTTTTGATAACCATTTTCTATTGAAATAGTTGGGGTGGCCAATCCGAGGTTGAGTGGTGGGTTCCTCTCTTACCAACAATTTTATTACATGGCAATTAAAGATGGTTACTATGATACATTATACTATGGTTACTAGCGACGATCGAATTCGAGATAAGGTTTTTAGCAGAATAGCAGGGCTGTAGTTGTATCATTATGTTGAAGTGCTATTTGCCCTGTCATTTTATGTACAGTACATGAGTAGACATTACTAAAGAGTAATTTATTTAAACCCAGCAGTACCTACTATATTGTATGGTTATGGATGAGTAGACATTGCTCAAGACTACAGTTTTTGAGCGCAACAGATATAGTTACGTGGTACTTTTTTTATTATTTTATGAATATTATTTAATCAATAAACTTATATTGAAATTTGTACACCATAGTTCTCCATCACGTAAATGTAACATGTAAGCTCACTCTTCTTACTGTGGACACTTTTTCGTGCGATCTAAGTACGGTGAAGGAACATGGTATATAAATGGTATAGTTTAAATCAATAAACTTGTCTATTGATATTCTTATTATGATGAAGGATTAGGTAAAAGCAAGTTGCTACAGGTAAGATTTAGATGGTAGATTGTTGTTTAGTGACTTTTTTATGGCGAAGAAGGTCGTAATACAGCTACAGAGCCGCAGCTAAATTTTGGATCGCAACCATTGTCAATGATTACGATTTTATGTGAAACTCCTTTTTACATATTAGGGAAAGAAAGAGATTCACGGTACATGTTGTTATATTAAAGTATATTAGATATACTCATAAAAGGGTATATATTTCTTTACGATTAGATTTTTAAATACTACATGCCTGCTCTTGGTATTTAATTTTCCAAATATTCAAAAAATGAACACAAAGAACACCGAGACTAGAAACAACCCGTTATGAATCACACAAGTTTTTGGTCCGTGTAGGATTTGAACTACTATCTCTCAGCGTAGTAATAATGGTGACGTGACCATTTAACCACTACGCCGTTTGTACAGTCAAAGAAAGATTGAGGTAACAAGGTTGTGATTTAGATGGACAACTATTTATTAAGTTAAAGAGTCTGCCCACTACACCGTCTCATACCATGACCATGCTAGGAACGTATCAGATACGAAAAGCAACACGATACGCCCTGCTATAGTAACTGCTGGTCGGTGACGGAACGGTCTAGTGGGCATAGTCTTATACATTTCCTTACAAAGAATATTTTTTTGCCTGACACTCTCCTAGTATTAGTATCCTCGGCCTGACAGAAATTCTAAGTTCTAAGGTAACTTAATCGATTTCGTCAACCTTCTAGCTATGTCAATATCTCCTGATTCACTAATGCTATAACATTTAAAACAAACTTAGTTCGAATATCAGTTCTGAACGTGGCATCATTTCAACGCCTTTTCTTACGAATTTATTATAAATAATATTTTCATGCTATGTTTATTTTTATCGGATTGTGTCACATAGTCATTCGAATAAGACATTACTTGGCGTAAATTTATTGTAGTAAATTAATAGTAAAGAAAGGAACCAACCATTCATCGCTGCATTGCCCACCACAACAATTTAAATGTTTTCACTTGACTACATAAAGAAAAATGTATTCTTAGAATAACACTAGCAATTTGGGTTACAAATTACTGGTATTATTGTTGACTTCTTTAGTTAAATTAGCATGCTTGTGAGTTGGTGGTACAATGTGTAAAATACCTCCAGATTTAAATGCCAATTTAAAAGGTTAAATGTGTAACATTTGAATACTACATATGTACTATCGTATGAACTATTCTTAGACATTTCAGTAAATCATCGGCACATTACTTCAATCGAAATAAAATGTACAAAGCCTAATAAAGTGTACCATAAGCATCTATAACTTCTAACGCAATTCCATACATTTGGATGTTGTCAAGTCTTCCCATACATTTTAGTTCAACATTGTTTTTACTAGAGAAGCTTTTAGATAATTCATGTATCGGTCGTTATGTCGACGATCAAATAAGTCGAGATATGTGCAATAAGTAGGTACCTAATATCTGTATAATGTATTATTTAAGGTCTTGCGATGTTACTCCACGTGGTTCAAAAAGTCAAAAGTGAGATCGAATCAGAAGACAAATCAGATTCAAATCAGATTCAGTACTAAACTTATTTTAAATATCTTATTTTAATCACCAAGATCCCAGGTGGGTATTTTTCTATCAGAGTAGATAACCCACTGATGCTAAGTCCAAGTTTGGTAAGGATTATGGAGTCCACCATACACAATAGGACAACATATGTATAACTGCTCTTCTTGGGAATTTCTCAGTAGTACTATGAAGTCTGAAGATATGACCAATAAAGGTCAGTAGGCTTGCCCCCTGTCAGGTAAGGCCTAAAACATAGTTGGATCTGAAAACAACAAAGAAACATCTCTACTTACGCTTCAATGTCATCTTCATCCTTTTCGCTTTTCGGTGGGATCTTGATCGTGTCGCCTTTACCGATGACACTTATATCGCACTTCAGGTAGCCTTTAGCCCCGGCGGCTACGTCGTCGGGATCAGTCAGTAGAGCCCACTTGTGGTAGAACTGGCGATCTGTCAACAAAATAAACTAAATTGAACAAGAGTTGAAGGATTCAAGCATTGTAGACGAATGTCTTTCGTTTAAATAGGTTTTTAATACATAAATGTTTATAGAGAAAATAAGGTTCTGATGTATTATGTACATCGGGATGACGTAAGTGTTTCGAATATTAGGCCTACCAGAGATAGATATTTGACTTACCTAATATTATGTAGCTTTTGATTTTTATACCTTAATAGGTCAAACTATCGACAAATATTTTGTTAATTATATCTAATCAATTAATAAACTATATACGACAATTAAGCATGTATCTGAATTTTTCGTTGATTTTATAATGATTACTTACCATTCTGTAATAGGCATGATGTTGAATGTTAAAAATAAGTGATTCGAATTAGTCCAGTCCATTTTAGTCATCATGCCTATTGAAAGCGGTGAAATGTTTTAGACATGGTCTAGTAAACGCAAGCAATGGTCGTTTTCCACAAAGTAAATCCATTAAATTAGAATGACTTGTTAATGATAATGAATATACTTGTTTCTATATTTTTACCTTTGCATAGGTACTTTGTTTAGAAGCAAATATCTATCGAACAACTGACTAGAATATAAATTCAAAATATATACGAGGTCGTGCCGTATATACTGTTATTGACTATAATTGAATATATGTATTTGTAGAGATAGGGATTTTACATTAGTGCCACTTATGTTTTAAGTTTTATCATATTATCCAAAAATCTTTAAATCATAACGTCCGTTCTTTACACAGTATGTGAACATTGTTGCCTTCTGAATTGCAAATGTATAACTGTGTATCCCCACCTTGCTTCTTTCTTATACATAATGTCATAACGTAAACCTTCGACCAGCTTACAAAACAATATGATAATAAAGAACAAATAAAAATGTTGAAACTATATTTTCCAGAACTAATCAAATAATGTTTAAAATCAGTTCATAATATTGTGCGTCACAATGATACCGTTTTACTTTCGAATACAATACAGTAATCAATGTTTACACCGTTCGTTGCTTTGCTTGATATCTATATTAATATTATAATTTGATGGTGATTTAAAAGAGTGGCCTTGATTTTCCCTCAGGTATCTTCTCATAGGCTCAACCTTTTCCCTGAACCTTGCAACTAACATAAATGTAAATTCAGTAAATGTAATAAACTCACTAACCTCTTTGACGTTCATAAGTGTTACTTTGTGACCTAAGTGAATAAATGATTTGACTTTTACTTTGACAATGAAATAAATTTATTTGTTACGGACGGATTAAAATAAGAATATCTAAATAATTATAATTACTCCTGGTACCTCTTAGGTACCATTTCTGTGAAACAGCCTCAAATGCCATCAGTGCATCTAATCAAATCAGTTACAAAGTGAGGGCGTAGTAAAGGTACTTTTGTTAAAATTCTTATATAGCGGTAATGTCTCAGGATCCTGCTACCTCTTTCTGTAAGTTAACGATTAATCCTGTTTAGCTAGAATGTTTGTGTTAGGAGTAAGTTCACTTGGTTGTACAATAGGTGGGAATTAGACCCGTGACCTGCCGATCGCATGTCCGATATCTTATCTATTGGGCTACCGCCATAGTATTGTATGTTTAATTTTGGGTCAGCTTATATATATTATAGACTTGTGTATATATAACCATTTAAGTATTTATTCTGCTAATTGACCTAACCGCCTATATTTCAGTTATTTTATTTTATGTTATTTAAGTAATATGTTACAATTACCAATTCTATGATTTGGGAATTGGCGTTTAATCTTTGTAAACCCAAAAAATAATAGTTGCGCTAAGTGTCAGTTACACTGTTGTATACTGGTACCTATAACGAGAATTATTCTTCAAAATAGACTTATATACATTTATAACAATATACATCTAATCTATATAAGTAACTAACAAAAAACCGTTTTATAGAACCTAATAATTTAAGACGGTAAATAGGTAAAAACCACAGGAAACTTAAATAGTCGTCTTTTACAAAAATAGACCTATTTTAGAATTTGTCTGCATTCTGTTTGAAAATAACTTGACAAGTGGAGTGCAAATGACTCGAGTTCCGTGAAGAACCTATTTCGGCACGAACGTGCACTGTTTGTCGAAAATAGCATGTTAGATTTACCCATATAAATAAATAACTATGTTTTTGTTACTTTAGAAACAATTTAATTGTGACATAACAAATCAAATATATATAAAGAAATTTGTTTATAAAAGATAACTTCCGTACTAGGTATTTTTTCTGTATCACGGTAGACTTTATAAACATCCAAACAACGGACACAGATAAAAGCGAGACTCAGGGCTATTATTTGTAGAACTTTTTTTTTACTTTGTGGGGATCCAACTTAGTACACTCGGCGCAGTAGCAGGGGTAAGACTGCCACTTAAACCATTACGTTCAATCGAAGGCATCCCTTCTTACTATATTCAGAATAAACTGCTTAGTGCGGTTTAGCTTTACACATTTCTATTATCATATGACTGCCTCAGTGATACAGGGATAGTAAATACAGACAGCTATGCGTGAGGTCTCTGACTGGATGCCCGGATTGGGCGAAGTATTACAGAACTATTGTCAAGAAATTGCAAATAGAAGCACGTGGTATAGATATATGTATACTGGACGCAATGCCAGAGTAAACCACGGTTTCTGGCACATTGCTGTGATTGGCTGACTAAATTAGCAGCAGCCAATCAAATCAGTAGACATAAGTTTGATTTTAATACGTCATTAATCTTTCAGAAACTGGACATACAATAAGTTAACTTTGCTCGACTTGTTGCGAAACTTAGCAGCTTACAATATTCAGTAAACATAAGTGCAGACACTCGAACATCGAACAAACAGGTAGTGAACAACCAACAAACTGACTAAGTGCATAATACCTCTTTCTTGTATTTTACCAAGACGCAATACAGGCAAGAGTATTTCATGTTTCTAATTTAATTTGTGAGGAAACCTCTCGACGTATATGCACCTTAATACAGGTAATTAAGTTCTTAGTTCAGGAGCAACCACATGCAAAGTGAGGGACTCATAGTTGTTTTAATTTGTAAATTGACTTTGGCGGTCTATTGTTCGATTTACATAATAATAATATTAACATTGGTCTACTGTTTAACTACCGGGCACGGGTCTCTTATCGAAATGAGATCTCACCACACTGGTCTTGTGCGAGTTGGCATACTTCATATATCTTCAAGAATATAACGGAGAATTCTCAGACATGCTGGTTGCCTATCGATTTTTACTTGATCGTTAAATAAGTAGGTAGCTATTTACACGTAATATGAACATAATTTGGTAATCTGCTTGCCATGAAATTGAACTCTAGACCTAAATGTGCCAGACTAACTGACAGTGTTTTTTTTGAGCGGATACATTATATATATACGTAATACATTTTAACATATTTTTGTTGTAATGTTTCTCTAGGACAATGTCTATGGTCCAGGGAATATGCAGAATGATAAATTAATTTATAATGTATTTCAAATAGTTAAACGGTATATGTGAATGTATGTTTATTATTTATTTCATTATGTATACTTTTGCTACTAACTAACGACCGAAAAGAATTAATTAAAATAACATTCGTTCGTTATTTACCGTAAATATTCAAAAAAGACCCTCCATATTCGGCTTGAATATGGATAATCGTCTTTTATACAAAGTAAAATATTAAAAGTTTTGTTTTAATATATAATAAATATTGGTTAATCCTGTCGTATGAAATTGACGTATAATAACAATGATCTTTAAAATATTTTCGTTTGGTTTAAACTGTGTAACTGAAATGGACAATCCAAATGGCTTGTTTGTGTTGCCTAATAAAAAAACAGTGGAAATAACGGAACAAAGTTTAAAAAAATCGCGTTTAGAAATATTAAGGAAATCTGAAAAAACGCTGATATTTTTTTCATTATTTACTATACTCATATTTTGAATTCGACAATAATGAATAATGTAAAAATGATATGATATTTGGTAAAATATAACAAAATTGTAAAGATTGTTGGGTAATTTATTTTCATATTCTAGCAACACTTGACTTATCTGTCAATTCTGTTTCCGTCATTCGCTTTGCGTTTGTTCGCTCGTATAATGGATATTCGGTGGACGTGATTTTGTGTTTGCTATTTTGTTTTTTATTTTATTATTTAACGAACTTGATACTAAACTTCATAGAATAATTATTATTAGTAGTAGTATTCTACTTAGTTTAGGCTATCTAGTAACTATCTATCTAGTCGATCGCCTTTGAGCGGCAATCCTAAAGATTCCTACCTTTTTACCTAATTTTTCATCTCAATCAATGTCTTATTAGGCAGTACGTACAGGAGGAAACATCTTAAATAAATGGCTTGTAACACGACATAGAGTGCATGCAAGTAGTTGTATAAACCAGGCGATTTCTGAAACATGTTTAAGTGAAATATTAACTAATGACGGCATGTTATAAATATTCAATTTTTGCAATGCAATGTACTTGAGATGTCTCCTTTAGCAAGTAGTACATATTAACTCAATGGCCTCTCTACGGGATTTATGACGTAATGTCGGCCATTACCAGCCAAACATACCTAATTATATCATAATACCTCGAGAGCTTACTAAAAAGCCCATGCTTATGAAAATAAGTCAGAGGTAAAAAAGATTATCGAATTGTTTTTATAACCGTGGGTAATCATATAACGAACTGTTGTATATATACATATATCTCAATGATGCAAAATACATTTGAGAATTGTTCCACTTCGGAAACGTATGTGTGTGTGACCAATGTTTATGTTCTCCTGAAAACAATGCATTTGAATTCCGATATTCTAACATGCGATATGAAACTGGGTCATGTGAATCATCGGAACACATCGCTTTGCAAAGCACCGCAAACAATATTCGCTAGCGATAAATTGATAAATTAAATTACTGACAGGCATGTGATTTATAAATAATTTTTACATAATGGACTTCGCACAACGTAATATTGGGGGCAACGTTTCGCATTTGCAGATGAAATTTAAATATTTCGTTTAAAGACACATCTCCTGCATTAATACCTGCATCGAGAACTTTCAAATATTAAAACAAGAAATACATAATATATCACTCAATTTTGGTGCAGCCATCTTTGTATCACATCTTATACCTACCTAGGTGGCGATTTAACCGCAGCTTTGGGCGCACCAGTGTGTTGAGTGAGTACCTTCGTCAAGTGTTAGGATGTGAAATGTGTGCATTGCTGGAGAAACCACTTTATATATACAGGGTGATTTTGAAATCGTGTAATTCCTTTTAACCACGCATTCTACTGGTGATATAGAATAACCCTGACCATATTTTTATTTAATTAGATTTATTTTTTTTGAAAAATTATTATTCCGTGTTTTTCGGGAAATGGTGTCAGATAGTCATATGTTAACCAACCGAGGCAATTTTAATTTTTTACTAATTAAAATAAAAAATCATATTAATAATTAATGTCGTAAATAATAACGGGCGGTCCTTTTTATTGCCCCTTATTATTTACGACATCAGTTATTGTTATGTTATTATTTTTAAATTAGTAAAATATTAAGATTGTGTCAGGTGGTTAAAATATGACTATTTGAAATCATTTCATGAAAAAAATCTGTACTCTAATTTTGCCGAAACCATTATTCTAATTAAGAAAAAATATGGTCAGGGTTATTCTATATCACCAGTAGAATGCGTGGTTAAAAGGAATTACACGATTTCAAAATCACCCTGTATACCATATCAATCATGCAGTCTAGCTTTACTACTATACTTCTGTATTGTGAAGGTAGTGGTCACGTATGTTAAGATAAAAGTTTCTTTATCAGGGGTTATCTTAATCGTGGCGTGTCTAACTTCTAATATAAATTATTATGAAGAGAGATATGCGATCCCAGATTTCGGGCCATCGATGACGCATACTCAGTTATATCGGCGGAATCGTTCTCCTATCGCTGTTCGCTTCTAAAATCGCGCTGGTGGCAGAATTAATTGGGTCCTTAGCGCCGGGCAAGCCGCTATTATCATTGTATTTGTGCAATAGATCTATGTATGTGTCAATTAAAGAGGATCGTATTGAATCCTGTTCCCTTTTCTTGACAATGTAACCGCTCACCTACATACATACTGTTTCCATCCTAATCGACTGTGATATAAAGACAAAAACTTAAGCGAAGCTCAAGCTGAGTAGGAGCAAAGTCAGCGAACATTATAATATATAACATCTCCCACTCCAGAATTAAATGCTGTGTGGTGGAGGATTTTACAAACATTCAAACAAAAGACGCAAAGAACACCCATACTCGACACAACTGTTTGTGGATTATATAAATTTTTGGCCCGGGTCGAGATCGAACCCACAACACTCAGCGTAGTAGCAAAGGCGAGGCATCCACTTAAACTAGTACGCCATTCGTGCAGACAATAATATTATCTCTCATCTGTAATAGTTTCGAGATAGTAAAGACGCGAGGGATGATGTGTTAGAGGACATGCTGAGAGTGGACGAATCGATACATATTTAGAAGATCTTTATATGTATGATCTTACAAATGGTAATCCATAGTGGTCTACTTAGCTCCGCTGGAAACGGGCGTCAATATAAAAACATAATATTATATATGTTTTTATTTTGTAATGTTTTGAAGTTGGTCGATGTTGTTTCTGGTTTGGGTACAATTTGATGCCTTGATGGCCCATTATTAACTTTGCTGATGCCCAAATAGTCATTTTTGATATATGACAATAAAAGGCTACATGTTGTGCCATTTTAGATTTGATTTAAGTATATCTTAAACGGTGATATCAAAAATGCTACTGATTTCTATCAGCTCTAGTTCATGAGATAAAAATAAATGCACTTTTTATAAAAATATTAATTTGATTGTCTCTTGAGTGATTTTTTCGAATGAAATTATCTTGGATATTGCACTGCACTGACTTGCACTCACACTTTATCTTGATTTCATATTTCAATGCCGAAGTAATATAAATATAAAACTAAATGAATCACAGTATCTGTAATTTATTTTCGCTTATTCGATAATACAACATCTGGATGAACACACAGCGACACATCAACCTTGACTGTTTGGACTATGAACAATTAGAAGTTGAACGGTGCGAATCGTGCGAGAGAGTGCGTTATATTTTTGTTACGCTCTATCCTTACCATTACATCGACACCACTATGCAATGTCCCTTTCCGACAATTCTCTATTTTGTATGTAACGTAGTTATGTGTATATAGGGCGTCTAACATGATGTGTAGGCGTGTGTACTAGCCATAATGAAAAAGCCATAATGGTTTTATTGTAAGAATGTCTGTTTTTGAAAACGTTCAAAATGTGTGTCGTAGGTAAACTACATCAGCTCTAGTTTACCTATGATACTCATTTTTTCAAGTTAAAGTGTCGTACATAAATATATTGTACATTACCATCCTTATCGATCACAGAAACAAATAAAGTTGTACCAAAAATTATTTTATTTTTGTAGACCTTTGTTATAATAAATACGAATGTGAGATTGTTTGTTACGCTTTCACGCCTTAACTACTCGACCGATCATCATGAAATTTCGCATACACATTCAGGTCAGGTCAGCTAGTGGAACAGAAAAGGGCCTAGGTACCTTTAATCTAGAAAAAAGTACTGTTATTACCATATCCTACATTTATATGAGCGAAGCCACGGGCAAAACTAGTATGATATAAACACGAATGAACATTGGATGACTTACTAAGTGCAGAACTAAGTTTGGGTATTGTCGGGCAAGTTTAGTCAGCTTGTCTTACAAGTAGACCTTCGCTATATTAGTGGCTGAGACAGCTTTGACTTACATTAATATTATGAATTAATTATTACGGCACGTGTAACGGAATGTCCGATAAGGCTGAAAGGCAATAATATAATATATCAACAAGGAAGAACCCAGCTCTTTAACAGCGACGGCCTACAATACCTTAGAATTTTAACCTAAAACCTTACTCATATACTTGGGCTTACCAGAAAATTCTAGTCCCTGATACACAACTTTCAATTACCTACTTAAATAATTAATCTATAAATAAATAGTTTCTATAACAGAGAAATTTGTTAAAATCTTTGAAGTTGACCTCTGTCCTTATCGTTGGCTCGTCATTTGGTGTATTAATTATGCAAAAAGCTGTACGCTAATGTAGTAAAGTGCTATTACAGTTGCTGAATCATGTTAGCCATTATAAACTTATAATTATATACTTAGCCATGAGATCAATGAACTAACGCAATATAAGCTTTTTGTTTTGTTTTTAAATACATCCCCCGAACTAGAAATAATTTCTGTATTGTGGGGGATTTTAAAAACATTCAAACAACGGACTTGGACCAACCATTTGTGGAACTCACATATTTTTGTCCCGTGTTTGAATCCACAATACACGGCACAATGGTAGCACCTAGGCAACTACTTCAACCGTTATGCCATCCATGCAGTCATGGCTTTGGAATATGATGAGAGGCAATAGAGCGAAGTTTGTGTCAGAATTGTAAAAATAGGCAATCCGTTATCTATTATTATGCCTAACCAGATTCACGCCTATTCCCTGAGGCTATCCCTCGGGAAATAGGCGTGATTCTGTATATGTATAAATCAAAGTTGCTTTTGTCGGCACCTAATCAACAATATGTTTGTAAGGTGATTTGTAGGTACCATAAACTGCTGCTATTTATGATTTAGTTCATAGATTAGTTTTAAAATGAGAACTGTTTTAAAGTTTTGTGTTTGTCATCAATTTATTCTTCTATATAATGAAAAAAACACTACACGGAAAATAAATTATTAGCTTGAAAACGTTTAATTGCCTCTTTTTTTATAAAATGACAAACATACGTTTCATAAAAGTTAATACTACATATAGTTTTTAAATAATTATTGCCACAGAAATAGCCATTCTAATTTCAAAAGGAAAATGGTTTTCTTTTTTATTCTTGTTTCTTTTTTAATTTTTCGCACAGCGTATGTCTTTTGGAAAAGGAAGGAAGGAAAATGTTGCTAAACACAAATACAGTACGTCTCCAATACATTTTGACAATTTACCACAGTTTGTATATAATTTGTAATTTTATACCATTGTTATTTTTTATACTTATAGTTTTTAATGTGTTGCGCTTATGAAAAACTTCTTTAAGCAAAAGTGTTCTATTATAACGTGTATGATTTGTCTTGTTAGCCAAGTCTTAAATTTACTTTTAGCTAAGCTAATAATAGTGATAGTGTTTGTGAAAGCACAGTAATCTTTATATAGTTATTAAAAGGTATACTTATCATAAAAAGCTGTTAGTAGTATGCGGTCCATGTCGGTCAAGTCTTTTCATTTTAGTAAAGCATTTACCGAGAATTGCCTTGTTTCTGTATTTTCGCTGCGTTCGAACTTTAGTTCTGTCTGGTATATTTATACCGTATATATATTGCGTTGCAATGCTTTGAAATTAAACACTTTATACGGATTTTATCGCGTTGTTTATTTTACTTTAAACACTGTTATTACATAATTTTGAAAACTCTAACACTACTATTATTGAATTTTACTACTATTTAAGCTATATATTTTTTCTAATTAAAACTATTTGTATTTAAGTTTACACTTTGCCCCGACGTTTCAGTTGCTTTACAGCAGCCATGTTCACGGGGAGACTAATTTCAATTCTGTTTAATTTCAATGTATAACATTCGCGTAAACATAAGACAATATTTTGCAATGCTTTGTGAAAATTATTGATATCTATATAATAAACTCCAAAACAACAGTTAAAATGCTTTCTACATTAATTGTTTACTGTTTTGAATTGTATAGTAACTACATGAGAGATGAGCTTAACTCATTCGTTGTCCCGTGATAGACACAATGAAAAATCTATTGTTATGTATCATATGTGATTCATCGGACAAGGAACCTGTTAAAAAGTGGTATGTATTTTCGTTTGCAAATCATAATTTTAAATGCTTTTAGAAGTTTATGGCCCTAGTATGCGTTGGATTCGTCATTATTAATGATAGTTCCTGCTACATAACTATATGTTAAGTATTTGTATGTGAACATGAGCGAAAAGGAAACATTAGTGAATATGCTTCCATTTTAATAAAAGCTATTTATTATTCAAACCCGCTTTAAAATATTACTACGGTGCAATATAGAAGCCAAGATGATATCTTTATGATATAGCTGTACCAATATTAACTTCATAAAAGCAACTCCGATTTTTACTTAAACATAAACATTTAAACTAGAATATGCGACTACATTTCCATCGGATTGCTTCATTGATCAATTATTGGCATAAGGTTATACAGGTCTGGCACATAACATTTTTACACCCACAATCTGTAATATACACAGAAAAATTTATGTTACAAAATATTATAATTTTTAAACGATCTTCTTTCAAATATAATTTATTACAAAATAAAGTTCAAGCATTTAAAATAATAGTTGTTAGCTATCAAAGTTGGCTGAATCTACATCTTTCCTTTGCCTTTAAAACTACGTCTACAAGCTACAGCTAATACAATTTGGCGGCAATCACTATCACATTACAGAAAGCTTTTTAAACGGAATACTCATCACCCGAGCAAGGAATGTTGAAGTCAGGCCCAGTCATCCGTCCTCTGGATGTTCTGAAATAGCGTGAACATATTGAAAGTGCATAGTGTGTAAACAATAAAAGTAATAGAAAATTAGTTTAAAGAATTGCTGGAACTAAAAAGTATTAAAACATTACAAAGAATGTAAGTATTCATGCTAATCGGAATATTTTGTTATGTGCGTGTAATTGTTTTTATTATGTTAGTTACTTTTACTAAGTCCGTGGAGGTGAGCTATGATACCGTGATCTAGGTGTGACAGCCACTTTAAAGAATAAGCATTAATTGTCTACTTTGAAATTAAACAAACTTTATACATATATATCGCGTTGTTTATTTTTTTTTATAAAACACTATTTTTACATAATTTTGAAACTTTAAACTACTATTGTTAAACGCTTTTACTAGTTAATGTTTACTTCAATTTAAGCTATTTAAATTATACAACTACTTAGATTTAATTTTACACTTTCCCCGACGTTTCGGTTGCTTTTCAGCAGCCATGATCACGGACTTTTCAATGTATAACATTTGCGTAAATATAAGACAATATTAATTGCCTACTGTTTGGAATCGTTGTTAACCTTTGAGTATTATTCGAGCAATCTAATAATTTGATAGCTGCTCGTATAGAATCGAAGTTTAATCCTTTATTAAGGTTTATCTGCTGATGATATCTGTCCATAGAATAACAGCAATTCGTAACTTTTAGTAACATATTAGGACTTGTAAAATCGTGTTACTAAAACGTTATGTTGAATACAGCGAACAGTGTAACTGTCTGTGACGAGTGAACTCATTTTATTACACCACTAATTTGTCGTTCGATGCATAGACGTATCTATATTTTAATATGCAAGGTGTTGTGGTGTGTTCCAAAGTCCATATGAAATCTTACAGGTCTACGGCAAAAGCTTATTTAAACAGTGTGTGAACTCATTCTTTAATTGTGCACTCATTTTGAACCAAAAAATTGGCCAAATGGATATCACTACACACAGTGAAGTAGGGTTGAAGGAAAGTGGTAAGGAAAGATATCATTAGGTTATTCTCTTTTTTATACCTATGTACGATAGGAATGTACGTATGTTATATATGTACATAATATCGATACTGCCACTGTCGTGGCAATGTTAAATAAGGCTGCTCTTGTTTCTTGTCGGCCCGAGACCGGTTTGTGTGGTAAACTTTAGGGGAGGCCTATGTCTAGCACTGGACGTTATTAGGCTGATGGTGATAGCGAGTGATGATCATAGTGCCATTTACTAGAGATGCGTGTTATTGGATTCGTATGATATTCGAATACTATTGTGCACAACGAGATTATAACTTAGCATAGTCTAAAAATAAGAGAAGGTGCGTTGTTGATCAACAATGTATAATGTTGTCTATACACTCGAATAAATTGAAATACAATATTATACGAGCCTCTAAAGTATATTTCTAAAAAGTCATAATTAGTATTAGTAGTTAAAGTATCTATAATTTTAAAATACATTTTCCGTAGTAGCGATCGTCGATAGAGGTATTTTCGAAATCGGATGTGCTTTGTAGTATTGACATGACTGCTGAACATTTTTATTAAAGTTGAACCACACATAGTTGGCTCACACTAGACATGTTACTTTTAGCATTGGCGATCGGTGACTTAGTCGCTTTTCAGAAGCTAAATGCAGCGTCCACACCGCACACTTAAAAACGCTAAACGTCGCGATTGAGTCGCCTTTCGGCAGCTCGACACAGCGACTGAACGCTGTAGCACACTCACAGTAGTACACTCCGCATACATTCGGATGCCGGTCGCATCGATTTGGCATCTGCGGAACACGACTCAGTGTTGCACTAGATTTTGACCCTTACGATGAATTCTAACGAAGCTGCACTGCTACTTGCTTTATTAATAAAGCGAAAATATCAATCACGCCGAAGGCGGTATTGGTTACATCCAAAAACCAGTTCACGTCTTCCTTTCGGCGAGTATAATTCATTATTTTATATATTACGAAGAGACGGTCGGAAATTTTTTGAACATTTTGTAATGAAGTACTTTTCATTATAAGAGCTTTTGTCATATCTGGAAGCTAGTTTACGACGAACAGATACACATCTAAGGAAGAGTATATCAGCAGAAGAACGACTTGCAATAACTCTAAGGTATGTAGTTATTTATTTTATTTTGCCACGCCGAAGGTCACGGGTTCGATTCCCGCTCAAGTCAAACATTTGTATTGAACATTGATGTTTGTCTCGGTCTGGGTGTTTCTATGTATAACATGTATGTATTGTATTGCTGCCGATCTGTGTTACTACTACAATTTTAAAAGAATTAGCGGACGCCAAGTGCTCGAAATTCGACCAAAGTTTGCCTGTAAGATATTGCTGATACTAGTTGTGCCCGCAAATTCGTTCGCGTGGTTGTCGAAAACTAAAACGCGTCGCTTAGATAAGAGTACAGTCAATATCCGTGTTACCTGACCGCTATAGAAAATAAGAAGAGGGTAATGCAAGCCACGGACTAATAAAGAATTTGCGAATTAAGGACTTATAACTTTATTCAATTAGACACTTGATTATGTTAATGCTTCTCTATGTACTATGTTAGCGGTGGAATCAACCGGAGTATATACAAAAAGGTTGTTTGGGTTGCTAACACGTGATAGAGCAACATAAAGTTGGTCACGTGAAAAGCAATCAAAAGTGAGGTCTAACTCTAACATGTGTCAATATTTGAGAATTGATCGTTGCTGCTTGATCGTTTCGAGGGGCCAAAATAGCTCGTTAGCATAGCCAAGAAGCGTCACGGTTTAAGATATCTGTGGGCTCCCCGTATACAGAGGAAACGAGCGCCTGCTGTGAGGCAACAGAACAACACAGGCTCTCGACTAAAATAACTTTACCACCTTCTTGAGTAGGGTATACCGTTACCAATCTTTATCAGTAAATATGAGAAATTCTGCGAGTTTGGGTTGCCTCCTAAATGTGCTTACATGTTAAAGTTCAAATAAGTCGATATAATACTAAGATGATATCGATATAATGAGGATTGTCTGCCTGAAGTCACCACCGTCCGTTGGCCGGTCATTTTGCCTTATGTCTCGCAAAGTTCTATCTACAGCTTCCACAGCTTTGCGGTTTGCCATCGTACACTCGTCCCAAATGATAACGAAGCAATCGTGTAAAACCCGTGCTTAATCACTATTGCGAGACACGTTGCAAACCGGGCTTTCTGTGCGCTCCAGGTCGATGGGTATTTTAAACGTTGCATGTGCGGTTTGTCCTCCAGGCAATAATGCGGCTGCTATTCCCGAGGAGGCGATGGCAAGAGCAATTTTATTTTGGCTCCTAATTCGAGCTAAAATAACTTTGGTAAGAAAAGCTTTCACTGTTCCACTGGGTGCATCTAAAAACTGTATTTCTCCCAGTGCATTTTCTACAATACAGCACACTATCAAATATTAACACGTTTTGCAGTGTTTATGCTAACTCCTTAGGATCGTAATTTATTTCTGACGCATATTCTTTAATTTGTTCCCCATCAACTGTTGGTGATGGTAAGCCGTATTGAATGAGCGGGTTCCCTCCTATACTTGTAACTATATCTTGTATAGCCAAAAGAGACCTATTATGACAATTTTCACGCACTTGGTCAGACATATCACCATCTCTGTTTTGTCGTCTCAAAAAATCTTCGGCAAACGCATCTTGATATTTTTGCCACAACTGCCCAGCGGCCGATAGTTCACAAAATGTAAATAAAATGGCAAACAAATGACGCAAACAATGTGGACTATCGCTGATGCATGCCTCGGCTAAAGCATCATCTCAATGCTGATCGCCATCTAAAAAATGTCGTGCGCGGCAAGCAGCCTGATATGTGGGATATACTATATCGTCCACTTTGCGGAGCTCAGCAAAAAAGTAGGCCCTCGTACTGTGTGAAGAAAAAGGCGTAAATGATAGCAATTTTTATTATTTCGGTGCACAGAGTACACTCTTCAAATCACGCATTCCTCAAAAATGCCGGGCTTACCTGCCAAAGCAGTTCCACACCTCCTACGATTAAAAATACTTTGTTGTTTATTGTAAGTATAATAATGTGGCACTTCATTGTACAACAGAGATTTCGCAAAATTATCTCTTTCGCAAAGGCGAAAGAATGCGAGCAATGTGGTTTGTCTCGGGTTGTCCATCCTCTCTGCCACATTTTGTGGCTGAAAGGCTGCCCGCATCCCACCTTCCAGGTGCACGTCAAGATGGATGACCGGCGGATGCCTTTCATGTATTGGAAAACTCACAATGCGCTAAACTGCCTCCGAAGAGTTTATGTATCGGCCAGATTGGTATCTTGTGAGTTCGTCATATTCCTTGCGATTTCTCAGTGCTATCATGGCATGATCACTACCTTTATTAACATATTTACATATATATTTTATGGACTCAACGCTATTATATAATTATTTCAACATTAATATGTGCTTGACATGCTTTTGATAAAACTGGAGAATACGATGCCACCCATCTATTGTCTAAAATAACTTCTTGTCCACAGAAACTTATAGTAGCCGTGAAGCCACCTTGTGATGGTGATCTTCGCCGGCACAGCGGACACCTATTTTCGCTAGCCATAGTTTGTTCTTTAGGTGCTCTAGGGTATCCTTTTGAACATAGACCATGTTTCATGCACGGTGATTCCCTATTTAAAACACCACATGGCCTGTGAACCATGTGTGTTTCAATGATGTCATGCAAAATTGGATCTGCACTATGGTCTGGGAATTCAACACTTATGACAGTGACGGAACAAAGTTTTCTTCCAACCACAGAAGAATGTGCGCGTGGGGTAAACCACGCTTTTGCCACTCGACGCTATACATAAAACAAAGAGTTGAACCGAAAACTTTCTCCTTTGTAAGAAGATTAATCATAACTTTAAGTTTCAAATGAAAACCCTAGCACTAATGTCATGCCTATCGTATGACGCCTGTCTTGTGAGAAGTGCCTGACAAATCTCAGTCCACTTTGTATTCGTTGTGTACGTTATAAAAAGGTCTGGCCGGCCGTATTTAAAGGCATCTTGCGTTCTTTCGTGCATATACCGCGGACCACCTGTAAAACTGGACGGCAAAATGACTAACTACCCCAAGATTTCGACGTTTGTATCTGATTGCATGGCGTCCCACAAGTGCACGAATTCTTCAGCGCGTAAACGTCGCTGGTTAGTGTGAATGTATACTAAACGTTTAGTTTCTATTTTTGCATACATGTCTACAATAAATTGGCTGAACAAACCTCGAAATCGTTGCAAATATACGAAACGGTTATGCCTTATTTGTAAAAGGTAGGAATAATATAGCAGCGCCGATATTTTTTTATGAAAATTGGTGACTCTCGTAGTAGGGTTCACTTGGTACAGTCCAAAATT
Source organism: Catocala nupta (assembly GCA_963675205.1). NCBI lineage: Eukaryota > Metazoa > Arthropoda > Insecta > Lepidoptera > Erebidae > Catocala > Catocala nupta. Next base: position 31,213,878 of record OY776078.1, on the reverse strand, counting down.
GTACCCATCTTCACCATGACAATAAATTAATGGATATTGCAGGGCGTCGTAAGCTCAGTGGGTTTCGTACGTTGCAGGCGATCGTCACGAGTGCGCAACACTATGTCACGCCTCTTAATAACCTCTTAATTCATATTAGGTATCTAATATCTCTTTATAGAGTAAACCGATTGCGATGAAACAAAAACTAAGTAATACTTCAAGTTGCGTACAAGTTTTACGTACAAAAGTTATCTACATTGGTTTCGTACATTTTACGCGATGCGTGCACAGGCAAACAGACAAATAAACAAAAATTCCAAAAATACTGTAAATGGTTTCTGTTGGTTATCCATTAACACCCTGGCTATTTATTTTGGAAATATTTTTGATGTACAAAAACGACTTTTCTACAGATTTATTATATGTATAGATATGTCATTATATATTGATATTTGTAACCATAGTTACGCGCTTCGACTGCGTGTGTCAAATGCATGGTTGTGTGCGTGTAGTGTTTTCCATTAATTTAATGTATTTCTAATGCACATTTTATATAAATATTAGGATTCGCCCCTCCTTCTCCATATAAACTTTAACTGTGCCACTGTTTCATACTCCTCCACCCGCGCAATTTTCGTGAAAAGGGGTACAATTATTAAAATTTTTGCCACACTTATTAATATATAGGTAGATAAAGAAAGAAATCATTTTCACATTTATCATTTGTAAACCCGTTGCAAATCAAACTATCGATAGTCGACTATCGACCGGCAATACTACAGTCGACCTGATCGAGTATCGGAACAGTCGCCAAAACACAATACCGCTTCCAAACGCAGGAAGTCGCGAAATCACGATGCAGCATCGATGGAATCTCTAAAATGCGCGATTTCGATGCAGTCGCAAAATCGTAGATTTAATTTACTGACACGTGAACTTTGTAACAAGGTATATGATTACTAGATCGGGCACTGAGATAATGCTATTACGTCATGACCAAGGAAATATTGCGGCATAAAATACTATCTTACTTTATATTACAGATGTTTGTATTAGTTTTAATAATAAAATATAGTCAGAAATACTTTAGAGACTAATTTAGTACAGTCATTTTAGCGAAAATTGTAAGCCTTTTCTTTTACACATTTTGTTATGTTTTTTGACATATTAATTTCCTTGATTGCCTGGTTGGTCCTGCAGCATAGGTTTGAGCTCATTCATGCTTAATGCCGATCGTGAGTTTTTGGTTGGATTCTAGGATCCGAATATTATCGGGTATTTTGTTAGAAAAACCGAAAATTCTTCACGGAATCTGAAAATGTATTCGGTAAACGGCAACGACGATCTAATTACACTCTGCCAGGTGTATGGTTAAGCACAAAACTGGGTGTCACTTACGTCTACCTATGCCTTTGGAAAATAAACGCGTAACTTGTATCAAATTTTATTTATATTTGGCTAATAATAATAATAAGCCCACATAAACCTAACTCTACGTCCGGTACGAACATCCGTTACCACGTGGGCGGTGGACATTGGCAGCATCGCGCTAATTACTTACCAATGGCCAACGGTGCAATAGTAAAACACACTATGCGACTACGAAATAGTCAGATTCCTCAGGCGGGTCCTCAAGAGAGGTAATCCCGCCCCATGCCTACGGGCAGCCCTATCGTACCTGAGGGCAGCAACGTATCGCAACCCACTGCCCAGTCTACCAACAGTTTGCAGGCAATAAAACTACTCACCAACATCACACACATCATCATTACCAACACTCGCACATTCACCTTCATCCTCCCTATCTTTGTATCAATCACCCAACTCTTCACCAAACATATATCAGTATTATAGCACAACATAATCATCATATTCACACTCTAATAAAACATCACCACTTGCACATTCACCTTCATCCTCCCTATCTTTGTATCAATCACCCAACTCTTCACCAAACACATATCAGTATTATAGCACAACATTATCATCATATTCACACTCTAATAAAACATCACCAACGTCAAACATTGTTGCTTAGGAAGCGAATGCTATGTCTCCTTTGCCCATTCTAGCCAACACCAACCCTACGAGTAAATCACAATCAAGCCTATCAAACCGCGTAGACCAAATCATACACACAATCAACACTCACACTAACACACCAACAAAAAGTGTTTTGCAGGAAATGTTTCCTACAACCACTCTAGCTGGTAAAGGTAGAAAACGGATGAAGTGGACAGACGAAATTAATAGAGAACTCCTCCGTTGTCACATTTTCAGTGAAACAGAAGCCTTCCTTATAGCAATACAAGACCAGATAGTCAAAACACGCAATTATATCAAATACATATATGGTAAAAGAAAACATAGCCACTGATAAATGTCGTTTATGCCACCAGACCACTGAAACAATAGATTACATTAAAGGAGCATGTAGAATACTAGCAAACAAAGAATACAGCCACCGCCACTACAATGTTGCCAAACACATAAACCAATAACTAGCACTGAAAACCAAACTACTAGATACACACACAGCATACTATAAATACAAACCGAAAAATGTTATAGAGAACAACGATGCAAAACTTTACTGGAACCGAGACATCATCATAGCTATAGACCAGACATAACACTCACACTCAAAACCTCAAAAACAACATACTTAATAGACATTGCCGTACCAAACACACACAACCTTAAACAAAAACATACAGGAAAAATACAGAAATACATACCACTAGCCGACGAAATCAAACAAATGTGGCACCAAGATACCGTTAAAATCATCCCTATCATCATTTCTATGACTGGTGTCGTATCAAAAAATTTAAGTGTAGCACTAAAACAGCTAAACCTCCATGAAAACACATTCATACTACTTCGGCAATCTATAGTACACCTGCTCCATAGTTCACCGTTTCTTAAACCTAACCACCTTGCCCCTTCAAAATAACGAACACACAGACTCTACAACACAGGACACATCAACACACACGGATTTTGTACACCACACAGTACAGTCACACATCACACAGCATAACACTATAAACTAGTACACAAGGACCAGGATACTTGGTATAAACCCTGGTACCTGTTTCTAAAATTCGACCATTGGTCAAGAAAGTAATAAAATTACACATAATAATAATAATATTCTATCACATACACAACACCATCTAGCTCAAATTAAGCAGAGCTTGTACTATGGGTACTAGACAATGGATAAACATACAGAATAGAGTAAAGACCTAAAGACTTATATTTATTTGTATTACAACCCAATATTAGATTTAAAATTCAATAACTCTTTTATCAGGCTCACATGATGTTCTTCTTTATTTATGTATATTTTAACAATACAACTAGCCCGAACTAGAAATAAGGTCTGTGTTGCGGGGGAGTTAACAAACATTTATACAACGGACACAGTCTTTAAACAACTAATTGTAGATCACACAATATTTTGTTACGTATGAGATTCAAACGACAACATTCGGCGATTAATGATGATAGCGAGGCAACCATTTAAGTGACAACGCCACGCGTGCGGTTAAATTTATTGAGTCTGTAAAAGCATATTCAGAATATATAGGTACATGTATAAATAAAAGTATGTAAGACTAGTCGCATCGTAGCAATATCACAGGTTGCATTTAAAATATATTACTCCCGGAAATAATATTTATAGGAAGAATATTTTATAGGAAGAACACGCAACGAACGTGTGCATGTGTCATACAATGTTATTGCTTTTTTACCGGTTTATAAGTGTTTATGACATGCCCCCGTTTATTATTTATATTTATTTATGTGGTAGAATATTTATTATTTATAAGAATCGGACGAAACGTTATTTAGTTTTCTCTTAGGTAATTTTTATTAGTGATTATCCAAATTCACAGTATTCTACAATATCTAACTAATGAAAGCTGTACGATAGTTGGCGACAAATACGTTTTTTATAGCGTTGTGTGTCATACACAACTGAGGTGGCAAATGGGCATTCGATCCATCTGGTGATGTGTAGTAAATATGTTTTGAGACATTCCATCAAGTAAAGTTTGTAATTTTAGTTCGTATATCGAAGCCGCATCAATTCGTAGATACAGTTCCCTCATCTTCAGTCGACTTAATGCTTTTGCGATATATATATCATAAAATAATAAGTCTATGGATGGCTTCAGTGGTTTAAGAGCTCGTCTCACTACCGCCATCGCATTGTGGGCTCAATCCCCACACGGGACAAGAAATTGTGTGATCCACAAATTATTGTTGCAAGTGTGCGTGTTCTTTGTGTCCGTTGTTTAAATGTTTATAAATTGCCCGCAACATAGGCATACGCGCAAAAGCAGCAACGACATTTCAAAAAAATACCTATGTTTCACGAATTACGGAATGGTGATCGAGATGTTACCGACAATGTATATATTATGTCGCTACAGCTAATAATTTGTAATACAACTAAGACTAGCATAGCCTTCAAAGCGACTGACTCCAGTAAAACAATGTTAAAACAGCATTTCATTAACCAATATTTTTGTTTTTTCCTTCCTACCTGGTCTGGTGGCACCGCATAAACGTTCATAGTCACGTTAGTAGACTAATTGGCTGTCTAGCAGTAGCTTAAGCAGTTGTAGTGTGTCGTAGTTCTAATAGTGATAAAACGTGGGTGGAGTTGGAGACTTTGAATAGAAATTGGCTCGTATCTTAAGCTTAGTGATATGACGCTTGGAAATCCTTGTTTTCCATAAGATATCTCACGATTATATAACTCGTTTGTATTATTCAGAATGTAGTATGTTTGTAACTTATAGAAAGAATATACAAAAGATCATCACTGTTACCGCAATATTCAGATCGATTAGTGGACTTTCAAGAGTATGAAAAAGAAACTTACAGTTTCCTCACGAGACTTAGGGATGAGAATAATCTTGGTGTGACAGGCATTATAAATAAACAACACGGACACCAAGAAATAGACATACACTCTCGAATCAGTTTCAGTTTTATAAATATTTTGTAGTGTACCTAATTATTAGTATTTTTATTCCTAATTATTTTAAGTCTTAATATATTGGTTAATATATAAGCTTAATAAATGTAATAATAATAAATCTATGCTAATATTACAAAGCTGAAGAGTTTGTTTGTTTGAAAGCGCTAATCTCAGAACCTACTGGTTCGAAATGAAAATTATTTTAGTGGATAGCCTATTTATCAGGGAAGGATATATATAGGCTATATAGCATCACGCTACGACCTACGGCGCAGTAATGTATAATATATCTCAACATCTATATGGATAACATAAATTTATCGGTATAGCTCAATATATAAGGTGACGAATATAAAGCGCCCTGAAATACTTATCTCATAACATACCTAAAATTATTTACTTGTGTGATGTGCGGTAGTAAAAGTTGTTCTCTAAAACAAGATACTTTAGCAACAGTTTGCCAAATAGCGAGCGGCAATTGTTCGCGCCCAAAGTATTAGCGAGATTGCTTTGCAACTCGTTACATATACTTATATGCACGTTACAGATACAAGCGCTTCGTACAATAATGTCCCCGTTTATTTACTCTAATTAAGATTTATTATTTACTTTGCAGTATTAACATTCTGTGGTAACCTTACCTTATGGGAATACCCTGTGTTGGTTCTTCATGTACGTGTAGTCTCATTAAACGAATCATTGAACTTTGTTCGTTTGCTACTATTCAACAAGTAAAACCGTTTAAAGAGGCATGTATTTAGCAGATGGCTGTCTTTAACTTTCCTGTTTGTTTTTACACTAAACTATACGTACATAGAATTAATGGGCAGAAAATATGAGATATCTTTCTTAGAGACCACTTTCAAAATTTAGCTGGTTCAGCTACATTTCTACCATATTACCAAAACTCGACAAAAATGTGAAGATTAGATCTAACTATGGATTTGCGTTGCGGCTAAGTTCCAACCACGAATTAATAGTTTTAGAAAAAATAAGTGGGAATTGATTGGTTAATTAATTAATTGATTGTGCTGTAAGTGGATGTCAAAAAAGTAAAGTTGGCTAATCAAAAAAGTAATTCCATCCAATTTTACTTTTTTGACATCTACTCACAGCACAAGGAACCAATAAATTCTCACTTATTTCGTTTAGAAAACTTCCCATTGGGAGTGTTAAAAACAAAAAGAAAACAGTTTATTTTTTGTGTTGTATTTATTCAAATATGCAATTATTATACTATTAATTATTATTTTTATCATATTACATTGTAATATCATAACAGTCGTAATATAATTAAAATTAAACATTAATAACGTAACGTAACTTCTACAATGACAACATTTTAGTTCTTCACTATCGAAAGCAAATAAATTTTCGTGGACCCCGCTTACGAATTGTGAACCCCCTATTTTTTTGTCACGCCAACGTAGACTACCTTCGAGTCTCCCGTGGACCCCTGGGGGCCACCTGGACCACTTTGGTAACTAAGGGTATAAATGAAAATCCTAAATAATATGCACTATTACAAAAACTTCAATGTACGGACATTAAAGAGAAATTTTCAAGTTTCAGTTTTTTTTTATACAAAACCTTTCATTCGTGGATGGATCTGTGGATCATACAATTTTTTGTCCTGTTGGATTTAAACCCACAACATTTGGTGCAGTGGCAATGGTGCAGCAAAACTTAAATCAATACGTCGTTAATGCAATAACAAGTAAAACATAAGATGTGATATCGCAGGATGATAATAAAAACTAAGTCAAGAAACAAAGTCTAAATAAAGTATATGGGCGATCGTGACAGACCATTACAAGTAAGGAGAGCGAGAGCAATTCTTGAACGGAGATTAAGGCTAATGAATGGTCATCAATAGCTTCATCACTGGCTCTTTAGTACGATTAAATTATAGCGACGAGCAGTGACCGATATATTATTTAGCACCTTTTAACATATCTGATATTAAATTGAAAGCGAATGAGACAAGTAAAATCCAACATTTACAATAGTTTGGTATTTATTACCAGTAAGGATTTTCTTGTGACAAGCTATGTAATTTAGTATGTTATATTCTATATCTTTAGGTTTATACTATGAATTGTGTTAGTAAAAATTGATATTTAAATAAATATTGATCTATTCAAAACAACGAATGCATCGTTGGCGCAGCAGTATTGAATGGGACTGCTGTGCATGAAGTCTTGGGGTCGATTCCCTGGTCGGGTAAAATACTATTTATTTTTCTGTCAAGAAATTCTGTGTCTGGAAGTGTTCTGATAGATAGCAATAGACTCATCCTCTATCACGTAAGACCTAAGACCATATTGCATCTCTGACTACTATTTTAGGATTAGCCTTAAGAATATGGATGTTTCCATAACAGGTAGCTATAGTGAGAACACTGTTGGACAGATACGTCAAATATATCAAGTTTGACGGGCAGTTGTGTACTTTTTTTTTTTTTACGTGGGGGAATGAATGATGAATGGACTCACCGGGGTAAAAGAAAGATGGAAAGGAGATAATGTACCTCCCGGAATACCGACTAAACCTACCACGGTGTTCCTCGACAAAACCACTATCGACGGGGCCGCGCGAATCGCTTTCACATGCGGTCGCGATCCCGCCGAGGTTACGGCCCGCCGCATGAAACAGCAGGCCACTACGCGAAGAGACCTACCCAAAGGACTCACTTCTATAAATACCCTACTGTCTCCCCCCTAGAGGGGAGACGGACTCGATACAGAGGCGCGCGTGGGAACACGCACGCCGCCTCTCGGACCTGGTGCTGAACGGGTGGCGGGCAGGCCCACAAAGCCCGCCACCCCCAGGTCAAACCTCAGGGTGGCTGGAGGTCATCTCGCGCCCTCCGGCGCCCGGCTCTGCGGTTGGGGAGAGGGTTTAACCGCTCCCTCTCCCGCTCCGCCGTCTCCTTGATGGAAATCACTTCCTCGCAAAAGGAGGCGACGGCGCTCCACGATTTCTCACTCCGGACCATAGACTGAACTACGGCCGGGAGGGAGAGAGCAACCGATCCGACTGCCGCGATCGAATCACGGCGCTGCGATGCCCAGGCGGGGCAAACCGCCAAAGGGCAGTTATGTACTAAGTTAAGTGTGTATTACAAAATTAAATATTGGTATTGTCTTCTGTTTACGCGAATGTTATTCATTGAAATTAAACTATTTTATACGGATTTTATCGCGTTGTTTATTTAACACTTTTTTACATAATTTAGATACTGTTACACTACTATTAAACTTTACTAATTTTGAAGCTCATTAAATTATTAACAGTTTCGGTTGCTTTTCAGCAGCCTTGGTTACGGGCAGATTGGTAAATGGCAAATTCATACATTGCTAATAAGCTTGCATATCAGAAAATTTTTGTTTATATTATTAGTCATATCATTAATTCGCAATATCATTAATATTAATTCGGCATTAAATTAATAGTTAAATTAATATTTATAATTGCATATATCATTTATTCGGCGCACCAACAATAACAACTACGTTAGGTACGGAAGCGTTACATTACAGATTGCTCCACTTCACGTATGTAACTACGTAGATGTAAAATCAATCGAGCATCGAACTTTATTTCCAAGTCTAGTCCGAGTTTCGAAATCAGAACATGGCGTCAAAGCTTCTCGCCACATATATATTACATACATATAGTCTCACAGCTAAATCCCCAAAGGGTTATGCAGTGTTGTATAACACTCTCATTTTGCCAACTATGATTTTAGGATATACGTAAAACGGGCCAAGCCATACACCGCACATAGTTCAAGACTGAGAGCTAAGAGCACCTTAAACCGGCGAGCGTGTAAGAGGAATGTTATGGAAGGGAATGAGGCCAGAGAAGTGTGTCGGGATCGTAGCAAATGTAAAATCCGGAGTCTCTGCCTACCCCTCTGGGAAACAGGCGTGAATTTATGTATGTATGTAGTTCAAGACTGGGATCTCAACCCAGAACAATTAAAATGTTGAAACAAAAAAAAGAGAGAGACGTAATTGTCATATCAAAATTTCAATAGTATCGTTTTTACCATGTTACTAGATGGAACTGTATTCTTAATTTAATAAATAACAGTGCTTTGTAAGTAGTCCCGTCCCAACATAACATATAGAACAATCGATCACGGAAAAACAATCACAGTTTTCATCGATAAAAGCAATCAAGTCGCTCTTAGGGACACTCATTCATTTTATTTATAGATTCTAATAGAAACTTGTCGTATCCTGTCTAAAGCTTTTTATCTGACGTAATAGAAACATGTGGGGCAGCTTCTGCACAATGCGTTCAATTATTATCAACAACAGTATGTAATGTATTAGGTTTTAATAAAGAAGTGGTGTGTTTTATTTATTTAATCAAAGATATCAATGTAAGATATATTAGTAAATATGTAGCTCACAACGTAATCCAGAACTTACTTTAAATAATCTTAGTTGTAAACTAAAGGTGTCATGAATGAAAATTACAAACTATTTTAGATTTGGATGTACTCTTAACTTGATAATTAATTTATTACATAATTTGCATTTGTATGTAAACGATAACCTTTGTATCGTTAAAGGCAAAAACTTAACATTGCAATACACTGTGCATTTGTGTTGTAAAATGTTAAAATTATAATTGAATGTTAATATTAAAGGGTGGCTGTGAGTTTCTTGCATGTATTTTCTGATAGCCGAAACTCTTTGCCTAGCCTAAGAAGTAATATAAATTTAAATACAGTAACTTCATTTAAGTGTGTTACTTTGTGACCTAATAAAATAAAATATTCTTGACTTTGGCAATAAAATCTTGCACGCATAGTACATTTTGGTCGCCAAGATTTATACATTTTGGATAACATTTTTAACTCTCTGTAGTAACTCTATGACATCTGACAGTATTTAACTATGATAAAACCATTTGTTAGTTTAATTTTACCATAATTTGTAACAATCTGAGGCATGTTAGTAAATAATTCTTTTCCCCCCTTTTTACTACATAAACCTGTTTTACACAAACAAACTGAATTGATTTGATTTGAACATACATTTTCTTTAGCGCCCGCATGCACTAAAGTTAGTGCGTAATTGTACCCTGTATTATACGACACAACGTCGTAAACATGCCTCTTAACAACAAAACAAGAGCTAATAATTTATGTTACTCCTATTTTATATTTTATTATATAGGGTTAAGTGCAGTCTTCTTTAAGATGTATGGACAAGTAATTAAAGCACTAAGTGAATCCTATAAACGTTTATTAGGAAGCATCTTCATTAAGAAAACTACGTCATTTTAATAAAATGGTAAAGTCTTCGTACTTCCTGTAATCTGCAGTTAATGGAAATGCAATTAAAACTGACGAGAGCCTCGTGAGTGAAGTTAATTATGGTATCCCACGAACAAGGTTTATCGAGTATCGGTGGGTGACCTATCAATAATGTCATGCATTTGATATTAAAGAAGCAGCGATAGGCTAGTGGGCAACATTTATTTTACTTAAAAAAGGCACTAGGCATAATTCATGCATCGTGGGAGGACTTTAGAAACATTCAAATAACGGACACAATTAACATCCATCAAAGCGCGTGTCGCTGATTTTAGGCAGTTATGCGCGTATTAAATAATAAAAATCGCTCGCTTTAACGGTAAAGAAAAAAATCAAGTAATGTTTTCGAAGATATGTGAAGTCTGCCATCCCAAAATGGGCCAGGTGATGGACTAGGGCCTAATCCGTCTTACATTGAGAAGAGGTCCGTGCCCAGCAGTGGGTCAGTTTATATACAGGACTGATGTTGTCATTTGATATAATCCTGATGAGCTATCAAATACCGTGATTGGCTGTAGTCTGAATTGGCTATTATGGACAAGTATTTTTAGTCTATAATATTCAACGTATGTTTTCTCTCGGTTATAATGACGGGTACAAAAACAACGGAATACAGTCCTTGACATCTTCACCGCGGAAGAATAATGTGTGAGTAGATCTGCTAACGATCTTTATAGAGCTGCTCTGTTATTAGCAGCTGGGCTAGTGGTCTTTGGTATGAACAATTGCATTGTTGCCAAAATCCTACGTGTGACTATGGTTTTCTGCGCAGAGGGAGTAGCTTAGTCATTGTGTGTAAGTTATCGTTGTATGGATGGTTTGTTACATATATCTATCACCTTAGATTTATCCAGAAATACAATAGGCAACCGATGCTATGCGTGATGTTCAAGAATGCATGGATCCGATTATCATTTTTGTTTTTGCAGCATAATAGAACAAAATAGATCATCTTCTTGTTCTCGTGTCCGGAATAGAAAAAGGCACATGTTTCGTAGCATGCCTTTCACATTTTTCCATCATATCTCATGTCTTTATATATATAATGTGTGTAAAGTACAGCAGCTAGCAAGAGTAGAAGAAACACTGGATTTATGATAACTAGCGCGAGCTTGTGGCCGGGAGGCATGCGGAAGAAAGGTTCATTTGTCACCAAAGAAATGGTCGAGATAAAACTTGGCAATGTGCAGTATATATCTTTAATGTTTAATGTTGCCATGATTTAAGACTTAATCGTAGTGTAGTCTCAAGTGATATGAAGGCCTTTTCATATAAGGAAACTTTTATGTTAACCTTACGACATGATGAGTGTATGAGACTAATAAAATAGAAGCAAATTATCGTCTCTACTACTTTTGTGGCGTAGCGGAATCTGGGTGTGGTGTGGGTGAAATGCATATTTTAAGAAACGCCTCGTTAATTGGGAATTTTCCATGGTAGATCCCTGCGGAGATACCATAATAATAATAATATCAGTCCTATATTAAACTGTCTCACTGCTGGGCATGGGCCTCTCGTTAGTATGAGAAGGGTTAGGCCATCGTACACCACGCAGGCCCAGTGCAAGTTGGCAGGCTTCAAATATTTTGGAAAACATTATGGAGAATTTGCAGACATGCACGTTTGCTTACGATGTATTTCTTCACTAGTAAAGCAAGCGATAATTAACTATTTAAGACGCACATAACTTCAAAAGCTAGATATGCGCATCTTGCGGTCGATCTCGAGTCCTCTCTATGGCAGTCCAACTGTTTCCCATTAGGCTATCGCTGCTGTTCGGAGATATACAGAGGCGAATTACAATCTCATTTTCCAATTATAGCTTAATGCCTCACTTTATAAAGGGCAAGCCGATTATCGTCTGTTGGACACAGTTCCAAACAGCGCGCAATAAATTTCTTCCAATTACACTTTACCATATCCAGAAATCGAATCTGAAACCAGTCCCATTTACTACAGAACATAGTCATCAGGCATTTATACAATTCCTGTTTACTGAGCTAACTGTCCTTGCTAATAAAATTATGTTGGTTATCGCTAATGGAAGCTATCGAGTTTTATTAATTCAACACTGCTTTGGACATAAAATTATCGACAACATACTGACTGCACTCGTTAGCATCCAATTGGACCATGTGTGTGTATGTGGTGATAAAATATTTAACATTGGCTTCTTTTTTGGTTATTGTAGTTTATTTAAAACATGTTTAAATGAACTACAGTAACTAAATCATGTTCGTAATAATACTGATTTACAACAGGGGACCAACCACTACCTGAGATTTGACAAACCACAGATTCTCGCTAAAGAACACCAATTCCTACCAAGGATGCTTCGCGAGGCTATTGAAATCAAAAAACATTCCAATTTCAATAGATGGTTGGAATGTACCACCGGCTTGGGATCCAGTAATTCAAATAGTCAAACCCAAGAAGAAGTAAACTACAGCTAGACTTCATGATACTTTGAGCTCATTCTGCGTAAATAGAAACACCAAAGATTAAATTATGTTCGGGTACTTTGAAATAACTACACTGGAACATTGAGACAACTACCATCTTAGTCTCCCCGTAACCATGGCTGCTGAAAAGCAACCGAAATGTCGGGGAAAGTGTAAACCTAAATATAAATAGTTTAAATAATTTTATTAGCATAAAAATTAGTAAAATACAATAGTAGTAGTAGTGTAACAGTTTTTCAAAATGATGTAATAGATACAGTGTTAAATAAACAACGCGATAAACTCCGTATATAGTAGTTTAATTTTAACATTCGCGTAAACAGAAGACAATATCGTATAAAGCAGTTTAATGCCAATGTATAACATTTGTATAAACGAATGTTACGTGTTTTCTCATGGTTTAGAAGTATTTTTGAATGTTAGGGATAGGTAGAGGTGTAAGGATTATAAACTGCCAGCTATGGTTTTATACCTTCTATAATAGTAGCAAAGTTTGTTTCACTCTACGATTGCAATCTGCTACTATTTTCCTAATCTAATAACTGTTTGCTCACACAAAGTATTAAATCTGGGAACGGGATTAGTTATAAGTCTGTACGTAATTATATGGTCAACAGAAGCTTATTTAAATGTACCTTCTAAAAAATGACAACTATCTCTTCCTAGTGCAAAAAATCATTTGTAGCGGCGGACTTTACAAACATTCAAACAATGCACACAAAGAACACCGAGATTTGACCTGAAAACTAAAGATTTAAACAAGATCTTGTAGATCAGACTTTTGCCACGTGTGGGGATCGAACCCACAATATCAGTAGTAATGGCGTGATTAATACTTAAACCTACTTACCTACTCCATCCGTGCAGTCTTCGTTGTGAAGCTTATTAAAACTATGACAATAATATTGTGTTAAAAGACAATGAGATCAAAGTCGATCTTAGACAGTGACTAATTGGATCTCTTTAAATGAATGAAGGGCGTGAAGTTTACAAAAGGTAGAGCGATGACACAATAAGGTTGTCGGAAAACTTTGATCAAGAACTACCAGACAGAATCGGAAATAGATTAATTTGGCGGAGGCTTTTATTGCCAAAGGCCGTGATCCCCACATTTAGAATACCACGCTAATATAAGATTAGATTATTATACAGTAGTACAATTAAAACTAAATAGTTCAATTATTAAAAGCAGTTATGAATTAACGTTCATAACTGGTTTTGAAAATAGAACTATTAACAAGGAATTGTTGATTTTTACATTATACGTGAACTGGTATAAGTGTAACAAATCGAAATACTTTTTAGTTAGAAGAGAGCCAACATTAAAAAGGAATCATTATTATCTAATCGAAATTCAAATGGAATAATAACAAATTATTCTAGGCTGTAATAAGGCATGCTTATACATGTACGATATTTTAATAAAAACTAGGAGAAATCTAACCCTCTGTTACTTTATTCTGCATTTTCACTAGCCAGCGAATGAGCATGCAAAGTACATTGAATGCATGTAAGTAGATGGCAAACTATTGTAGTAAGCTCTCGCTCTCGTGGCTCGTAGCATAACGTTATATAGCCTATGTTACTACTCGAGCTTTATAATAGCAAAATATTTTTAGAATTGGTCCTGTAGTTTCTGAGTTTATTAATTACAAACAAATAAACAATCAAACAAATCTTTCCTCTTTATAATATTAGTATGTGTGTATATTCTGGATCGATCATTTTAGTAAGGCAACTCGGGCTCTTGGGCTTTTATAAAAGTACGCAAACGGAGTAGAAAGGTAAAATAAATAATATTATAGCAATTTGCTGACCCTTAGACATGACCTCGGTGGGCTACCTGTCTCGAAAGGAGTGAACTGATTACAATTTAATTATTTTACGTAAATTACGTAAACGCTAAACTCGTGCTTTATAATAATATCAGCCCTGTATTAAACTGTCCCACTGATAGGCACGGGCTTCTTCTTAGTGTGAGAAGATTTAGGCCATAGTCCACCACGCTGGCCTACTGCGGGTTGGCAGACTTCACATATCTTCGAGAACATTATGGAGTACTCTCAGACATGCAGGATTCCTCACGATGATTTCCTTGATTTTAAAATGTATTTTGTCTTTTCCAGCACGGGTCTTGCTTCTTTTAATCAATACTAATATTATAAAGCTGAATAGTTTGTTTGTTTGCTTGAACGCGCTAATCTCAGAAACTACTGGTCCGAATTGAAAAATTCTTTTAGTGTTGGCTAGCCTATTTATCGAGGAAGGTTATAGGCTATATAACATCACGCTATAGCCCACGGGAGTGGTGCAGTAATAATAAACGTGAGTGAAACCGCGGGCACATCTAATATAATTATAATTTCTTTATTTTAATGACAACTTCTTTACTAGGAATAATCGCGGCGTCACGCAGAACTTTATATACATTTAACCAAGAACACATAGAACTTCCAAACTCGGTACAATTATATTTATGTGGATGGATACAGAAAAAAGTAATTAAGTCTTATATCTGGAGCATTGCCCTATACGCTTGCGAAACATATACCTTAAGATAGAGAGACCGGAAAAGGAGACTGGACAGAAAAAGTTACTAACACAGAAATATTGACAAGAGTAAATGGAAAACGTGAAATTTTGAAACACGTAGTGAACAGAAGGGTTATAATGATAGGACACCTAATTCGACATGATAATTTTATCACAACTATAATGGAAGGGAAGATAGAAGCAAGAAGGAAGAGGGAAAGACCAAGAAGAAGGTACACCGATTAATTGAAAGAAGTTGTAAAAGTTGAAACTTATAAGGAACTAAAAGAGATGGCATTGGAATGAGAAAGATGGAGATTGCTACACCGACAAGTGCCAAGCACTTAAGTTTTGGATGGATGGATGGATACACACAAATTTAGTCTAGCGATCGAAGCTACTAACCTTGGAGTGCTGAGAGTGGCAAGGTGAACATTAAATCTACTGCGACACCCGGGCAGTCAAACTTAAACCATAATCAAGTCATGGGTGGATTAAACTTTCTTTTGCAGTTAAACTGCAATTCGAATAAACTAGGCTGGGCTGCGTAGGTAGGTGATCAAGACTTTTCGATATAGGTACCTACACCTTAATTTAAGAAGGCTTTTTGATATTTCTCTTACTTGACATTTTTAATTTTCTTATTCGGTTTTATCGATCCAGTGGACGTGAGTTTTTTGGCAGTTCTATTTGGTTTTTGCTTTGCTGAACATGGCAACAGGTACATGTAAATTCACACTAATAGTTATACTAACTTTAACGTTAACGTACTTCGTTATATTTTTTTTTTTTTTATGCTTTTGTAAGTGTTGTTATTCTTTCATGGTAAAACAGGATTACTATTTAATTTAAAGTCATTAAGTTTTAAAAAAATATACAAATTGTTTTACTTTAATGTTTGTTTACATATATTTATTTTGTTATTAAATGCCAATGTTGGAAGCAGAAGTGACATGTCAATTTAACACACAACACTATCTTTTTGCTCATGTTATTCTAGAATAAACATGTATATAACATCTTATTCTTAATAATCATATTATATCACCAATATATTAATAATACCAGACGTGTATATAAACTGTCCCACTACTGGGTATGTGTCGGATAAGGCCATAGTTCACCAGCCTAGTACAGTGCGGGTCGGACTTCACATTATCGAGAACATTTTCGAAAATCTCGGACATGCAGGTTTTCTTACAATGTTGTATCCTACCGTTACGGGGAGCGAAAAATAGCTATTGAATAGTCATTGCAAGCGTTAAGAGGAAACACAAGGATCGTTTTTCCATACAAACGTATCCCCTGTTTCCTCCCTGGATAATGCCCATGGAGAATAATGTATTGCCTCTATTGGCATGTCCCTATGTTTTCCTTTTTTTCATAAATTATTTATTAAAAGAGACATGAGCTTTCAAAATCCTCAAACATTGGCCAGATCTTCCTCTGTGTTCAAATATCCTGAAAAAAATTGACCAGATTATATAAAAAAAGGAAAACATAGGAATACGGTCAAAGCCTTAAAAAGTAGTTAAATCGGTCAAGTTTTGAAGAAGGAATCAGGGGACTACGAAACGTTGATTTTGTGTTCTTTTGATAGTTATTTTCGGTCCAAGCTCTCTATCGCGCTCTGCGGGCACAGCGCGACAGCAATAGATTTTACAAATACCTATTTTTAAATTCTCTCACCCTTAGTGTTTCCTCTTAACTCCTTATAAATACGCACAAAACTATGAAAAGACATAGATGCGTGCCTTGGAATCGAACTCGAGATTTCTGAGTGGCAGTCAGGTCTTATTTAGTCTATTTCTTATATATCGAATGCTTTTTGTTTAACACAAATACATATGTCTAAACCCAATTAGTCGAGATAGGTCAGCTGTCAGAGTTTTCTAAGCTTTTCGTTGCCCACAATATCTGCCAGACGTGTTTGTAATCCGGACTGACGGATTATCGTACTGTTCCATTCCCAGTGGCATAAAGGGTCACTGTATGGACGGCACATACAAACTCACTGTGGTGACATTTACTAACAAGGTTTGTACGACCTATATTTCTAAATAAAACTGTACTATGGCTTGATTATGATATCTTGTATGCCAATCTTGTTCAGATAAAGTCTGTGTATACGACATCAAGGTAAAACCATATATAAAATAATATTAGCACTGGTTTTATAAATTGATCTAAAATACCATTCCGTTGGTCACCGGTAATTAATGAGACAGTTGTGCATGAGTGCGATTCCCGGTATGCATAGAAAAAATATAGCATTGGTGAGTGTCCTGGACTCGCTATTATCTAGTTATTTAGATAATAGCGAGAATCTCGCCGATACCTATTCGATCCTGTACTGTGCTGCTGTGGCGGCAAGTCGTATAGCGGGCATCAAGTTACCCACACATGTCCCTGCTATAAGACAAACATCTTATTATTATGTTTCTCTTATCACAGGTACTTTCTAACATATTATATTAGAAAATACCTGGTCCTTTGGGAGGCTTACACGGAGACATGGGTCAAACGTGAAGAGGCCCTTCGAGAGTTTTAATCAAAGGTGTGATGGAACACCTAAAGCGGCACCAGCCGCAGCAGGCGTAGGACTACTGCTACGTATGTATTCTAATATATGGGCTATAGGTATGGGTGTTTGGTGGACCGGTATATTGCTAACTATGGATAAAAAACGGCGTCTGCCCTGAATACTCTAATAGCATCAATGCAATGGGCAGACGGTGACTCGCCAACTCACTAGATGGGCCCCCAGATAAGCCACTATAGGCATACAAGCCAGCAGCAGAGGACAACACCGGTGCATGTGGCTAGGGGTGTCGAGCGGTGCGGCACCGGTTTCACCATCACGGGTCTCGTGACAACGGAGACCCGGAGCGGGTTTCCCCGTAGTTATGCCCTTGAAAATGACACTTCCACTCCCAAGCATATAGCTCTAGCGGCCCCCCTCTGGCCGGCCGACCAA
Source organism: Catocala nupta (assembly GCA_963675205.1). Taxonomy (NCBI): domain Eukaryota; kingdom Metazoa; phylum Arthropoda; class Insecta; order Lepidoptera; family Erebidae; genus Catocala; species Catocala nupta. The sequence continues at coordinate 31,195,591 of OY776078.1, read as the reverse complement.
GGCAAGCCAGACTTGAGAGTCCTACGGGCGCTCTTGACGTTCCACCCCGGCCAACCAGTAATGGCAAGCCGGGGACGAGGCCCTAACCAACTCTCTGAGGCATTCAGGACCGCAGTGTCGCCACTCACATTCAGCTCGCCACAAGCTACCCTGCGGTTTGTGCGCTTTAATTTAACCTGGTGATACATTTTTTGTTTATATCACAAGGCGAAGGTGATAGTTTTAAAGTGTGCTACTACTGTGCCCTCCGATATCGCGTTAGTCTCATGATGAGATAACGACTGTCCCAGAGGGGTTGATTATTATTATTATTATAGGTGATGAATGTCAAATTCAAATTTCAAATTATTTAGATGTTTGTATGATGATTGTGTGAGTGGAAATGAAGGTGTAACACGGCTTTACTTACCCTTTCGAGAATCTAGGCGTAAGGTGTATATGGACACTGGTTTTACCGCAGTATGAGAGGCTCACTTCTATAGCAAAGTCAGCTACTTGGATTCGGAGAGTTTGATTTGCTCTAATGGTGCTGGAAAATCGTAAAGAATCATCGAATGTATGTAATATTAGTATTACACACATTTGATGATTTTGCCTCTACTCTGATTTTCGGCCTTAAGTTAGCCGAAAATCAGAGTAGGGTTGGTCTTGGAACCACCGAAATGTCAGTCATAGTCGTCCCACTGAGGTATCACGAAATAATTATATATAATAAATATGTATTTTAACATAAGGGCCAACATTAAGCATATTATGATTACATTGAAAACAAAAAATATAGAGGCCACATTGTACGGTACAAGTAAGCAAAAACGTATCATTTGGTTGTTGGTTCCCAAACTTTTCACAGAGCAAACAACGTAATTTAGTTTACTCATTGTTTTGCTCGAAACCAAATAAATTTTTCTTTTGTTTGTCGCTACAAAAACGTTCGTTGCTTTTGGTATGTTCAATGGAAATAGTTTTGTATTTATAAAGCATTTGGTGAAACACCACACATGGTACTTTTGTTATTCTTATTAGGAGTACAGGTAGTGAATACTAAAATATCAGCCACTAACGGCATAGTTAAAACAGCAACTGAATAAATGAAAATTTATATGTAGAATCAAATATAACAAATAAAAAGTTGCATTGATTTATTCATTACTTTTCTCTCTCATCATTATTTACATGGCAAATTAAATTAATTAGATTGCCATTTCAAAATAACTAAAATATTTTTTGTGCTGTGACGGTATAAATTACCATTTTACCACTAAATGCCCCACAAACTATAAATTGCTGCAAAAAAAAACACCTCGTCATAGGTAAGTAATTTCGCATTACTCGAGTTCTCTCGGTAGTAGTGCTCGTAGAATGATTGATTGAATTGATTTTAAAACTATGAAAGAAATAAGATGTATATCACTTTACGTGTATTATTATTGACAGTTAAGAAATGCATTCTGACGAAAGAATACGACTTCTGGTTTGCGACGAATTAAAACAATAATTTTATACGTTACCCTGTGCGTCAAATACGACATCGGCTTAGTACATACATACATACATAATTCACGCCTGTTTCCCAGAGGGGTAGGCAGAGACTACGGATTTCCATTTGCTACGATCCTGACACACTTCTCTGGCTTCATTCACTTTCATAACATTCCTCATACACGCTCGCCGGTTTAAGGTGCTCTTAACCTGGCCTTTATCCAGAACGTCTCCGATCTGATCAGGAAACGTTCGCCTAGGTCTTCCCTTTGCAACTGTTCCATTCACACTAGCCTTATAAACTTTCTTAGTCAGTCTGTTCTCGTCCATTCTTTCTACATGCCCAAACCAACTTAACATACCCTTTTCTATTCTCGTCACTATATCCACTTTTATGCCGCATCTCTCTCTAATCACACTATTCCTTATTCTATCTTTCAGAGTCACACCACATATATTTCTCAGCGCTCTCATTTCTACAGCATTTATTCTGCTCTCATGCTTCTTTTGCCATACCCAACTTTCACTTCCATGCATAAGTGTAGGCACTAATAGTCCTCTATGAACAGCCAAACGTGCCTTTTCGGATACATTTCGACTGTTCATAAAAGCGCGTAGAGCGCCATTCACTTTATTGCCAGCAATCGTTCTTCTTTCAATATCTCCCTCATGTGTACCATCCCTTGTAAACAAAGTACCCAAATATACAAACTCTTTCACTTGTTCCACTTGTTCTCCATCAATCATAATATTGCACATCGTCATGCACTCCTCCCTTTCAAATACCATTACTTTCGTCTTGCTTACATTCATTTTCATTCCTTTTCTCTCAAAAGCACCATGCATAATAGTTACCATCGCCTGTAACTCTTCCGCCGATGACGCAAGTATTACTTGGTCATCAGCATAAAGTAGACATTTGACAAGTAACTCATTCATTCTTAATCCCCATTCACAATCTTTTAAATCTTTCAGACAATTGTCCATGTATAGGTTAAACAGCCAGGGTGACGCTACACATCCTTGTCTAACACCTTTTTCGATATTAAACCATTCTGTGTAAGTCCCATTTATCCTAACACAAGCTCTGGAATCTTTATAAAGAGATTTCAGAGCTCGTGTGAGGTTGCTATTCACTCCATACATGGACAAAACCGACCAAAGTTCATTCCTCACCACTTTATCATAAGCCTTTTCCAGATCCACGAATGCGCAATAGACCTTTTGACCTTTGGCCAAAACTTTCTCGGCTATGCTCCGTAAGGAAAAGACCTGATCCGTACATCCCATACCCTTTCGAAATCCCGTTTGTGCATCCCATATTTTCTCGTCGGTTACTTTCACAATCCTTTCAATTAACATTTTCGCATACAATTTACCGACGACGCTGAGCAAGCTAATGCCTCTATAGCTTTTGCAATCTTGCTGTGAGCCTTTTCCCTTGTATAAAGGTACTATGACGGCCTTGCACCAATCACTAGGTACACGGCCGGTATTCCAGCACAAGTTAAAAAGGCGGCACAACTGATTTACTATGAGACTCTGTCCAGCTGTCAGCATTTCGACTGTAATCCTATCATAACCACCAGCCTTTCCTAATTTCATGCTTTTCAATGCTTTCATTATTTCATCTATACTAATAGGGCTTTCATCATTCCTATCATTATCATTCATTTCGAAACTCTGCCCTTGCCATTCCTCTCTTTCAAATAAACTTTCAAAATATTCCTTCCATCGATTCAGTACGCTCTTTTCTTCATTCATTAAACTTCCATTCTTATCTCTGATCGATTTCAGCTCTGTGGTTAGGGATTTACCTCGAACCGAGCGAATGGATTTCCAGAAAAACTTTGCGTTAGTCCGGAAATCTTCAGATAATCTTCTATCAAACTCGTCTTTCATTTCCTCTTTTTTCCTTTTAATCATATCTTTCACTATCTTCTTCATTCTTATAAACTTATTCCTAGCTTTATTTACATCCTCATTCGTTGCTTCTTGTATTCTTTCATTGGCTCTGACAGATAGCCAGTCCAACCATGCGTGCTTCTTCTCACGTACTACCTCTTGCACATCTTTATCCCACCACGCATTCTTAGATTTTATCATTTTCCTCCTCTTGCTCACACCGCACACTTCTGACGCTACAACAACCACTTCATACTTAAATGACTGCCATAATTCTTCTATATCATCAATGTCACTAAATCTTTCAAATCTTTCCCTCAATTTATTGTTATACTCGTCTTTCAATACTTCATCTTGCAAATTTTCTACTTTTATTCGTTCTTGGGCACTTGTTTGGGTAGGTATATGGTGTCGCCATCCTTTGAAGAGGCCCCGTATCCGGCTCATAACCAAAAAATGGTCGGTATGGACACCAATACCTCTATATACCCGAGTGTCCAAGACATTCTTTCTCAATCTTTCATCCACTACAACAAAGTCAATCATACTACTTCTCACATTCTTTGCTTCCCTTGTATACTGGTGGATTCTTTTGTGGGCAAACATAGTGTTTGTCACACAAAGACTCCACTCCAAACACAGCTCAAGCAACCTTTTCCCATTCTCATTCACACTTTCGTCTCCATACTTGCCTAAAACCCTTTCGTATTCTTCACGCTTTACTCCCACCCAACCATTGAAATCCCCTAACATTATCAACCTCTCGTGTTCCTTGCATTTCCTCAGGACATCTCTTAAACTCTCCCAAAAATCTTCTCTTTCTTCCCGTGCACTCTGAGACATACCCGTTGCCATGTTTACGGGTGCATAGACCCCTACCATGAACACACGAGTAATCCCCACTTTCATTCTCATCCATAATAACCTAGCATTCACATATTCAAATTCTTTTACGCACTCATTCATTCTAGCAGACAAAATAACACCAACTCCCTGACAGGCTCTGGTATTGGTAGGCACGCCGGACCAATACGCCGTGTAGGGTCCATGCCTAGTGGTGTTACAACCTTTCCTTTTCGTCTCATTCACGCATAGGACATCAATCTTTCTCTCATTCATCATCTGACATACTTCATTCAATTTTCCATCCATCCCTCCTCCGACATTCAATGTAGCAAAACGGCTTTCCGTAGGCCACTGTTCGCCCTCGCGAGAAACGAGACGTGACGGGTGGCGGACCGCGTCGCCGCCATGCGGATAATTTGTATTTGTCAAATCCATAGGCGTTCCCACGATTGGTAGGGAAAATACTGTCCACTTCCGCAGAGCCCTTTACGGAGGTAAGGTGGATCCATCCTGTGCCCTGTGACCACCAACACAGGCACCCTCCGTTCAAGACCAGCTTTCCCTCTGGCCACGAATCCATCAGCACGGGTCGGTTAACACCTTGGATCGGGGTTTATTTTCGGGTCTGCTCCCTGAAATTTGGTTTGACTTCGGAGTTTTCCTTCTCCTAGACAGGTTGCAAGCCAATGCTAACGAGGCCCATCTATCGGCTTAGTATATAGTAAAATTTGATTATGCCAGGCCAAAGTAATCATAGTGAGAAGACCGATAATGAGATCTTTAAATGATATGTCTAAAATAATGCAAAATCAGCTTGGCAATTTTGTTTACCGTTACATGCGAGTTATTGCTACCTGTTGTACATTTCGCTTTTCAATACATATTGATTAGTTCTCCAAAACCACTGAGAGAAAGATTTTTGGTTAAAGTATGGACTGCTATATTGCTATTTTTTATATTTATTTTATTTATTAAGGACTAAAAACAATTATATGTTAAAGTATAACAAGACAGTTACTAACATTAAATTATCTAACATATAATCAACACCATTGTCCTCGGATTAACAATGGAAAATGAAAGTGATGGTGAACACAATTGGTTAACCATCGGTAGTAAATGCGATTGCTATGAATGAAGTTTTGGATTTAATTTCCAGGTATAGCAAAGTGGCCGTACAATGTCTGAAACAGTGCTCAGTTGTTAAATGTCGATGTATTACAGCCCTATTCTGCCTACTCTTTCAAAGATATAAGCGTTAGACTAAGTATAAGTAAAATAACCTTTGCCATACATTTGGAGTTGTTCAACAAAGTTATCGCTGGAGGCGCTTTAAAGGAAATGAATGGCAAGACATGTTGACGACCAAAAGTTATAAAAACATGACGCAACAAACCCAAAGATTTTTGGGTATAGTGTAAGTTTTCATAGGTCTTTACACATTACCCTATAGTATAATTAGCTTTGTGAAGTACCCAAATAACTGGTGTACTCACATAAATAATTATGTAGTATGTACAAAACTTTCTCGAGCCATATAATTATTTAAGCGACGTGAACTACATGAAATCCGACATAAATAATAGACGCGCATTGTTACACATAATTCATGAATATTTAAACATTCAGGTGGGGTTATTTGAACTCGGGGACTTTAATTAGTTGGCTTGTGTAATTTACACTGTAATACCAGATGTACTGTAGCTAGTAAGCCATTGTTCTCGTGGTCCTACACTCGAGACTTGTTTGTTGTTCCACGATTTGTGTTGCTAATTGTAGCATTGCTTGGATTTTAACCTACATACGAATAGTTTTTACTACTGAAGTGGACAAGAAGCATACTAACCAGTTTGAATTGTTAAATATACATATTACTAAAGTTTTGCGTACATATGAAGTAGGTTCCTATCTATATGTTTCGAATTCTAAGCGGCGTATCAAGATTAAATATGACAGATTTTAAATATGACCTCTGGCAACACAAATCTAAAAACTGCATACAATTGCATGTAGTAGTTTATGCGTGATGCGCATACAAACTTACAGAGAGACAACATTTTAAAAAGAAATCGTGGCATCTATGTATTTTCATAAAAGAAGTAGACTACTCTCATTATATCTACTAAAACATCTCCTATGTACAGATATCGACCAGTTACAATTTTATACATATTATATATTACTCTAGCCTGATCAAGAAAGTTAGTATATCTCGAGGGAGATCAAACAAATGTATGATTTGAGTGTTCGCGTAATGGAGATTCGTAATACTCGTGTGTGTATATTACACGAATTCATGAGGCACTGCGGTCTCACGGGACAATACTCACAATATCTCTTGTTTCGTTAGATTTATTGATACCTGAGACTAACTGTATTACGAAGTATTGGATATAGGATGGATGTAATGTGATCTTAATTTATATACCTGAAGAAGGATTTATAGATTGCCTTGGTGGCGCAGCTAACGCTACTAATATTATAAATGTGAAAGTTTGTTTGGGTAGATGGATGGATGTTTATTACTCCTTCACGCAAAAACTACTGAACGGTTTTTGATAAAACATAACAGTATTTTTGTTTACACATCAGAATAACATATGAGCAACTAAAAATATATATTTACTTTAATCTACATTAACGCGAGCGAAGCCGCGGGCCAAATCTAGTATTATAAATACGATTGTGAGTTTATTTTTTGTTACGCTTTCGCGCTTTAGTTACTTGACTGATCATCATGCAATTTCGCAAATTAGTTGTCAATGGTACAGAAGAGGACAAAAGATATATTTCGTCCAGAAAAAGAGTACTGTTTCTGAACGGAGATGCGTGCAATAGCTAGTAATAGTATATATTATAATTAAAATTATACCATTATACTAGTTGTATCAAATATTATTGTTACGTGTTTAAGTTTACACGCAATCCGCTCTCTTACTATAATAATATATTCCACAAGTAAATACATTAATAAGACTGTACATCCGTACATAGTCTCATGCCGCCCTGTCATCCCCGAAAAGGCAGGCAGAGGTGTATGATGGCGAAATGGTGTATTACATTCAAAATGAGAATTATTCCAAGTGCGGTAGATAGATTATTAAAAAAGAGATTGAGGTTCGCTTACTTTTACGTAGGAACTAAAACAATACTTGACTATATGCCAGTGTAAAACACTTCTATCTACCTCTTCAGGAATATAATGTGCCGTCTTGTATGTATTTTTATTATGACATAGCAACGGTATGGATGGATGAGCACGAGCGCCAGCGTGGTTGAAAGTTATGAAAACTAGTAATAGGGTACCGGACTTGAACAGTACCCTTAAAATTTTGCTTTTATAAGATGTAGATGAGATGGTTTGTTATTGCTCCAAAGCTTGGACTTTTATTAGGTACGTTTTGTTATTTACGATACAATTTAATTAAAGTTATACACAAACTTGAAGATATCAATTTTATTTTAGTTTGCGATTAAATCGAACAAAGATGATTTCACTACTATATAAAATAAAATCATAACTAAATTGTACTAAAAAGAGAGTTCGAGGATATTTAATTTTGATATCGTGCCTTCATACGATATAAGAACCTCAAAGAACCAGCAAGAACGAAATTATATTCGTTCAAAATTAAAAGTTGCTTAAGACAAGGCTTATCCTTGTCCGATTAAAACTTTTTGTAAGCAGAGACAAGGACAATCAGCCATAATGATAAGTACTCTTAGTTAGTATTATTCAATTATAATATATTTTACGACAAAACCTTCATAGCTGAAATTTGTACAGAAATAACATATTATTTATCATTTGTTCTGTCAAGAAACATCTAAAATTATTTATCAGTATTTACGAGTAGTAGACGTCTACTGTCTTTTCGCATTTCAAAAGAGAATATGCGTAGTATATTCTTATTATGATTTAAATTAATAATCAAAATAGGTGCTACAATGCTAAAATCAGTGAACAAGGTACACATACAAAGTGTAAGAGAAAGAAATGATCTGTTTTAAGTTTCATGTACCTTAATTGAAATTAAGGCACCCTAATAAAACAGTATTTATGCCTAGTTGCCGCCTTTATAGCATAAAACGATTTAAAATTATAAAAACATAAAGGTATTTATTAATTAGTAACACGGTTTGTAATGTATGGTAATTTAACGATCTGTTCGAGACAACTGTAATTAACTTATATTATTTTCTTTTCCTTTGAAATATTTTATAGAGATAAATAACAAAGTTCAAGCCCAACACTACATAAAATTTTTGTAGACAAATAAATATTAAATTACAAGTACTTAGAGAGACTTAGTATTAGTTGTGTGATCTATATAATATGTTAAAGTTAGGTATTTAGCCTTGTGATCTTTTGCAAAGGTATATTTTTAACATTATAGTGTCATTTTATAATATGCGATCCATACCTACATTCAAATTATATTCAAAGAAAATTAATCTGCTGAGTATATTATAACTTTGTTACTAAATAATGCCGTGCCTATATCTGTGAAGCCTTCAGTACAGTAAAGGCATTTCCTCGAATCAAAAAAACTGTTTAGCGATTTTCGATCAAATAAACAAATAGATATGAAGAAAAAGTCGAAGTCTAATTTCAGAGAGCCCTAATTCGTTTGTAGATTAATTAAAAAGACTTTGTTATAAAAAAAATACACATTGTACTTAGTTTAAGTATTAGAACACATTTGAATGAAACCCAAGGCAGAGGTGACCAGCATTTAGCATTAATCCCATACGCAATACCTACGCGGTATGAGCAGTAGATAATACATATGACAAACTCGGCATAAATGTGCCACTGCTGGGTGCACATATGCATATAGTTCATTACTTAGCCATAACTTAATTTTTAAAGATTTATTTTCTATAGAACCTATGCCCTGTGACACTAATAATTTAAGTAGACCACAAGAAAACCACCGTCAAACCTGGTGAAAAATACGTTAGAATTTTGCTGGTAGATGTAAAGAACGTAATTAAAAAGATGAAGCGTGGCAAGTCACCAGGTCATGACGGTATAAGTATTGAACATTTGCGTTATGCAGGTGTACATTTACCCAGAGTCCTGAGCTTACTGTTTAATTTTTGTATAGGTCATTCTTTTATTCCTGACGATATGATGAAAACAGTAGTAGTTCCAGTTATAAAAAATAAGACAGGGGACCCATCTGACAAGCATAATTACAGACCGATATCACTAGCCACAACCATGGCGAAGGTACTTGACAGTTTCATGGAAGCACAGTTGAGCGAACACCTTCAAATTCATGACTTGCAGTTTGGTTTCAGGCCCAATCTCTCAACAGAAATGGCAGTTATGTGCCTGAAACAAACTGTAAGGTACTATACTGACAGAAAGACACCAGTATACGCATGCTTTCTTGATCTTTCGAGGGCCTTCGACCTGGTTTCCTATGACATTCTTTGGCATAAATTACTTGAGGAAGCCACTGTGCCGAGGGAACTGATATCTTTACTCAAGTATTGGTATAATAAACAAAAAAACACTGTCAGATGGGTCAACTCACACAGTCAGGAGTTTAATTTGAAGTGCGGTGTTAGGCAAGGCGGGTTGACGTCTCCAAGTTTGTTTAACCTGTTTATCAATCAGTTGATTTGTAGGCTAAGCGGAACCATGGTCGGATATTCAATAGACGGACAAATGATTAATAATATTAGTTATGCGGACGACATAGTTCTATTAAGTCCGTCGGTAACCGCAATCAGAAGATTACTGGGCATTTGTGAATCCTATGCTTTGTCACACGGACTCAAATATAACGCCAGTAAGAGTGTCCTCATGGTATTTAAAGCAGGCAATAAGACTCCCTCGAATGTGTCACCAATTAAGATCGGAGGGTCTTCACTGGTAAGAATAGCAACAGTTAAATATTTGGGTCACACGATGACAGAGCGGCTACTGGATGATGAAGACCTGGAGAGGGAAAGGAGGGCGTTGGCAGTCCGTTGCAATATGTTGGCCCGTAGATTCGCACGATGTACTACAGATGTAAAACTGTTACTGTTCAGAGCCTTCTGTCAGTCTTTTTACACGTGCAGTCTATGGATCAACTTTACGCGCCGGGCTTACAATGCCTTACGTGTTCAGTACAATGATGCTCTGAGGGCAGTGTTGAGGAAACCAAGGTACTGCAGTGCTTCTTTAATATTTGCAGATGCTTCGGTCGATGATTTCTTTGCCATCATCAGGAAAAGAACTGCATCGATGATGAGCAGGGTCCGTGGTAGCACCAACACTGTCCTCCGAACGCTAATGTGCAAAATGAACAATCCTTTCATTATATTCTGGGCTAATGTACACCTGCTCAGAAATAAAAAATAGCGCTTGGTAATTATTGTGTATTCTTGTTTTGTTTACTAACAAATTACTAACACCCTGTTCTTTTTGTTTCTTTTTTGTTATTATTTTTATGTGTGTTACTAACAATGCCTACTACTAACTTTCTTTGTACACTTTTTATGGACGGAAGTCTGAAATAAAGATTATTATTATTATTATTAATTTATTTTATTTTTGACAGATCTAACTCGACTGACGACTTTAAGACCACTGGTTTCTGTTACACTTTGTATGAAATACGGCGTGAGAAAAGCAATAAAATGTGCAGTACATACCCGGCTGGCTCCATACAGTAGCGACGTCGAGTTTGAAGTTGCCGAGGAGCTTGTTGGCACGAAGTATGTTGCGAGACTGCAGCACCTAGAACAATACTCATTTGTTTTGCATGGCGAAACCTCACCACACCTACTTACAACATCAATTTAATAAATTACTTTGCAATACTAGCACACTGACGAAGTAGTAATCAAACACACCATCGCTCGGCCAAAAAATAGTTTCATTAGATGTGTTTATAGATTTGGTTGTATCTAACAACAGCATGATCGGTTTTAGACACTTATACCAGGAAACATATTAAGTGGTAGCTGAAATATCATCATGATCTAATAGATATACCCTAACAGTCTTAAGACCTAGATTCTCTCGTAGCTTTATATTCCGTTTAACAAGAATTTGCATATTTTAATTCAGGCTTGCTTTTTATGCGACTATAAACGCGTTGAGTTTAATATAGCGAAGTACAGTATCGGTACAACCATTTTAAATAATTCTGAGTTTAATGATTCTAGCTTAAACTCGCTTATTTAGATCCATTCTCGTTGTTTTAAGTTAAATTATAACATTTTAACTTGGTTGAAGAGGTAGCCACTCTTCAGCCCATAAAGTATGTGTATGCTAAACCCATGTAGATCGATTGAACCGTTCAGAAAAATCAACACTCGTATCTCGATATTATATTAGTTGGGGTAGTATTTTGATGCTTGGGTGGGCCCCGACTTGTCCGAACATCAGTTCGGCTTCCGAGAGGGCCGATCGACGATTGACGCGATCAGCCGCGTCAAGGCCCTCTCGGAAGAGGCGGTCGCCTCGCGCGGGGTGGTGTTGGCGGTGTCCTTGGACATCGCCAACGCGTTCAACACCCTGCCGTGGGCGACTATTAGGGAGGCGCTCCGATTTCATGGAGTGCCTCCCTACCTGCGCCGAATAGTCGGGGACTACCTGCACCAGAGAAGCGTATTCTGTGTGGGGCGGAACGGAGAGACGTTCCGGAGGGAGGTGTCGTGCGGTGTTCCGCAGGGTTCCGTTCTTGGACCGATCCTGTGGAACATCGGCTACGACTGGGTTCTGCGGGGCGCCCTGCCCCCGGGCGTCGGCGTAACTTGTTACGCCGACGACACGCTGGTCACGGCCCGGGGAGAGGATTACGGGGCAGCTGCCCGTCTTGCCACGGCAGGGGTGGCCCTGGTTGTCGGTAGAATTAGGATGTTGGGACTGGAGGTGGCGCTGGAAAAGTCCGAGGCCCTGTTATTTCATGGGCCTCGGCGGGCGCCGCCATCAGATGCCCACATCATAGTTGGAGGGGTCCGCATCGGGGTGGAGCCGAGTATGAAATACTTGGGGCTCCACCTCGACCGCCGCTGGAACTTTCGCGTCCATTTTAGCCGCCTGGCCCCCCGGTTGATGTCGGCGGCGGGAGCGCTTAGCTCTCTGCTGCCGAATATCGGGGGGCCGAGTGTCGTCTGCCGCCGCCTCTATCTGGGGGTGGTGCGGTCGATGGCCCTCTACGGGTCGCCCATTTGGGCCGGCGCCCTCGATCGCCGAAACATCGCCCTCCTGAGGAAACCTCAGAGGGCGATGGCGATCAGGGTGTCGCGGGCGTACCGCACCGTCTCCTTTGAGGCGGCGTGCGTCCTGGCGGCATCGCCACCCTGGGATTTGGAGGCGGAGGTCCAAGCGTCGGTGTATCACTGGCGCGTGGACCTCCGGCTCCATGGTGAGGAACCCACTCACGGGGCGGTGGAGACGCGAAGGTCCCAGGCTCGACTGGTCCTCGAGGCCAAGTGGGAGGAAAGGCTGGCCCAGCCCCGCTACGGGGTGAGGACCGTCGAGGCTGTCCGTCCGGTGCTAAGGCAATGGATGGACAGACGGCGCGGACCGCTCACCTACCGGCTTACTCAGGTGCTCTCCGGACACGGCTGTTTCGGAGAGTACCTGTGCAAGATAGCCGGTAGGGAGCCGACAACCAGGTGTCACCACTGCGAGGAGTGCGACCGGGACACGGCGCAGCATACGCTGGAGGAGTGTCCGGCGTGGGCCGAGGAGCGCTGTGCCCTGGTCGCCGTGATTGGCCCCGACCTCTCGTTGCCGACCGTCGTATCCATGATGGTCGGCGACGACAGGTGCTGGGGTGCAATGAGGTCCTTCTGCGATGCTGTCATCTCGCAGAAGGAGGCGGCGGAGCGGGGGCGTGAGGAAGATCCTTACGCCCCGGACATCCGCCGCCGGAGGAGGGGGCGCAGGAGACGCGCTTATGTCGCTCTCCTGCCTCCACCTAAGGGTTCTGGGTGGCAAGGCCTCAGGGGACCCTGCCACCCGTGAGTAAGAACCCACAGAGGGCGCGCGCGGTGTTCCCGCGCGCCTTCTAACGTCGAAAGGGGAGAGCAGTGAAATGCTCTCCCCCGGGGACGAGAGGAGGTCGGGTCCGAGTGACCCGGCCGGCACCCACACGGGGGGGCCTGCTATGGATGAATCTGTTTAGACTCCCAACTGGCCCCCCCCATTGGGTGGGAGAGGGAACACCCCAGGTTTTTTTAGTGGGTATCCCAGCACTAGGCTGGTGAGTCCTACACGCCCCGCCAGTGCCGTCCCCTAGCCGGCGGGTAGTGCATCAAGCATTTTTTCCTGGGAATCAAAAAAAAAAATAAAAAAAAAAAAAAAAAAAAAAAGTGGCCACGTTTGTTTTGGCCAGTTCCTGTGTCGTATACGCCGGCAAGAGACGCCCGGTTGTCACCACTGCGGCGACTGCCGCGACGTAGTTGAGGACACGGCACTGCACACTTTGGCAATTTGCCCCGCCTGGGCATCGCAGCGCCGTGAATTGATCGCGGCAGTCGGATCGGTTAACCTCTCGCTCCCGGCCGTAGTTGAGTCTATGGTCCGGAGTGAGAGGTCGTGGAACGCCGTCGCCTCCTTCTGTGAGGAAGTCATTTCCATCAAGGAGGTGGCGGAGCGGGAGAGGGAGCGATTAAACCCTCTCCCCAACCGCAGAACCGGGCGCCGGAGGGCGCGAGATGACCTCCAGCCACCCTGAGGTTTGACCTGGGGGTGGCGGGCTTTGTGGGCCTGCCCGCCATCCATTCAGCACCAGGTCCGAGAGGCGGCGTGCGTGTTCCCACGCGCGCCTCTGTGTCGAGTCCGTCTCCCCCTTAAGAGGGAGACAGTAGGGCCTTTATTTTGAGTAGTGCCTATCTTGGGTAGGTCTTATTGCGTAGGGGCCTGCCGTTTCATACGGCGGGCCGTAACCTCGGCGGGGTCGCGACCGCATGCGAAAGTGATTCGCGCGGCCCCGTCGATAGTGGTTTTGTCGAGGAACACCGTGGTAGGTTTAGTCGGTATTCCGGGAGGTACATTATTTCTTTTCCATCTTTCGTTTACCCCGGCGAGTCCGACATAATCCCTGCGCCCGCCCCCGCGGAGGGATATGCGTTATAGCATTCCCCCACGTAAAAAAAAAAAAAAAAAGTATTTTGATGCTTAATTGTCATAATAATATTTACTTTAAACATAATTATATATTTAAAATACAGCCTCTTTATTTTCAAAAAACAAATGTAGTCGAATTAATTTTGGAGTAGGTACGAGTTCTAACAAAGATATTATATGAAGTGTGTAATTTGATATGTAAAATCTTTTATGTTTGTTCCACGCCAAGTGTTTTTCATTGTTATCATAATTATGTTGCTTAAAGTGACAAGCTTGTTATTATATTGTTAAAAAGTGCCACAAAAATGCTTTCTAGTGTCAATTGGAAATAGCGTAGGTCTAGCAATATGTTTTATTTAATTATGTTCCGCTAAAACAGTCTATTCAGGTAAATGTCAGCTTATTATGTTCCGCTAAAACAGTCTATTCAGGTAAATGTCAGCTTTGCAACTAATAAAGTCTTTTAACTTAAATACTATTTTAATCAAATTTACTACCACGACTTTTTAAAAACTGAGTAATTAGAAAAAATAATGTTATTCTAAAATTTCATTATGTTGAAGGTTTCGGTAATTTAATTAGCGTAGTGTATTATTTTGTTTGTTACATATTTTAAAGGTTTTAATCTGAATGCGAGAGCTTACGGTTAGAGTATCTACTGTAAGTAAAACTACATGCAGATACTAAAACCTTTACTAAGACTAGCAAGTCTAATTACTTATTTGATTAAAGTTCATCCCCTGGATATGTAAAAGTGATTACACATATCGTCGTCGTCGCGCAGAATGTGCGCTGCTCTGAATTCTCTTTGAAAGATCAGATCGCTTTCACTTGTATAATCATTAACATTAGTGAAATGCATTTTTTTTGGGATCTGATGTGATTCTGTCTACCTCCTTTTTGGAACATCAGCAATGATACCTTATAAGCAGTTAATGGGACTTTTAATAAAACATTACCTAAAATACTCTCAGTCTTTTGAGATTAATAACAATCGTATATGTATATGTATATGTTGCTTTCTCAATAACTAATTAAATTCAAGTTATTGTTTAAAAAAGGCCTTCAGTAAATTTCTTGAGTTATCTTTCAATTCAGGTTTACAGTTTGATGCTCCGTTACTACGATTTTATTACAAAGACTTTTGTTAATAAGTGTAGTCTGCAACTTAATAGCACCTTAAGGCCTAGATCTGGCTATACTTATAGTAACACTTGTGATTTGTGAGCTTTCACCGCCAACGTTGAAGTAACCACATATTCCTACCACCTTCTACACGTATCATCTCAAAATAATGTCATCTGTAATATACCTTTTGTTGAAGTGGTCTGACTAAAGATTCTTGAATTTCTACGTTCTAGAATACCAATAGCGTTAAAAATATATCATGTATAATTTTCATCTTCATATCTGTTACTATAAAAATCTTTATAGTCAAAATTTCGTTATTACCTCATTGTCTGACCAATATAACGTCTCAGCTGCTGCCCAACCTCAACTAGACTTTCGCTGTTATATGTGACAAAATAGAAAATATTTTTTTTCTATGTATTATATGTGATACATCGGATAGGAAACCAGCTAGTTTTTCATAATACCTATTGAAATTATTACTATCTACGAGGAGTTTGTCGAATGTACCTAGTATAAAACGTCATACATATTGTAGACAGTCTATACTTAGCAACAGACAAAATAATTTGCCGAAAGCTCTTTACTTAGTCGTATTAATGTTTTCAAACGATTAAGCGGCTTTACGTTCAACGGTAAACGCCTTATGGTTGTTATGATGATAATTATGATTATGAGACCCTGTATTTAATGTAGAGTACATAATATAAGAAAGATTTACCAAGCCTTTCTTATATTATGTTTTTTGTACTCAAGCATACTGTTAAAATAATAATCCTCCAGACCGAATTTCGGTCACGGCAGCCAATCTTATGGAAAATGGCTAGATGGCAGATGCAGATGCATAGGAGATATTATAGTGCACAAGTATGCGCGTGAGCACAACAGCAATCTCTGTTCCCTAAGTCCTATGATCAGATAGGATGGCAATCTGACACGACCGAATAGAGATCAGGCGCAGGACTAACCGTTTTACGTGCTTTTCAAGGCACGGGGCTTCTTACACCACCAACTTAAATATATATAACTCCGGGTGGCTATTGAGATTTCTCAGCAGAAAATCCCAATAACTTTTTAATGGCTCGACTCGAAATTCTAAACCGCAGGACTGTTATATTTCTTGGATGACTTATAAACGTACAGAATGCCTAATCCTTTGTGATCGTAACCTTTAATAGCTTGTTATATCAGAGGTAGCATTTAAGCGTAGCGGACTCAAGAGCAAGCCATCGTGGCTTTTGTACTTATTCTTTACTTTAGAAATGGGAGAGGTAATGTGATTAGTTGTGAGCCTCCTCATTTTTCAAATAAGTTCTTTTCTGATTTGACTAGTATAGTAGTAGCAAGTGATTATTGCTTTATATGTCATAAAATAATACGACAAACGCGACGCGTTCGACGCAACCTAAGACGGATAAACGAATTAAGCACTTATCCCTTTTACTTACGGAAAGTTATAAAATATGACTAAATTAACTGTCCGCAGCTAAAATGCTTCGTTTCTTGATTTAGAAACCGGGCCTAAGTCTTGCAGGTGTAACTAAAATTTTTTTTAAAGCAACTTTAATGTACTAATTGAATGTATGGAAAGACAAAACAATGTTCGAATGTAGCGAAGCGCATCGACAGCTATGAAAACCTGTAGTAACACTCAGTTTGAAAAGATAAAATGAAATACCACAATACCAACTTTGTGCAATAAGAAATAGTACCTTGCCCTCATGTCCGTTTAACGTGTTTTATTACAAGGGACTTTATATCCGTCTTCACAGTATATGAGATACGTGATATTGGTTTAAAGCGATTTCTCAGAAATCACGGTAGTGTTTCAACAAAATAAATTTACTAGTTTATCCTACATCTGTAACATATTGCTTTATGTTTGGATACGTTTTGAGGTGTAGTTCTTAGCGATTAAGATTGATTTGGACTAACATTTAGTTAATGTTTATTTTATAAGAATCGGTTGTCAAATAAAAAATATATTATAGACAAATTATACGCAATTTACGTGCCATTTTGGCGAATGATGATGTAACGTTCAATTACATTTCTGTGGGCCAGCTGGTAATTAAAAAGTAATAAATCGTAAAGTGTCAACAATAATTATGTGAATTTCGTCTTTGGTAACCTTAAATCATAGGTTTTAACTTCGATGAACTAATCAAAACATGGTAAAGATTTGCCCCGGACGATAATATTATAATAAAAATATTATAAAATATTATAAATAAGCTATTGGGTATTGGTAGTGACCGCTGGCACTTTATTTATGAACCACGGAAATGAACGTTCATAAATAGAAAATGTTTCGCAAACTGAATTGAGCATTTAAATTACCCATTGTTATAATGATTTTAGTTGCCTGAACCTAGCACCTAACAAAAATGTGCTTTCAGTAACTTCAGTAAACTCACTAACCAGAAAAATTTCAGATTCGTAAGTATTACTTTTTGACCTAAAAGATTAAATGATTTTTAATTGATTGATTTTAAAATGATCCCATAGACGCTGAATGTTTCTAAATTGATAGTAGCACGTGTTAAAATAATTTTATGTTTCACCCAAAGGCATATATTCTAAATCTGGTGATCCTTGCATGTTGATCCGATGTTAATAATTATTTACTAACATTGGATTACCCGCCGAGACTACCATTACCTTCCTACCAATCAATCGATTGACTTAACATGTATAAAAGGAGAGCCAGCTGTTGCAGCAATTATTAGTGACAATACGCGTGTGTACGGGAAATATTACTCTCCTGCAGCCAACTACCGTATGAGTTGTATTAAATACAGCGTTTTATCCGTTGTGTTCTGAAGATTCATAGATCAACCACCTCTCTCATCCCTTCACTAATTTCAACTAGAAAATAATTTTTCTGTTTGTTCGAAAGTTGTTGTTAAAAGGCAATTCTTGCACTAGGATTATTCTGAATACAAACATTCAAACAAGGGACACATAGAACGACCAGACTCATAACAACTATTTGTCGATCATAAAAGATCTTCCCCGTGTGGCATTAAAACCCACAACTTTCGGGGCGGTGCAGCACATGGCACCATCATCTGTGCAGTCAGGGTTCGTATAAAATATTAAGTAATATTCCTTTACACTGCTTAAACATTCCAGCCGACCGACTTTAATAAAATGATTCAGAACTAATTCAAGCGTACGCAATAATTTACTGTTCATACTTTTTGTACGGTGCACCCCAGAGAAAACCGCAGGTATTTTTTATTTATTTGAACCGTCCGACCTCCTTTCGTGGTATTTCGTTGCCTCTGTTTCGTAGCTAAGACTTATTATTTCCTGTTTACTTTAGAATTATGAAATATTAGTTTCTGTTGTTGGTTCACTCGCATGCGTTCTTCGGGACCGTATATTGAGATAAATAGTGTTCTTTGTAGTAATTAAGTACTAATCTATACTACATGGCTTATCTGTGTCAAGTTACTTCTAAATTTGTTCTCGGTTTCCTCGTAATTGAATAAAAAACAAACATCTTCACAAAGCTTCATATTTTTAATTGTGTATTCTTTGCTGCCGAGGTATCCGTTGGCGGTTAAGTTTGTGCGATCTTGAGTTACCGGGTACAATTACCGGGTCGGGCAAGGTGTTACTAGATTTTTGGCAAAGTCCGCCGCAGTAAAATGTGGTATATTGAACAAGCGTTCAATATACCACATTTTACTGGGACGGAAGGCAGAAGCCTGCCTACCTCTCTGCAATACAGTTTGAGTATACGTTATATTTAGAACTCATTGCAGCAATCTAATCACCAGTTTATCAAAGGCGCATGTCAGCTACTGTGATTGGCTGACAGAATTAGCAACACCCAACCAAATCACTTGGACCAGTGTGATTTTGACAAGTTCTTGATTAACCCTTCAGAAACTGGGTGTGGGTCGTTAGTCTGAGGACGTAAGTGAAACACCGACATTAAAGTGTGGAATTCTAATGTCGTGTTATTGAATTTGTTTGTAAGAAATTGAAGTAGGTAACCATCGACAAGCTTGGCTTACACGAGTGCAATAATTACATAATAACATGATGCATCAAGTTATATATACATATATACGAATGTAATGGCTCTACGCGATGGCCTTTGAATTATATTCAAACTAGGCTTCGCACGGGTAGTACAATACCATAACAAATTACACCTAAGCCCTCATGAATTACTCTGTCTATTGGTAAAACCCGTATGAAAGTCCGTTTAGTAGTTTTTGAGTTTATCGCGAACAGAGAGACAGACTCGACGGGAAGCTTTGTTTTATAATATGTAGTGATGATGAAACTACTATGATTACTAGTCAGAAGCACGTGCGTCCTTGACCATAAGACCAGTGATAGCCTCGTGAAAGACCGCTGGACTGCCATGGAGAGGTCTCGAGTTCATCTCAAGGCATACACCTCTGACTTTTAGCAGATATTAATATTAATAATTAGGTTTATTACCACTTGTTTAAACGGTGAAAGAAAACATCGTGAGGAATCCTGCGTGTCTGTGAGTTCTCTATAATGTTTTCGAAGATATGTGATATCAGTCAACCCACACTGGGCCTTTGTTATATACTATGGCCTATATACAGGGCTGATTATTATCCTTTACTATGCAAAGTAACAAAGTAACGACTATGAAAACATATGTATTCGGAAGTCGTACAAATAACACGCATCGCAAAGTAAGTTGTTGAGCTTTGTAGGAAAACTTCATTTCAAGGTAAAATTGAAGATATGTCATGGTTACAGTTGACAGTTATACTCATTTTACATCGGCTATAGAAGTAGCCCCTTTGCAGCCTAAGGTCCATAATGAGACAGTCCGAATGGGCCAATAGTACTCGAAGCGATGTGAAGTATCTGTCCTCAGTGTTGAAGATAAATACGATTGGAAGAGCCTCTTGAGTAGAGATTGAGGCATCAGAAACTCATGCTAAGATTTTAAAACATCCATACCTATAGCATAATGTAGTTGAATTCGAATAATGTGCGAATACTATTGCACTAGCTATGCGTGATTTAGATTGGATGTGGTGCACGCATTTATGTGTGTATAGCATATTATCATACTGTACCTTACTACCTTACCCTACTCTACTGATGGAGTAATGGACTTGAGGAGTAATGTGCACACACTCATCACCTTAGCTTTTCGCGTGTCGAAACATTCGAATATATTTTGATCCAAGGTGATGAGTGCGTGCACATCGCTCCTTAAGTAAGCTGTAGTAGAAATATATAACATCATGCTTGCAAATTATCAGTAGAATAGGGTAAGGTACAGTATGATATTATACTGTACAAACAGCTACATTTTGCCATGTATATAAATATAATTAATTAAAAATGTTAATGTAATATGTAATCACATATATACCTCCAAGTACACAGTCATGATATCGATTTCACGGCTTCATTTTTAGAGTATGTATGTGAGTTGAAACCAATTTCAAAATCTTTTCACTGTATATTCGATTTTCAGTGAATTGATTCGAAGAAGCCCAATTTTATTAAGGTCCGTTATTCCATCTGCAAACCAGTTTCCGAGAATGGACAGCGTGCTAACGAACAACAGTTAGCTTTTAGTTCAATACCTGGAACTGATACTAAGTTGAAGCTGACTAAGAGTAGTGGAACACTATTCTATTCCTTTGATAACAAATCTTTATGGGCCCGTTTATTCTTCTTCATGTAGCTAGATATATTGCTGGTATCACAGTTATATTAATTAAAACATACAAGTAAGTAAAATACAAGTATAATCCAACGTATTTCACAATTTCCAAAGTTCAAACTTTTATGAAGTGAATTCGCTCTCAAGATTAGTATGACTCAAGTAGCACAATTTATAGAGTCTATTTTCTTCCTCAGTAAAGTTTTACTTTTATAAGTTATGTAAATAAAAGGAAAGCCACTCTCGGGGAAAGCGTAATAATATTTTTTGCCAACTTTGGCGCCTATTTGGAACCGGAAGCCTCTGGAGAGATAACTGGTCTTTAACTTGAATTATATTTAAATGCCAATTTCCATAGTTTCCTGAACCCATACTAATATTACAAATGCGAAAATAACTCGGTCAGATTTTTATATTATCACGTTTTTATGCAACTGAACAGCTTTTAGCAAAATTTAATAATAATAATAATAATTACCCCTAATGGTAAATGGTGTTATACCCATCTGGGACAGTCGTTATCTCATCATGAAACTAACGCGATGTCGGAGGGTACAGTACACTAACTTTAAACCACCTTCGCCTTGTGATATAAAGAAAAAATGTATCACCAGGTTAAATAAAAGCGCAAAAACCGCAGGGCAGCTAGTGGCGAGCTGAATGTAAGTGGTGACACTGCGGTCCTGAATGCCTCAGAGAGTCGGTTAGGGCCTCGTCCCCAGTCTGCCGTTACTGGTTGGCGCCTGTAGGACTCTCAACTCTGGCTTGCCTTGGTCGGCCGGTCAGAGACGAGCCGCTAGAGCTACATGCTTGGGGGTGGAAGTGTCATTTTCAAGGGCATAAATACGGGGAAACCCGCTCTGGGTCTCCATTGTCACAAGACCCGTGATGGTGAAACCGGCGCTGCACCACTCGACACCCCTAGCTGCTCGCTCCGGTGCGGTGTTGCCCTCTGCTGCTGGCTTGCATGCCTATCTTGGCTATTCAGGGGGCCCATCTAGTGAGTTGGCGAGTCACCGTCTGCCCATTCGATTGATGTTATTAGAGTATTCAGGGCAGACGCCGTTTTATCATAGTTACCTATATAACAGTCCATCAAACACACATATATCAATCAGCAATAATCCTACGCCTACGATTCAGAAAGTGTGGCACAGACAATATCTTTCCGTCTTTTAGTGTTAGCAAGGTTGATATTATATGTAGTAAGGAGAAAACTGGTTAAGAGGCTACTACTTTTAAAATAGTAGTTTAGGCAATTTTGCGTACGTTATAAAGGCAAATTGTAACATTTTGTCACAGATTCACGCTTTTCATGTAAGGTTGGGTATATTTACGTTTTACCTGCGTTTATAGTTACTGCGCCACCTCCGTGAGTCGTAGCGTGATGTTATATAGCCTATAACCTTCCTCGAAAAATATGCTATCCAGCACTAAAATATATTTTTCATTTCGAACCAGTAGTTTCTGAGATTAGCGCGTTCTACCAAAAAAATAAACAAACAAACTCTTCAGCTTTATAATATTAGTATAGATTATTTAACCAGCTGTATTTATATAACTACCTAAAGCGAGTTTAATCCTGACTACCAGACATAGTTTCAGACTTTGTGTTCATACAGCGTCATCATACTTATGGAATCATTTGGAGAAAATTCTCATCAGTAATATCGAGTAGAGAAATCCGGCAAGTTATAAGTGGGACTTTAATAGCCAGAGTAATATGGGTAGGTAATAATTCTCTGCCTAACTTTTCTAAAATACGATTTTGAGTCTATGTTAACTGTAGGTACACATTTTGTGCCGACTGCTCTTCCAAGGCTTGACAAACATCTTTCGTGTCACGTCCACTCTGTAGGACTGTGAAAAAGGCATCGGAATAGTCGTCGCAACATTTCTGTCTATTTCTGCGAGCTGTCCTATAAATGTAATACATTATTTGGAGAGGTACGGATAAGTCCGGCACTGAGGCACATTGAAGAGGTATTATTTGCAATTCGGCTGACCTCGAAGAGAAAAGGACATTCGTAAAAAACGGACGCCCGTTTGGAGGACATTGTAGGCACCGAAATGAAATGACAAGAAGTTTGGCGGTCTTCGGCCCAAACTTACGATATTTTCTCGTTTGTTAGGCAGTCAGGTGTTGAAAAGTCTTCGTTTTTATATTTCTACGTATAACAATGTCATTTCTTAGGCAGCGTTGTGACGTCATTATAGTGATGCTAAGTTGACTGAGGCGTGTGGAAAGGAAAGTGGGTTTTTATCTTGGTTTTGTGGATATTGGTTTAGTTTTGTCTTAAAAAATATTATCATAGTTTATATGCAATAAGGAGCGTAAATTTGGGATATATGACTGCATAGAATGGACCACTAGTTGACATTTTTATAACTAATTAATATATTTTATTGATGCAATTGCTCAGCTAACGTACTAAAATACTAAATAGTCTTTTGTTATTAAAAAGACAATTACCGCAGTAGGTATAATTCTTGTCTCGCGGGGGACTTTAAAAGCATTCAAGCAACGGACACAAAAACACCCAGGCTCGCATCAACCATTTGTGGATTGCACACTTTTTTGTTCCGTGTGGGATTCGAACCCGCAACATTCGGCGCAGTGGTAGCGGCGAGGTGACCATTTAAACCACTACTCTACATATGCGGTCGTACAGTTTATCTGTGATACCTTTTTATTTGTGTTTTAGCTTTGTTCGAAATCGTTTTCGCACGAACTATCAGACACATATTGTGGAAGTATCCTAACCCTCCTACACTCAAATAAAACTAAAACTAAATCTTTGAGTAAATATAGAGCGCATGTCGCTCGCAGACTATTGCACCGAACGTGAGCAGCTTAGGCAACTAGGTGCTAAAGGATATGTCTATTTACTTCGATTTTAAATTCCTTTTTGACACACTATACTGCAACCGGCCCTTGTTATAGAAAGAAGTTGGTTGTATCAACTATGATTTAACATAATTATTAGGTTAAACTGTTCCCTTTGTTTTATTTTATAGGTTTATGTTTTACTTTTAATTATTAATATTAAGAATCTTGTATTAACCACATTTTGCCGACGACGCGAAAATAAAATATATTCTTCCTTCTTTCTCACAAGCACTAAGCTGCTTATATTTGTAAGTGCACAACTTTTAATATTCTATAAGCTAATTTTAGTCAAGTTGTATACGTTAACTGGAATAAACATTAAAATAGCTTTAGCCATTAGTAGAGATAAGCGTGCACAAAAACGCACACACAAATATACTTGGAAACTATTTACCATTTTATTAAAGTTATGTTTCACAGTCTTCACAAAACATTTCAACTCCCTACCGAGGTTCTTAAAAAAGGGCGTTAAAAGCATTTTACAACGCATTTGAAACTGGCCATAAATATAAATTATAACATTTGTTGGGCTACAATTGTTGTAAGGCAAAGTAGTTACTTATATATTGATGCGCTCTGTTTCACTTTTTCTTTTATTGCATTTAGTTTACTAGTGTCAGAGGCCGCCAGTAACCAACTTAAATTATAAATTTGTAAATTTTTAAAATGTTGAACCGTTATCGTGTCTGGCCGCCATCGGTGTGTCGCTGCCATTCAATAAGTTAATTACTCGAGAGAATATTTGATACCACTATAACCCTCCAATATTCCGGAGGTGCAAACACGCTACGGGAAGTTTACTGCGTTTATCTGAGTTCCCCATCTCTCAGTTCATTGCATGACAAGTAAAGGGGTCAAACAGTTTCAGGACGACCATTCAATGGCGTGTCGGTAAACTACATTTGTACTAACACGAATATACTGCGCCGATAATGTTGGAAAGCTTAATTAAAATTATTATTTACTTTATTTATTTTTGTTGTAAAATGATAAGAGCCACACTAAGGATAGGTACGTTCCGACTTGGTAAACATTCTATGTATTTACATATGTATGTACGTATTTTAATATCGTAAAGAAGGGTAGGCAAACAGGTAAGAAAGAATAAATTTAAAAAGTTCTATCTTCTAGTCTCTATTCTCCTTGTGTGTTCTTCTTTTTGTGTTCGCAAACAGTGCAAAAGTCTTTTATTACTAGAAGACTAGAGAGTCTTTCAGTAACCAAAGGCTTTTGCACTGTTTGTCCCGTTTACCGGGCAATTCCACACACTGTGCTACTGAGAACTAGCTACTAGGAAACCTTATAACATCTCGACTCTAAACGGAAATTGAACCTGACACCTCGCTATCGTACACAAAACATAAATGCAACCATATATCACGTAAGCATAGAGGCCAGAAGTGGATTCGCGTGATGGTCATTATTATATCTGTAATACATCCTACTAATACCATACATGTGAAAGTTTGTGAGGATAAAATGAATGGATGTATATTTGTTGCTCTTTCACGCAAAAACGACTAAACGGATTTTGATGAAACTTTACAGAATTATTATTTTGTCCTTCAGAATAACATATAGGCCACTAAAAATGATCTTAATATAAATTTAAATTAAAGCGAGTGAAGCCGTGGTCAAAATTAGTAGTAGATAAATGTTAAGATCCTAAGTATAAAGTTATATCCAGTAACGTTGTTCAAAAAACAGTACGCAGTCAAAGGAACTATTTCTATAACTAATTTAATTACCGACTGTTTTGAAATTCCATGTGTCAAATCATAAACTGATGTTGAGCTACTGTTAAACTCATTGCCTATTCAAGGTACAGTGTTTATTCATTCAAATCATCCTTATTAACTTCAAAGCTACACTAATTACCAGACTTAATCACTGAATTTACGTTATACAAGTTTAACGAACAAACCTGTTGTTTACGTTAAACCTCCGCAAAGGTGCAAAGAAAATGAGATAAACTAGCAAGAAACTCACGGCCAATCTTAATCGCTAAGTTTATAATGTCCAAGTCAGGAAAGTAGTAAGTAAAGTAGGGACATCTTTGAGTAACAATAACTCTACCGTTAATGAACTTACATTTGTTATTCTTGTACTAGGGTGTAGAGCAATTTAAAAACTACCATTAAAACTAACAAAAAATACATTTTCGCCCTTAAAGATTTTGTATTAAAATAATGTATGAAATTGTGCTTGAAATTTATCTTTTATGACTCATAACAAAAGTAACTTACATAAAGTATGACCACCAAGGTTCTTTTTTGATTGCGTATACTGTAAACTTTTGGAAAACATCAAAAGTATGCGTCTGCGTGACCTAGATTTAATGTTGCGATTGTAAGGTCACTTAGAGGTCTAAAACGTAAGTCAAATATTAAAATTGCTCCATCTGTGGAGTTTTGGAGTTAGACCCCATAAATAGGATGTTTTTATCGATAAAATTACATGTATTTACCGCCCCTAAAGTTTTATTACTAGATGTGCGGACACATTGTATAAGACGTTTACTAAGTATTTGGAAGTAATTATTTTCCAGTTATAGTTAATTGTTTTTTAATTATTTTTGTTGGCTTTACTGCAAAGTTTGAAGAAAAGAATCTATTGACGTACCCAGGCGAGCAAAGGGCATTAAAAAAAAAAGGATTTGTCTGTAAATTAAAAGAAGCGCAGCACGCTATGGCCGAGTTATGCTTAAAGAAGCATAAGTTTAGGAATGATGTTATCTGTCATACAATCAAACTTATCTATATATGGTAGCGACAGTGGACTGCAAGAAGAGCGATGCGCGTTCGATGATTGAGTTAGACTGGACACTGTAGACTAGGTTTTGTGATGCAAATAGGGGATTATATCCAGTTCTGAACTGCGGCATTTGATGGTTTGATTGAATGGTAAAAAATCCAATTCCTACATTTTTGTATTTACAATTTGATAACTCTAACTATAACTATTATATATCTAGCCACAATGAAAAAAGGTTTGTGTACAGGTTGGGGCGTTTTAAAGTTATTATCACGAAGTTTTATTTGTATTTCTGTATTGAGGTGCTGTGTTGGAAGTAAGGTCCTTTACACCGAATTTTGGTCACGGCGGCCAATGTTAACGGGGACTAACTATCTGCTCAGGAGATATAATTGTGCACAAGTACGTGCGCAAACACAAGTGTACTCTCTGTTCCCTTAGTTTCATAATTTGATGGGACGGTAATCCGACAGGACCGGACCAACGGCTTTACGCCCTTGCCGAGGAACGAGTGTATGTAACACCGTCAACTACTTAACACCGGTCTGTTGACAATTTATTGACAGAAAAACCCAACAACTTTTTATAGGTCCAAGACGGGTTTCAAACCAGAGACCTCAAGCGCAGCATTCGCATACATTACCGCTGCGCCACAGAGACAGTCAAACATCCCAGAATTAACGACCCCAATCAAAATCGCGGCGAATGTGTCCCTTCCTCTGATGTTTTACAATTATTCATAATATCATGGCGTTAAGCCTGTGGAGTTGAAATGTCAGACAGAGGTGCATTACCTACATTAAGTGAGCTTTGTGAGGCTCCACGTCATAGCGTTTTAAAGTAATTACTACGTAAAGTAATTATAACTACCGGCTGATTGTACTGGTATTGAGAGCACATAACAAAGGGTATAGAGTTGTACTGTTCTCGTGCATGTAATAACAATGTTATAATGTATGAAGGTACGACCGGTTGTATTCAAAATTAAGCAAAAGCGCAACAGCAGGCTGTTAGAACATTGAACAGTGAAAATAGTTGATATTCGTAATGACAATAGATGGCAAATGATAAAAAATTAAGTCAACGTCAAAAATCAATTACGAATTTAGGTCACAAAGTAACACTTATGAACTTCATAGTCTATTGATTAGTGAGTTTACTAAGTTATTAAAGCTAAATTTAGGTTAGTTGCTAGTTTTAGGCAAATGGTTGACCCTCTGAAAAGATATCTGCTAAAAACTCACCAGCAACAAATTTTTATTATATAATTCATGGTTACGTAACAGAAAAAATACTGACGGAAAGTTAATATTTGTAATCACAGGACTTGAAAGATCATCACAGGTTGTCACTTTTTGAGATTTATTTTTGAATCCATAAAATTTGAAAAGTACATTACCAAGGCTTTTTTATATTTTTCTAATAACTGTCACGACTATGGGCAATAGGCCACTATTGCCCGTTTTCGGCTTGACGTTGATTTCTGGGACACGTTGTATGTATGGTCTAACAAAATTACTATTTAATCGCTCTTTAATATGTACCTATTTGTTACACATTATATACCTACATCGATTTTATTGAATTACAATCTTATTGTGTCATCCGTATGACATACGTATAAATTGATTTGTATAAAAAAATCAGCAAATTCTTATTCATAATTACGGTAATTCCCCGAAGAATAGAGCGTAGTGACTCGCATCGCAAGTAAACAAAGGTTGACCAAAAACAAGATTAAATCTTGTAATGTAATGTACATATAAATAAAAGCGTGTTTACAAATGGTGCATCTTTGGCAAAATGAAGCGTATGACGGCACTGTTACGGTGAGTACTCATTGAATTTTAATGACCATACGCCGAGAGCGCTCGGCGCTCTGACCCACTTTTGTCACATCAAGAATGCTCGCGCCGTGTTCATTGCATACTCTATTCACTATTAATGTTAAGAATTTGAATCTACGTTTATACTGATATACTTGCATTAGAATTTGCAAATATTTGTACACGATTATATTTTGAGCAATAGGAGTACTTCTCTTCTTAATTTTTTTTTAGACGTCTGTTCCTGTTCAAGCAATAATTTCTGTGTTGTGTGCAACTTTACAAATATTCAAACAACAAACACAAAGAACACCCAGACTCGAAACAACCATGTGTGGATCGCACTAGTTTTTGTCCCGTGTAGGGATTGAACCCACAACACTCGGTGCAGTGGCAGCGGTGAATCGACCCCACCCAACTACTATGCCATCTGTGCAATCGAGTATACTGTTATGGCTTTTTGTTTAATTCATTTCGCATGCTTGCCTCTACACTTCAACTTCTAAATACGTGTTAATAAGAGTTAATTATCGCTCGTATTCATATTTGGAGCCTATCCTTGTCTTATAGCTTATTAACCTCCGAGTCTTCTTCGAAGAGGTTAATGAAATTACTATGTGGGTCTGTCTGTCTGTTAGTGTCAGTTTGTTAGTGACAGGCATAGCTCCGGAACCACTGGACTGATTGACTTGTAACTTGGCGTGCAGACACCTTGGGGTCATCCCTCGGTCGAGTTTGAATATGGGCCCTGTGGGTCAAAAGACCTCCGAGATATAGGAGTCCCAATGTCATAAGGTCAGGGGATATCCACAAACAGTGTGATTTGGAAGTCCAAGGGAGAGGTTTTTGCCCAGCAGTGGATAATTACAAAAAGCTGATAAAAAAGAAATGAAAGTGTCACATGAAGACGAAGAGGTTGAATCCTGGGTTTTTACACCCGTCTCGTTGTAATTGGAAGAACAAGGCACCGCGTTATCGACTGTATAACTAATAATAATAATTATTATTATTTATTTATTGATTACAGTGGTAAAACATGAATACAGTCCATAAAGTACTTAATATACTATAACTAGGTATGTCTCGCTCTGGCTGATCCAATAGCAATGCATAAAGGGACAGTGTCTCGTTTTTTGGTGGTATTAAGTGAGTCCAAATCTGTAGCCATAAAAATGATACCATGCATAGTAAAGGCACGCACGTAATATGTTACATGGAGTCTATACGTAGTCAGCTAAATATTGATGTGTTATAGATACATAGTCTTATCCTTAAATATTTGAAAGAGTGGGCAAATGTGTAAAACACATATAGTCAGTTATGTATTTAGGTCACATTAGTTTTATATCGGATATATTTGTGGATGAATCACTAGGCTCGCCGGAAAAATGCCTCGTCAGACCGTGAGTTCCTCTTGCCCTTCTAATTATAAATTTGTAATCTGAAATGGCTCGCGTAGGTTTTACGCGTCGTGCACGTCTAGGAAGCTTCGCTATAATGCAAAAGATTCAGACTACAGAAGAAATTAAAGAATATAGAGTTAATTTTCGGCATAGAACATTATATATATATATACATATATATACCCTTTAAGTATAAGAGAGAGGTATCGTTCATGAGCTTCTAAATTCATACTTGTCTAATAGACAGCAGGTCACAGAAATTTCGAAAATCTATCTCAAAACAAAGTCTGAACTTATTTATAGATCCGATTTAAGAACTGTTAAATATGGAGTCCCACAGGGAAGTGTGCTGGGGCCTTTACTTTTCATTATTTATATAAATGACTTCCCATTAATTACTAATTACAATATGACTTTATTCGCTGA
Source organism: Catocala nupta (assembly GCA_963675205.1). Lineage (NCBI taxonomy): Eukaryota > Metazoa > Arthropoda > Insecta > Lepidoptera > Erebidae > Catocala > Catocala nupta. Next base: position 31,165,164 of record OY776078.1, on the reverse strand, counting down.
TGATAGCACTGTACTCTATACAAAAAAATCTTTGACATCTCTTGAAACGGACATTAACAACTCTATTGCATTAATTATACAATAGTTACAAATTAATAATTTGAAAATAAATTTAGATAAATCCAAAATATTAGATTTTAGACAAAGAACGAAATAGACATATAATAAATTAGACATTCATTATGAAAGTCATTTGAAGAGAGCGAGGTTACTAAATTTCTAAGTTTAAAAATAGATCACAAACTGAACTGGAAAGCACATATAGAGCATGTTTGTACTAAAGTCAGTCAGTACGCCTATGGACTGTATAAGCTCAGAAACATTGCAAATACAACTACACTGTTAACAGCTTATCATAGCATGGTCACATCGACTTTGCGGTATGGTATCATATTCTGGGCAACTCAACTGACTGCGATCTAGCGTTTAAGGTACAGAAACGATGCATTAGGACTATATATAATATTAAAGTGCCCGAAAGTTGCAAGCCCTACTTTAGAGAAAACAATTTACTTACTTTGCCTTGCATTTACATTTATGAGTGTGCCTTGTTTGTAAGGCAAAATATGGAATTGTTTAAACATAGAGTAAGGCCTCGCCATGTTGATAAGCTATGCGTAGTGGCAAGTAAAACTACTTTTTTTGTATATAATAAACTACCAAACACCACATATATATAATAAACTACCAAAACATATAAAGAATATTGGAAATATACAACTATTTAAAAGGCGTCTTCAAAAACTGCTTCTAGTCAAATGCTATTATTTGCTTCGAGAGTTCTTAGAGGACGAGCATATGGAAAATAGCTAGAAGTCTGCCAAATTTACATATTTTATTTATATCATATGTCATTTTATTATAATTGTATGACATTTTATCATTTTATTATTATGACTTGACATTATTTTGAAATTTCAAGAAATTATTATGACAGCCTGTCATTATGTATTAATTTATTGCTATTTTTAGATATGTAGTATTATTTTTAATGTTAATTACAATGTCTTTTCTCTTTATTTTTTTTTGCATGCCTGATGGTGAATATGGTGAAATACCAATAATTGTTATAATAAATAAGTAACATAAAAACTACGGAAGATAAACATTTTAATTATTTTAAGTTTAATGACATCTTGCGAAATAGATAAATCATTGGATCCTAGGGGAACTTTGCAGACACTGTAAGCATCTGGCAAATCTATTTGTTCATCACACAAATTTTGTCTAGTCTGTGGATTGAATTTTCACCACTCGGTGCATAGGCAACGACAAGGCTCCCACTTTAACAATAACGCAATATGTGCAATTACTATAAAAAAGTAAATAAGTACATAACACACCAAAAGACAAGCAAAAATCACTCTTAATGTTGCTACTGGTTTGATATTTGATGTAACTGTCTGTTTATTTGTGTGTTTCTTTCATCATAAGCACCGCGGTGGCGCTGCAAGGAAACAAGTTGTAAATATAAATACACACGAGCCGGAAATCGATCTGAGCTATGAAACACATAGACACAATGTTCGCGTCGCAAGTGAAATATGGACTTAGATTTATTCACATTTCCTTTTTCGATTAAGGCATGGAAACTAGAAATCAAATAAAATCAACGATCAATTTCCTAATCTGGGTGAGAAAGTTATGATTTCCACATGCTATGCTTTGTATATAAATTGATGTAAGATAGTTTATTACTACCAATGATCAAACTACTCAATCAATTTCAACATATGGAAACTCATTCGATTTACTTTAACATATAGAATGGCCTAGTCTCAAAAAAATTAAGTCAATGATATACGAAAAGTTTGTAAACCTGAAGCTAAATATATTTTATTTCTAAAATGTTATTTGATTTTCTTAATAATTTTAGATTATTTTATTACTTTTAATACGATTTTATTTAGTTGTATTGCTGTTTAACAATCAAACCATTTAACTGAAATTTAATTAACTTTTGATTATACGAGCAAGAAAAATGCTTTATCTATAATCTAGTCTAATGATTGAAATGGAAGACTACAAGACTATAAAGGAATGCCGTTCCTATGAACGCAGTGTTATTAAATTTAGCTTCGTTTAATTGTCTTTATTTAGATCCAGACGAAATCAAAGTAAGGTATCAGAATATTTCCCTTTTTAAAAACTGCTTACGATGGGCCGTATGCCCATCGTAAGCAGTTTCTGGAATCTATAAAAGGTTGAACACTTGCCAGGCATTCTGGAATCTTGACTCAACAATAATTACGTTATACGGTTATTCGCTTGCAATATTTTGTAAATTGTGAGTTAAAATTACTTATACTCTCGAGTTGTCGCACATTTTAAAGATAACTAAGCTTAAGTACCCCTCAAAAGATCAATGGCGTTATTGTTAAGTGGAAATTTTCAGATAAACCCCGACGATTCATCAAGTTTCATCATTGCTTTTGAAAGAAATTCAGTGTACCCTCTTATTTACAAGTCAATATAATTATTAAAGTAGGATACTTTGGTCATAAATGGAGCTTTTTATCATTGATATATGAATTAAGTATGAAAGATCATACTTAATTCATATATTTTTGTATATATCAACTGTAAGAACAATTGATCTGGAAGAGCCGAGTTCGATCTTCAAATCATGTAAAAGAAATCCGTTGCTATACCATGAATCTCATAGTAAGTCTATAGAATCGTCGCCCACAAGAAACTGATTGATACATATGTATTTCACCAAATTATAGAGTCTCATGCACCTGATCCCAACTTATCGATCATTAATAGGTGCGGTGCTATTTTTGTTATATAGCACTCTTTATCTAATATATTAAAGATGCATCCTTAATATATCCAAGTTATAAGAGTAGACCAGAATATTATATTATATAGAATATTTGGGTACTGAAATCACATAACAACAGTATAAAGTTCATGTCTCTCAGGTCCAACAACTTTACAAACTCGTAGAGGCAAGCTTAGTATGTATTTTCTTTAAATGGATCCCATCCACGAAACAGACGATAATGACGTTGCTTAACCTTGCGGACAAATCAGCGCAGTTGCCATTGCGTCACTAGTAGACTTAAGTATTCACAGCAAAATTTAGTTTCATATTTTATGATTTTATCTGAAATATTAACTTTAATAGGTACTTTGACATTTTCTTGAGCAAAGCAACCGCGTTCAAATTGCTAATGTAATTTTCACAGTCGTTTGTGAGTTTGCAATCCAAAGATGGAATTGTAAATCTAATTTAAACTTAAAATTACTGCACTTATATTCAAGTTAGACTTTGACGTAGCGAACTTAGAAAGTGTCAAAGACCACTTTGACACTTTAAGAGTGCAGTACATCATCTATTATGAACTGCAGAATTAATGTTCTGTGATTAAACTGCCTGAAGCAACTAGTACACGGGTATGCACGTTTTAATTAAGATGCCTTTGCATACCCACCGCCTCAGATATTACTTTTGTAAAATATCAGCGGTAGGTATATCAAATAATTTGCTGTTGAATTCCGTTTCAGTTTGAGACAGGATTTCACGTTGAGAGAGGAAACGTGTTTTGTATTTTGGGTTGTAATTATCATATTTTAATCATTTTATCTAGTAAATTGCCATTATCACCTATGATCCCAAAATCGAGATTTTCGGTCAAACGTGGGCTTATAAGAAACTTGTAGCAGCCCGGCTGGGCTCATCAACCTTTAGAAGACCTTAGCTTAATTATCCTGTGTTTTACTGTGAGTATGATTTCCAGTAATTAAAGCCATTACTATCTGGGCATCATACATTTTTTATCAGTTACTTTAGCCTAAGTAAAATTGTCTCCCACCCCTGCTACACCGGTAGGTAAGGAAGGGACCGAGTGGCAATTGAGCCTACGGCGGCGGCGCGCGCTCACTACTTTTACCGATCGAAACACAACATTACATGTATTGCTTGACATCGATATTCTATAAGACGGTACTACCTACTTACCTGGCCAAACCATCCTGTTCATAATATTGTCTTCTGTTTACGCTAATGTTATAGTAGTTTAATTACAACGTCCTATTCATGCTGAATTCAGCATGAATAGGCGAAAGTAAGCCTACTTTTAAATTTAATTTGTATCAAAGTTAGTAGCACAGCGATGCTGGAAGGCTTTCAAAAGCTAGTAAGGTATTCGCCAGGTGTTATGTGTCCCTAGAATACGATAACCTACTTCCACTAGGAGATTTATGAACTGAACAAGCCATATATTTAGAGTTCCATAACTAAATCGGTTAGTAGTGATTTATTAGAGTGGGTGTGAGTTTCCTGCAGGTATTTTGCAGCTGCTTGCTACTCATTGGCTCAACTCTTTGCCTGAGCCTAGCAACTAAACTAATCTAGCTTCAGTAAGTTAGTAAATTAACTAACCAATAGATTTTGTTGTTCACAAGTGTTTTTTTTTGTGACAATAAATGATTGGCATCTATCTTAGCTATAAATAAGGTTACGTAATGTAACGCTAATATATCTATATTAGCTATAAATAACAAGGTTTAAGAATTAAACACACAGATTCTAATTTAATAGGTGCCGATTTATACAGTTTGACTAAGAATAATGATTATGCAGACATAAATACACTTTACTATACCAGCTTTTTTATTATTAGATGTGTACGCAGGAGTAAATAAAACAAATTTTGCACTAGCTACGTTTTACGCTTAAAGTAATAGGCGGTAAGCCTATTGCCATTTACCGGGCATATTTCTAAACAGGGTCTACAGAAAATTTCTTCACAGAAACTGTAAGAACTCTTTGCCGGACTATGAAACGTCGTGATTCACCGCGTAACAGCAACTATGCCACGGGATCAAAAAGCTGGTATTTTATTTATTAATTTAATAAGGTTCACAAACGGGTACGGTTGTAATTATATTATCAAGTCTGCTTATAAATTATCCCTTCGCTTGCCAAGGCCTATTTTAATACAAAATACACTGTCGAACTCATAAACTGCATCAATGTTCAAGACGCCTTTGAAATAAACATTTTAATAAAGTATTCAAACTTTTTATACAAATTTAAATTGAGACCTATAGTTTGGTTCATTAACTTCATAACAGCGTAGTATCATATCCTTAAGTGTATGTTTGTATACTGAAAAGGACCATTCAATTTATTTAAACAAAATCGCAAAGATGATAAATGTTACAAAAATAGGATTTGGTTGGTTAATTGAAAACAGGATACTACGATAAAAAAAATTACCAAAAGATTTTTTTCTTTTAAAAAGTTGTATTGTCTCCACGTGTCCTTATTACAGATTCTAATCGGTTCCTATGCGTAACCGATTAGGGTTATTAAACGGTCTTGCGGAATATTGTTTCATTCTTGTGAAATCAGTTTTCTTAGTGCTGCCACTGTTGTGGGCACAGGATTTCTCGCATATTCACCTTTTTTTAACTGTCCCAAACATGCTCAATGGGAATAAGAACCGGGCTGCGAGCTGGCCAATTCATAGTACGTATCCCAACCTCTTCGCAATATTGTCGGACTTGTGTAGCGGCGTGGGGTCGGGCATTATCTTGCATTAGAGTAAAATTTTAATTAATCCCATGTAAAGTACCACGTGTTGCTTCTATAACCTCTGTTATATAGCGTTGCGCCGTCAAACCACCTTTTCTACCGTTTTGACGAACCATGTCGATGAACACAAGTTCCGTTTGCCCGATCATCGATATGCCACCCCACACCATACACGAACCGCCTTGAAAAGGAACACTCACCTCATTGCAACTTTGAGTCTGCACCATTTAAACATGTCCTACACTCATCAGTAAACAATATGGATTGCTCTTCATTCCAACTAAGATGTTCACGCGCAAATCTTAAACGAGCTTGTCTGTGAGCTGCAGGCAGCTTTGGACCATTTGCAGGTCTAAAAGGAGTGATTGCCGCTTCCTTAAGCCTTCTTCTTATTGTTCGTGCACTTACGTTTACTCCACGCACTTCATTCAGCTTTGTTTTGATGTTTACTGACGCGAGGAAACGATTTCGTTGGGAAGTTGAAACAATATATCGGTCGGGTTCTGCCGGTACCGGGTCTCCTTTTGTAAGGACCTGTCTTTACAAACCTTCGGTATACTCTAGAATACTATTGGTAACAATAATTTAAATAGCAAATGAAAAAAAAAAACAGAAACAATTAATTTCAATCTTTCTCTTTTTTCTTTCTTCTAACACACGAATTTGAGACTATGCGCAAATTTTATTTACCCTACTATAATTTTGTTTTTAGTTGCAGTTCTATTATTAAATTTTGTTTTTTGTTATGGTTAACGGACACTCTAGACATTTTCATTTAGTTTAAAAATTTTGCTTACTTATCAAAAATATTGATTCGAAAGTAATCCTGAACTTTGATGCGGTTTATGAGTCCGTCTGTGTATTAAGTTATCAAAGTCCAAAAGGTAACAATTTCATTATTTGACGATAAAAGTCGGCCTCGATGGTGTTATGGTTAGTGTAACCGATTGTCACGCCTGAAGTTGCGGGTTCGATTCCCACTCAAATCAAACATTTGTGTGTATGAACATGGGTGTTTGTCTTGGTCTGGGTGTTTCTACTTATAATATGTAGGTATGTAATTACAAAAAATAGAAAGTATATATGTACGTTTATCCATTGTCAGTTTATCAGTGCCCATAATACAAGCTCTGCTTAGTTTGGGCTAGATGGTGTTGTGTGTATGTGGTAGAATTTTAAAACAGTATTTAATAAGAAAGGACATTATATTTATTTATTTAATTTGCTCTTTACTTTTATATCGTTCTTTTATTTTATTAAATTTATGTTTGAGATATTTGCGCATCCTATAATCTCTTGTGAGTGAAGGAACTGCAGATTAGAACTTTGTTTTATTATTAAGTTACATGTAAAGTACATCGTTTTAGAGACTAAATGTAATTAATAAATCTAAAACTTGTTTATACAACAGAATGATAAATACGTTATTACATAAAAAAATATTATTATAAAAACAAAAAACCCGACTGCTTAAAAGTAATGAACTGAAAAGAGAAAACAAATACCACAATATCTTAAAAAATTCGACTGACTACTGCATTGTTTTGTAAGCTTACTTTATCAACTAATGAAATAACTATATATGTATTCAAATTAGTTATACTAAATACTTTATGGTGCTGCAGGCGGGAACAAACAATACAAAACTTCTTCTGACGCAGTCGGGAAATACGGGCTAACTTACATAATTATGTGCCCTTCCGTGCATGGATTTGCAATTATAATTCGATGGATTACAGTGAATAATTAATATGGATGTTGCAATCAACAGATTTTATCGTGAATGGAGTATAATAGATATATAAATCTTAATTTCTTTTTCTTTACAGTCATACCCTCATGGAGACTGGAATAATAATAATAATAATTATTGATCGATCAGAGCGCCGTGCTTTGTCGATATCATTATCCTTCATGATGGCAACCACGCGAAAGCTGAGAAGGAAAAACAATTAAAATACCAGGACTTAGCACACGAGGTCGTCGATATGTGGGATGTGGACTCGGCAATCATTGTACCGATGATTGTTACGGTGAACGGTCTAATAGTCAAGAGCCTCGAGCAACATCTTAAGAGGCTCGCGTTAGGTGCTTGGGTCAAGGGTCAGATGCAGAAGGCAGTCCTCCTCGATACGGCACGCATAGTTAGGAGGTTCCTCTCTCTGGACAACAGCTTGGACCTTGTCTCGATGCCGGTGGGCTCCCATATTTTTTATATTTTTAAATGTGTTTTTTTATAATTATATATTAAAAATGTAATTTTTATTGGTTACTAATTAATAAATGTGAATAATAATAAAAATTATTATTTTCCCACCACAATACAGTTAGGTACATTTGATATCAGACATAAATTTAGTTAACTTAGAAGTACTGTGGGAGACTGGTGTCTTAGGCAGACGGAGAGTCTGTGTTTCAGGACACCGTGTTGGTGTGGTATGTGTAATTGTAACTAATAATAATATTATGTAAGTACGCCTGGCTAATTAGTCCATTTTATTAGAGTGTACTGAAACTAAAGCTCATTACATCAAAAAATGACATTTTAATATTTTATTTTTCTTTCTGCAGCTTTTTGTAATGTCCCGCTGCTGTGCAAAAGCCTCTCCTTTGGACTTCCGAATCACTCTGTTGGTGGATATCCTCTGACCTTATGACCTTGTGACCCCTATATCTCGGAGGTCTTTTGACCCACAGGGCCCATATTCAAACTCGACCCCAAGGTGTCTGTACACCAAGTTACAAGTCAATCGGTCCAGTCGTTCCAAACCTATGCCTGTCACTAACAAACTGTCACTAACAAATAGACACACAGACCCACGTAGTGTTTTCAAGAACCTCTTCGAAGAAGACCCAGAGGTTAATAAAGACAAAGGCGCTTGGAGGCGTACAATTCATCACCAAAAATCCTATTTAAATTAGTTTAACTACTACGGATTGGCGTTAACAAACACACAGACAAAATCCTATTAACGATAACATACATACATACATAAACTCACGCCTGTTTCCCAGAGGGGTAGGCAGAGACTACGGATTTCCATTTGCTACGATCCTGACACACTTCTCTGGCTTCATTCACTTTCATAACATTCCTCATACACGCTCGCCGGTTTAAGGTGCTCTTAACCTGGCCTTTATCCAGAACGTCTCCGATCTGATCAAGAAACGTTCGCCTAGGTCTTCCCCTTGCGACTGTTCCATTCACACTAGCCTTAACTATTAACGATAACGATTTTATTATATAAAAGATGTTGCGTAAATGCAGGTTAGTTTAGTAACAGGCCGTTCTTTTCGATAAAATGAACCCTATGTCCTTTTCTGTACACCTGACAACGCGTTTGAATATTTCCTGTTGGTCGATCGAGTAGGCAAGGCGTGAAAGTGTAACCATCAAACAAACTCACATTCGAATTTATAATATTAAGTTACGATATACATATATTATTTGTAACACTTGATAGTATTTCAAGTATCAAACAATGCTATGTTGAGTTTTGGACGTACATATTCTCTGGGACACAGCTAAAAGAAAATTACACACATAAAATATCAGCTAAGACATATTATTTGTGAATTCAGTTTTAGCTCTTTATCTTTATGATACCGTGTAATCGTGTGCATGGTGAATGTCCTCTACCAGGTACAGTAGCAGGCTCCGTACCATCACCAAGATATTACAGCCCAAAAACGTAATGTCACTAAGATTTAATAAATAGAAAAACATAATATCATTTTGTTCGAGCGAGAAATTAAGCTATATACATTTTGTCCCTCTGATCTACGGAATATGCAAACAACTACAGTTATCAAGTTCTAAAAGTCAAATTATAAGTCGAAAACAGAATTTAAACTCAAGATCAGCGATCCCAGCCTCGTACAACAGAGTCGGTATGTTGTTAATACGAGTAATGAAAATCAGAAGAATTTTTGTTTTAGTCTCAAATTATAGTCGAAAATTGAAGTGCTGAAAAAGATAGATTTTGTATTTTATATTTTACTCTGGTAATAAGTTAATTGATTTCTTCATCTAAAACAAAATTTAAATCCGTGTATTTGCTGCTTCTAAATTAAAAGGGAATGTACCGTTTTGTTACTGCTTGTTGAAGCTTAAACAGAAAGCTTGGGCATGGGGCATAAGTTAGCGTCTAGTTCGATTTCCAATATAAAAACCGAACGCGTAGCTTTGAGCCGGCCAGTGTTATTGGATTTTTCTGTTAGGGATTTTTACTGACTCTGTAGAGAATAAAAATATATCCCATTGGTGGCTGTATATTACGTGGGGAATGCACGTAATCGAACGTGTACCTAGGGATATGGTTTTTTTAATCTACTAAAGTGGCAAACAAGTATAAGCCCCAGCTGATGGTAAGTGGTTACCGTAGCCTATGAACGCCTGCAACACCAGAGGCATCACTTGCGCGTTGCCAACCTTGTAAAAATAGGGATATGGTTGTGTGAAATCTCTGACTATACCTTAGGCGATGTGTAAAACTAAAAGTTTTCTAGCTTGGCTTCCTTGTACGCAAGGCATATTGGTTACTAAAGCTGATGGTAATTAAACCCGTGCGCTCTTCGGGCAATCAATATTCTCTTATCATGTGGATTACCAAAGTCTTCACTACAGCGCTACTATACATATTATTCAGTCTTTTCCAGAATATTTCAGTATCCTTGTCTATTTGTTACGATTTCAGGCATACACATTGTCACGGGTACAGAAAATGACATAGAGTACCTTTCATCTCGAGACAAAAGGTCCTGTTCTCGAGCGAGCGAGGACGCGGGAAAAAAACTAGTGGTTATATAAAGGGAAAGTTATAGTAATGGCGCAGTTGTATATACGATCGCCCTGTATTGCGCCTTATAGGTATAATTTTTGCCCATTTAGCTTGAGTCAGTATGTGCTCATTATTCCGGTACTAGTAAAGGTACCTGCCAGACATATATTATACATAAAAAGGATAGCCCTTGATTTTATATACCTTACACAAAAATCTGGTGATCACATTTACCTATCATAAAACTTTTACATTTATATTCTAAAAAGAGGAACGAAATCAAACAATTTGTATGTATACTACACATTTCTTCATATGTAAAAGCAAGCTCAATCATTGTAGACAGTACGACTTGACACAAACTTGATCTCAAAGTAAAATTTCCGTCCGTCCAAGATCTACAGAAAGTCTCTCATGAAACCGCAAATCAAGTTATAAGTCGTAAATAGTTTCTTACTCTCACGAAGTCATGTCTACGTGAACGTACATATGTACTATGATTAAATATAGAATAATACAAGCTCTTGTTGAGTTATTTAACTTATGCAAGTACTCTATTACCGATTTCGCGATGAAATGCCTAATATTTTATACCAAATTACAGTCTTGTATTAGCATTTCAGTAGCTGTATTAACCAATCGTAGAATTCCAATTTTGCACTAGCTGTACAGAATAATATTCTGCAAATGAAAATAGCTTTCGAGGCTTTATAAATGTCCAAACTAGCCACCAAGCATTGATAAAGCTACAGATAATAATTATTAAATACCAGTAAACCCAAGTTTGTCCACACCTCAAATTTAAAGGAGAGAGACGGATATGTTGAGCGATATTAAACTCTAATTATATACAAATATCTTCAAAAATACAGAGATGCGCAACGTAGTATTGAATTTGTGACATCGGCAATATTGCATGTGACTGCTGAGCTAGTAAGTAATTTCTTAGAGCAAAATCCCATACTTATACAACGAAGCAATAAAAACTTCTTGACAGGTAATTGTGCAAATGTTTACAATAATAATTCTTATTCTTTTGAATCAAGGCATCTCAAAGAGAGTAAAGTAATAATTTTAATGTAGGTAAGGATTCTGACTTCAATTTTTTCATTCAGCGTTGGTTCTTTTTCAAGTAAAACATAAGTTTTATCTATCTACATTTAGTGCGCTAAAGTATTTGAATAAAGCTTATAAATTACATTGCATAATTCAATATTTATAGTACTATCTACATGATATCATTCAAAAAAATGTATTCCAAAGTATTTGTAAATTTAATACAGTCGGCATCAGCCAACAAAAATATATTCTGTAAATGTTGCATTTACTATTTTAGTTTTGTTGATTTTCTGTTACCAATTTGACGTAAATATTTTTATGAGTACAGATTATAAACGGATCAAGTTAGCTATTAGAAAATATGAAAATATTTATAACATCAAAATTCGGACGCAGGCTTGGCATCGACTCTACACTTCTACACGCTTTATATTATTTGTTTCTGCATATAATTGTGTACTCGTATCTTTGAATTTGGAACTTCATTGTCAGAAACAAGAATATAAAAAGAATATAATCCGAAAGCGTACGGTAAGCACTTACGACCTATTGACCCTTGCTACACAAGAGGTAACACTTACATGCTGACGTAAAGAGACTTGTTGCGTTGCTAGTGCAAATGGCGGATTATTGTGCCCTCACTCACTAACCGCATTCAGTATATCATAAATATCTTTGTTATTCTACGAAGGTGAGTAAGAGGTACTTATCCAGTAGGACTATATCACTGTGCTTTATCTTTTTAAAACTTATTTTCGTGATGACCAACATGATCACGTGACTGACCTTCTGTCAATCTAAATTATAACTCCTAATCACGCATATCCGACAACTGGTCGTTACTCTAAACAGTATTTATATTTGTTACGTTTATATGAATTTACGCATATGCCTGCTACATTGATTTTAGTAGATATCGATATTCAAGGAACACTGTCCCTATGTTTATATTATGATCTATAAAATATAAATCTTAGTGAGAATTCAAATGAATATAATTTTCAAACGACGAAGTTATAAATATGAAAATATTCTTTATTTGAACCAAAGTCTTAATATAACATTGCAATCTGAATGCCAGCTAATATTATGGCAAACGCCACATTATATTTTGCGATGCTCTTTTAAAATATGCTTAATATTTTCATCTAGAAATAAAACTAAATAACATCATTAATAAGTAATAAAATTCTATAAGTAGCTAGAATCCAATTACGAAAACGCTGACTAAAATGGAAATTAAACACATAACAGTTTTAGTTTCTAACGGTTATTTTGTCCTCTATCCCTTAGTTCAAAAGACAATAAGTAAGATTTTGTGTTTCCATTGACCCTGCGACATTTTATAGATTGGACAAATCACACACATCGTTCGTTTTTAGCTGCTCATTGTTTAAACAAACTATTGCATATAGGTATTTATAAATCCTAGAGAGAGAGAACAAAATAAAAATCTATGCACAGTAATAAATATTCATTTCTTTTAAATATGGTATTCAAAATTATTAATCCAACTAGGTACTATTACTGCAATTGGAATACACACGAAAAAATGCGTGGTCCGCAAATAGTTGCTCGAAGTCTGAGTGTTTTTATGTCCACTGTGTGAATATTTGTAAAATTCCCCGCGACACAGATATTATTCCTAGAATGAGAGTAGCATCGATTTAAAGAATATTGAATTCCAATATAATGCTTTGAAGTATTAAGCAGTACACGAATACAATCGATCCATTTTTCCTTACATTAAAAATGTAATTTCGAAGAATCCGAGAACATAACGTGGTTGGGAAGAAAATCAACATTGTATGTTGGTTTTAATTAAAATGTAAAAGAGAAAACAGAATTTTCTCGATCTCGTACAAAAGCTAAGCGCTACTTTTCTAATAATAACACGATGAAGTTGAATAAAAACAAAATGGATTATTCTCTTTAATTTAAATGTGTTTTGAAATTTGAATAACGGTTTGTCAGAAGAATGTATAAGATTTGATCGTAAAGTGAAACTCTTACAATACTGCTATACTCGTATAGCTCGTGCTACATACACTTTGTCATTTGTTGTAGTTTTTTTATGGACCGCCTCGGACAAGCTTTAATTTCCATCAGGACTTTAATAAATGGTTTCAACGAGTCTGGATTAAACACAGCTTTTACATGGGAATCCTTTAATAATACTTAAAGTACGCAAGCCTTCGGAAAATGTTACTTAAACCGTTTTTACAGCTCTTTAGGAAAATCTGTGATAATCACTTGATAATTATAATAAGTAGGTATTTAGGATATATTTCAAATGTTCTTGATTTTATGATACATTTTATGCTTATGTTTACAGTTTGCCTGGCTTTTTGTTTCAATTTAACTTTATCAAGATAATTTTAGACAAGTATTTCTAAAAATATGACACTATTCGTTATTCGCTGTAGAGGTTTTATGAAATAATTTTAGCAACCATCGATTTACTATAGCTTTATAGCGAGACACTTTTGAATTAGAAATCGATTTACAAATACGGTTTAATTTTTTTTTAAATTTGTCTGTCCTTGTGATTTCTTACTGTTGGCCTGTGCTGTGTGTGTTGGCCATTTAAGATAATAATAAGTTGATCAGATTTGAAAGAAACTATTAGTAGATTTACATAATATTGTCTTCTGTTTACGCGAATATTACTCATTGAAATTAAAGTCATTTATACGGATTTTATCGAGTTGTTTCAGCAGCCATGATCACACAACTGAAAACTGCTGAAAAGCAACCGAAACGTCAGAGAAAGTGTAAGCTTAAATATAAATAGTTTTAATAATTTTATTACCTTAAAAAATTGTAAAATTCTGTAGTAGTAGTTAGTAGTGTAACAGTTTCAAAATTATGTAATACAGTGTTAAATAAACAACGCGATAAAATCCGTATAAATGAGTTTATTAGTAGATTTATTTTAATAATGACAAATTGTTTATTTATTTATATGTATACTGTGTACTATGTACTATGTGTATCTGTTGATGAACAACAAATATTAATAAAATACATAATACCTACTGTATATTGTAATAGTATGTGCATATATAGGTATATGCATTATAATAGGTAAGTTGTGTACATATATTTTGACTGTTTTCGCATAACCTTGAGTGAGGACTATCTACGCAATTAAATCCGCCTTTGTAGAACTTTATTCTAGAACTTTTTAGATCACCTTAATTGTATTACAATTATTGTGACGCCGATGCTTCGGCATATATTCAAAAACTTTTGCCAAAAACATTTACATACTATTCTATCGGTCAATATTAATTAGGTCGTTACCTATTACTATAAAGGCGCGCCTACATTAATTATATTTTTTAAAGTACGTATTTGTTTTAAAAACTTTTCCTGGACGGTTACGTAGGTAGTACCAAGAAGGTAACCCTTCAGCCTGAACTATTTTAGGAGTTGTGACGCAGTTTGATCACATCTGTAACTGACGTTAAAACTGCGTCAACGTCTAAAGCAGAAACTGTTGCTTCCATAATCGTTATATTATTTACACACAGCATTTAGCACATAAAATAAATTGGATAGACATTAGCCTATCTAGGCAATTTTAAGTTATATCGTAAACGAGTCACCTGGCCGTAAAGAACTTGGTTTACGATGTGTTAAGTGATTTTGTGACATGATATGCTGGATAAATTACGGAGATTTTACTTACATATATCACATACTTATAATAGCGAGTTTAAAGGATACCGAGGAGACTACCCCTATGGCACGGAGCTTTAACAAATAAATATGTGGTTAAAGGCTCTCTAATGAGTTTACTTAGTTCTGGACGCATTTTGGCACGTTCGATCATGGCTGTGCAGATTTATAATTTTTTTAAGTACTTTTAGTTAAGCTATTGATCAACCGATGGAAATAAATGTTAGCAAGCGATTTAAGGTTAACCTTAATTGGGCCGAAAATAATAGGGGTTTAAATATAAAGTTGCTGCTTTATATTAAGAAAATCGGTAACATTGTGATTTTTATTTCATAATTATTTATTTAACAAAGACAACGCACTGGGGATAATTCTAGTGTCGGGGGGACTTTACAAACATTCAAACAACGGACACAAAAAACACTCAAACTCCAAACAACCATTTGCGGATCACACTAAGTTTTGTCCTGTGTGGGATTCAGACCCACAACACTCGACGCAATGACAGTGGCGAAGCGACCGCTTAAATCACTGCGTCCGTGAAGTAAAATATTTTTGAATTACTAATTCGAATTCTATTAACGTATGTAAGTACCTAATTATTCATTATATATGTATCTTGATGACAGCTAGAAAGTTACACTCTTTTTGTGGCTAGGCCTAAGTTACCCTGTAGGTAATTCTTGTTCTCAACATACGCAAGTCAAAGCACTTGCAAGTGTTGTGGGTGTCGACTAAACGGCTAACATGAGCCACGAGCTCAAGTAAATCTTATGATGTAGCCCGCGCCCACGACTAGTTCTATAAGCAAGTACCATACATCATTAGTTTTATATGCTTACTACACTTTACTCACGTCTTTGCTCGCGTGAAAATATAGCCAATGTTACTCGGTGATAATACAGCTTAATAATGGATTCGTGCGCCTCAGCGTGCAATGGCCGTCAGGTTAATTAGATGCTACCGCACGATCTCGTTTGAGGCAGCGAGTCTCCTCGCCGGGTCGATGCCCTGGGACCTGGAAACGGCGCTTCTGGCGTCGCTCTATCGTTGACGCCAAGAGGCGCTGGCTCGAGGCAAAGGACCGCCTCCTCGCGCTCTAGAGGTGGCACGGTCCGAGCTCCGCCAGGTTCTGGTGGAAGAATAGAGAAATCGACTTGCGCACCCCAGTGCCGGGCACGCCTCAATAGTAGCGGTGGGACCCGTTTTTGAGGAGTGGCTGGAGAGACGGCATGGCGCCCTCATCTTCCGGCTGACATAGGTAATGACTGGCCACGGTTGCTTTGGCCAGTTCCTGTGTGGCATAGGCCGGCAAGAGACTCCCGGTTGTCACCACTGCGGCGACTGCCGCGACGTTGTTGAGGACTCGGCGCTGCACACTTTGGCGGACTGTCACGCATGAGCATCGCAGCGCCGTGAGTTGATCGCGGCAGTTGGTATGGTTGCCCTCTCGCTCCCGGCCGTGGTTCAGTCCATGGTCCGGAGTGAGAGGTCGTGGAACGCCGTCGCCTCCTTCTGTGAGGAAGTAATTTCCGTCAAGGAGACGGCGGAGCGGGAGAGGGAGCGCTTAAACCCTCTCCACAACCGCAGAACTGGGTGCCGGAGTGCGCGAGATGACCTCCAGCTACCCTGAGATTTGACCTGGGGGTGGCGGGCTTCGTGGGCCTGCCCGCCATCCGATCAGCACCAGGTTCGAGAGGCAGCGTGCGTGTTCCCACGCGCGCCTCTGTGTCGTGTCCGTCTAAAGGGTAGATCTACCGTGTAGTGGCCTGCCGTTTCATACGGTGGGCCGAAGCCTCGACGGGGTCACGACTGCATGTGAAAATGATTCGCGCGGCCCCGCCGATTGCGGTTTTGTCAAGGAACACCGTGGTAGGTTTAGTCGGTATTACCGGAAGGTCCATTCTTATCATCATTACCATCTTACTTTTACTCCGGTGAGTCCGACATAGCCCCTCCACCCGCCCCCACGGAGTGGTAAACATCAATGCATACCCACACGTAAAAAAGTTTAATAATGGAGA
This sequence comes from Catocala nupta, assembly GCA_963675205.1. Classification (NCBI taxonomy): domain Eukaryota; kingdom Metazoa; phylum Arthropoda; class Insecta; order Lepidoptera; family Erebidae; genus Catocala; species Catocala nupta. The sequence goes on along the minus strand of OY776078.1, from coordinate 31,148,068 downwards.
AAGGATTTTTAAAATCAGTTGAGTAGTAACTTACAAACAAACAATCACAAATCAAATCACTGCTCTTTATAATATTAGGATAGATACACGAGCCTTATGTTCAGAAAAGTAATATTAAAATTATAATACGACGAAATTCAAATAATGGACAAATAAGGATTTAAAATTAATTAGCGTAACAACATTTTCGTATCCATTTTATTCATAAATGTCGTGTTTTTGCTTCTGTAGAGATGGGTCGGTATTGTAATCTTACACACGGCAAATAATGGCAGTAGGCTGAGATTCTTTACACTTGAGGAATACGTAATGTATCCACGTGCGTTTTACAACAACATGGCGGTTCGAGTATCAGACGCGCACTGCGTGGTGTCAGCTGCACAGATTTATTGTAATTCAAATGTCTCTTGTAACTCGTTATAACAGACATTTGTAACCAGCCTGTGACGTTACATTACAGGAAATTTCGCGATAGGGATGAAACACACCGGTGACATTTTACTTACACTTTGTTTTTACTGTTCTTTGAAAGAAACACATACCAATTATTATGATACCAATTGTTTTGAATTCTATCTGTAGTACTACACTACTTTCAAATGCCTAAACATGTTTTTTTGAATACGAGTATAGTGGCAGTGTTCAAAGTCTCGTGCGGGACAAACATTGATGTCATGTATAATGATGATCAATTAGTTATTTTCCAAGATATGGGTGGAGTAAGACTAGTTCAAGATATGTTTTTGAAACGTTTGTTATACATATATAGTCTTTGCCTACAAATAAGGCGACTTCCGTACTAGCGATCAACCTGTGTGACGCGCCTGTGTGGCGATATTACCAATATAATATGTACATACATTACATACACTCTGTGTCCGTTAATGTTTAACGGACATAAAGTATCCTGACCTAGAACTACCATTTTTTAATGACACAAATTATTGTTCCCTGTGGGGTCTACTTAATGCAAATAAAATCGGTATTCTCATTTTTACATTTACTATTTTGCAAAGTATTTTATTTATTTATTTTACAATTTTGTTCTTGGTTCTCGTTATTTAGAAATTTAGTAATATATCTTTCGGATTAGTCTTACTATTACATTAGCTAAGTAGTGTGACCAATATCACATCACAGTTCCCTTCTACAATTTACTAAAAGACTTGTTTGGAATCTAAACTGTAATGGAACCAAATGTCAAGCCTAGACGCTCTATTAAATATCCTGATCTTAACTAATATTATAAATGCGAAAGTGAGTGTGTTTGTTTGTTTGTTATGGTTTCACGTCTTAACTACACAACTGATCATCATGAAATTTCGCATACACGTTGTCAGGGGTACAGAAAAGGATATAAAGTAACTTTCAGAAACAAAAAGTACTGTTTCTAAACTAACCTACATTTAGGCAAGCAAGGCTCCGAGCTAGTACTAAATATTTTAGTAATAATGTCACAGTTTAAATGCATATTCTACCCTTCAGAAGGATATGTATTTCAGTTGTGCGTAAAGCGTTAAGCTGCTAGTCTATGTTCTGTGCTCACCATGCTATAATAACCAAATATCATAAGCATCAATGTCTCAGATCAAATTAGTGGACACCTTGTGGTTTGTTATCACATCGACTTCAGTCGCTTCGCCGCATCAATGTTAAGACGTCACCCAACTTGAGGTTTATCGATCTAGATCGATTAACCCAGCTATCCGTATCATGCTAAACCTTATTGGGAAGCGTTAGGCGTCCCGCAACAGCTGTTGCCGCATTGGTATCTTGGTGGAAATGAGTTGAAGTAACCACTTTCCGGTATTGGTAGGACGGCGAGGTGACACTTACCTACTATGAAGTTCCTATAGTATTAATAGTGCTGTTTTCGGGATTGATAGGTATAATTTCTCGTCAGTAACACTTCAGTTTTAGTTTCATAATGTTAAGTTTTTTAAAGACGGAGTCTTTAAAAGACTTACTTATTTTAATAACTCCTGGATTCTCGGGGATTTTCCATACATTTAAATAAAGGACATAAAGAGCGCCTAGACTCAGAACAACTGTTAATGGATCACACACTATTGTTTGGTATTGGTGATCTCACAACGCTTGGTGTAATAGCAATGACGAAGCCACCGCCTAAACAACTACACCGTCCGTGCAGCCAATCTAACAAAGAATCTTTTATACTTGATGCGAATTTTTAATCAAGTTGTCGAAATAAAGCCCAATAGGTCATTATAAATCTATTCATTCCCAAAAACAATAGGTATAAATAAAAAATCTTAGATCGACTTCAAATGATTAATTTACTGTTGACTTTTTCTCAACGACGATGAAGAGAACATCAGTTCCCAAATTTATGAACCAGTACGAAAGAAGTATTCAACTATAAAACTTTTAAGTATCCCGTACTTATTTTTCGTCGGATACTTGAAGAACTCGTTGCAATAAATAGAATGAATAAAAACTTTCCATATTCTTCGAAGTTGGCATCGTTCAGAAAAGAAGCACGTCAAATTTTATGTAAACGATTACCTTAAAGAACTTTTGCACAACATGTAAACAATTTAATATAAGTCTATTTTATTTCTATATAACACATTTTGACCACTGTCTGCAATATAATATGTGTAAAATTAGTGCGATTATATTTTAGGATTGTACAAACTAAGATTATAGTGAGAAAGGACACGAAGAAGATCATGTAACAAATCTTAGTACTTGTGAAAGCTGTATCGGATAAACCACTGCACTTCACACACGTGCTTTTAGACTGATATGCTAGAGCCACAAGAGCTGCAGACTGTCTTCAGTTTAGCAAGGCTGAACCTTTACAGTAAATGTGTAGTATGTTGGTTAACAATGCATACACGTAATTACATAGCTTGACCTTTTGTCCGTGAATTCGTACGCGTAAATTTGGATGTAGGTACCTATCTATATTTTCTTTTTCTATATCTTGATACTCAACTTTTTTTGCGGATACTACACATTTACTTAGATAAATGTGTAGCAGATATTATGTTTGACCTCAAGCATGACATCTGTGAAAACCGCATTCAATTTCATGGAGTACTTTTTGCGTGATAAGCTTACAAACATATAGACAGGAAAAATCTAAATATAATTGATTTGACTTCTGTAGCTTTTATTAGCCTTTATACCATATTAGTTTTCTTTAATATCTCCTATATACAAGACCAGTGTTAAGTTTAATATAATTATGTATTGATAAAATTACAAGACAAGTATTTTAATAAAACAATATAAATTCAAAGATAGCGGCGAAGTGAAAATAGTCAGACTACACCGCAAAGCGAATATATTAAGGAAAAGTAATCCATTATTACAATGATTATTTTGGTAAGTTGAGATGACCCAGAGATAGGCCTGAGTTATTCGCAAGAACTTAAATTGCCGCCTGTTGCCGACATGATACGGATAAATGGCAACTAATGCTAACTAACATGTATAATTTATTATCATGTTGATAGTTTTTGGCACCTTTATATGATTTTGGCGTTACTGTAAACTTAAATTTAAAATGCCGAGCTGCAGACACTATAGAAAATCTGTTGTCCGTTGAAGGCAGCTGGTCTTGAGAAATTGGTTTTTATCTACTTGTATAAAGCATAGAATACAGCTTGCACTTTTACTAGAGTTGAAAGTAATAGTCGTGACGAGTGGATAAAAACCTTCTGAGAAAACCACTAGCATTGTTAGAATTCCTGGAACAATCTCTTATCTTCTCTAACAGAATTCCGACGTAGAAATATAACGTGAATGTTTTCTACATTTCCATAGTAATTAATAAATGTAGTAAGTAGAGTTACTGTAGAAACTTAGCTTGTAGAAATAAGCAGTCCCAGCATATAATATCTGATATAAATGTGTGTGTGCATGCCTCAGACTATAAAGTTGTTTGTACACGCAGCAAGTAGTTGATTCAGCATACATGCATAAGTTATTTGTATAGATTATTCGCCAATGTGCGTCAGTCGTTTATACGACGCATACATTGTTTTTAAATGTTATTTTCTGTCAAAATGACTACACTCCGCCTAATAATTAGTAGTCGGATCACATCTTGCCGTGATTTAGTGTCGAGGTTTCTTCTTTGACGGCCTAAAAAGGTGCTTTTCTACACCCTGCTCGAAGGTCACAGGATCCAAGTAAGAAGAAAACACATGCCTCGCAGAGAATTCTATAATGACTTTCATATACCGCGCTAGAGCCTCAACTTGAGTATGTTACTCGTATCTCATACAAGAGAAATAATTGACTATAATTGCATTGCATGTTGAATATAAAAAATAACATTGTATTATTTCACTGTCACCAATGTCGTACCTATAAATTAGTTTCACTGTTAAAATTTCGTGTTCTATTCCAAATAATTGGTTGTGATGATATTTTAATAGTGTATTCAAAACTGACTAACACGGCATAAGCTGTTTTGTTATATTAAGAAAGTATTCGACCTTGAAATGTTACTGGTCGATGTGGCCTCTCGAGTTTATGTTCAATTTAAATAACTTCACAATTTAGGTTGTACATATTTTAGAACAGTTTCATAATCTCTCACAGGGTGGGATTTACCTTAACACATTTAATATACACACCTTTGAAATATTATACGGGTACAACACGAGCTTCATGGAAACCGCGGGCTTATCTACAGGAAACTTTAAACAAACTGTTATTATACGTAGGAGGGATGAACGTATATCCCTGGAAAATAATACGCCAGAGTTGGTTTTTGTGTTGTTATCTTTTCACGAGATTCTTATAAACATAATATTAACGAAGACGTTTGGGCGGTGTACGTAGGAATTCGAATGCTGCACGTAAAGGTCCTTAGAGAATGAATTAAGCGCTCTTATCATGAAAGCGAGCAAGACAGGAGTGCCATATCATGTTAGATTTTTAGACAGTAGAATTCTTTCTAAAGTCTTAAAATTAAATAAACCTACAATGCCTACCTAGGTTCTCCTTAGTAGGCATTATATTGTAAGAGATGTAAGCTAATAGATATTTTAGTTAGCTGTTTAGTCATATTATATAGAATTTAGAAGGGCAGGTAGAAATATTTGATATACCCTTTCTGACACCTATGTTACTGGGTACAATCTCCGAGGGAAGAATAACCAAGAACGACAATAGATTGCATGACTCAGCTGTGGTGTCAAGTGTGAAGCTATTGTCATGTTATCGCTATTATAATATACATTAATTGAAATCGCCGTCAGTATATAATACCTATACATAAATAGTTTGTGGTCGAAGAATCGAAGAAGATTGTAATTGTCATGTTTTTTCTAAATTGATGAACAATTGGAAGGAATGATAATATTATAAAAAACAATATGTCAACATAAATGACACTGATACATAGCCAACCACTCTTACAAAAGATAAAGTAAAAAGCTTTGAGTCGTAACGTTAGTGTCAAAAAATTAAATGACGTGCTCTCAAAATTGATATCAAATGAAACATAAATTTATAAATGGAACCTATGTATCTAGATATCAGGCCATTAGCTCGAAAAATGAACGTGAAAACTGTCATTTAGTCGTAGATTAGATGTAACATTATTCAAGGTCCGCCATGTCACCTAACTAGTGGTATACATAGCAAGTCATGCACTGTAACAATGGGTGTCACGATAAAGCGATATTATCTGCTTCTATCAGTGTTATGCGGTTCATTATTTAGAGTATACTTATCAGTTTGAATAGCGTTGAACTATAAACAAGCCTCGTGTAGGTAAACGGGACATACGTCTTTTTGTCGTACAACCTTGTCGCAATAAGTTTACTAATGCTCGTACTTTATACTCTATTAGCGTCGGCGTCTCACGTGACTATAATTATCAGAATAATGTATTATAATACGCACATCTGGCATATCGGAAAATTATAGACAGTTCTGAGGGATACACTTTGAATGGAAAGTCAAGAGGCATTGCCTGCCTGATGTACTTATTTTTGTATTAAAACTGACTGTATTTTATTGAGGTATAATTATGTTGACTCTTGTGTTTCTTGTATCTGAAAAGACCCACTAACAACAATATGTTATCATGTTGCTAGTATCAGGGCCTGTACTGTAAGGCGAACAAAGCGGTTGCACCAGGTACAAAGACCCAGGACGAGCCAGTAACGCCTCGGTCGTAAGAAAAATGGAAACTAATCACCATGATTACTAAACCATCACGCTTTCATGTAAAACTTCCCCTAGGCCGGCAATGGCTAGTGTAAGAATAATTACGAAGATATAATTTTATACGATAGGTAATCATTTTGTCTCGTTCAGTCATAATTCTAAGCATTATGCACGGATCACATTTATTAAACTGATTATAAGTTCACCATAACATTTGTATTTCGGATCAATACTAAATAATATCAAATCAAGTGAAATATACGGTCGTCAGTGTTTTAAATCAAAAAGTCTTTTACTGTGAATAAACATGATTTCTTTTCTGTCTATTAATTTCTGCATGTAAAATCTTGTCATTCATTTCTGCATGACATAAAAACAAGAAATAAGGTATGTCTATGGTATTTCATATTTATATTTTTCTTCATAAAATTTCATATGTTTATGTTATGTTGGTTGAATCATAAGGTTTACCCGTAATATTCTTATACTTTACGGATTTAGATGTGCTATATAATTTTTTATCGTATATAAAGTGATAATGGTACTGAGAATTGAAAGGTTATGGGTTGAAAGCTACTGTATGTTTTTTCTGGCTTTGAAAGCTTTCCGTATTAAGTTAATAAACGCTAGCTTCAACGATAAAGGGAAAAATCGTGGAAAAATCAACTGTTTTCGTATTAGCAAAATTCCTGACTTTTTTACTGAGGTTGTTTAATTCAAATTTCTGCTTATTTTATTATATTTCTATAGATTATTTGAGCTTCGTATTATATATAGTGTATTATTTACGAATGTAATACCAATATTTGATTAAAATTATTATTATATACGGCGATAGCCCAATGGATAAGGCATTGGACTTGCGATCGAGAGGTCGCGGGTTCGTATCCCACCCATTGCTCTACTGACGTGAACCCACTCTTAACACAAGCGTTCTAGCTTAGCTGGAGGGGTTAACAAGAATACTAGTAATTTGAAAAGCTAATTACATGAATTACTTAAAAAAAGAAAATTTGCATATACACGACATAAGATGCGAATGTTGAGACATTTGCAAAAATCAAGCGATTGAGCGACGCAAAACGCATGTAGAATGCATGTTTTGCTTATGTATGTAGGCCACACTAGCATGCATCTTGTGCTAAAAGCTTGCGTCGCCATCGTATACAAGCACTATTAAGTTACAATATTTGTATCATGGTTGAAATATTTGCAGACAGACTCACTCACCGAGGGACTTCTTGAAAATGTGGCTGACTGAAATGTTCGTATTAAGAGAATAATTTATGAATGATTTCAACGATAAGATACAACGTAATGTTTATATTATTTTCCTTTTACTTCGTGTCAGAAATAAGATAGTTAATTAAGTTTTAACATATTTTGTTTGCGGAAATGGTATTTCAAACTTGGAGGGTATAATACGATTTTAGGTATTTTGATTATGTTTTCTGTGTTTACGGCAACATTTTGTTTATTCTAGGAATTAAACTAGCTTATGGTTATTTTGGGCAACTACATGAACTGAAATCCTAGTTCATGTTTGTATTTATTTTACTTCTATAATTCAAATTGCTTAAACTTAATAAAACGTTTGGTTTAAATAACAGCAATAGTTGCGTATTTATCTATGGTTAACAAAATACTAATGTATTTTGTTAACCATAGAGAAATACGCAGAGAGGATTTGCCGACAGATTTATTAATCATTTGACAAATAAATTACATTGATTTAATTATAGAACACATTTACCTCAATAAATACCTATTACTTTAACAATTTGTTAATAACAGTATTAGCAAGAACACCGTCGCATCATTTTAACTAATAGTAGTATTAAATATATTCAGCTATTGCAAAAGACGCCTAGACTTGACAAAACGATTGATGAATTTTAGATTCTGGTTAAAAAGACTCCAAGTAGTTCAACCAACCACTTACCCGCTTGCCATCCGTGAAGATAAAATAATCTCTTAATCTGCATTTACTCATCTTGGTGGATTAAGGTAGGCTTTGACAAAGCCGTGATCAAACTTAGAGCAACTAGAATGAACTGAAGAAGATTATAAAATAAGGAACACAATGTATCTGTTTCGAGTAAAGTAACCGTCACCTTACGTTCTTTACACCTTGCGCTGGTTGTGAACCATATACTTATTGTGAGGATTATTGACACGCTAGTGATATCTTTGATTGTATCTAGTTTTCATTCCTTACGGTAAGTATCCGTTTACCACCTGATTTTTGTTTGTTAGCCTTCATATTATTATAAACTTGTCAATAGTGAAGTAGTCACATTTACAATCATACGATAATTTTGCCGTTATTAAGTCCAAGTGATTTATCTTTATTTCGAAGTCGACGCTGCTAACCCAAAGGCATGCTCTTGCATAAATAACATTTTGTAGATGATCGGTAAACTTATTAGTCCGTCATCAGAAAATCACAAAGCCAACTGCAATGTTTCCAAAGAATTTTAAGTAGCAGCCAAATTAATTCAATTTGGAAGCATTTTATATGGTAAATAGTTTATGTAATAAACCTAATTATAAATAACAGCTTCCAGATCCTTATGGCTTTACATGCCGTTGCATAGGAATAAAATACCATCAACTTATTTTATTCCGGCAACTACTGAGAAGATTTTTTGATAAACAAATGGTACTATTTCTTTCACATACTAATTAAAATATTTGAAAACCAGCCTGGCTTCGCATGTCTTTGAAAGTATAGTCACGCTATTAAACTTATTTTACATGCAATTACACGTACAGAAATTGCTTTATAAGCATTGATTTAGACTGTGCTATAAATATAAAATTTCTACGAGAAGTCTTCTTAAGTAAAGTGAAAACCATATCAAAATCGTTGCATAGTTTAAAAGAAGTAACGAGACCAACAGGCAAACGTGAATATCGAATTTATAATAATAGTGAAAACCTAAATATACCACAATAACATCAAAACCACTGTTCCTGTAGCCTGTTAAAAATCTCAACGTTTTATTTTCGCAAGTTATCAAGTCTGTCATTATTTATTGAAGAACAATTTCAAAACACTCGCAGTGTTCATAAACTTTTACGTATTTCAAAATGTTAGCCTCCATACTGCGTTAATAAATCAAATAATGACGAATGAAGGGACTCAACATGAAAAAAATATTACGCCAAGGTTGTGTTTGAATGCGAAATGGGTTCGTTTTCACTGTACGCCGAATTATTAATGTTTTCCACGATGAAATTAGATCGAAACACAAATTGGGTAATTAATGTTTAATATACATGTGCAGACAAAGGTGGGTGAACCGAGCGATTGATTCGAGTACCTAAGTTAAACATAGAGGCCCTTAAGTAAGGTTAAAGGTCGGGATGGGGACATGCGTGCCTTCATTTGAAAGGAGATACGTAATTATAGATCGTTTTACGTATTAGGAACAATTGATTGGTTTTTGTTTAAGTGTCAAAGCGAATATAGATTGAAAACACCGAGCCACTGAGAACTAGATTAAGCGTAAAAATATTTGATATTGAGAGATAATGGCACATTGAAGTAGGCAGGATGGCAATAACTATACCCAATTCGCTTTGTCTATCTTTACGTATGGAGATTTAATGAAAATCGTCGTAAAATATATCGCGCAGCGACACTGCGAATAGATTTAAGATGTTGCATAGTATTTAAACATCCATACATGTATATAAGAACGCCATAACACGGTCGAAGTCCTGAGATGGAAAAGTTATGTAAATATGTCATATGAAACATGAAGAAAGAAAAGTAATGGTATTCTGTTTGGGATAAATATGAGATAAATTGAATTAGACGTATGCCATTTCTTATTCTTTATTTTTTATTACTTACGACTGTACCGTCGAAAGTATAGTATATTATACACTTACATTTAAGTAACCATCCTTTATAATAAGGCTAGTGATATTCTGGTTACGACCTGTTACTGGAAATATTATCAGATTCACGATGCTAATGAGTGGTTGTTTATTTTGTTATTAATTTATCACAGTAGACCTATATTTTATCTAGGAATGAAAAGGCCCCTTAATTATAGAGTTCAAGTGAAAGCGAAAGGTTATGCCATAGGGCAAGCGAGGAGTCTGTTAATTTTTAATCGGTACCCTTTTTGGTAGCTTAGCTTAAACCCTTCGTTGCCATATATATAGATAATAATAACTGTTGGTATTTCGATAATATATTTGTATAACATATTGTTGATAATATATATGTATGTAAAGAAATCGTCTATTCATAATGTAGTATTACATTCAGAAAAATTATTTATAGGTATAAATAGTTTATGTACTATGCATGCAGTAAACATGTCAAATACGCGTTCAAGAATGGTTCTGCAAAAATATTGTGCATGTGTACTCGTAAAGCGTGCAGTTGCATGTGTGGCGGCCTTTAGTTATTGTGCTATTACCAGAAATGACCTAGTTCAATACAAATGATATGTCGTAACCGAATATGCTATATATAACTGACGTACTTTATTGAGTAAACTTACAACATACACTTTACGTAGTTATTTTTACTAATAATGTCACGGCCTGGCTAGCTCTTTCTATTGCTACGCCATAACATGACATGCAAACACAGTATAATATCAAAATTCAAAAATCTTTAATCATTTAGGTCACAAAGTAACACTTATGAATGTTAGAATATAATATAATAATAATAATAATATTCTACCACATACACACAACACTATCTAGCCCAAACTAAGCAGAGCTTGTACTATGGATACTATACAATGGATAAACATACATATATACGTTTTTTTTTTTTGTAAATACTTACATATTATACATAGAAACACCCAGACCAAGACAAACATCCATGTTCATGCACACAAATATTTGTCTTGTGCGGGAATCGAACCCGCGACCTCAGGCGTGGCAGTCGGTTACACTAACCACTACGCCATCGAGGCCGACGATAATATTATATAATATTCTATCCAAACACACAACACCATCTAGCCCAAACTAAGCAGAGCTTGTACTGTAAGTACTAGACAATATGTATGTACATATAATATATAGGTTAGTTAGTTTATTAACTTACAGATGATTAAACTGAAATACTATTGACTCCTGTACAAGACTAAGCAAGTATAAACTTGTGTTAGTCGTATGCGTCATGTAAATGTCCGACCGTCCGTCACAAGCACGGGACAGATACTTGCGTCGTATACAAGCTCATCGTAATAAGACATGTAATAATTAAATGGTAGAAAATCAGCAGGCGTCCTTACGCTATAGTATTTATTTAATATTAGGCCTTATTCTCTTTTCCTTCTATTTCAGCAAATTACATTTCACACGTAGTGCAGTCATACATCACCGGTTTACTAGTGTTGAAACTATTAACATATTGTTTAACTTATTGTATTATACTTGAATAGTTTATGTACCTAATACGTGTATAACGGTGTAGTTAACTATTGGTGTTAATGCATATGAGTTTCTTGTTGCCGCATTAACATTTACGGGCGTCTGAGTGGCCCAATACGGTATTTCTGGTCGTATATTATAGGATGATAATTTTGTACTTGTTCCTAAAATTCGGGATTGCAGAAACTGACGCAATGTAGAGAGCTATCGATCATATGTAAATACTCAATAGGGTAGATGACTCACTTATTTATTTATTTAAAAACTTCATGCACAAAACAATAAATTGGCGGATTTAATGCCAAGGGCATTCTTTTTGTAAATAAAGAATTTTTGTAAACTTCTCAATAATAAATAAGATACAAGCGTTTCAAATCTGGAAAATTCTCAAATGACAGAAAAATGATGCACGACACAAACTATGACGTAACTGCTATTTAAATGCAGCTATCCGAGAGAGATAGCGAGATGGCCTTGATGCTACCCTACTTTTTCGAAAACCCAAATTTATAATTTTTCTCTTATTTGTAATCAATTTAAATACCTACTGTTTGCATAAAAATATTCGTGCCTAAGCGTGCAATCGCACGTTTTTAATTTCGAATCCCGTGTCGGTAAAAATGTTATTGGATTTACTGGTAGAAAATAAATTTTCAGTACAAATCCACCGATCAGCCAACTGCTGAGCACGTGAGTGTGGTTGGAAATTAACGGTGTTCAGTGACCGCGATAAATGGTCGGGGGTCGTCACAATATATGTATTACTCTCTGTCTGCAGTGCATCCTTACAGTTGACGTCGAGATAATATTGCTCTACAACCACGTCAAATGTGTGCCCGTAACCCGCAGTGGTTAGCTAGTTAGTGAGATAAAAGGAATGGTGTGTAAGCACCAATATCGGCGTTTCATTGCTCTCGTGATGAACACGAGTGCAACGAAATGCCTATACGTGCTTTGTACACGCAATTTTTTGTCTTCTTTATTCTATAGACATGTTATTTAATCTCTAAACTTATTGATAATTAAGCACGTATTATATGTCTTGCCCTCTTACGTATAACCCGCACTTTACACCGTGAGTCACAACAACGGCCCATTAATATGTTATTACATTTTCAGCTAAAAGCTGTTTTAATATAGTAGGTGTAATGAATAAATTTGTTTGAGCAACATTTGATATTAACGACGGCAAAATATAAACAAACTACTAACATTTTGAAAAAAGTATGTATGTATGTTTATGCATTGTCTAGTACCCATAGTACAAACTCTGCTTAGTTTGGGCTAGATGGTATTGTGTGTATGTGATAGAAAATTATTATTATTTCAACTGAGTTTGTTGTTTATAATGCCATTTGTGCTACTGCTACGATATTGCTACACGTTGTAGCAGTGGGCTACGAGGTTCTACAAGATCTTCAACTGAGTTTTATTGAACTACCTGTATGATAAGAAAATATTTATTTAACCGTATATAGGAAGTTTTATTTTGTGTGTAATACCGCAAGGTTTACAAGACTATAAGTATTGAGAAAATAGAACTCTGGGCGAATTAAGTATGCTGTGTATCTCATTCAGCCAAAAATATTAGAGTATATTTTAGATAATAGATTATCGAATGCCGCGGTAAATACAATTATATCCTGTATATGCAAGATCATAAGACATTGTCATGGAAAGGCATATCTGAAGTGATTTAAGAAAAGATTAAAGTATTGTCTGAACGGAAACAAAAATTGTTAGGGTCAAACTAGGTGCACGAAATATAACTATTACTAATTAATTATTATTCGTCAATTTCATGAGCAAAATATGTAAAATAAATAATAAAGCGATGGTAGCTCAATATTTCAGTCATCTGACTAGTAATTGCCTTTGGTTGATGAGGTTTATATAACCTACATGAAACTATACCTAACACTACTATTAATCTAGGTAACAGTGGGTTCACTTAGGTATAAGCCAGAATCTATTACACTCAGATGAAATTAATTTGTATAAGGTATTATTTTTATTGAATCCAATTCCTAACTTAAGCGTAATTCAGCATTTATTTAGTATTTCTATATTAATTCATCGCAATGTATACAGTGTCGAAAAAAGATCATGGCAAACTTGTTAAGTTATAGTTACGTCATTTTTCATGCCTCTCTCTTTTACTCTCATACGTTCTTCGTCACACATTCTGTTTCACACTATTCCATTCATAAACGTCAACTTTCTCACCCAACTATTGTTATATAACATATTGATAATATAAGAAATAATGATCACTATTCTCGCCTTATACGCCCTAAGCATTCGCTTGGCATTAAACAGTAAATATCGCTTAAGGCGTTGAATGTGGTACTTACCGATAAAGTGATGATCTTGTCAAACAGCATGACCGGCGGCATGTGGAAATCAAACACGAAGTACTGTGAACAAACAAATATATGTTATAAAATAATAATATTAACCGTACATATATTTAAAATATTCTACTGTTGGCACGGGCACTTAATGTGAGAAGGGTTAGGTATCCAATACGCTGACCCAGGGTGGAAGAGCCTCCGTATATTAATAAATATATTAACATGTATATAATATATTAAATATATTAATACGTTCCTCGTGAATTCTTTTAATATTCTTTTTCTATAAATGTTTTATTTTCTACCGATGTCTAGAGCAAGCTTTATTTTAACAGATCATATCATACCCTGCTCGTTCTTTAAAGACAAACAGAATCTTGCAATCACTGAGTTTAGTTTTACGTTGTAGCATTTAATCTATTATTATTAACCCTTTAAGTGTTGGTGAATGAGCCAATCGTAGCCTAATAAACATAGCCTTATACGAATTAGTATATTCAATCGACACTTGACGCCCTATAAATTTATGAGCAGCCATGTGAATGTCATGCTTGGATGCTTTTCTATTCATTTAAAAACAAGATATTTATATAAATGCTGGCAATATAACATTGTAGACATCAGATGTGGATGCATGTGGTGCAAACGAGCGCACGTGGTCGTAATGCAGAAACTGCTAAGTTTACGATTTGACTTTACGAATTGACAACGAACAATATTAAAATGTTTATGATCAGTGTATTTACTCAGTTCTGCATATCTGAGAGCTCTCCAACATTGGAGAGCTCTCAGATATGCAGTTTTCTCACGATGTTTTCTTTCACCTAAAGCGAGTGATAAATAACTAATAGTTAAACTTCGAAATGTTAGAGGTCTGTCTTGGATTCGAACTCGAGACCTCTGCGTGACAATTCGACGGTCTCCCACTAAGCTGTCGCTGCTGTTTGTTAGTATTTTATTTTGGACGCATGTGAAAACTAAACGCGGTGGTTCTAGCACTTATTCATTGACTATGACAGACGAATAGATCACGACATCCAATGGCTCTCGTGTTTGTGACCTTTTTACAAACTATTTTTCTTCCATATATAGCTTGTGCCACTGCCATCTATTGGTCCTTGAGCGAACTACTAAACAAATAGAATATATAATAGAGAGGTGTCTGGAAGCAAAAAGAATCGTGCTTATTAGCAGTACATTTAAACGTCAATCGATTACGCTGGCTACGAGACAAATATTTTGCTTGTGTGTGTAAAATGCACGTGTGTGCTCGCCGACTGAAGGCACTGCCTACAACGAAAATCCAACCAGTATAAATAGTTGTCAAAAACATCATAATTGTTGTTTAATATAGGCCTATTATTTTAGCAATATAGCATCGTACGCCATTATTAATTATTTCACAGAGCTGTCGAGGGGATTTTGAGCGCTTTGTAATTGATAACTAAATAATTAATGAAATTACCCGTTATTACTGTAAATTATGGTAAATTGTACTTGTGAGATCTGTGTTGGTGATGTGTGTTTAAATAAATTAAAAACTGGTGTTTTCTCAACGTTGTCTTTTGAAGACAAAAATAAAATAATTTCTCTTGGACGCTGTGTTCGCGATTTAGATCTAAAACAACAGAAAGGTAATACGACACGTTCTTTTAATAAAAAGTATTATGATATTTATAGCTGGCTAGCGGGCTGTGTATACACAAATA
Source organism: Catocala nupta (assembly GCA_963675205.1). Lineage (NCBI taxonomy): Eukaryota > Metazoa > Arthropoda > Insecta > Lepidoptera > Erebidae > Catocala > Catocala nupta. The sequence goes on along the minus strand of OY776078.1, from coordinate 31,132,434 downwards.
AACTATTTTGTTTGTTAACCATATTGCGATCGACCGAAAAGAAAACGAGCTATTGATGTTCAACAATATTACAGGCGCGTGTTTAACGAGATTATAATTGACAATGTCTTGAACGAGTGTCGTAGTCGTTATAAAAACTTAAAAGACCTTAAGTTTTCAATCTACTTTCGTATGAATATTATACTTTGTATTGTAATAATTTTCCAGAGCAATCGATCGTCGAACTCATTAATTCGCATGAACATTCCTTTAACGCGGATCGCCTTAGGAATGAGCTCCGATGCGTTTATAAATCAGACGAATTAAAAACGTTAGGAATATTTGATCTTATTTAATATTTACATACAAACAATTTAACAGCCATAATTCCCGAAGTTTACAAATTAGGTAGTTATGATTCCAGTTAGTAGCGCATCGGCTGAACGATCATTTTCTTGCTTAAAAAGAATCCATACAAGTCATATCTACGAAACACAGGGCCAAAGCAGACTCACTGATTTGTCTATGATTTCAATTGAAAAAGAACTTTTAATGATTTTAAAACGATCTTGTAATTTTAACGTCGTTTTACAGAATTATTTAAAAAAAGATAGACGCGTTGATTTGATTTATAAAAATTAAAATAATACCTACAGTCAAGTATGTTAGTAATTTCGTTCTGTTATTTTTGTTCATTTGCGCAAAAAACACTTAACATCTCACGGCCTTGTAATACCTACAAGGCCAAAATGGATATCATTTAGGTGACTTCTTCTCACCATCAGTCACTTATTTGGATATTCATGGTGGCCACACACACAATCATCAATGGTGCCATGTCGAAAAGTCGCTGAATTGAATTTGGTAAGACATTTTATTTATTGTACACAGATATATATCCACACAAAAAATTTTTTTAAATGAAATGTAGTGCCCTTGCAGAGGTTTCGGGTAGGGCGTGCATACCCTACCAGAAATCTTTGTGCACGCCCTTGAAACCGACAGAAAAGACGTCGTCAGCAATTACAGGCCCATATCGATCCCGTCAACATTTGCCAAGGTCTTTGACTCCATGCTGTGTCCATATTTGCAACGGCACTTTAAAATGTAGGTATTTTAGGGAGCACCAGCACGGGAGTTTACGGAGTCAGTCGTACAAGCATTAGATGCTAATAAACAATACGACTTTATCTATACTGACTTTTGCAAGGCGTTAGACCGAATTTCTCGCTCAGTGTTATTTTATAACTTATGGTATTATGGGTCCCCTACTCCAATGGTTCAAGTCATACTTAGCGGAACGTGAATTTTATGTCGTTGTGAATGGTTATAATTCTTTTAACTGTATCATTACTTCAGGGGCTCCCCAGGGCTCCTATTTAGCTCCGACGTTATTTAACATATTCATCAATGATCTATCTGAATGCTTTCACTATACAGAATACTTCTTGTATGCCGATGATTTAAAATTCGCAAGAACGTTTGAATGTATACGTGATTGTGAACTTTTACAAGAAGACTTGAACCGGGTTGTCGAATGGTGTAGTAATAATAAAATGAATTTAAATATTAAAAAGTGTAATCACCTAAAATTGCCGAGGAGACTAAATTATACGCTCATATTACTGTATAGGTCACCACCAAAATCAAGAACAAGATACTATCTGAGATTTAGGAATTAAAGTAACTTTTATTCCCCATATCGACCATACTGTTAAAAGGGCATCAAAAATGTTGCGTGTTGTATTGTGGAACACTAAATTAAGCTTTACAATAGTCTGGTCAAGAGCATCATGTAATATTGCAGTGTCGTATGTCGTACCACACTATGCTGTGCATATGTTACGCTTAGAACGGGTTCAAAAACGGTTTTTATGGCACCTCGCTTTCGTGGAAAATAAGGCTGAACAGTAACCAAATTACTCCTCACAACTGCAGTATGTATCCTCTGACTTTGCGCTGGAATATAGCAGAAGGTATATTTGCTTGCAAGCTCATACAAAATAAAATTTACCGTGTAGAATTGTTGAGCCTCTTTCGATTTCAGCACCAGCCAGATACCCCAGAAATTAAATAATTTGCCAATGACCAGAATTTGCAAAATTGTTAATGTGTGTGACCTAATTGACATTCATTCAGATAGCAGAGGCATGATATTATCTGGTATTATCAAAAGTTTCAAGTCATCTAAGTCTGAATGAATAATTCTGTCTATTATTTTGTTTAATTAATTATTATTGCTTCATTAACTAAAACTTAAATTGTTTTGATTTGATTTTTATCAGTTGTTTTGCTTTTTTGTTTGTTTGACTTTCGTTATTTTTTTTGTTTTTTTTATCAGTGCAGTGAACTATGTATGTTAAGTTTGGTTAATGAACGAAACTAATAAACGGAGTAACATAATTTATTTACACAAGGCAAAAAATAATTTAAACCCAGTCCTTTTTAATTTTAATGAATGTTCATTGCTTATAAATCTCTCGCATATAAAGTTTATAAAATAAGTACCTACTAGATTTATATGACATAAATCTTTTACATAAACGGTCTTTAAAAATACGCAAGGCACTATTATTTATGACGCGGTTATCTTTTTTAAACAAACAGAAACTTTGTTGAATTGCAAATACAATTTTTCGAGTATAACATTATGCTGTCGTTTGATGTATAATATTCTGTAACTTACTGTCGCTTTTTGTAAGTATAGTTTTTTTATTCTCTTTGTGGAGCCACGAAAAAGCATTTCATAGTTGAAGACTTACCTTTAATGGTAGAAACATCAGTATAAAATACTACTTTATTAATTTTTAACTATCACTCGATGTAATGGCGAAGGATAACATTGTGGAGAAACATATCTCTGTGAGTTTGTTATCCTAATGTTCTAGGAGTGTGAAGTGTTAACTCAGCGTGGAAAACGAAGGCCCAACCAACATATCAAGAATAGGCTCATGCCTAGCAGTGGGGCAGCTTATGAACAGGGCTGAAATCACAACAATTGTTTCTTAACAAAATAAGAAGTCTCAAATGTCTTACCTCGTTGTAATAGGGGCAGTTGGTGCTCTCCTTGACGCTGGTGTATTTGCGTACGTCACCGACCTGCACGCAGACCACGGGGTCCATATTGAGACCGGCCAGCTGACGAGCCTCGATGATCGTCACGCATACTTGGAAATCGGCTGCTTTGAGCGCAGCAGGACTGCCAGTTTCGATGGCAGTGTGCCTGAATAAACAATAAAAGATGTGATACTGCATAATGGCTTAATTAAAAAGCTATGATTATTTTTACTTTTAGTTTTAACATAGTAAAAAATAAAACATAAAAAAAGTAAAAACATAGTGTTGGTGGCGTAACGGTAGTTTATGCAACTACTGTGCATGAGGTTTGGATACCCAGGGGAAAGTTATTAAGGTCTTCTGTCAGCAAATTCTCAGCAGTAGATTGGAGACTGATACATGGCTGGTCGACGGCGGATTTAGGTCTACCGACCTAAAACCGTAGCTGGCGAAATGTAATGTGATCACTTCTACCCGCATCGAAAACAATAGGCGTAAGACTATGAAGGTGGATAAAATAGCCACTATTTTATTAATACTTACACTTTTTTAATCTTGGGTGTTTCTGTTGGTGAGTGTACATCGACGAGAATCTCATCAGACGACATGGAAATCTGACTGGTTGGGCGGTCTGGCTCCGACGAAGGTCCAGGAGTCTCAAGCAGGCCCATTTCCTCATCGCCGCTGCTGCAGCGTGGCCTAGTCTTGCCCAGGCGCATGAATGTCTTGACTGTCTTCAAGGTGGAAGGTCGTTTGCGCTCCGGTGGCATCTCAATAACAACCTTCTCGCCGCCACTCATTGTGAAGCCGCGTCTAGAAATAGAATTAGCTATGTAGAATGCTCTTATAAATAGCAGTCATGGTAATTAAAAGTATTATCAGGTTTAAAGTGTCAGCGTTTAAGAAGCTACTATTTGTGTGTAATTACACTATAAATGTATATTATTATTACTTTATAATAATCATTTAGTAAACATAATAAATAAAATATCATGCTATATTTCATTGATTCATTTATGGATTAACTTGGTTATTTTATATTTCACATTATATTTCACGTAATTGAACCCGTTGTATAATAAATGAAGACTCCGGTAATACTATTTTCAACAGTGCCGTAAAATTTGTTAATCCACACGATAGCTATTAATCTAGTTGTATGTGTGTATATATGTATCTATGTAGTACATGAATTATATATATTATTGATTAACTTGTGAGGTAAAAATTTGTTCGACTTAAGGCCGGTTTTTTAATCGTCAGATAACTTTTATCTGAAGAATAAATATGGCGGCGGTATGACATATTTTCTATACAAAACCTGTCAAAACGTCAAACATATTTTCCAGATAAAAGTTATCTGAAGATTGAAAAATCGACCTTTAATAACTTATTTTCTGGCAACAAGAACAAAACAGTAAATTCATAAATAATAAATATAAAGTAATACGATGATTCAAAGAAAACCAGTCTGCAGCGAAGTAATCAGAATGTTATACAGAATTTTTTATATTGTATTTTTGTTACGATATTATTCATTGTTAGCTCAATTGTATTTTTCGATCGAGTACTTTTTTACGAAGCGACGTACGCCGGATATTTCTCTTCGTACCTCGTCTGATAATACGTCGTACAATCTGTTGGGCTACCGCAATAAAGCAAATGAACACCTTTTATATACAGATCTGTCGTGCCCTGAATTTCAGCTCTTGAATATTTTGTTGCCTTTTATTATTCCATAGCCGCTAGCGAAGGTCTTATGTGGTTATGAAAACGGCGATTTTAGAAGTCTACAGATTTGTAGTGAAAGGTAAAAAGTACCTACACACAACCTGTCTGTAATATGTTCCTCGTTATTATGAGTCTTTTAAAATGTTGTTGATATTTTTCTCTTTCAGATTTTCAGTTCGTTGTCAATAATTTGTTTGTAGGTATATATTATATAAATATGTATATATAACTATAGAATAGGATGGTTGTATATATTATAATAATTAATAAAACTACACGATACATTTTTGGAAGTAAAACAAAACCATAAGAAAGTTCCTTAAATATAATTTACTATAAAATAAAGTTTATTCTTGTTGTGGATTAGAGAATACTTGATTATTACAACCTAATAAAAATATTGCAAATCGCGGCGTTATGATATTTGCCGCAGAAGAATTGGTATTCTTTGCAGTGTAACTCTATCAATATTAGCAAGGTTTCCTGGCGGCCGACACGTTACGTTGTCACAAGAGCCACTGGTCATTTAATAGTGACTCAAGGAGCCGGGACTACAAAGGGCTTAATTAACCCTTACGTCAAGGTGGCTTCAGGTGTGAGTGCACTTATTTGGTTCTATGTCGATGACGGTTACAGTTTCAATCCTCAGTCGAGATGAACATTAAGGTATGTGAAACAAGAATAGTACGTTTTTCGAACCGGGTTTATTTATTTACCCATAGTACTCTGCTTAGTTTGGGCTAGATGATGTTGTGTGTATGTGATAAAATATTATTATTATTAGATGGGGATTAATATTCGGCTGTAAGCCGGTGTTTTATGACCAACCAAGATATAACAAGAACGTTTTGTTCTGTATGATGCGGTTCGGTCTCATCACTCTGTATACATTTTCGTACTATTCTACATGTGTTTAATATAGCTGCTTTTTGAATGTTAACATAGGTATTTGGTGTTAGGTCGAGCAATTTAAGACTATGGAGTAAATGTTTTGGGTGGTGGATATCACAATCGTCACAATTTAAACTTTGTTGACTTTCCAAATTCTTGTTATTTCTTCATTTAGTTCAGTGTATTTGTTAATTTTTCAGTAATAGTTTTAAAAGGTTATGGGTATTCGGTACTGCTATGTCAATTATGTGTGCTGCGTTTTGTGATTTGTTGTGTATTGTATATCTGGTCTATTAAAATGTAGTCTTGTCGGTGCGTATGGTCGTAGTATATTTTGTGACTGTTGTTCTCTAATACGGTATTCGGGTTATATTTATAGTAGGGTGTATGTGTATCCTGTATAAGTTTATATTTAATGGCTAATTTTTGATTAATATTTACTATTTGGTTGTGGCGATGTGTATAATCAGTTTGCGTGAGTGTTGTGCATGCTCCTGTAATGTGTTGTATAGTCTCAGGTTGGCTGTGGCATTTACGACATCTATCATCTGTTAAATCTTTAATAATGTCTTTTTTTTTGTAATTGCTAGTATTAACTACTTGGTACTGAATCGCTATGATAAAACCCTCGGTTTCCGGGAATAGATAGCCGCTCGTCAGCCATCTGTTTGAGGCTTGTAAGTCTACATGCGGTTGTTGTAAATCATGAGGGTGACGACCATGCAGTACTTTGGCTTTCCATTTTTCTATCTTCTCTTTTTCGGGATCTGACGGTTGGTTTGTTATCTGTAAGTTGTTAGGTCTTTCTGCTAAGTTAAGAGGGGTAAATCTAAAATCATTGCTAACAATTGCTCTATTAACTCACTTGTGTTTGCTTTATTAAAGAAGAATGACCTGAGATTAATAATTTTATTTGCCCACAGCCTAAATATATCTATTAGGCCTCTACCACCTTTTATACGACTGAGGGACATTCGTTTTTCGTTCTTTTAATTTATAATGGCAGACAATGGGTTGAGAGCAAGACAAAACCAAAGTGGGCTAAGCGAGTCACCTTGATAGACCTTTTTGAATCTGAATTTCTCTTGTTATAATAGAAGTATGTGTGTTGCGTAGGTGTATATTTGTTTTCCAGAATGACATAATATCTTTTAAGAAATGTACTAAAAATGGTTGATTTTATAAATGTTTAAGATTTTAAGTAACCAACTGTGTGAAATACTGTCGAATGCCTTACGGTAATCAATGTAAATGCAACGCAAGTTCCTTTTATTTGTGTTTGCGTGTCTGTGTATGGTAGTATCTATTACTAGTTGTTCTTTACATCTCATATGGTTCCGTCTGCATCCTTTCTGTTCCGCCGATATTATACTGTTAGGTTCAATATGTGCGTTAATTCTATTAGCAATAGTAGCTGTTAAAATTTTATAGATTGTCGGAAAGCATGTTATTGGTCGATACTGTGATGGATCATTTGTATTTTTATTCTTAGAAATCATGTAAGTTATTCCTTTTGCTAAAAATGACGGTATGGCTTGCTTTTTCAGTATAATATCAGAGAAACAGTTTGTTATGGATTTGTGGTTATTATTATTATTATTAGGTTTTTGTTTATTAAGTGTCACCAGCATAGACGTAATGACTTGTGTAACCTATATATAACCTTAAGAAGTGTATCGGGTTCCGCCATTGAATATCTGCGTCAATGAGGATCTGTGATTTTTTGTCCACTAATCCCTATTGCGAAGTTGATGATTGGTCAATGGGGATTTGTGGAAAAATTCACAGTTCTTCATTGATGAGGATACTCCATGGAGATATGTGGAATAATCCTTGCCAGTCTCCATCTCATCTTAAATGAACATATTAAGTTTACAATTATTACACTAATTAAATTTAAGCTTTAAAGTACCTAGTCGATAAATTTTAGTGGTAGTATTTAGTTCCTAGACGATAAAACAGTTTATGATACATTCAAGGCAAACTTAGTAAATGTTTCCGCTCGTTACTCCAGCCACTACTTAAAGTAAATATACGATCTCCGACCGGTAATACATCGTAAACGTTTTGATTTACAATTTCTTTGAAATAAGCCACGTGTAGAAACGTTACACCGAACTCAGAGCTAAATGAAGCCACGTGTAATTGAGACAGGGATTTAGTTAGCTTTATGATTTGCATGTATCTAGTCAATTCAGCAAAAAGTAAATTTTGTATACAACGGCGTGCCTGTGATGTATTTTTTAAGCTAGCTTAGTCTGTTCTGTCGACGACGTTTCAAGACTGATATTGTTGAAGTGTGCTCAAAGCTACCGAGTTGAGATAACTGACTACACTTATAAATAAGGTATGTACAATCCGGAGAGGGTTAATGTACAGTATTCGTACTTAGTTCCTATTGAGACGCAGCGGCACACTGGATGTCAAACAGAATAGTACTTCAATTATGTCAAGCAATACAACAATTGACAGGTTAAAGAACTTTATGTTTTTTCGAAGAACATTTAACTAGAAGATGCTATCAGTCGCCGCTCTGCATTTGCGAAAAGCATCAAAGTTGATGAATGATTCATATCATTGGATTTTATTCGTATTTGTGAGGAGTTCAGCTGTCGAAGCTCGCTCACGCATCTGTTGTGTGTTCATTCTGTTTCCTCCTATATAGTTTTAATTATTAAAGTTTTAATCTTACCCCTTCTATCTAGCTATGGGCATAAAGAAATCCTTCTATGATTTAGCAACGTTGTGTAGGCTGCGTCTTTAACATCAGGTGATTTAACCGTGGCAATATCTACTCCCAAATATAGCACACGCGAGACCCGGAGCCATGCCAAGTACTAATAATAGACAAAATAAGTATGTTTCGTATCGTATGTGCGGGCTTGCTTACCTATTCTTGTAATACACTTGGATATAGCAAAACTTGCATGGATAGCAGTGCACGGTAAGATATTCGTAAGTAAACTAGGACACATTGTTTATTTGCTCTACCAATTATTTTAAGAAAATGGTATAATGTACACCTGATTTGTAGATATTAAGGAATAGTAATGAAGAATAATAAGAATATTATGATCTTACTTTTTTAACTAATAAAATAATTAATCAAGTAGGTATTTTTATCTAAAAGTTTATCTCCAAATGAACACTGCAAAACAGTCTCGATTCAGATTTAACAGCGATCTTATTAGGTTTCATAATAAACCCTCATATTGTTACGGTCTAAATATACGATTTCATTACGTTTTTTGTTTTATTTTTGTATCGGGCCGACATTTTTATTATTAGGTCGATACAAAATATTCTGAAAACGGTGTAAGCTGCACAAAACTCGATATACTTTATACATTTTAGTTTTTTTATTGTTCACGCGATGTTTGGCAAAGAATTATCTTTGGCCCTGTTTACCGATTCGGTTTCGATTCGGATAGTTACACAGTCAGCGACATAACTAGCTGAGCGTTAAACAAATTTTTAGCTGCATTAATGAACGAAAATTAACTTATTATTGTCCTATAGAAAGGTTGTATCTTTTTTTCTTTGCAGTCAAAATGACTGCACTCTGCCTGATGGTAAGTAATCGCGTCAGTAGCTCATGAGCAGCGCTCTCCATACTACGTCCTCTATACAGCTGAAGTGATGCCGAGAGTAGGAAGGAAATACGTGGCAAATTGTGATTAAAATAGCTATCTTTAACATTTACTGCAGCAAAAGACGAGAAATCCATTATTGTGTATGACACAAATATTTATGCCGCTACTACCACCGACATACTCATCACTACATATAATAAAACAAAGTCCCCCGCCGCGTCTGTCTGTCTGTTCGCGATAAACTCAAAAACTACTGAATTGATTTTCATGCGGTTTTCACCAATAGACAAATTATTCACCTAAACCTTCCTCATAAATCACTCTGATTTATGAGGAAGGTTTAGGTGAATAATTTGTTAAGGTTTTGTACTACCCGTGTGAAGCCATAGAAAATACACGGCTCACACGTCTGTCAGAAGTCACGAGCTATATCCGGCCGTAACATACAAGCGCGGGAAATGAGCATATTCGAAGCGATCCTATAAAAAATTATCTTGAAACTGGAGATATGCATAAATTAATTTAAATGATATTCAAATACAATTGTAAGGCGGCAGCCATTTTGCATAGCTAATGACACAGTCGTCGCATATATACAGTGTAGTTGATACATTTAAAAGTATTGTATGTCTTGCTACTGAAAACACAACGAAATTTAGCCCTGTTATATTTGAATGGGTAATATAGGTGAATAACTGTTATACTGGTTTAAAAGACGATTTGTGACAGCTCGATATCACATTTTAATTTTTGATCAGTCCGCAACGGATCATCTTAAAACGAATTTTTAAACTAGCTGGTGTCTTTAAGCTTGACGACGATCAATTATGTATTTTTGAGGACATGTAGTACCTTAATTGTGGCAGCCGACGACGCGGGGTTCTTAACAAACGTGATAGCGTGGGTTAAACGCATGTCATGCGTGGCAATAGATAACGGAAACCAACAATTTCAGTTAAAGATTTTCTATTTAAATTTTCAGCCTGCATTGAATATATAATATATTGAAATGCATCCATGAAACATAGGCAGTAATTATTGAGAAACATACCTACGCAGATCAATGTGTTTTTTATCTCTATGCGGACTAACCTTAATTATATTTATATGAATTATTTATTAACTCTTACCTCAAAAAGCGCTTGCCAGCCGTCTTCAGTTTGTGGGCCCGAGTCTCCTCCATATAGTCCATATCAATAGTAATCTCTTTATTTCGAATCGATTGTTCTAGAGTCGCAATATTGCGCTCTATATCAACAAGCACGTTCTCATCAGATCCTTTGGGTGACGTGCCCGGCAGGGAGCCGTGAGCTGATCCTGGGGTCGAGCCATGAAGGGAAGAAAATGAGCCGTGGATCCCTGGTGTTTGACCATGGACTCCTGGGATGGAGCCATGAATAGGTACGATGACGCTGTGAGTTGATCCTTTTAGGGAGACTGGCTCGCTTCGAGCACAAGCTTCGTCTTTAAGTGGCAGCTCAGGATCCGGTGGTGCAGTGTAGTAAACGTCCATGTCGACGAACACCTGCACAAAACAAACATGTGAGTACTTGTGTTTGCGGTCATATTGTGAAGAGCCTCCAGCGCTGTTGGCTTCTGTTTAGGTCATACTCAGTGAATATTAGATAATAAATACCCAGGTTCAGCAATAACAAGTATATTTATAGTAAAGTTTAAAGAGAAAATTCCTAATTTATTTGATATATTTACAATGCAAATACGTACGTTTGGTTAATGGTATAGAGTTAATGTTTATATCTATACTAATATTATAAAGCTGAAGAGTTTGTTTGTTTGGTTAAACGCGGTAATCTCATGAACTACTGGTTCGAATTGAATAATTATTTTTATGTTGGAAAGTTAAAAAAATTATTGAGAAAGGTTAAAGGCTACGACTAATAGGAGCCGAGCATCAACGAAAAATGTTGCAGAAATGGGCGCAATTCTCTTATGTGACACAGAAGACGTTGCGTGGGTCAGCTAGTTATATTATAAATTAAGTTATAAATCAGTTAAATCAAACTGTTTGTCTATTAGTCATGTTGATATGCAATTAACGATTAACCCGTCGAGCGTCTGATTAAAAAAGTGAAAGGAAGGCCTTGGCGGTTATGAACATCTGGTATTCACACGACACACGAGAGATTAAGTATTCAATTCATTTGAATAGAAGATCAATGCAAATCATAGTACAAAACGTGAAAACACCAGTTTCAGCGAAGAATGTAAAGATAGAAATTGAAACATCTATGACGCACTTTATTATTATATTCTGATATGCAATCGTTTCTAAATCATTTCAAAATACGTTAACCATTAACAACAACTCACTTTTCCATGGCAAACTAGCACCTTAAAGAACTAAATCGACAACAGAGTAACTAGCAAGACACTTTATAAATAAACTAGATGTGCCCGTGGTTTTACCCGCGTTTATGATTACTGTGATGCCCCCGTTGGTCGTAGCGTGATGTTATATAGACTATATATGTTATATAGCCTTTTGCGATAAATGGGCTATCTAACCTAAAATATTTTTTTAACTCGAACCAGTAGTTCCTGAGGTTAGCGCGTTCAACAAACAAACAAACAAACTCGTCAGCTTTATAATATTAGAATAAATAAAGATATGTATGATAAAGAAATATATTTGCAGCCTCATAAAAAGTAATCCTATAACTCCTCTGAAATAGGTTCGCCTCGTTTTAAAAAGATAACATGAGTTAGGAAACTGCCTTGTTACTTCCGACGTATAACTATTAAATATTTTATAGCAGCCTTCATGTAAAGCAACAGTTGGCTCATTTGTAATACCCGCAGAATGAATAGAATCCATTACTTTCTAACGTCGTTCTGAACCTGCGAGTTATACCGTTGTATTGAAAATAAAAATATAAACCTAAGTATATTCTTCAAACTTGTTAAACTAGATTATGGACAAATCTGTTAGAAATCAGGAACATAAGTTTGGGATAAGATTTTATATTACTGGTATGAGGTACAGTGGCATGTGAGTAGGTTTAGTGACTGCGAAGCATGAGATGCGAAGCTGAGTCGGCTTTAAAGGCCCGGGTCGAATCAACAAATAATTATTGAGTCTTCCGTCAATAAATTCAGAGAGTTCACACGCAGAAATATTGGTACTCTGAAGTCTAATCTTTACGGGTTGTCGTCTCTTCGGACCATGAACGGAGGAGGACAGAGGGAGCGCAAATATATTGCACTTTTGTTGGTGCAATAAATAGTGTGTAACTGTAGTGGTTACTATAATATCTCCCGGACAGATGGCCCGACGCCAAAATTGCCAAATTTGCTCTGAAGGACCTTACTATGGATAGGGAACGGCCCTTTATTTGAAAGGATAACCTTCACAGTTTCACAAGCGTAATCCATCAGTACTTAAACATTAATTACCAAACGGTTTTGAAGTAATAAAAGCATCGTTTTGTTTATACATGTCAGTAAATACACGTTGAAGGTGAACTTTACGATTGTATTCTGCCTGCATAAGTGCGTACATAGGTGTACGTATCATGATCGGTATAAAAAGGTTTTGTTTCCACCTATTGTATTTGTATGACATGTTCGTGAATTATATATCACTGAACCAATCGCACCCTTCTATTCTTACGCATTTTAGAAATAGCTACTCTGATTGTAGATAAAATATGTAATAAATGTATTTCTCTTTATAAAGAGAAATTGCTAAGTATTACATAATTTATGAAGCTGAAAGATTTTATGTTTCATGAAAATGTTAGTAGTTATTAATATCCATCTCTAAAACGTTTAGTACATAATTATATTGAATTCCATTGTGATCTGCATATTTAATTATCATACCCTTTATTTTCTTAGTAATTTATTCAATGTAATTATGTCACGCTAAATACAGTATTAATATTGTCTTCTGTTTACGCGAATGTTATTCATTGAAATTATACTACTATATACGGATTTTATATCAACTAAACTAATATTATAATTAATGTCTGCGTCTATTGTATAATCATATTAGAATGGGAATGGAGGGTGGGTGAGGGAGTGCGTAAATATAAAATATTTCGTTGCCTGTACATAACTCAAGTATTAGCCGCGAGCTACATGCGCAAGCTACTCATGACGTTATAGACAAAATAATAATATACTAGGCGCTAGCTACATGCGCGGATTAATCAAATGAGTTTATAGCGCGGGTGGTTAACAATCGTTTGAAAACTCCCATGTTACCCATGGTATGTCCAAGAGCCATGTGGGAGAAGGTTACTACATGAATGATTTACCCACGAAAAGCTGAATGGGCTTTTATCAAAGAGGACAAAAGTACGACCAAAGAGACACATCAGCATACTGGCCACCTAATAGGTCATCTAATCAAAGGATGTTTGCAACAAAAGTAGGTCTCTCTTGAATGTTGACAAACCTATAAGAGAGAAGATGTACCGTTAAGGTAAGGTGCAAAGATGGTGGTTTCCATGCTGACATCTCAGCTTTGCCTTAACCTGACAATTGTTGGAATTGAAAACCTATTGTAACTGGATACTGAACGGCACTACGGAACTGGACAGATACAATGAAAGATAATGTATGATAATATGTAGATATGAAGATTTGAAAAACCTTATCAACGCAGGACTACGACAGAATGTTATTTGACTTACTTAAAGCTGCATTTCATAGGGCTGTTTCAGGTTAAACTTTCCATCTTATATCTATTATAATGTTTATTATATTCTCCTAGAATTCAGAAAGTTGGACTAGAATGTATGACAGAAACAATAGTAACACTGCCTATTTTTGGATCCATTGTTGCAGTGTCTAAACTTAAAATCTGCACAGGAATAAGCTTCGTGTGGGAATAAAAGACTGACCTAGAAATTACATATATAAGATAAATGTGAATAGAACATTCTCGAGGCACGTCACAAGAATACCCTACACAAGAGCGCGTGAAGTACATATATTATGAAAGTGTATCAAATGTGATATGCCAGAATCGCAGGCAAAGGCAAACTGTATTACTATATCTGTGTACCCTTTTAGGAAACAAGCGTCATTCTGTGTAGGTAAGTTTGTAAAATGTAAATGTATTTCAGAAAGAAAAGGTTTTTAATCTTAACCCATAGGTTATTAGGATAATGTTTATAGAAAGTTATTTTTGTTTACAATTCAAATCTATTTAACGGATGACGTCACAATTTTAATTTTATATATTGGTTACGCAAATGGGAACTGTTTTCTTTTAGAGAAATGAAAATTAATTTGTAAGTAGTTATCATCACATCCTAAATAATATTATAATTTGTTTTATAGTTTATTTGTGTGTTACGCTGTCACGCCTTAAATAAGTGATTGATTGATCATCATGAAATATCGCATACACTTTGTCATGGGTACAAAAAGGACATAGTATCTAGGAAATACTACTTTTCTCTAGCGAACGAAGAATAATGTAAGACAATTTCGCCCAATTCAAACAAACAATATGTAAAACTAAGGTAAATACCTAAATACAATATAAATCATGTCTGTACGTAGCATAGACCACTGGCCTAAGCATAATAATAATATTGAAAACGCAGTGCCGGATTCCCTCTTAATACAGCCACTACACACTAAATTGATTAAACTTATCTGCAGATTTATTCACTGTAACAGCATGGAATTATTCTTGATTTTAATTCGACTAGCATTTGCCTGCGACTACGAACTGAAAAACGCTTCGTCACCATTATGTTGTATGATATAATATAGTTGTACTAAAGATTATGAGATGAAACGCGGCTTAGACTTCAAGTAGATCCTAACTTCGAAAACAGCTTTATAAGCCTTTCAGTGCAATATACTGCAACATACAGAGAATAGTTCTAAAACTAGATATAGATTCAGACTACTGATTCCAATTAGTTTATGGCAGTCTGGATGATCTTTGTGTCTGTTGTTTTGTATGACTGTAAATCCCCCGCGGCATAGGAATTATTCAATAATCATAACGTGAGACTGTTACTAGTAAATGTGTGCGCACACAGTTCTGGTTTCCTACAGTTACATGTCTGATGTTAATTATGTTCTTTTTTAATGATAGCTTCCGCAACGGTTCTTAGTTTCTGCGTCATGGGACACTTTTTATAAACAATGAATGATAAAAATTTAGAAAATGGATAGTACGCTCAGACTTAGAACAATAAGTTCAATCATTTAGATGCACATAAATAACACTTTGTTCAAGCTGAAAATCGAAGCCTAGACCATACAGCAGTCGATTTATCGGATGTAGTCAAATTATATCCTTCTCTCAGAATAAATATTATAACTACTGCAGTGTGTTTCTTGGTTCGTCTATGTATAGAAAAAGAGCTATATTAATCCCAAAAGGCTCAGTTTCAGTTGTATCATTAAAAAACCTCGACAGCGCAGTCGTGAGTAAAAACTAGTATGGTATAAAGACGTTCATACTTAATATTGTCTTCTGTTTACGCGAATGTTATTCATTGAAATTAAACTACTATATAGTAAAATCCATGCTGCTACTCTTCATATTTAAAAATTCCTAAATTCTCCTCGATCTGGTATTCGAACTATGTCTGCATACAAACATAAGCGTACACGTGTGATCAATAAGACAGTTTTCTCTCGTGTTCACTATGTTCACTGTATTCTCATCTCACCTCCAAACGCTTGACACTAAACTAGGGGCTTTCCCCTAGTGCGCAAAGTGGAATAGAAAATTAATAAATTTGTTACAAATTAATGTTTGCGCACCAAGTGGAAGCGCTGTATGGAAAACTCCTCGTGCGCTTCAAACGTGTGCGCTTGAAACTGGTGCGCAACATGGCATTTCTCATTCAGACAAATTAAAAATAAAACTCCTTCTATTTTATTAACTTATTAAATTCTGCTATATTATTTTGTAATTACATATTTTTATTATTTTATCTTGTTATGCGCCATTATTGCAATACTTTTGTTACATAATGTCAAAGTATTGAGATCAAAAGGCGACGCTTTGCCGGAATCAAAGTTATCAAACATCACTTGTGGACTGGTTGAGGTATAAACGTTCTGGTTGTCTTGAATTGTCTCTGGAATCTGCTATTTAATTTATATTTTTTATGTTTTAACAAAGTAAATCAAGGTCAGATTATATCGAGAAGAAGTAGGTTTATAATTTGTCTGTATATTTCGTGTTTTTAACCCCAGACGCAAAAACGACGGGGTGTTATAATTTTGACGTGTGTGTGTGTGTGTGTGTGTGTGTGTGTGTGTGTGTGTGTGCGCGTGTGTGTGTGTCTGTCTGTGGCACCGTAGCTCCCGAACAGATAAACCGATTTTAATTTCGTTTTCTTTTGTTTGAAAGGTGAATTAGTGTTCTTAGTTATGTTTGATGAAAATTGGTCCAAAATGGCCGCCGCCACAAAATATGCCAGATTACATATTTTTTCACAACACCCTCAATATGGGTATCAAATGAATTTTGTGTCGGGGTTTTTTACTTCTCATATAGTTATATGGAAAAGAGCTATTTAAAAAAAATACCTACCTGAAAATTAATATTAGATATATTATTACCATATTTATTTAATCGAAATATTTACTCTCATTATCTATACATTGCTGCCATCTAAACGGAAGTTCATTTTATGCCTTTACGATAGAACTTCAAGGATCTAGATTCGACAAACTGTATGAAAGCATTTTGTACTGCCGACTGGAAAGAAAATTTTTTATCACGTAGGAATTGTCGAAATCACAAAGAAAATGCTAGTCCGTTGGAGCAAGGTCTGGCAAGTACGGAGGGTGACGTATGGCTTCTAACTGCAGCTCTTGTAGAGTTACAACGGTTTCTCGTGAGGTCTTGCGTTACCATGGAGCAATAATGGTGAAGAACGATTCACGAGTCGGAGCTGTTTCACTGCCAGTTTTGCCATCATTGTTGGAAGTTTGGCACACTAAACATCTGCTGCTATTGCTTGACCAGACCTGAGAAATGACCTGACCTGAGAATAACACCATGAAGAGACCACCAAACAGTTACCATTACCTTTATATTGGTAAGCTTTGCTTTTGAGCACTGTTCGGCGTTTGACCTGGGGTCAGTCATTGCATTTTTCTCTTACGATTATCGTAAAGAATCCACTTTTCGTCACATGCTACAATTCGATCCAATATTCCTTCAGTTCTGTTACGATTCAACAAGGCAACACAAGTCTCATCACGCATTTCTTTCTGCAGATTAGTCAAATCATGAGGCACCCATTTTTCATATTTTTTTATCTTATTGATGTGATGCAAATGAGCCAATATTGTAGGTAGAGTAACGTTAAACCATGCCGCTAATTCCTGGGTAGTTTGACTCGGATCAGCTTCCACTATCTACTTCAATTCAGCGTTATTCACCTGTGTGGGTCTTCTACGTGGTTCGTTAGTTCTTCAAGTCGAAGTTTCTTTTACGAAAGCGTTTAAACCAAAAACGCACGGTGCGTTAATTAGCAGTCTCCTTCTAAACGCAGCGTTGATATTGCGAGCCGTTTCTGCCGCGATAGTTCCGCGTCGGAACTCGTATTAAAAAATGAATCGGATTTTCGAAGTATCCATCCTTTCCGTCTGAGCAGATTAAAAAAAAACAATTGAAAGTCGAAAATCGAACATAGCACATTTTTTTAAAGTAGAATCTTTTTGGTATCATGTGAAAAAAGTTTCACTCGAAAATCTCACATCATGAAGGTTTTATGTAAATTCAAAGTTTCTATTACTGTACAATAGCAACTTCATAATGTAATCCCTATTATTTATCAGCAGATACGGATATCTGAGCCTTCTTGAATCTCGTCAGAACTCATTATAATATTAATGAATGCAGAAACATGTATTTAATTAGTTTATCATAAATATATTTTATGATCAATTAATTAAAAACATGTTCTGAATATTTACATTCTTAACAATCAATCCTTTGCGATATTAAAAGAACTAGCGGTCGCCAAGTGGTCGAAATTCGACAATAATTGTTTAACATTTTAAGTTTGATCGTTATTAAGTTTTTATTGTCTATATCTATACCAAACTAACCCTTATAAACACATTTCATGCTATACAGGTTAATTTACCTACTTTTTCAAACAAATTATTATTTACTTAACCATTAGATTGTTATTAGTTATGGCATTGCAATATTGGTTAACTATTCAAAGGGTATGAAAAGGTTGGAGAATAGTTTCAATATTACGTTGTAATACTTTATTGAGAATACCGTAATAAATAGGTCATATTAAGACATCTACTAGATGTTTTGACGACCCAGAATAGTTTTTATTTTTTAATTTTTTACTCTTTTTTTACTGGGTATAGAATTATAATTGAATCTTTCATTGCTTATCATGTACAGAACATGCTAGCTGTTATTTGTACAATCAACCTAGTTAAAATTATACGTGTAATTTTGTTTTAAATAGACTAGAGATTTATTTTATATATTTTAGTTATTATAGTGAATGTATTTATTTTCAAGACCTATGAAGTAACCAACACAATAAAATAAGAGGCTGAAAATTAATAGAGATCAATTTACCCTAATTTGACTGTCATTAAATATATGAAGCATTAAATGTTAATCACGTTAGGATACAAAATACAACAACATTTAAAAATTTATTGATTCAAGACTCGCTATTCAACAATAGTTTCATAGTAAATTATATCCATTGGCGTTATTAGAATTAAGCGAAAATATTCTAAGTCTATGGAATTAATAAATCACATGAATCAATTTTACGGTTCGGTATTTGAATGTCGATTCATTCGTCCTCACCGTATAACAGTTGAATAACCCGAGTAGATAATTCAATTGTTATACGTAGCATAGAGTTCAAGTTCACGACTCGCTGTTTTACAAATGCAATTTGTCTAGTACTGGCGAATGATTCTATATTTGTGCATCTTTTTGCGAGCAGCGATAGTCTAGTGGAAAACCAATTAACTACCACGCAGAAGTCGCGAGTTTGATCCCAAGACACGCACAACTAAATTTTCGATGTTATGTGGGTATTAAACAGCTAATTATCGCTTCCTTTAACGGTAAAGGAAAACTAGGACCTCTACATAATTTTCGCGAAGATGTTTGAAATTTGCCAACCCGGACTGGCCCAACTTAGTGGACTAATCTAATCCTTCTCATGCTGAGAATAGGCTCGAGCCCAGTAGTGAGACAGTTTATAAATAACAGTATAGGAACACTTTAAAACTTTATGTAAATATATGGCTTATATGTATATTATATTATATATCGTAAATTATGCATCCTATACTAGGTCACGGAACAATCAAACGCACATTGTTTTACCAAAGCCTATTGAAATCTACCAAGCACTATTTCAAATTCCGCTCTGGTCTGAGAATAATCTTTTCTTTCCTTTTAAATGTATGACATGTTAGGGATAGTTGCTGGGTCGATGGTGAATTATAGTCAGATAAATATATAATAAAGAAAACTAATAACACTTTGTCCACCCAGTGAAATTCACAACCAACTGTTATGTAAGCGCTCATTGAAGCTTCTTAGCACAAGGGTTATGTTTAATAGTTTGTGTCCTTTGAGCTAGAAAACGATTACTCCTTTTTACAGAATCAATAATCCGCGAACGAAATGCTCAAGATAGTTTTATAATGCTGATTTCGCTGTGTTAATATAAACATTTCGTTTATCACATATTATCCTAGATTCACATAACATATACAATTACTTACCTGGCCGCGCCGGACAAGTTTCCGCGAGTATTTATTTATTTACAACTCCAACAATGGATGAAGTTATTTGTGTTACGTGTATTGTCAGATATATAATGAAGATACATAGCAATTAAGTATGTATAATTACAACAGTCCTTTCTATAAACTTTCCTACCAGCTGAATATGCGCTGAGCCTGCTCTCTATAAGGGATTACTAATTAGTCCATAGCCTACCACGCTGGCCCAGTGCGGGCTGATAGAATTGAAACGCCTTTAAAAAAACTATGACGAACTCGCAGATATGCAACTTTCTTCAAAATGTTTTCTATTAGGAGAATATCGGGCAGAAAGATGCAACTCCGAGTTCCGTGTGAAGCGAGCAATAATTATTCAATTATCGAGTGATTGTTCAATATTTAAGACGCGCATAACTTCAACAAGACGAAGGTGTGCGCAGTGGGATCAAACTCGATCTCTCTTCTCTCTAGAAGTTCAACGGTATTCTCACGAGGATATCACTACATTTTTACACTTCGTAGGGATGTATTGCATTTCGACAGCTGAGGTTAGCTTTTATGAAGGTTTAAACTATCTCATTTCGAATAGCACTATGCCTTATTAACGCTTGGCAAAGACAGTACATGACAAAATTACGATCTGAACGTACCTAACACATTCCGATTTATCTTGTGGGAATTTCCACTAAATTGATTTTCAATGCGCGCTCATTGACTTAAATGAGCTATGGTGCTCAACTGACAGTGCAATATATACAAATCTAGTATAAATGTCTAAAATTACAGGCAGTGCATAATAATCAATAACATTTGTTAGCTGCAAGATATCCTAAGTCATGCCCATTGTTTTAGGCTGTATTGTTTTGTGTCCATATGATCAAAACCTATACATAGTAGCTGGCTTCTATTTAGGTTATTTACAATAGTCACAGAAAATAAAGCTTATATTCACAGCTTACTAAAGAACAGGATCACGTAAACGTGTATATGGTTTGAAATTCTATGAAATCTAGTTTGTTTTATACGCTTGCAAGCAAATGCATGCAAATGCTGCAACGAAATTAACTATTTAACCCTACAGTCATTTGCAATATTAAAGAATACACATAATTTATTTGGCTAATATTTAGGTTACAATAGCTATACAAAACGGTAAAAAATACCTTACAAGGTGTACTAAATTTCGAGACTAAAATTATAATTTGGCATTGTCAGATTATTTATTCGCGGTATTTATACATTATTTAGGTTATCAATGCATGATTTGTAACTCGTGTGAGTGTACAGAAGTAAATACATCTAGTGTGCAAACATTGCAGAACATGCTTTAAGATCGGAGAATTTGTGTAAATGAATAAATTGTGCACTTTCGAATAAATACTCTGCATAGCTCATACTGTAACCTAAACTTAAACGTATAAGTAAATTAAGATTGCACAATTTCTATAAAAAAGAATATAGTTGCAATGTAGCAAAACGGAATCTCACGGTGTGCTCGGTTGAATGCGATAGGCTCTATCCTTTTGTAATTTGCTGGCAGCTTCTTCGTGGAAACGGCTTGCAAAAGTAGTGTGTGTTCCATTTCTGTCTTACATATTTAGATATTCAACCGTGATGGTATTCTGTTACGTTTTATTTATAAAGCATTCCACATGATGTGAATTTGTATTTCATATATAATGTGTACGTCGTACCTGAAACTACTGTTACACGCGTATTTATACACATCATATTATGTTATAAAATATGATTACCGTTCTATAATACTTTAATATAATATAGTGAAATCAGTGAATGACGAAAATCTCTTAAAATTTTCTTAAATGTCATTTATTTTGATACGGATATATTAATAAGAAAAATAAAACAACATGTATTAATTCATCAGATCAATGACCATATTTGAATTAATTGTCAATTAGGATTATTTAGATTGCTGATGGTATGTTTAATAATGTCCAAATATTGAGATACAAACATAATAAACTGTGCATATAATTGTAGATTATTATGACATAAAGTCAAATTTAAATAAAAGTAATTACATAACCTATTAATGATCAAACAAAAATATTATTTTAATACCGATGCCGATTACTTTTAATGCCTTACTTGGCTTGCTTACATTTCTAAAACATGACCACACTTTGATGTCTCGGGCTGTATATTAAATACATAACTCTAAAATGTGGAAGAAGATGTAATCGAACATTTAAAATCACATAATATTGTCTTCTGTTTACGTGAATGTTATTCATTGAAATTAAACTACCATATACTGATTTTATCGCGTTCTTTATTTTACACTTTATTTCATAATTTAGAAACTGTAGCACTACTACTACTATTAAACTTTACTAATTTTAAGCTAATTAAATTATTAAAACGATGGGTAGAACGAACGGGGTTTCTCCCCGTGACCATGAATTTTAAATAATCTCACTAATCTGAATAATAAAATAAAATAATCTGAATCGCAAATAAAAACTCATCATCGTTTATACTAAAGTAAATCGGTGCAAGAAATGACCAACAATTATTAAAAGGAGTGGCTCTCATATTTTTAATGCTTAGCCACTGTCAACGGTTAAAAGCGTGCAGGACGCTGGGTTGCAACTAAAATATAAATGAAAGCCTTTAAACCACCCAGACTACATCTCTTCGGATAACGTGGGCGGAATAAAGGTGAGTTTACTGGGCTTCAGTTTTATATTTCTAATAACGCATAAATTATTAGATTACTAGAATATGTCTGAGAATTTTCAAAGAACCTAGATCAGCGTAACTTATATTTGGAAGCTTTTTTTGCAGAAGTAGTAAAGATGCTTATGCATATTAGCGGCGCGGATCCAGAAATTTGCCCGGTTAACGGCAATAGTCTTGCTGTGTGTGTAGGTCTCCATCTACAAGTGCAAGGCGTGACTCTATGTCATGTCCTATATACATAATTAATTAAGTTAAATAGTTTAGAACATTAGGGTTATCACTCATACAAGTTGTATAATGTAACATTCTAGTAAAAGTCCAAGGCTAAGCAGATATATTGTGCTTTATCTGAAACGCATACTCTTTCATCACTCTTTTAATTTGTATACCACGTAATTCAAAGCGCAGTACTTTTCTTGTCGTCGTCTCGATTGTTATTTAGAATAGAATTTAGAAATTGTAAATTACGATCTTAATCCAAAAAGCGGATATGTGACCTTTAAAGCGCCTATATAAGTCGAAGCGTATTCAATTCACGTGTTTACCAGAGTACGGATATATAAACAGTTTCCAACTATATCCTCGAAGGGATAAACAGAGCTACCACCTAAATTTCTTCAGCTATGGGTTTAAGCCCCACGTAATACGGGCAAGCGTAAAGCAGGCACAGCTTCAGACTAAAGGCAACCTATATTTATAATATTTTCTTACGTTTACGCGAATGTTATACATTAAAATGAAACAACTATATATGGATTTTTATCGGATTGATATAAGCATCACGTTTAAATTCGTATAAAGTACTTAAATTACAAGGAAATCCCGATGACAATACACTTGAATCAGTTATCGAACTCAAGGTCTTTTGCGCTCGTCGTATAACACTGCGTCACTGACAAATCCCTAAAAATATTATACCACTCAGAACAAAAATGGATTACGCAAATTTAATTTATATTTCAGACGCGTCGGATTAGCTAGATAGAACTTATTTCATGAGTAATCAAGATTTCACCGCTGAAAATAAAATATGTAAATGAAACAGTATAAAGTATGTATGTTTATGGACAAGTAGACATAGCATGTTAGAGATGATAGTGGTGAGATTACACGTCACTAGAGGGGTTACGAACGAGCTTAATAATTTCTGTGTAATAAACGAACTGAGCTGCACAAGGCACCTTCAATGTTTCTAGCCTCCAAATATATTGCTTTGCACGATGTACTTACATTTAAGGGCTGCTTGGGAAATGCCTAGGCTAGATAGCGTACTAAAGACGGCCAGTGGTCTGAACATTCAGAAATTGGCAGATAATATATTTTCTTACACTGCCTCAGTGGCAAGGAATGCGAGCTACTGGGTATCAAGGATACCGTATGTTACTTATGATCGCTTTCAAAATCATGGGTAGGTATCATTTGAACATTGATTCTTTGAACGTTGAAAGAACAGTATTGGGAGGTAGTAGTTGTAGCCACCGTATTTCCTAATTCTTACTCAGTAAAATTGTTAGTCTTCTTACACTTGCGGCCTGTAAGAGGGTATAACTGCCCTGGACATGCTGGCTTATTCGTTTCTTACCATTACCAAAACTGCCTCCGTAGCGCAGCGGTAGTGAATGCGACTGCTGTGCCTGAGGTCGAGTTCGAATCCCAGGTCGAGCCAACAAAAAGATATTAGGATTTCCTGTTTAGAAATCTCAATACGAGCTCGGAGTTAGGAAGTTGGCGGTATTAGATACCCCCGTGCCTCGTTAAGCACGTAAAGTAGTAGGTCCTGCGCCTGATCTCTCTCCGGTCGTGTCGGATTACCGTCCCATCGGATAGTGAGAGTTAGGGAACAGAGAGCGCACTTGTGTTTGCGCACATACTTATGCACTATAATATCTCCTGCGCAGGTGGCCAGTCTCCGTTAAGATTGGCCGCCGTGGCCGAAATTCGGTCTGGAGGATATTATTTTTACCATTACCAAAGAAACACAACAACATGCGTCATTAAACGTCTGATTTACAAATTACTATAGTATACTTGTTGAGGAATCTTATCTATAATAAGTTTTTATATTATGAGTGGGTTTATGACGGTAGTACAATGGGTAGGATTCGAATGCGCCTTTGCAAGTTCCATGCTTTACGTACAGAGTAGGAGACCTCAAAATTAAAAAATAATGTGTTTCTTCTCTATATGCAATCTTCAAAGAAGTAAAGTATAGTTGAAAGTCAACTTTATGAGTCCAAAAAACCACGAAGACATAAACAACAGCGTGTGACAAACAATAACTATAATGAAAACAACTGAGTGGTGCGCGCAATAGAAGTATGTATTCTTTTTTTTATACAACTAATTTGGCAAACAAGCATACGGCCCACCTGATGGTAAGTGGTCACCGTAGCCTATGGACGCCTGCAACACCAGAGGCATCACTTGCGCGTTGCCGACCCTTTAGAAAAGGAAATGGGAAGGAGAAGGAGCGGGAATGTGGGAAAAGGGTGATTGGGCCACAGTGGTTCGTTCCCATACAAGAGGTCGGACATAAGGTATTAAAAAATTTTAAGTCGTAATTTCAAATAACTGAATATGCCATTCGATTTCTATATTGAAGAGAAACAAATTCTAGCAGCATGAGTTATAAGGCTACACTTACACTGTGGTAAAATTGAATAAAACTGTTTTTAACGTATGGGAAGTAACCTTTAAATATGAATATCTTTTGATATTGGCCCATTTTCGGTCTGAATTTTTTATGGCTGTATTTTATCATTATTTGCCACATTTTTCCCAAGACACATAGTGCTACTTTTGTGCCGTTTTTTGAGATATTAAATGAAGTATAGAAAATAGGAAAAAATTGTCCAAGTGAATATTAATTGTATATTGATACGAAATAACGATAATAAACATTAAAATAAAAAACAAAATTTAAAACTAACTAAAATAAACATTTAAATTATAAAAAAATTGTGAAGACCCATGAAAAAAAAAACAATTTACAAAATTATGATTCATCCTAGTTATCATCGTTATCATCATCCGAGGCGTTATCACTATAATCTGAAACTGAAGTTTCCATGGGTACAGGTATGGTGAATTCAATGTCATGATCATCACAAACTAGTAACGCCTCGACCTCTTTTGATAACTTCTTCTTTTCTTTCTTATTGAATTTCCATCGTATGTCACTCAACAAAGGATCCGAAGATAAAAGAAGACTGTTGAGTATATCCTCGTTTGTTTCGAGGCTACTACACTTTCGAGTGTGGTCCGATCGAACCTTTCTGAAGTCCTTGTTTCTGGCTTCTGATGCCTCTTCAGACAAGAAACCTATAGGCACTACAAGAAAATGCTTCACTATTTCAGGTCCGTGTATCAGCAACTTATGCAAGCTTGATGGCATGTAGTACCATGAATACAATTCAACGTACAAATTCGCTGTTGCATTGCAATACTCTTTGAACATTGTGGAGTTTATTTTCTCAACTGAAGAAATGCATTGTAGTATAACAGCTATCCTTTGGATTAATCCTTTGTCTAATCCTGTGATTCGGGCTGTTGTATCTGTATCAGCAAAGAATCTCCGAGCCGCATTACCGGTATTTGTGTTACCACTTCCTTCCTTGACTACATCCAGTAGTAAGCCAGTTTCTCTACGAAAAGTCGCCTGTATCACTTCTTTTCTTTGTTTTGTCTTCTGCTGCAATTCTTTACCTCTTGCCTGCCATGATTTAATTTCAATTTTATATGAAATATGCAACAAACACTCCATGGACCTAATCCACGCGTGCAGTGAACTTAGGCCATATTTATAAAGTTCTTCTTGCACTGGTTTTGCTCTCGCTGTCTCCAAATCATTCATCTCTGTAGGGCGAGCTTTGCACAGATCACATACAGCAGCCAATGTTTCAGAGATATATAAGTGGACTTTGCCATCTATCATCGTTAACATCAAGCTATGTGTCACATTCATATTCTCGTATGTGGTGGGAGTAAGGTCTGAGATCTCAGACTCAAAAGAAGCTATTTCTGACTTGATATTGGCTTCTGTTTCTTTCATAAATTTGAATGAAATTGGACGGCAATACATAATCGACGAGGGTCGATCATTTTGCCACAAAGTATTACCACTTGCTGATTCAGTCAGTTTCAGTGGTACAAGACTTGCCATGATTACCGTTGACAAATCTTCACTGCTCACTGAAGACTTTTGATGGTAAACATTTTGACTCGATGCTCCATCGATCGCGATGCCCCACTTGCTGTGCAATACGAGTTGCTCACATGATTTGATATCCAGTGATTTGATGAGTTTCTTAACAGTCAAATCTAATAAAGATTGCAATTTTATCTTTGCCGAGTTTTCTGTAATTATAATGTCATCCTTTATTGGATAGCACTCTTTTTTTTCTTTTAACAACCTGAAGTAACTAGGGTATTTTGACAGACCCTCTTTTCAACTGAAGTATCTTAGTGTAATGTAGCGCCACTTGGATAGACGCATTGAGATATACAAGGCCAATGCTTTTTGTACAGAAACTTCACAAGGTTGTGTCATTCGGCTATCGATAAAATTTGATACTCTGGATACTTCTTCTGGATTTTCGAGCAAAACCTTCAAAACTTTAGCTACATCTCCTTTTCCAGCCGACTTAAGAGCTAATTCCGTAGAAAACAATAACTCATTTTGAGAAGAACATGCACGAAGTTCTTCAGTACGTCTTCTTTTTTGTCGATTCGTCAGATCTTCAAAAGTTTTCCGGGGAGATATTGCAGTAGATGTTGATGCATCTAATTTAGATGGGCTTTCAGCTTCAAGAGTTTCAACTAAAACGTTCACCGTGTTTTCTTTAATGCCCTTGGGCCACTGTATTTCAGAATCCAGCCATTCTGTATTTCTTTGCAAGAAATTGTCAGTAATTCTTTTGGATTTGTTCCATCTGGCACTGACACGGTAACAAAACTGACGGCACCAGTTTTTTAGTTCTTCTTCAAGACTGTCACAAACTTGAACACAGTTTATTATGTCGCTACCTGAGTGCAATTAGCAGGGATTAAGCTACTTTGCACGTGCAATACCTGGAAATTTAATGAGCGGTGATTAGCGGTGCCTAGCTTATGATATATGTACTCCCAGTACATAAATAGTGGTTTGAGTGTAGGATATACATACTTACTACTACATAGATTATAGTAATAACGCCTCGGATGATGATAACTAGGACGAATCATAATTTAGTAAAATGTTTTTTTTTTCATGGATCTTCACAATTTTTTTTATAATTTATATGTTTATTTTAGTTAGTTTTAAGTTTTGTTTTTCATTTTAATGTTTATTATCGTTATTTCGTATCAATATACAATTAATATTTACTTGGACTATTTTGTTCCTATTTTCTATACTTTATTTAATATCTCAAAAACGGCACAAAAGTAGCAATATGTGTCTTGGAGAAAAATGTGGCAAATAATTATAAAATACTGCCATAAAAATTCAGACCGAAAATGGGCCAAAATCAAAAGATATTCATATTTAAAGGTTACTTCCCATACATTAAAAACAGTTTTATTCAATTTTACCACAGTTTAAGTGTAGCCTTATAACTCATGCTGCTAGAATTTGTTTCTCTTCAATATAGAAATCGAATGGCATATTCAGTTATTTGAAATTACGACTTAAAAAATTTTATACCCTATGTCCGACCTCTTGTATGGGAACGAACCACTGTGGCACTCTCACTCACCGAACGAAACACAATAGTAGGAATACTGCTATATCACGTCGATATTCTGTGAGTGGGTAGTCCTTCCCCGGTCGAGCCGGCCCATTCATGCTAAAATCAGTGAGGCTCTACTACAATCAATCGAACGAATCGAATCGAACTACGATTTATATACAATACTCCGACATGATAGTCGGCTAACAACCTTATAGACAAGGTCAGATAATGTTTTAGAAAGCTTTTATCTTTGTTTCACCACATCCCTTCACAAATTACAGTCAATCGTATAACTTATAAATGACAAAATCTATGCTATCGCTGATTTGGATAGTGATGCATCAAAATATGAGCTCTGATTAAGAGCACACTTCTCGGTGACAAGTCACGGCTTGTGGTCTTGGCCTGTGACAAACACGTGTTGCATATATGCATGTTCGAATCGATCTATCTCTTTCTAAGATGTACCATATTTATTTAATCGAAATATTTACCCTCATTATCTATACATTGCTGTCATCTAAACGGAAGTTTATTTATGCCTTTACGATAGAACTCCTGGGATCTAGATTCGGCAAATTGTGTTAAAGCATTTTGTATTGTATCACGTAGAAAATTGTCCAAAAGACGAAGAATATGGCAGTCTGTTGGAGCAAGGTCTAGCGAGTACGGAGGATGATATATGATTTCTAACTGCAGCTCCTGCAGAGTTACAACGGTTTATCGTGCAGTATGAGGTCTTGCGTTACCATGGAGCAATAATGGTGAAAATCGATTCACGAGTTGGGGCTGTTTCACTGCCAGTTTCACCATCATTGTTCGAGGTTTGGCACACTAAACATCTGCTGTTAATGCTTGACCAGACCTGAGAAAGCTATAGTGAATAACATCATGAAAAGACCACTAAATAGTTACCATTACCTTTTTATTGGTAAGCTTTGCTTTAGGGCACTATTGTGGCGTATAACATGGGGTCAGCCATTGCATTTTTCGCTTACGGTTTTCGTAAAGACTTTTCGTCACATATTACAATTCGAGCCAATATTTCTACATTTCTGTGTAGGCGGTCTTCCACGTGGTTCGTTCTTCAAGTCGAAGTTTCTATTACAAAAGCGTTTAAACCAAAAACGCACGGTGCGTTCATTGTCAGTCTCTTCAAACGCAGCTTTGATATTACGAGCCGATTCTGCCGCGTTAGTTCCGCGTTGGCACTCGTATTCAAAAATGACTCGGATTTTTGAAGTATCCATCTTTCCGTCTAAGCTTAATAAAAAAATAATTGGATGTCGAATATCGAATGTTACACATTTTTTTAAATAAGAATCTTATAGATATCATGTGAAAAAGTTTCACTCGAAAATCTCACACTAGGAAGGTTTTATGTCGATTCAAAGTATCTATTACTATACAACGGCAACTTCATACTTTAACCTCTATCACTTTATTCTTAGATGCAAAAATGTGAGAAAATTTTACTCAAGCGTAGAAGTAGAATTTGTAAATACTGTAACATATTGATGATCATTTGCGTAAAGTCAGTTATATTGCAGACTTGTCTAGGCAATGGATTTTACGGAGTGAAATAAAATTACATAGGTACTCGTATGTGTAGTGCGCGATGTTTTGCAATGGCAGCGCAAAGAAAAGCAAATAGCGGATATCACGTGTGACAACGCTACGTACTTATTTTTGAACAGCTATATGATACCATTTTCCAGTAATGGCCAGAGGCGGTGCTCGCGCGGTCTTCTATTAAAAATAGAAGTGTTTAAATGTCACACCGAAAATATTCAGCCTGTGATCACATGCCGTAACAAGTATGTGTAAAAAGTCACGCTGTTTCACAGTGCATTTTTTTTATATAGACGAGCCATACGCTATTCATAATTTATAGAATGCTATTAGTTCTCGTTTTGAAATGAAACTTTTCTTTTCATTACGTTATTATTATAACTATAAAAAGTACTTCAATAATAATAGTTGCTAATAATTTTTTGGCTTATACTTCGTGCTTCGATCAAAACTAGTTCTTAACAGCCAAAAAAAGGAATCCATTCTAATTAGTATTACGTAGTTGCAAGCTGCTATAACGAAGGCAGTTGGTTAAGTCCAATAAGTTAACATTGTAGTCAATATTTGAGATCCACCACTCAATGTCTGCACGATGAATTAATATTTATAAACATTTAGTAAATTTTTTTGCGGTTTTTCTTGAGGTACATTAAATAATAGAGAGCAAGATGAGGTACCAAAAATGTCTTTGTAAGTTGTATGATTTGAGTTGTCCGTTCATTTTTCCTCTGGCAATATAGCTGCACCCTTTGCTTGTACCAAAAAAAAAATGATAAGATTTACTAATTAGTTTTTTTGTCATTTCAGGTCATGCTCAAACTCAAGGTATATCTGGATATATCTTATGTTTGAACGTAAATTTTGGTGATATTTTAGAGCCGTAAAGTTTAGTGATCACGATACGTGCACTAATAAAGCTTGATTTTAAAGCTTTTATTCAATAAATATTCCTTTATCATTTAAAACAAGCTCTGCCAAACTCTTGCTATTGTTTATCTTTTCGACAGTCATGTATATCTACATAATATTTAATTAAACCGTTTGAGCTAACGATAGGTCTAAAACAATATCTTTGTTATCAGAAATTCTACACAAGCAAGGTAATATACGGTTCGCACAAGAATATAAGATAACTGTGAACTTACGTTATTGGTTAACCATTGCATAATATAGTCGCATACATGGCTAAACTACCGGCATTATCCACCCTTCTAATAGAACTCAGTGCTGGTAACGTGTACCATCATGATCAAAGATTACTCCTCCAATACGCTACTCCTAGTACAACGTCTGTTTAAGGATTCTCATCTTAATAACCGTAAGAACGCGTTTTAAATAATCATTTAGCTACGATCTGATGATTTCCCAGTTGAGTTACGCCAGTTTGAGAGGAATCCTAGGCTTCAATGGTAATACCGCCATGCCCTCCATTTTAACGTTATAGAAAAATAATATAAAATACATACTGGGATAAAAAGGTTACTATACTTTGCCAGTCTTATTATTTAGGATGAATTTAATTGTCTATTCTAACTGCGGTCTAGTTAACAAAAATCCAATTAACATGTAGTTAATATTAACCTAGAAAGTCATGAGTGGTATGCAATTTAGTGAAAAGTGTTGTAATGCCTCTTTTGTGTTATTTTTATCTGAGAACTCCACGGGCGTGAGCACAAGAACTCTCCAAAAATTCAACGCAATGGAATAAATGGTATGGCAACTCATAATTTACAAACAGACAAATGAACAAACACTATTTCTTATATACATAAAATGTTGTATGGCTGTCGATTTTGTAAGTATGAATGTTTATATATAGATAATGTCGCGCGCATCGGTGTAAGATTTCTTATTTTAAAATGAAGTTATGAAATATCTTTGTCCCATTTTCACGGCTCTACTAACTTGAAATAACATTTGAAATTGGTGTTGATCCCTAATTATTAAAATTTTACTCTGTTTTCCTTATCGGTTCTGAACAGCAATGTTGAGGAGAAATTGTATTGCTATAATACTTCTAATGTTGTTCATTTCTGTAATCGATTTTCGCTTATAACCAACATTTTATTCTTCGTTCAATTGTATATCCAATTCTTGAAAGTTGACTTAGTAGAATTTTTAATGTATCTAGAAACTATATATTTTCTATTTATAATACACTGGACCGCAAAGAAAAAGGGTCGATTAGAAAATCTTCAATATCTTCAAAAGTACCTAGCTTTATGAAATAAAGAATTATTTTATTCTTATTATTTATAGAATTAATAATTAAATAATATTTAATGCTACATAAAATAATTTATAAAGCCATTTTATTTATTTTTGATAATTGTATAAAAAACTGAATATGTAAAATAATGGTCGTTTTTGAATTTAGTACCAAAGAATTCAAATCAATTGTTTCGCGTTTGTTTTATTTTGCAATAAAAAAGTTATAAATATGGTGCCTTGGCCTTATACATTTTATTATTCTAAAGCCATCATGTCACCCCTGAAAAATGTACCAGGATCCTGATAATGCTTGAAGATGGGCACAGTCAGCGAAATACAGTGAGAACTGCTGGTGTGACTCTTTCTACAGTTCAGCGAGTACTCCAGCGTTTCCATGAAACTGAATCCAATCTTCGAAGACCAGGAACAGGCCGAACAAGGTGCACGACGGCGCGGGAGGATCGCTATATGGTGTAAACAATTTTGAGAAATCGCTTTCTTACGGCTGTTGAAGTAAAGAATCATCATTTGCGAGCTGGCGGAAACAACCTGATTACAGATACAGTAAGGCAGCATCTGGCTGAAGCCAAATTTAAAGCCATTAAGACCTGCAAATGGCCCAAAACTAGAAAGATACCACAGAAACTCAAGGTTGAGTTATGGTAGAGAACACGAGAATTGGACTCAGAATCGACTAAATTCTGTTTATACAAACATAACAGGAGGAAAAGAGTGTACAAAAGACCGGGAGAGCGCAATAATCAAGTCATAAAAAAGTACCAAAAAAAGTACCATATGGCGAAGGCTCTGTTCATGTGTGGGCTGGGATTTCTTCCGAAAGCCACACTGAGCTAGTGATAGAAAATGGAACTTTAACTGCAGAAAGATATGTCACTAAAATTCTGAATGACTCCATTTTTAGTGGACATGGGCCGTTGCTCCATTTTTAGTGGATATGGGCAAGAATGCCGTTTTTATGCAAGACAACGCCTGTCCGCGTACAGCTCAGATAGTGTTTGCTTATTTTCAAGAAGTCGGTATCACACATATATAATGGCCAGCACGCAGCCCCGACTTAAACCCCATTGAGCAAGCATAGGACAAACTAGGACGACGTGTACGTCAGCAGAATCCGCTACCAATCACGCTACGTGAAATGAAAGAAGCTCTAATAGAGGAATGGCAGAATATTCCACAGCATAGCCTCAAAAACCTAGTAGAAAGTATGCCAAATTGCTTATTAGCAGTATTGCGAGCTCACGGAAGCAACACAAAGTACTAAAATGCGTGAAGACGGCACATCTGTAACCAATCTACATTTACGAAAATACTGGAAAATCTAGACATTTTTATTTATTTTACATTTATTAAAAATAAAAAGCTTGTATTTATTTTTACTTTTCATTTAAGCTCATTAAAATATTATTTAATTTAGTCTTTATTTCATATAACTAGGTAAGGTACTTTCGAAGATATTGAAGATTTTCTAAACTACCCTTTTTCTGTGCGGCCCAGTGTATTATTAGCTATACTTGATTCGAAACTTAATATAATGATTCACTGTTGTGTACTCATTTCGAAATATCTTATACATATAATCATGGGGCTGTTGTAATGTATTTTATTTGTCGTTCCTACGTCTTTCACCGTAATAGAATTGCGTCCATCTTGACATCTACTTACCTATCTTAAAAAAGACATACTATCACATTTATTATACTTGTCAGAAAGAGAACAACAATTAAAGACGTATTACGAGTCTCATCTAGAAAAACATTATAATATAGTCTTGTCTTGACTTGTAAAACACGACCACCCGGAACTTTGAAAACTAAAGCGCTGGCTAAGGTCGTTAAGGATTATTACATGCAACTGGTTGCTTAGGAATTTCCTTCTAACGTTTACAATGCCTGAGGTCTATTTTACTATAAGGCCTCTGCATTTATGGATAGAAAATGCCTGACTTTTGTAACATATTTACTTATTTATACACAGAAACTTGTGGTTCAGGTAATTTAACTTTCCAGAACAAAGGTGCTGGCGAATTTTCGCCGCTTTGTACTTGAAATCGTTGGCTCTAAGTTGTTAAATTTTGTGCAACGACTTTATGTAAATTTTTATAGCATTATGTACCTACTTCAATTTACGGTGTAACGTTCTGTAGGTCTGTCATGAGAATGCCTGTCCGAAATTTCAGGTGAACAGAATATTAATTATATACCTACCACAAAGTTTCTTTGGATTTCTTAAATTGAAGGTGATATTTCTCCGTTGTTCGGACCACTGCACTGTAAGATTTAGGATAATGAAAGCGTTACTCATGTGTTTCATGGCTCAAATAGTACAAATAATAGGCCTAACAAATAAGAAATAAACAAGGCATAACAAGCAAGAAATAAACAAGGCCTAACAATAGAATATATTCTGCCTACAGTTTTTTATTTGCAGTATACATATAAAGCAACATGTAATATACCCAAAATCAATTACTTTGTATAAACTAATAATAACAAATAATCAACCTGCATTTAAATATATCCTATATAATGTTTCAGATCGGTATATCGGCATGTTAAAACATAATAAAATAAATAAGCCAATTTAAATTATACATGTAAAAACAAAACTTTGATTAATAAAGCAACGATTAAAGTACTGATAATACCATTAAAATGTGAAGAATAAATAATTTTCATTTTACCAAAACATATAATATATTATGTCGGTGGTTATTATGTAATAGTAATATAAAAAATACTTTAAAAATGTTCTAGTTTCATTTATTCGTTATTTTAATGCTGGATATTTTTATTGCTTTTCAAAATCATTTCTCTAGAAATCTCGTAGTCTCTCTCGTCTAGTAATCTCTTTGTATTAAGTTAAATTATTTTTGCCATCTTGTATTTCAAACTTTTCCCAGTAGAAAGCTTCTAGTCTTTATCAGTTCTTGAGAACAACGTAATTTTAAGCGTTTTAAACATTCGGGGAATGCTAGCTTAGCACAAAGAAATATGAAAAGGTTATATTTAACGAACAAGAAATTCTTACCTGGAGCCTTATCTCTAATGTACTGTTTTGTATACGCCGGTGTCTTTGCAAAGATACATAATATATATTATGTAAAAGCATATAAGCCATTAAAAGGATATATAAAATCATTTTTGTCAGCAAAATAAAATAATAATAATAAGCACTTTATACGGATTTTGTCGCATTGTTTATTTTACTTTAAAACACTGTTATTATATAATTTTGAGAACTCTAACACAACTATTAATGACCTTTACTAATAACAATTGAATAAGCAACGCGACAAAATCCGTATAAAGTGTTTAATTTCAATGTTTAACATTCGCGTAAACATAAGACAATAATAATAATAAGTTTTATTTATTTCTCTCTTCACAAAGAATATTAGTACAATAAATTGGTTATAACAGTGTATGTAAAGCTAATTTCTTTGTGAGAGACGAGTCTATACTAGGAATAACCCTTTGTGACAAATCTCCAGGACCCCAACCAGAATATTTAATATTAGAATAAAGAGATACATGCAGCCACAAAATATGACTAATTCGTAATTCCTTGTAACATGACAGTATTCTCATAAGCTAAGGATTGAAGCCACTTAGATGTGGATATATGGATAAGAATCGGTTAACTTTGTTAAATAAGTACGCGCCAAGGAATGTAAAATAAAATGTCTATGTGAGAAACTAGTCTTAAATCGTCTACTAGGACACACTGCATACTTGCGTCTTTTGCTACATAATATATTAGATCTGTAATGTAAGTGTGAGTGTTTTCGAAGTAGCACATTTAGGATAAACAGTTGACGTACGGATAGTAAGCCACAGCGTTCGTAGATATCTTTTGTCGGGTAATGGAAAGGAAGAAATTGGCTTACTTTTAATACCGCTCTTTGGGATCTCTCGAGATTAAGCATAATGGTTTTAGATGCGTCTCCCTAAATTGATATGCCATATGTTATATCGTAAATTCAGCCAAAAGGCGAAGAATTAAAAAATAAAAATTCGTTGACGAATGCGTGATGTAAGTAAGTTTATATGTGCTTGAAAGTTAAGTCTGCTATCAGCGATAATACCTAAATATTTGACGGTATTAGTGTTCTGAATTTTAGGACAAGAACAAACCATAGAACTGTCATTGCCGCAGATGTGAGCCCTCAGCGAAAGTCGATCGGACAGTGTAAAATTATCATTACTTAGAGAAAAAGAGACATATTTCGATTTTTTGACGTTTAGCAGTAATTTATTGTATTTGAGCCATGAAGATACCATATTGAGACCTATTTGTGCATGGTTGGGCACCTCGGGCCACGAGTCAGCTTCAAATAAAAGCGCTGTGTCATCGGCAAAAGTAATCATCCTCCCACTTAGTTTACACACACACTATTTAGTTCACAGAGTTCATTTATCTACGTTAAGAATACTTCCTTGGGGACTCCATGCTCAATAGGAAGATCATCACTAACCTAATCAGCAATTTTTACTCGTTGGAATCTGTTCGAAAGGTAGTCAGATAGCAAGAGTGGAGAGAAATCTTGACAAAGGCCTTAGCCAGCCCTATAAATATTACAAGAACCTATTTGTTTTTGAACCTATTTGATTAACATAGCTTCCATCTTCACTCTTGTGAATGGGATGAAGTTCAGCTAGTTTTAAGTCATTAGGAAATCTGCCACTACTAATGGCGATATTAATAATATATGTTAGGGTATGGACCACGTACTCTCTGTATCTTTTGAGGAAGGTGGATGAGATATTATCGCGTCGCACAGATGATTTTTTTTTTAAATTTAATATAAAAGTTTCTACCTCTTTGTTATCAGAAGGCAGAATTACGAATGAATGGATGAGATTTGTTTGATCCTAGGTTACAGTTATTTATTTACTAGAAAACAACTTTCAGATAGAAATTTTCCTATATTCCTAAAGAATACATTGATATTATTTATCGATAACGATGGACATGCTTTATCTATAAGTTCTGTTGCGTGGCCATGTGATTTAGGGATGTAAGTGATCGATTTTATTGTGTTCCATAAATTTTTCTTACCCGATTTGGTGGCCAATTTCATTTCAGATTTTTCAAATTCTTTCTTAACTTTTTCAAGCAATTTTTGTTAAAGTTTCTATATCTTTTGTACGTGGTTGTTATAATGTCATTATCAGGGTTCTTTACAATAATATACAATTTTTAAAATAATTAAAACGCTTCGGTTCCGATCGGGTTGTACAAAATAGTGTTAGATAAGGTTAACATTCATGTGAAAGATTCGTGTTGAAGAAAAAAGGAGAAGCTTAACTTAATATATTATTTAGTGAAATGAGCTTTAATATTATCGAATTTTATATTAAACCAATAATAATTAAATTTAAGAACATCTGTCTGACTCTTTGGAACCCTAAGTGACATCAAGAGATATAGGACCATTTCCCGTCGATATTCAAGATACGGAAATTTTTTGTTATAATCATGAATATATTTTGTATTGTCTTCAATAAGATATACAACTGAATATGGTGTGAAGAAATCTAAAAGTTATTCTGATAAGAAGTTTCTCAGCTATACTTCACTGCGAGAACATTGGATTGTTGCCGTCAATTTAAGTTGCCGTCGAAGTACGTCGGTATGAATTAAGTCAGCATTGTATATTTGTAACGAGGCTATATTTAAAGTAATTAGCAAATTTTGTAAAGTCTGTAAACTCGATTGAAGTACTCTAATAATCCCTTATTGGTCACCCAATTTAAAAAAGAAAATCGTTTTGTATTCGAAGTGAGAAGACTTTTAATGACTGCGCATGTGATTTAGTTTTTAAATTCGAATATTATTGCTTAAATCATCGTCACACTTAAGGTTTAATGTCACACAATATCCTTAATGGTCTGTACGAAAAGTAATCGCAAGTTTCACCTAAGCCGGATCGTTTTCCGATCACCAAGTGCTATTATAAAGACCCCAAATCAGTACAAGCGTTAAACCTGACATCCTTATCCCTAACCTCGGCAAAAACACTTATAAAAGGTTTATTTCATTTGATTCGACAATCTTGTAAAAGTTCCAATAACCAGATTACATTCATATAGTTGTTTATTCTTAGTTGCAGGTTTCATTCCAGTAGTGAAATCCTTTTTATTTCAGTCTATAAAAGTCAATATTATAACATTTCCAAGGGTTGTCCAGATGGCTCTTATTGTCTTTTAAAAGAACATTGTGAATGGCATCCAGTATTGTTCCTGGCGAGTGGTTATCAACCGAGATATCTTTTCCAAGGCAATTTCTCTTATAATTATTTTCATCGCATGCAAGAACGTAGTTATCTATACATATAATAAATCTGTAGAAAAGTCGTTTTTGTAGGTACATCGAAAATAATACCGAAATAAATAGCCAGGGTATTAAAGGATAACAAACAGAACCCATTGCCAGTATTTTTGGAATTTTTGTTTGTTTGTCTGTGCACACATCACGTAAAATATACGAAACCAGTGTAGATAGCATTTATACGTAAAAATTTTACGCAACTTGAATAATTACTAAGTTTTTGTTTCATCGCAATCGGTTCACTCTATCAAGAGATATTAGATTATATGAATCGAGAGGTTATTGAGAGGCGTGATATCGTGTAGCGCAATCGCGACGATCGCCTGAAACGCATTTACGAAACCCGCCGAGCTTACAAAGCGCTGCAATATCCATTAATTTATTATCATGGTGAAGATGGGTACAATTTTGGACTGTGTGACGTTAATCGTCTAGGCGCCCGTCGAGCGCGGGCGCACGTCACTAGCCACCTCTCGTGACCGGTGGCGCCGGACTATATAAGGAGCGGACGGTGTCAGACGAGGACCTCTTCCGGCCGTCTTCACTTCACCAGCTAAGTGTACTGATTCCTGAAGGACCACGAAGCAAGCCTTTGGACGAACCTCGCCCTGATTATTGTTACGTAGTAAAAGTTATTATTGTCTATACTTGTTCCTTAAAATATATTAAAAGTGTTAATCGTCATCTCATCTTTGATTAATCTCAAAATTTACCTTAAGACACCACGCCCCTACGGCGTGGCCTGTCGTTTTCTGGATCGAACAGATCCCTAGTCGAAAAACTCACTAAAGGTAACAATGGCGCCCGGCAATTTCAGTTAAAAAGGCTTGCTACGTGGTATTTTCTTATATTATTCTATATCTGCTATATACTGTGTACTGTGCGTGTGTAAGGTTATGTAAGTTTTATATTTGTGTAGTAAAAGTGTTTAATCAACCACGTGCGTGATTGTGTAGTGAAATTATATATTATCATTATCCACTCCGTGCTGTTCGAGATAATTCCAATACACGTGCTACATAGCTAATTAGCTATCGCGCTTCTTTTACTTGCTCCTTTGGTCAGAATCATACGCTTATATTTTACTGTGTTTTATAAATAGTGCTTTTACGCTGCTTATATTGTTATTTTGCGTGATTAGTAATAATTCTCGACCGTTCGGTACTCATGAGCGTCGCGAACATTCTAAATAAGATGACGTACGAGATTAAGTTTCCGTTGCTGTTTAAGTCGGAATTACTTTACGAAGTTACTTTGCGTGGTGGTGAAGCTAACACAGTCGATGAACTTAGAAAATCAATCGCCAAGCTCGCACCAGGTTCTCCTTATGAGAACATTTTGGAGTCTCATTTGTCTCCTGAAGACGATATCGCGGCTTTAAAGATTTTATTGTTCAGAGCTAGTAATAATGTTAAAGT
Source organism: Catocala nupta (assembly GCA_963675205.1). NCBI lineage: Eukaryota > Metazoa > Arthropoda > Insecta > Lepidoptera > Erebidae > Catocala > Catocala nupta. The sequence continues at coordinate 31,092,471 of OY776078.1, read as the reverse complement.
CTTGCGTATAAGATTAGACAGTAATCTATTAGCTAAAACTGAGTCATTATTACATCACATTTTCCATAGATTGAACCGCGTTTGTCTCGACGAACCGACGATTAAAAGAAGCTTAGAATCCATCTGGGATGAGTTCCATAGCTTATATGCCTTATTTAAAACCTTAGTTTACCAGCCGGAGGAATCAACTTCTCAAACTTATGGTACTATAGCTTGCGAACAGATCGAGCCTGTAAATGTATTGTTCTATGAGCGAAAACTTTTTTAGGATCTTTCTAAATTTAAATATAATGGCAAGTCTGGTGTGCGTGCTTTTATTCAGAAGATTAATGAATTTATGTCAGGTAGAAACATACCTGAGGATAAGTTATTCTCTTTTGCATTTGAGATCTTTTCCGATGACGCTTTGACTTGGTTTCGTAGTATTAGGGATAGCGTCACTTCTTGGGGTCAATTATGTCAGTTGTTGAAGAGAGATTTTAGCCCCCATAATTATGATTACAAACTGATGTCTGAAATAAGACAACGTTCGCAGGGCAAATCTGAGAACATACCCTTATATGTATATAGCTAAAATGCAAGGTTTATTTTCTCGTCTCGATGTGCCCATTAGTGAGTCTGATAAATTAGAAATTTTATTGAATAACATTAGGCCTTGCTACACTAATTGCCTTTTAATTACCAACGTAGTAGATATTCCTTCTCTAATTAACGTGTGTAGAAACTTTGAAAGGTTTGATAGCCGTTCTAAGGAATTTAGAGAACCACCTAATGTGTCCTCTAGTACCCTGGCACCTGATTTTGCGTACAATTACCCTTCTTCTAATTCTTCTAGTCCTTATAAGGGCAGTTTCAACAATAAAAACATTTATAATAAGTCTCCTAATTATAAAAGTAAAAACTTTAATAATCAGCCTAGTACATATTTTAACACAAAGGCACACGTGAATGTTATCGGTTTTGCACCTAATTCTAATAATCGATTTTGTCCTCGCTGTAGGAGTACCTCACACTCACTCGACGCTTGTCGCCAGCCGAGATATTTAATTTGTTTTAAGTGCGGTTTGAAGGGTTTCCGTGTTTCTGATTGTCCTAATTGTAAGTCTAAACTTACTACTCCGCCAAAGAAACTAATTGGCAAAGATTGGGGAAATAATAATCACTCTAAATTCGATAAAACTGCGTGGTCTGATTGGTTAACTTATATTTCTGAATTCTTTAACGATTGTCGCTCGTCTTCAACCCGCGATTCTAATATCGAAGATACCCTTTATATTTATCTTACCGTGGATGGCAAAAGCGCCGTTGGCCTTCTAGACACGGGTTCTTCTGTGACAATTCTCGGAAACAATTCTCATAAATCCTTGCTAAACAATAGCTATCAACTCAATAATTCTAAACAATTAAAATTGAATACCGCGAGCGGAGACAACTAAATACATTAGGTTCGGTTTCTATCCCGATTGAATTTCAAAATAAAGTAATTAACTTGGTCATTCATATTGTTTCTGATATGCAAAGTTCTTTAATTCTTGGTATGAATTTTTGGAGAAACTTTGGTCTGTTTCCTAAACACTTGGAATCAGTCTTGCTTTTAAACAAGTCTGACGCGCACGTCGCTGAGCTACAGACAAATGTAGGTACTCATCGTGTCTCTTATGGTCTTCTAAAAGCCAATCACAGAGCTATCGCTGACAACCTAATCCCTAAATTCATCCATAATTCTTCTCAGAAGCGGGGTCTCGGTTGAACAAAACTTATTTCACATACTATTGATACAAGTGATCTTGATGGTGTTTCTCGCTCGATACCTATTTCTGCTATTACAAACGACATTAATGAACATACTAATTGTTCTCTCAATACGCCAGTTTCCACTAACGATTCTTGGTATTTAAATATCTATAACGGGTGTACTAATGCCCCGACTTCGTTTGTCGACTATCAAGTCATAAACAATAAAATATATCGCTTTAAAAAAAGTCTTAATCCTCTCACTAGAGACTTTCAATGGAAAGAGGTTGTTCCGTCTGAGCAGCGGTCTAACATCCTAACTTGGCATTTTTAAAACTTATAAGCGTCTAGCACTTAATTATTATTGGCTGGGCATGGGCTCTGACGTCATAAAGTTAGTAAACTCGTGCGATTCTTGCATCGCACGCCAACATAATTGTAAATACTATAATTTACGTCGTAAACCGGTTGAATTCAACGCGGGTGACATTGTTTGGCGAAGAACATTATACCGCAGATATAAGAAAAATATTTTAATTTAAAAATTGCTCCCGAATGCATCAAAAGTAAAATTGTTTCCAGGAAGTCTCCGTTAGTCTATATACTGTCTGATATGTCTGGTAAACCTCTCGGTGAGTGGCATGTTAAAGACTTGAAACTAATTAACTATAAGGAATAGTTTGGCGGTTCTAGCTAGTGGACTTCTGTTGTACCAAACCCAAGACCTCGTCGTAGGGCTAGCTAGATTACGACACTGTTTTGTTTTTTTTCTTCTGTGATTTTCATATAATAAACCTAATTACTTAACTACAAAAGTAATACTTCCTAGCGTAATACTAGAAAATATATACTTCTAAACTGCATACTTCAAAGCGTGTATCAGTCTATACATTTTTTATGTATTATAATTTTTTTTTTGTATACTAAACTTTGTGTCTTGTTTACGCACTCTATTATCATATCAATAATTATTTCGAAAATACTAATCGAAATCTAAATATTTCATTTTTTTCACCTAGTGGCTCAGTGGTTAAGTGGTCACTGTCAAGTCGGTCTACAGGTTCAATCTTTTTGTTCTCGTCATGTTTTTTTGCACTCATACTGGTTGTTCTTATCTGCGTACTAATCGCTATATTCTTGTATTGTTGAATGTCACCGTAGTCGTCGTTTATTGATCTTCATAATAAAATCATTAAGTAATTACATTGTTCACATTCTAAACGTGTTTATTATCTAACGGCCAGCCGTCGAGTCCGCATTCCTAATGAATGTATCACCTTGCCTTTAAAGTGTTTTGTTGTTATCTGCTAATGATCTGTTCGCAGCTACGGTGTCGTCCTATTATAGATTCTGTTTACTAAATACTTATTACCTAATATAAAAAACTGACACCATTCGTCCTCAAATTTTTCAGATGCCGTCCTTCCGTGGCTGCCGGTGGCGAGGAGCATTCCAGGGACCGAGTTATCCCTGAGAGGAAAAACTCTTCGCCAGCGAGATTGTGTGTGACGTTAATCGCCTAGGCGCCCGTCGAGCGCGGGCGCACATCACTAGCCACCTCTCGCGACCGGCGGCGCCGGACTATATAAGGAGCGGACGGTGTCAGACGAGGACCTCTTCCAGCCGGCTTCTCTTCTCCAGCTAAGTGTCTTGATTCCTGAAGGACCACGAAGCAAGCCTTTGGACGAACCTCGCCCTGATTATTGTTACGTAGTAAAAGTTATTATTGTCTATACTTGTTCCTTAAAATATATTAAAAGTGTTAATCGTCATCTCATCTTTGATTAATCTCAAAATTTACCTTAAGACACCACGCCCCTACGGCGTGGCCTGTCCTTTTCTGGATCGAACAGATCCCTAGTTGAAAAACTCACTAAAGGTTACAACTGTACCAAGTGAACCCTACTACGAGAGTCACCAATTTTCATAAAAAATATCGACACAGCAATATTATTCCTATCTTTTACAAATAAGGCATAACCGTTTCGTATATTTGCAACGATTTCGAGGTTTGTTCAGCCAATTAATTGTGGACATGTATGCAAAAATAGAAACTGAACGTTTAGCGAACATTCGCACTAACCAGCGACGTTTACGCGCTGAAGAATACGTGCACTTGCGGGACGCTATGCAATCAGATAATAACGTCGAAAACTTGGGGTGGTTAGTCATTTTGCCTTCCAATCTTACAGGCAGTCCGCGGTACCTGCACGTAAGAACGCAAGATTTGTTACGTCAGTAAATACGGCCGGCCGGACCTTTTTATAACGTTCACAACGAATCCAAAGTGAACTGAGACTTGTCAGGCACTTCTCACAGTACAGACGTCATAGTACTGATAATTGATTAAATTAAGTAAATTATCAGTACATCGATAGGCATGACATTATTGCTAGGGTTTTCCATTTGAAACTTTCGAAAGTGCTGTATTTCCAGACCATAATGCAGATCCGATTTTGCATGACATCATGTGTGAACCGTGTGTGTTTTAACACACGGTTCACGGGCCATGTGGCGTTTTAAATAGGGAATCACCGTGCATGAAAGATAGTCAATGTTCAAAAAGATACCCTAGAACATTTAAAGCACAAACTAGGGCGGCGAAAAATGAGTATCCGTTGTACCGGCGATGATCACCCTAACGAGGTGGTTTCACGGCTACTATCAGATTCGTGGACAAGAAATTATTTTAGGCAATAGATGGGTGGTACCGTGTTCTCCAGTTTTATAAAAAGCATTTCAAACACATATTAATATTGAAATATGTGATAGCGTAGAGTCTATAAAATATATATGTAAATTTGTTAATAATGGTAGTGATAAAGCCATGATAGCACTGAGAAATCGCAACCAATATGACGAAGTATAGATACCAATCTGAAAACTCAAAATGGCGCATTTTGAGTTTTCTAATACATGAAAGGCATCCGCCAGCCATCCATCTCGACGTGCACCTGGAAGGTGGGCAGCCAGTATACTTTTAGCCAGAAAATGAGGCAGAAAGGATGGACAACTCGAGACAAACCACCTTGCTCATATTCTGTCGCCTTTGCGAAAGAGATAATTTCACGAAGTCTCTGTTGTACAATGAAGTGCCACATTATTATACTTACAATAAACAGAAAGGTATTTTTAATCGTAGGAGGCGTGGAACTGCTTTGGAAGGTGAGCCCGGCGTTTTTAAGGAACATGTGATTGGAAAAGTGTACTCTGTGCACCCAAATAATGCAGAGTGCTATCATTTACGTCTTCTTCTTCACACAGTGCGAGAGCCTACTTCTTTTGCTGAGCTCCGCAAAGTGGACGATTTAGAATATCCTACATATCAGGCTGCTTGCCGCGCATGACATTTATTAGATGGCGATCAGCATTGGGATGATGCTTTAGCTGAGGCATGCGTCAGCGATAGTCCACATCGTTTGCGTTAGATGCACCCAGTGGAACAGAAAAACTTTTCTCACCAAAGTTATTTAAGCTCGAATTAGAAGCCAAAATAAAATTACTCTTGCCGTCGCCTCCGCGGGAAAAACCGCAGATAGAACATTTAAAATACGCGCAGAGAAAGCCCTGTTTGCAACGTGTCTCGCAATAGTGATTAAGCAAGGGTTTTACGCGATTGCTTCCTTATCATTTGGGACGAGTAAACAATGGCAAACCGCAAAGCTGTGGAAGCTGTAGATAGAACTTTGCGAGACATAAGGCAAAATGACCGGCCGATGGGAGGTGTTACGGTGCTTTTCTGTGGTGACTTCAGGCAGACACTCTCTATTATATCGACATCATCGTAGTATTATATCGATTCATTTGAGCTTTAATTTGCGAGCACATTTAGAAGGCAACCCAAACGCGCAGAATTTCTCAAATTTACTGCTAAAATTTGGTGACGGCATATATCCCACTCAAGAAGGTGGTAAAGTAATTTTAGTCGAGAGCCTGTGTTGTTCTGTTGCCTCACAGCAGGCGCTCATTTCTTCTGTATACGGGGAGCGCACAGAGATCTCAAACCGTGACGCTTCTTGGCTATGCTAATGAGCTATTTTGGCACCCTCGAAACGACCAAGCAGCAACGATCGATTCTCAAATATTGCCATATGTTGGAGGTAGACCTCAATTTTGATTTCTTTTCACATGGTCAACTTTATGTTGCTCTATCACGTGTTAACAACCCAAACAACCTTTTTGTATATGCTCCGGATGATTCCACCGCTAACATAGTATATAGAGACGCATTAACATAATCATGTCTCTCTCTCACGCCTGAGGTCGCGGGTTTAATTCCCGCTCAAGTCAAACATTTGTGTGTGTGTTTCTATGTATAATATGTACGTATTTATAAAAAAAAGACGTATATATGTATGTTTATCCATTGTCTAGCACCCATAGGACAAACTTTGCTTAGTTTGGGCTAGATGGTGTTGTGTGTATGTTGCAGAATATTATTATATTATTATTATTATTGAATAAAGTTGTAAGTCCTTTATTCGCAAATTCTTTATTAGTCCGTGGCTTGCATTACCCTCTTTGTATTTTCTATAGCGGTCAGGTAATACGGATATTGACTTTACTCTTATCTAAGCGACGCGTTTTAGTTTTCGACAATCACACGAACGAAGCCGCGGGCACAGCTAGTCATTAATAATGTTGTAAATACAAAAGTAACTGTTTATTATTTATCTTGCTACGGCTAACTATTGAACAGGTATGAATAAAATTCGGTTTGGATAGCTTCTAAATTGAACCAGAATATTGGCAACACAACTCGGACATGGGTAACTGTGACTAGATAAGTCGCTAATTATGTAAGATTCATTCAGACGGCAATGAAGATACATTTAGGAAAGATCAGCGAGATATAAAAAAAAAACATAGTTTTGGTTGTCTAGTGCATAATTGCGTGGTTATAAATTCCAGAATACGTTTTTTATAGATTGTTTCTATTTTAATGACATTATATTTAAACAGAACTGTCAAATCAGTGCGCTAACATTTTAATATAAACAAGACGGTAAGCTGGTGATGAGGTGTTTGGCATGTATAACGGATACGCATAACCATATTTTGTCAAGCAGCGCCCTATTCTCACATAAATTAGCCCTCTCTATACGACTGCATCTCAAATTTGTAAAGCATATCTAATAATTAAATTATACAAAAAATAATAATTGAGGTATCTAGACCTCAATTATTATTTGTTGTATAATTTAATTAGTGCATTGATTGCATAACTAATTAGTGCAACTCGCAATTTTACTCAAATCCCGAAGGTCCCATTAATATGTGTGTTCACAAATAGGCCGAAATATTGGTATATTCATTTGTACAGAAGCAGTTGTAAGTGGGTCGTTGCTGTTGTTTGGATATCAATACAAGGTTCTGTTATACGGGTCTACTAGTGGCGACAGGGTGAGGCGCGGTTGACGACCGCCCAGGGCGCCATACTGAAAAGGTCGACGAAAGCACCACTGTCACAGACGCTACCTGCAGCGGCACTGTAATACGGGAATTGTATTTAATTATTGGTATACAGTGACATAGGATAACTCACTGTATAGCTCAATAAATGTATGAACGCCACTGTTTGCCGTCAGTCATGAATTTTACTGGGAATTTTGGATACAATAATCATCCACGAATTTATATATTATAACAGTAGATAGAATAATCGTCTATTGCTTCAATGTTCATAAAACTTGCTGCGATTTAAGTTTAAGCACGGGAGTTGTTCGGTTTGAATGTCTTTCAGATTTCTAATAAAAAATTTCGTATTCTACTTTCACTGTTTAAACGTTTTATTAACTTATTGAGTCGTAGTGGCACACCGATGGCCAGACACGTTATATTTTTAATTGTCTGTTGTTCTAATACTTTAATTATATGTATTGATAACTTCAATAAGTGATTGCCTGCCTAATTTAAGCGTTATAACTACAATCATTTCTCTGTCTAAACTGTACAGATTTTTAAGTACAAATATTACGTCAAAAATTATTTCATATACCTAAAAAAATACATATTTATACTAACGTATTACTTACATAATTTATCAGGCAAGTTTTGAAATGCAGGTATTTGTTGACACTTTTGTACGTACGTGCTCACATATAATGACCATTATTTTAATTCATAGCGTTGTGACATGCACTTCGTTGCTCACTGTGCTTTCCAGCTACGAAATTCAGTTTACGCTCGCCAGTATACCATAGCTTTTATTGTGTAGTCTATTGCGCTGTGTCTCTGTGGAATACAGTATTAGATATATCAATATTAGTGTTATTAGAATAGTATGTTAGTAGTAGGTAGACTTGTAGGATTATTAGAAGGTTACTGGCCAGGCATAAACTACTCTATTATGATACAAATAACTTGTTATTTCTTATGGCAAGGCTGTAATCTTCTTGTGTTCTCTTGTGAATGCATCCAATGCTAATGTAATATAGTTACGGCAATGAGCAGAGCTTATCAAGGTTATCATCAGGTAGGCTGGCTTATCTGCTATCAACAGTAATAAAGTAAAACATATTATTTGGAATGTTGGTCGGTTTACGAGGAACCTTGTATCAGGCGCTATTTATTTCCCAGGCATAGCAATTTGTCTATATAATTGGACGGCTGTTGACTTAGAGAACGAAACAAATATATTCGTTACGTTTGTTTCGTAACTCAAATATGGTGGCTTGTATTCTTTGTTCTGTCTTATTGTTTTAGTTGAGTATATATACAATACACTTTCAAAGCCTTTGTAGAGGGCAATTATCTTTTCTTATATATCTTTACTTATAGGAAACGACAGCTCGGTGTAATAAGTTATCAAAATTAGACAATGCTCTCATGAGATATCAACTCTTTAAAGACAAAGATATACACAAACAAGGCTGACCTCGTTATCGTTAACAACAGAAACTAACCAAAAAAGTTATATAATTTTTATTGTTATTGCTCTCTCAAATCTATTTTAAAGCTAATATTTTCTGGAAATAGTTTAGACGTTGTCTAGGTTACAATATTAACTTTAATCAAGTTCGCTACGCAATATTACTGGTAACGTCAACATTTTTGTTACTGGATTCAGTCTTTAAAAAAAGTAGCAGCATTTTAGTAATGAGGCACAGATGCTGTATTAGCTTGTAATGATTAGACTTTAAGATTTTTAATTTATAAGTGTCTGAAATGCAGCTTTTATATAGATCTAAGATATCTAGGTACGTAATCACAGATCATAATATTAGCAACAAGTAGAACTAATTTGAATGTAAAGCACCTTTGTGAAGCAAAAGCTAACTTTAGACTTGCTCAACGTTATGCTCAGCTGTTGCCGTTTGGCACTTAAATTTTGTTAAATTTTAAATTAAAATATTTTACATAATATTGTCTTCTGTTTACGCGAATGTTATTAATTGAAATTAAACTACTACGTGTATATACGGATTTTATCGCGTTGTTTACTTAGCACTGTATTACAAAATTTTGAAAATATTACACTACTACTAATTTTATTTTACTAATTTATAAGCTAATAAAATTATTTAAACTATTAAATCTATTTATTTTTGGTTTACACTTTCCCCGACGTTTCGGTTGCTTTTCAGCAGCCATGGTCACGGGGAGACTAAGATGGTAGTTAGTGCCATACAAATAGGTACTTGAAAGGTGAATCTCACCACCATCCTAAACAGTTAGCTACCGTGGGAATGTCTTTGTTTCAGAGAGCCCACGGGATCTGTGACAAGAAACACCTGGACGCCGAGCTTCAACATGTCAAGCAAGTACTGCAAGACAACAAGCTCCAACAGCCGCGCCGCTGTCACAGATCCCGAGAAAAGCCAGCTATAGTCGAGCGCCAGCCTGCTATGTAATGCTTATGTAAGGGGTATCACTGACAAGATTGGCTACATCTTGAAGCGAGCTTCAATCAACACATACTTCAAGCCGCCAACGAAGATAAGTCAATTTTTACCATCCGTCAAGTGCAGGGGTCTATAAAATAGATTGTGACTGCGGACTCTCATACATTGGTCAAACCAAGAGAACATAGAAAACATAGGCACCCGCATAAAAGAACACATAGCTGACGTAAAACACAAACACTCGTTGAAGTCTGCTGTGTGTGAACATGTACATCAGGGAGCCAACCGCTACCTGAGATTTGACAAACCATAGATTCTCGCTAAAGAACACCGATTCCTACCAAGGATGCTTCGCGAGGCTATTGAAATAAAAAAACATTCCAATTTCAATAGAGAAGATGGTTGGAATGTACCACCAGCTTGGGATCCAGTACTTCAAATAGTTAAACCCAAGAAGAAACAAACCACAGCTAGACTTCATGATACTTTGAGCTCATTCTGCGTAAATAGAAACACCAATAATTAAATTATGTTCGGGTACTTTGAAATAACTACACTGGAAACTACCATCTTAGTCTCCCCGTGACCATGGCTGCTGAAAAGCAACCGAAACGTCGGGGAAAGTGTAAACCAAAAATAAATAGATTTAATAGTTTAAATAATTTTATTAGCTTATAAATTAGTAAAATAAAATCAGTAGTAGTGTAATATTTTCAAAATTTTGTAATACAGTGCTAAGTAAACAACGCGATAAAATCCGTATATAGTAGTTTAATTTCAATTAAAATATTTTATTAAATATTTTAATTACACTTAAATTTTTACCTCCGTTTTATATAAACGTGGCTTATAGCAATAACATTATTTTCTTTATATCTTTTAAATATGATACTCAACTTTTATTCGCAAATTAGTCAATCCTCGCATTACGAGAGACGAGAGGCATAAGAAATAACTAACCATGTTATATTATTCGTATTTTAGCTTGTTTGTATATATTTTTATAATGCGTTATATTCATAAACAACAACAACCTTTGCCTCCAAAATTCTCTTTGTTTCTAATGAAAAATAAATCTACGAGCCGACAAACTTGCTCTTTCTTTGTTGCTTGTTCACAAACCTGAGTAATGTATTAATAAATGAGCTCCTTAAAATCTCTCCGAGGTGAAATTCAGGAGTTCCCAGCACTACTTTATTATTATTATTACGCTACTTGTTTGCATTTAGAAGAGCCGTTACGCACCTGAAAAGGTTCATGAAACTTGAAAGGAGAATGGTAGCTATTAATTCGAGACGATGCACGCATGCATATATTAAACAACTTTCTGAATATTACTAAAGTTTCAAATGCTTAACAGTCCTTTTAGCATGCGATACAGAATGACGCACATATCAACGCATAACGTCGGTTTTAAGTTTATGATTGACATTATTGCGTAGTGTAGGAATACCGTACCACAACATACATATTTTCCAACAAAACTAGTTTATAACTTACACTAATATTAGCCAAAGGAATCAAAAGGAGATGTTTCATTTTCGGCTATGACATGAACTATCAGCCAAAAAATAGCAAAAAGTACCAGGAATCGGGGAACAATATTATTTCCTGGATTTAAGTCGAATTACGTTTGCGCTTAAAAATAATAGTTTTTATATTATTGCCATTATATTCAATATGGCAGTGGTTCTCAGTCATATACTCGTAATTTTGTATGCGTTCATAAATCATATCGAAAGTACGAAAATACCTAGTATATAATAATGGAAATAATATATAAATATATATGTCAACAATAAATATGTTTTAGAGTATTATTTGGTAGAATTTTTCCCATAGTACCTACTACTAGACTGCTTGGTAGTACTATGGGAAGAAAATTTTGCCCGTGGTACTACTGGTAGTACCACTGGTACCACAGACAAGAAACGTTCATTTCAACTATCATACACATCTTTTCAATAATCAACATAAAAAATATTTTCATATAATATAATACTGATTTTGCAGGTTGCACTCCGGAACGAAACATTTTGTTTATGTTTGACATTAACTGTCAATGTCATATTGACTGATAATAAATATTCCAATGGTGAATTGGTGTTTCTTATTACACTTTCCTGAATTCATACGTTTTCCTTTCATTCTTACAAGAATTATCAATTCTTTGGTGAATATTATTCCAGCAAGAGTTCTTTTACTTCTGAGGATTCTAACATTCCAGGTTATGTATAAATGTCATCTACCAACTTGTCATAGATAGTCCGCACGACAAACGTCAAACATTTTATATTTTATTTTGCGTAACGAAAATACTAGAACTTAATAAAGAATTGCATAACTAAATGTATTTAGGGGTACATTTCGCAGGTTTCCTGAGGATGTACAAATTATAGCCGGAGTCCTATACAAAAGAGAAACATCTCCTTAGGAAGGCTCGCATACTAGTTTTCCAAAATTTCCTTTCGTCCCATTTTAAATTCCTTATAATCGGCAAAAGCTTACTTTGTTGTATAAAAAAGCTTGACCAACAGTATAATCTTCGTACAGCAGCAGTTGTGTAGTGTTTGGCAGAAACGAATAATATATTAAATTGCCTTCAAAATGTTCGTGTAAATTTAACCGTGACGCTGGCAGGTGCTACGCCTATCAGTTACGCCTGCCTACGCCATAAGTTCTGAATTGCCATTTAACATAACACAATTTAAAAAGTTTTAAGCACGAAGTATCGTTTTACGGGCATTGAGGGTGGAAACAATGAACCAAAACTTGGCGGCCCGCCAACAGTATCGTATTAGGGTAGAAAAATTAAAATAGGCCGCGTATTTCCCTCGGCGCAACAAGTAGATACGAGGCACACGTAAATAACGACATGTCGAACAAAATTGGTTCGTGGAATCCGATAACCGCATGATCTCCCTTGTTTATACATTTTTCAAAAACATTGTTAACTAAATAAACTCAGCAAATATGGTATTACTTATATAGCTATAATAAATAAATAATATATGATTTTGGAAATTTGATACATGGTTTGTAGAAAAACATGTTTATAAACAAACATGATGTTCTGGTAAGTATGTATTATATTATTAAAATTTCGGCAGTTCTGTTAATTAAGAGCTACTATGACTATCTAAGTTGCTCTCATCATTATCATAAATGCCGTATGGTTATCGTTGGCTTGCCGTATTGTCATTAAGGTCATATTATGTAAGTGCGTATACATATCTGTAGTAGGTATTAAGATATAATTCGAATTATGCTAACTTTGCTAAAGAGTCTTTACGTTAGCAGCTGAAGGAACAAACAAGTTCTGAGTTATGTTCTGATATATATGTACTTTTGCTAGCTTCACTCGCATGGGAAATGTACTATTTTTCTGGATAAAAGTTACCTTTTGTCCTTTTTTGTACCCCTTAAAACGTGTATGCGAAAGGAGACGGGGATTTCTGGGCCTGACTGCTTTAAGTTAAGATATGGTTTAAAAAAAGCATTGTATTTTTCTATTGTAAAATATAAAAAATTAGCTTAATTCACAATCTGGCAGACGAGAAATCTTAAAAAATAAGTTTATGTCACTAATAAAATAGGATATCGATTACTATAATCGATTAATGTGAATGTATTAAATAAAAAAACATAAAATCACTTGCACCAGATGATTGATTCAATCAAAGTAAATGTATTTAACAATAATTAACATAATGTCAACAGTTAAAAATATCGAAATACTAACTTGATGAAAATAAATCTGTAAATTGATTCTCGTTTACACATCGATTTATTACCTGTGTTTGTCAACTGTATTTTTAATCTGTGCTAACAGTGACAGCTACCTTACTCTCAATCTATGATCACTCGTCTCGTATCGTTTACTGCGTGTGCGTTTTGAGTGTGTTTCCAGTTTTTTTATATATATTCCCCAACCAGTGCTTTCTTTCTACGGACTTCTGATCTTGCTTAACCTGTACGACCCTTGCTATCTTAACGGATACGGATAAACTCGTTTACTCGTCTGAATTTGGCTCGTTATTTTGGATTTTACGTCCTGCTTATCGATTGGATATTGACACCATGGATCGCTGTGTGAATTGTAGTATAGCGACTAGTCGCTGTAATACACTGGGGCGACGAGCTTTAGTTGATGAAACGACACTGTCAGTGATTCGTCAATGGCGTGCACCAGAACCTGTACGTACAACCTTTTGTTTGTTGGCTACCCAGCGTCTCTCACTATAGTTTCCTTCCTATGTTTTCCATAACCATTATGCTGGAGCAACACTAATGCTTAACGTCGTTTTTTAACGCGTTATTGGATACCTACTAAACATCGATTTTGAGAGGTTGATTTTCCATAAATCCTTTCTTAGTGGCGGCTTCATTATAAAAGAAACCTACCTACTGTAAAAATCATGCTTGTTGCTACAATAGTTGACTCTGCTTGTTAATAAGTGTTCCTAAACACGTTAATAATTATGGGCATTAAACCTAAGTGTGGCCCCTGCATTATACTTACAAATAAAGTATAGATACTTAAACATATTATAATAGTCATATGAAGATTATTTACATGTAAAAACAACTAAAAACCTAAACTGACTGTATATTTTGCAGTAATCATGATTCTTTTATTTAAATTCTTTTCTCATCTTTCAGGTAAATAGCAGTGACTATATTTGCCAAGCTTGTTGGGATTTGGCTCAACAACCATCTGTTAATGAACCACAACAATTTGGCCACCGTAGTGTATGTCTCCGCTGTGGTCGTACTCTTGCATCATAAGTCAGCCATCTACCACCTGCGCACTTCTCACATGATATTCTGATTATAATTGAAGATGAATAAAAGATAATTATTATTAAAAAAGTGATTTTTATTTTTAAACATCACATCCTTGTCTTTCCTATATTTTAATCTATTTGTGAGTTTCCTAATATCCTCCCACTCAATACAATACAATAAATACTACAATTTATATAGTAAATAACTGTCTAGTAAAACAAAGTAGCAAGCGCAGCTAAAAATCAGCTGTTTAGTATAGATTGTTGTCAACTTGTTGCATAACCTCACTTTTACTAAATCTCTTATACCTCTGCTCTCAGATTGCCAAAATCCGCAGAATTTTCAGAGATGGTTTGATAATATATAAGCTCTAAACTCATTCAACTTTCATCCTTTTACATCCAGGCCCAAGAATGTATGAAAGCGTATCCGTCTCCTTTCATGATGATTGGTTGAATAGCATTAGTGTGAACGCATAAAATACAAACAAACTCACGTTCGCATTTATATTATTAATGAGGATGTATAATTGTATATAAATGAATTAGAAAAGTATAAGGATGTTTTTGCATATAAATAATATTGTATTTTAGTCAACTCTCTCGATTTATGACTACGGCGAACGAGTTTTGTTTATGCTATAATTATTCAAGTCCAGTCTTAAAGGACTGTGCTGGAATATTAATTTGAGTACTATTAAAATAATCGCCACAATAAAGTAACACTTAAGCTAAATTTTATTATAGATTAGCTTTCACTCGCAGCTTCTTACACGTGGAATTTGGAAGTAAATATTTATCTATATTTATTTTTCTTCGCATGTAAACAGAAGTTGATCAACACATAATATTCGACTTTCAGGCTATGTGGCAAGATGATATATACACCAGATTTTAAGTTAGTCCACAAACCATACAACTGTTGAAACCAGTTTAAACTTTGTGTAGTCTTTCTTGCGTAATGCAGACAGACGAGCTATTATTTTTCTATATCATGTAAATTTTTTTTATATGTATAAATGACTATTAATTTGCAAAAAGCAGGCATCAGTCCTGAAACCTCCGATCAGAGGTATATACACATTCGCATGACATTTGTTTCATTCAACAGGTTGGAGGTGAATATAAGTAGATATTTATAGAGAATTTCAAAACATTGTTACCTACTCAGAAAATCGTGTAATAATTCACCCGAGTAGTCAATTAAACCAGATACCTTATGATAAGCCGTCGAGCCGGCACTGGCACTTATGGCAGTGAACTAACGAGCTTTATCTTATCTTATCTTGATCCGGTGGCCAGTCATTGTAGACCGGCGACACTTCGACCCAGTGGGATCTTTTGTGTCGGCCCCGAGGTTTATCCCTGAGCTATCTCCCTATGAATGTACTGCATCAGTCGCAGCGTACACTTCAGAGGGAGAAGCCTGAAGTCTTCAGGGTTCGGATATGCCAATCCCATCAGACCCATCCTTAGTCCGGCCAACGCGTCATATTCACACAGTAGGTGTGATATGGACTCGTCCTGTTCACCACAGGCTCTGCAGATCGAATGGTTTGACAATCTCAAACTGCACAGGAAGTCGTTGGTGCCAAAATGACCAGTAAACGCTCCTGTGAGTAGGCGTATTTGGCCCTTGTTGTACCCGCAGAACTTCCGGGTAAAGCCCGTGGTTCTGTTTGCAATGAATTTCTTGGAGTGTTCCAGACCCCTAAGGGCCATCCACTCCAGCCTGTGTTTATCATTGCCATCTGCATTCAAAGCTGCCTTGACGGTACTCTCAGAGAGACCTACGAATGGCTCGGGGCGTACAAATAGTTGCTCCGAGCCCTTTTTGGCTAATACATCAGCCTCCTCATTACCCTGCACCCCTGCATGCCACGGAACCCACACCAGCCTGACTGTGTTTGCCTGAACTAACGAGCTAGTCTAGGAGTGGTCTAAATGCAAACCCTTGTTCATATATCGCAGTATTCTATGTAATCCGTGGTTATGTGAGTTTTTGAAACATTCATTCTTCATTCCATTTGTTAGTATGGTGTTAATATCACGCTATGAACTATGAGAGCAGAAGAGGTGATAACAAACAAAACGGAATTAGGCAAGTATAATATAGGTGCTGCTGCACAGGGGGATCCCCCATAGTGCTTGCGTCCTCGTCGCGTCCCCTGGTAACGACCCGGTTCTGTCACCGTAACGGAGTGTCAGACCGGTGTTCGGCTAAAGAGCACTTGTGTGCCGGTTCTTATTGTTTTTGAGGCAGCTTGTTGGACTCTGTCTGTTCGCTTGTGGCCATGTCCAAGCAACAGCGAGATGCGCGTGGGAGGTATGAAAAAGGCCCTTCTCAGGGCCACCAAAAAGGCCCTTCTCAGGGCCACCAAAAAGGCCCTTCTCAGGGCCCCTCCGAACAGGAGAGTGAGGATGTTTCAGACGTGGAAACTGTTAACTCGCGTGGCGAAATGGTGGCGGTGGCCACCTTTGGGGAGGCAGGCAGCCGAAAGCGGCCGTCCACTCCGTTCTCCGTGCCTGGGTACTCAGGCTCGGACACGGAGACTGAGTGGATGGCGGCCGCCAAGGTGCCCACTACCAGAAGAGGGCGGGGGAGAGCGGTGAAGGGGGCACCCTTCAGGGAGGGGTTCCTCAGGCCCGCTTCGGTGCAGCTGAATGCGGAGTTTGAGGCGGCGCTGCACAAGAGGCGCCTTAGGAAGGGGCCGGCTGCTGTTGCCGCCGACCTGGGGATGGAGATCGGCGGTGAGTCGGATTCCTCCCCATTGGTCGGTGACTTAGGCAAACTAAATGCCCAAGAACTGAGGGCGCGGGCGGGCGAGAAGCTCGCCTGTATCCTGGAGGTGGCCCGAAAGTCGGGCAACTTAAAGGGCGAGTTCGTTGGTCGCCTGAAGCGGTCGGCGTCGCTGCTAAGGGAGGTGGTGGACACCCTGGCGGGCCGCAGCGAGGCGGAGGAGACGCGACGGCTGAGGGCCGAAAACTCCCGCCTGCGTCTAGAGGGGGAGGCGCTTAAGGCGGAGGTTAAGGCGCTCCGTCGAGGCTTCGCTGAGGCGAAGACGGAGGCCGCCGCGGCGACGACTGCCGCCGCCACCGCCGCTGCCGCCGCCGCTACCGCCACTGCGGAGACGCGGGCAGCCCCTGCCGCCGCCGTTACCGCCACTGCGGAGACGCGGGCAGCCTCTGCCGCCCCCCAGGTGTGTCCCGAGCTGGTGGAGGAGCTTAAGCGCTCCCTTACCATCACGCTCGGGACGATGTTGAGCGCCCGGCTTGCGGGGCTTGAAGACCGGCTTCTGCCGGCCCCGACGGTCCGTCCGCCGCTGAGAGTGGCTGCCAGGAGGGTGGGGGCAGACGCCACGCCGCCCACACTGACGTCTCAGCCGGTTGCCCCTAAGGCGGGCAAGGGGGCCAAGCAGGCCCTCAGAGCTGCCGCCGCACCTGCAGCGGCACCGACTGCGGGTCCCTCTGGCGCTAAAGGGGCTCAAAACGCCAGCGGGGTTGCCCCTGCCGCCACCGACCCTCAGGAAACCTGGGTGACGGTGGTAGGGAAGGGAAAGTGGAAGGGCAAGGGGAAGGGAAAGTCCTCCTCCCCATCCATTGCACCTGTCCAGGTTGCCCGTGCCCACGCCACCAAAGCCCGGCCTGCTGCCCCTGTTGCCACCAAGAGTGTGGCGACAGCCCTGAGGTCCCCTAAATCCGCGGCAGTCGTGCTGTCGTTGCAGCCCGACGCCGCGGCAAAGGGGATCACGTATGCTGCCGCCATCAGGGCGGCACAGGAAAAGGTCGACCTGAAGGAGCTGGGTATCGACCAGCTCCGCTTCCGCCAGACGGCTACGGGAGCCAGGATCTTAGAAATTCCTGGCTCCCAAAGTGGAGAAAAAGCGGATAGGCTCGCGGAGAAACTCCGCGATGCTCTGTCCGCGGTGGCCAGCGTCACCAGGCCCGTAAAGTCCACAGACTTGCGGATTGCGGGCCTGGACGATGCTGCCACAAAGGAGAAGGTGGCGGCGGCGGTCGCAGCGGCGGGTGAGTGCGATGTGCGGCTCATCAAGGTCGGGGAGATCCGCCCCGGCTTTGATGGCGCCGGCTCCGCCCTTGTGTCCTGCCCTGTCTCGGCAGCCAAAGTGCTGCTGAGCAGGGGCAGGCTTCTCATCGGGTGGAGCTCGGTGAAGGTGGTGGCGTTGGGGGAGCGCCCCATGCGCTGCTTCAGGTGCATGGGGTTAGGGCACACGCGCCCTCAGTGTCCCGCCGCGGCCGACAGGGGTGACCTGTGCTTCCGTTGTGGAGACGCAGGTCACCGGGCGGCCAACTGTGGCAAGGCCGGGCTGCGCTGCGCTATTTGCGCAGAGGCAGGAAAGCCCTCGGGGCACGTTATGGGGGGGCGCAGCTGCATCCCCCCGAAGACGAAGGGAAAGGCCCCTGGGATCCGAGCCATCCCTGCAGCCACCAGTCAGGCCGCCCCTGAGTTAGCGCGCCGTGAAGCACTGTGCGGGGAGGTTGTGATGTCTGATTAGTATGGATCGAGTCAGACATCACAACTTTCTCCAGGCGAACCTGAACCACTGCGCCAGGGCCCAAGACCTGCTCATGCAGAGCCTGGCGCAGTGGGAAATCGGTGTGGCTGTCGCCGCGGAGCCGTATTTTGTCTCCCCCAGTCCCTACTGGGCTGGGGACTTGAACGGCTCCGTGGCCATCATTGGGAGGGTTGGCGGCCCCCTCCTCTCAGTCAAAGAGGGAGGAGCGGGGTATGTGGTGGCCAGGTGGGAGAGGTATGCGATCGTCGGCGCATACTTTTCCCCCAATAGAACCGCCGCGGAGCTGGAGGTCTTCATGGACCTCCTGGCCGCGGTGGTGAGCAGGCAGGCGCCACATCATGTCCTCCTAATGGGGGACCTGAACGCCAAGGCCCGGGAATGGGGCAACCGCTCCACTGACACTCGAGGGGAGATAGTCAGGGAATGGGCGGTTGCCACAGGACTGACCCTCCTCAATAGAGGGTTGGTCCACACGTGCGTGCGATGGTGTGGGGGGTCCGTGGTGGACCTAACGTTCACCAGCCCCGCTGTCGCGGCACGTGCCCGGGCCTGGAGGGTGATGTCGGAGGTGGAGACGCTCTCGGACCACAAATACATAAGGTTCGAGATCTCCGCCTCCGACAGTCGGGAAGGGTCCCGGTGCGTGGTGCGAGCGGCTTTTCCGCGCTGGTCGGTGAGTCGCCTCGACGCCAAGCTGGCGGAAGAGGCGGCCATCGTCCAGGCGTGGCTTGCCGCCCCCACACACTCGGTGGAGAGGAGGACGGCGGAGTTAGACGTCGCGGCCGGCCGTTTTCGCGAAGCGGTCACGGCCGTCTGCGACGCGGCCATGCCGAGGGCCCGCCGCCGCCCCGGCCGCCGAGAAGTGTACTGGTGGAGCTCGGAGATCGAAGATCTCCGAGCTGCCTGCTCGGCGGCGCGACGTCCCTACACGCGGTGTAGGCGGCGGCGGCATGGACGGACGAATGACCAGCTGTCGGCTGAAGAATTACAGGCCGAGCTCCGGCTGTACGATGGGTACCGTGCAGCCAAAAAGGAGCTGCAGCTGGTCGTCGGCCAGGCCAAGTCCCGGGCCTGGGGTGAGGCCCTGGAGAGCCTGGATAGGGACCCATGGGGGCGTCCGTACAGGGCTGCCCGGAACAAGTTTCGGGGCCTGACGCCCCCCGTCGCGGAGTCCCTGGAGCCGGAGCTCCTGGGCAGGGTACTGGTGGGGCTCTTTCCCGAACAGAACCCCCACCACACCCCTCCGATGATGGCGCCGTCCTTCCCGGAGGAACTGGATCCGGCCTCTATCCCGCTTGTATCAGAGGCGGAGATGGATGCAGCCGTCAGCCGCTTATGTGGCAAGAGGACGGCACCGGGTCCTGACGGAATCCCGGGGCGGGTCCTCCGGATCGCCCTCAGAGAGATGGGCGATCCGCTTCGGGAGCTGTTCGACGCGTGCCTCACGTCTGGACGGTTCCCGAAGCTGTGGAAGGACGGCCGATTGTGCCTGTTGCGGAAGGAGGGGCGAGACACAACCTCGCCTTCCGCATACAGACCAATCGTGTTGCTGGATGACACGGGAAAGCTGCTAGAGAGAGTGGTGGCTTCCCGTGTCATCCAGCACTTGGAGGGGACTGGGCCGGCTTTATCGCAGGCCCAGTACGGGTTCAGAGCGGGGCGGTCCACAATAGACGCCCTGCTCTGGCTCAAAGACTGGACGCAGGAAGCGGTCGGTGGGGGGAACAAGGCGTTGGCTGTCTCGCTGGACATTGCCAACGCCTTCAACAGCCTCCCGCATGGAACAGTACAGGAGGCGCTCCGGTATCACGGAGTGCCCCTGTATTTGCGGAGGCTGTTGGCCGACTACCTCCAGGACCGCGAGGTCCTGGTGGAGGGATGCGACGGTCTGAGGCGCCGTCGCGTATCCTGCGGGGTTCCACAGGGGTCGGTACTGGGACCGCTCCTGTGGAACGTTGGCTACGACTGGGTGCTTCGGGGCACGCTTCCCGCGAGTATGCGGGTGGCTTGCTACGCTGATGACACCCTGGTCGTAGTCAAGGGGAGGAACCTCGGGGAGGCGGTGCGGTTGGCCGAGGTGGGAGCTGCCCTAGTGGTTGACCGTATCCGCGCCCTGGGATTGGAGGTTGCTCTCTCCAAAACTGAGGCCCTATTGTTTCATGGGCCTCGGGGGGGACCTCCTCCAGGCACGCGAGTGGCCCTGGACGGGGTCCTGGTCCGGCTTGGAACCCAAATGAGATATTTGGGTCTCATCCTGGACGGGAGGTGGACTTTTGGGGCACACTTCACCCAGTTGGCCCCAAAAGTCCTGGGAGCGGCGGCCGCCCTGGGGAGGCTGCTGCCCAACGTGGGTGGCCCGAGCGCCACATGTCGCCGACTGTACTCCGGAGTGATCCGGAGTATGGCCCTTTACGGGGCACCGGTCTGGGCGGACGCCCTCAGTCGCGACAATAAGACCCTGCTGCGACGTCCGCAGCGGGTCGTCGCGACGAGAGCCATACGCGGTTACCGGACGGTGTCCTGGACAGCTGCGTGCGTGCTGGCCAGTGACCCCCCCTGGGAGCTACAAGCGGAGATTCTCGCCGAAGTTTACCACTTCGTAACGGCGAGGAGGTCCCGCGGGGAGCCCCCGGGGTGGGAGGAGGTCGCGCGCATGCGGCGACAGGCGCGGGCCGCCCTGCTGAGGCGGTGGACGGAGGACCTGGCTCCACCGGTCCCGGGCCAGTGGACGGTGGAGGCCATTCGCCCGGTCCTTCGGGGGTGGCTAGGGCGGCGATTCGGGTCGCTGACCTTCCGACTGGTGCAGGTGCTTTCCGGGCACGGATGCTTCGGAAAGTATTTGTACCAGATCGCGAGACGAGAGGCGACCCCGGTCTGCCACGAGTGTGGGGCGCCGGAAGACACGGCGTTCCACACGTTGGAGGCGTGTGCCGCGTGGGGGCCTCAGCGGCACACGCTTTCGGCCGTAATAGGCGGGGATCTCTCCCTGCCGAGCGTGATCAACGCCATGCTCGGCGGCGAGAGGTCGTGGCAGGCAGTGGTCTCCTTCTGTGAGGCTGTCATGGCGCAGAAGGAGGCCGCGGAGAGGGTCAGGGAGAACAATCCCCTCGCTGACCCTCTCCGGCGCAGACGGACGGGAGCGAGGAGGAGGCGATTTGCCCGCCTTCTCGCTCCTGTATAGTGGGGTCACTGGTACAGAGTCGGGGGACTCTCTACCGGCTTGCACGGCCACACGTCTGGGGGGTGCCCTTGGTGAGCAAGGCCACCCCTCCACAGGTGCTGAGGCCCGGTTACCATCAGCCGGGCCAACCGCCGGGGCGGGATGGTGACTGCTAACGCGACCCCATCTCGCCCCACCCCGTCGGCGGAGGGACTGCTCACCCCAGGTTTTTAGTGTGTATACCGACCCCCTTCAGGGGCGGAGAGTCGCACATAACTTCCTTCCCCCCCCCGGGGGAGGGGGTATCCATAAAGGATTTTCCTGGGTCAAAAAAAAAAAAAAAAAAAAAAAAAGGTGCTGCTGCACAGATATTGCTGATTTATTAAGAAATCTTTCCAAGCAGAACTGTAAGCGTATCAAATATAAGAATAATAGGCCTTAGAAAACATTGAGTGTTTTTCATGATATTATTCTATAAAAAACGTACTTTATGTCAGGAATAAAAAATACCACGTAGTTCTCGGTACATAGCTCTGTATTTCTATAGATAGACCACTGACTATCTATAGAAATACAGAGCTATGTACCAGTTAT
This sequence comes from Catocala nupta, assembly GCA_963675205.1. Taxonomy (NCBI): domain Eukaryota; kingdom Metazoa; phylum Arthropoda; class Insecta; order Lepidoptera; family Erebidae; genus Catocala; species Catocala nupta. Next base: position 31,069,814 of record OY776078.1, on the reverse strand, counting down.
TACAATCTTACAGCAAACTATTCGCAATGAGGTAAATAATAGGTTATATTATGTCTAGAGGAACAGAGTAAGCTACGTTTTACCAGTAGCTTATCCTGTGTAATGCAACATTTATTATGCTAGGTAATTCCAAATTGCCTTACGATTGAATCGTAAAATTAAGCATGTATATGTGTGATATTAGTATATTTCACTTATTTTCTATGTATTAAGAATACTACTGCAGTAGGTCGAAATCCTGCGTTGCGGACGTCTTAACAAATATTAAACAACGGATACAAGGAAAACCTAGACCCGGCACAATTATTTGTGAATCGTAGAAATATTAGTCCCGCGTTGGTAATGAATCCACATTCGGCGCGTGGCGAGTTCTAGACTCTACGTGACCACTTTAATTACTGCGCCATCCACGCAGTCAATTATTATATATTTATTGTATAACGTGTAATAAAAATAATAATGTAGTCTACAATTTTTGATGTATCATTGAACATAATTGTATAGTATATTTAGGAATTTAAAAGCGTCCATTTAATTTTATACCAAGAAAGAAGAAGTGGTTTTAGACCTTTGGCTAGTTTTATACACATATTACAAATAGCATAGCCTCAATAAATTTTGATTCACGTACCAACTGAATATTTCCATTAAAGAGTATAAAAAAAGCTGCTTCGATCATTCCGTGGAATTGGCTTGTGTTTATATTTGGGTCTACCAAAGATTTATTGGGCTTTCCTGTTGAGAAATTTACAGTAGCGAGACGGCATCTGAAAATGTGCCTACTAGACAATAAGCTCGCTCATTATTAAGTGTACTTAAAATATAGCTGCCAAAATGCGGGTGTAATAGAACTCTGCCGATTCTTTAAATAAACAGGCGTGAGAACTGAACATAATAATATATGTATGCATGTAAATAATACAAACAACTATAGCTATAGAGTTCCTTTATTACGTAGACCACTAACACCAGTTTCTTTTAAAAAAAGTTTCTTTTAAAAGTTATATTCAAGTCTGTACTTGAATATAACTTTTTCAATCAACTGAACATCGTTAAGGCTTCGTGTGGACAACGTTCGCGTTCGGCATTTAAATCGAGAAAATATCGCTACTGCCTTTCTAGAAATGGTTGGAGCCTGTTACTCGAAGCTATTATGAGGTCGTGTTCTTAAGAACGGCTCCTTTTCTAAAAGTAATGTCATTTCAATTATTTGCTGGGACTTTAGAAGAAAACTTTGTTGTTTCTCAGTAATAAAACAGTTTCATTACTACTTTGTGGAAGTAATATAAATATAAAAATGCAACATCTGTAAGTCGAACAGAGTACGTTCTAAATGGAAGTTAATTTCAATGATTCTGATTGATTTTAAGTCTGTCTTGGTGTTTAGTGATGTTCTACTTATTTTTCTATTACTAAACATTAGAAAGTTTAATGTTCCGTGAAGGACATTAAAGTTTCATGGTCAATGTTTTATAAAAATTAAAATACTTCCAAGTAATCCAAAATAAAGCAAAACGTAACAATTAAGAATTCGTGCATTAACTAGAAACTTAAAAAAAATATCTTATAATAAGATGGATACCTAACTAACATAACCTAAGCTACTTTTACGCGAGCGAAGCTGCGTGCGAAAGCTAGTGTTTAATAAAAACCTTTTAGTCAGTTTCCTATTTTATTAAACTTAAAACATGTCTAGCAAACTATGAGTGTTATACACCAACTTACCCCTTCGCGGACAAACACACATGTTGATATAATAGTATTAGACATGAATTATTGTATTAAAACCAAACTTAAAGTGAAACGTTAAATGACAGAAAACAGTTTACTTTTTATTTGTCACCTAGCGTACATCGTGGGCAGTATTTGGTAGCTTTCGACAACTCAGCGGGAAGTCGCTTTGTCCACAACGTGTGACGGCTACTAATGGCTTTGCTGTGGCCGCCACCGGTCGCCTAACAAATATCCGCAGTAGACAGTAATAAGATCTTCCTAAAATCGACGTGACGTGAAACTAAAAGTACAAGTGATGAAAATTGGACGTCGTAATTATGTCTCTGCTTACTCCGTAGTCTTTAATTATTTGTTTATATAACATAATATAATTTATTGCACATCAAATAAATAAATAATTAACATAATATATACACAAATTATTTACAAGAAATATTAAATAAAAATAAAAATAAATTAGCAAATTAAAAAGCGTCATAATATTCCTTCGCCTCGTCGTCAATTGGCAACGTGCCCAGAAGACTGGCAGCATTGCCACGTTGAATGGCAATACTTATTCTTTGTGCAAAGAAAATACCAGCCCTCTGGTCACGTGAAGCGTCGATGAGCTGCTTAGCTAGGTCTCTATAAACAGACCTAGCACTTGGGCTCCATGGCCCCAACCTTTCGACACCAAACGGCTCAAATATGTACTGACCAATAAGGTTTTGATATTTGCGCCGTTTGAGCGTCTCTGCTGATGCAGCAACAGCACCAGCAACAACTGCTGTACTAGAAAGATGTGATGGCGCAAGCATGTCGACACAAGTTGCGTCCCACACCAAAGGCCTACATATTTTCCATGGCAGTTATGACATACCATCTGGTCTCTTGCCATCGTCGCGTACCAAGCCGTGTGGTTCAAGCTGAGCTGGAACGCCAGCGGTGACAAGAGCCCGCCGGAGTATGTTATTCACGTTGGCGTGTCGTGATATACGACCAGCACTCCTGCTGCATGACAGGCCATGGTGACCAAGACCGTCGACGGCTTCCCCACAAAGACACCGATGCGGAGAAACACAAGGAGTACCTAAGCGCAAACAAGAAGCAATGCGGAAGGTCGTATCGTCCAACATGGTACCTATGTTGGACGACGGGAGTGCCTGAAGCCAAAGGCTCGACTCACACTCCCCCACAGCCAGGCCAGCAAGCGGGCACGTACAGCAGCACAGGACGATGTATTTATGATATTTTCTCGAACTATGCTGCATTTTTTTAATAGCTTGTATGGTACTAATGTTTAATAATTTCAAATTATGTTATAACAATGTTATGAAAACAAGCATACTACCGTTAAGTAAATAGTTAAGCCCGTTTGGATACTACAGTTAAGTAAATAGTTAAGACCTTGCCTCTGTTATCGTTTAGTGAGATCCGGAATTAGCATAAAATTAATCCTAATATTATTAGGTATCTTTGTATCCGTGGCGCAGCGGTAGTGAATGCGACTGCTTTGCATGAGGTCTCGGGTTATAGTCTTGGGTCGGGCCAACAAAAAGTTATCGGGTTTTCTATTAAGAAATCTCAATAGCAGCCCGGCGTTAGGAAGTTGGCGGTGTTACATACCTCCGTGCCTCGGAAAGTACGTATGCTGCGTAGCTGTTGGTCCTGCGCCTGATCTCTTTCCGTTCGTGTCGGGTTACCGTCCCATTGGATCTTGAGGGTTAGGGAACAGAGAGTGCACTTGTTTGCGCACACGCTTGTGTATTATAATATCTCCTGCGCAGATGACCAGTCTCCATTGATATTGGCCGCCGTGACCGAAATTCGGTCTGGAGGACATTATTATTATTATTATTATCAGTGACATTAGTAAAATTATATAGAAGCACGTTCCTAGCTCTATAAAGTATAAAATAATACTATTACGTTCGTTCTTTCAACAGAATTAAAAAAATAAGTTAAGATTGCACTTGCAAAAGCGAGTTAATATATAAACCAATGGGACTAAGCTTTTAAAGGCTATAAAGCTTTAGTCCTTACTATAATATTATAAATTCGAAAGTAACTCTGTCTGTCTGTTACCTTTTCACGGCTAAACCACTCAACCGATTTAGATAAAATTTGGTACAGATATAGTATAAAACCTAGGGAAGGACATAGGCTACTATTTATTGATATAGGATGTACGCGGGTGGAACCGCGCGCAAAAGCTAGTATAAAATAAACTTATTAATCCCATTGTCAGCCTCGATGGCGTAGTGGTCAGTGTAACCGACTGCTACGCCTGAGGTCGCGGGTTCGATTCCCGCACAAGTCAAACATTTGTGTGCATGAACATGGATGTTTGTCTTGGTCTGGGTGTTTCTATGTATAATATGTATGTATTTACGAAAATAAGTATATATGTATGTTTATCCATTGTCTAGTACCCATAGTACAAGCTCTGCTTAGTTTGGGCTAGAAGGTGCTGTGTGTATGTGATAGAATATTATTATTATTATTGGCCTGCTCATAGAATGCTTGTTAACTGTTATAATCACTCTTATATGTAGTTAGTCGTAATAGTGTAGTTAGTAATATTAATGTAGTGTTAGTATTTATGACACAAATGCTACGTTTACCATTTTTAGTAGCCAATTTCTTTTCTAAAATAAGATTTTCCTATTCAGTTTATGGAAATGAGTGATAGCATCTTACTATTCGCTTTTTGTTTATTGTTCAATCATTTAAATAAATAGAAACGAAACATTAAGATTGTATCGTATGTATTTGTAGCTAAATTCTACAAATTGACGAGACGTTATCAAATTTACAGTACTCTGCTTCTGAAACACACCATAACGCTCATATCAAACAACAAAGACCTCGTCGCGTATTGCTGACTTCATTAAATGGAGAAAATTTGGTAGATTCATCTTCTTAATTATTATTTTACTATGGATTGTCCTCAAACAACGGTAAGGATAATATTATATTAATCAACTCTCAGAAGTCGTACGGTAAAGTTTTCACTCTAAATGATATTTCAGATACAAACATATTTAAACTTTAGTCTAACTTGGCGCTTCCCAAACATTGTGATGTTAGTGTCAGTGTTAAAGTTTAAACTAAAAATAACATTGAATTTTCCTTGTGGCAGTTTGAAAATATGACCTATTTGATGAGGGCGGCTATGATTTGCGTAAGATTTAATAAAATATAAAATTGTTGTACCGAGGAATAGATTTGTGATTTTTTGTCGCCTGTAATATTTATTGATAACTGTCCTAATGGGATTAAATTTAGAGATTATTTTGTACTACCCAGGTATGCAATATATAGCTTACCTGGTAGTAAATGGATAACGTAGCCTTTAACTGTTCATTATACCATTTGTGATAAATGTATCACTATTACAGTAGATGTAGAGTATAGGAAAGAGAAGTGGTGGAAAAAGGAATTAAAGATGTGTTAAGAAGGAACAAATTTAAGTTTGGTATGTCAGTCTCTGGAACTTTAACTCGCCGGACGATAATTAGTAACAGTGATAATAATCTACTGTTAGGTTCGTGTCAGGTGTTGTTGCTCCTCGGGCGAGCTGGCTATTTTGGAGTCCAGTTGACACTCAAACACATACGCAAGCAAGGTGAGACTTAAAATAAAGTATAGAGACATTGTGTTAATTGTTATTTCTACTCTACATGTTATGTAATTAATGTATAACCAATTTGTTCCAATGAATTATTTATGTCGAGATTTACTACACTCACTATGAAATAAGAAGTTTGAAATAATGTGTTTAAGTTCTGAAAGCAAACAAATTGGTTCGAATTGAAAACCTTATGACATCAAATGGATTTGATTGACTGATTCTTACAAATTTTAATGTATAAACAACATAATGTATGCTTTATATAAATTAAAATCGGCAATCATTAAGACGTTTTGATATCTTTTAGTTATAGAAAAATAATACCTTGTATTTAATATTGTCTTATGTTTACGCGAATGTTATACATTGAAATTAAACACTTTATACGGATTTTGTCGCGTTGTTTATTTTACTTTAAACACTGTTATTACATAATTTTGAAAACTCTAACACTACTATTATTGAACTTTACTACTATTTAAGCTATATATTTTCTAATTAAAACTATTTATATTTAAGTTTACACTTTGCCCCGAAGTTTCGGTTGCTTTACCTTTCCGGCCCCGCGCGCACTTAATGTAAACAATAACAGATAAGCCGGTAATCGGACACCCGTCGCGCCGTCGGCACTTAAAGCGCCACTTGACACGCCCTATCGATGTTTATGTTTTTGAGCTCTGAGTTATGATAACATCGCTCGTGTTTCTTAGAAATACATATTGTAAGCTACGACAAGTATTATGAATCATCGCATTGAAGTGTATACTTTAGTTTATACGCCTGGATAAACTAAGCAGAACTGTACAAATTGTTTGTTATTGAAAATATTTGTTCCTAAAGAAATGTAAATGTTATAAAAAGAGTTTTTACTTTTTCTATTTCCTAGATAAATACTCTTTATAGTAAAACGAAGTATTTATATATGGCTGTGACAAAAATTAAGATATGGACATTTGAAAGTGGCACTGACGTGCGTGACCGAGTACATTTAGAGCGCGGCAAAAGTAAATATTATTTTTGTTTTTACAAAATATTCGTCGTAACCTTGTGCGTTGTATTCAGTTATTTTTATAGAAACACTAATAAATAACACTATTATAGTGATTGAAACCTGAAATACGATATAATACTATACTAAAAAACAACAAATATCAAAATGGCGGGAAAACTGATAAATGATAATAGGTTACTTTGGGCTTTAGTTTGTTATACAAAAATAACGTAAGTCAGTATTGTTTTTATTGTGTCTAAAAATAGAAAGAATAAGCTTGCTAATAAAGTATAACACTTATATACTTGCCCTACAAAAAACGACAGTAAACAGCGGCACAAATAACATCGACGAACGAACGCTCGGCGCGAAGTCACGTGACATAACAATAACAATATTAGACAATTATTATTCAGTTAGTAAATGGTTCGTTCGAAAAGCTCAGTTCATTCCGAGTACAATGATATACAATACAAGACTTTAAATACAGGCCTTTCAATACAAAAACGGCAAAAACTAGCGCGCGACCCTCTTTTTTTGTTGCTTGACGCCTTAAGGCGTCAACGGGGTTTGACGGGTACAAAAGTGACGACGCCTTAAGGCGTCAACGGGGTTTGAGCGGTTTACAGCAGTCATGTTCACGGGGAGACTAAGATGGTAGTTGTCCCAACGTTCTGAAGTGTAGCTAGTTATTTCAAAGTACCCGAACATAATTTAATCTTTGGTGTTCCTATTTACGCAGAATAAGCTCAAAGTATCATGAAGTCTAGTTGTCTAGTTGTGTTTTGCTTCTTCTTAGGTTTGACTATTTTAATGACTGGATCCCAAGCTGGTGGTACATTCCAACCATCCTCTCTATTGAAATTATGATGTTTTTTAATATCAATAGCCTCGCGAAGCATCCATGGTAGGAATCGGTGTTCTTTTGCGAGTATATGTGGTTTGTCAAATCATAGGTAGTGGTTGGTCCCCTGTTGCACATGTTCACACACAGCAAACTTCAACGAGCGTTGGTGTTTACATCCAATTTACTATGGAATTAGAAAAAATAATTTATTAGCTTTCTTAGATGTACTTGTCATCAGGAATCCTGATCATACTTTGAGCCACACTGTGTATAGGAAAAGACCCATACAAACAGGTACTTAAACGGTGAATCTCACCACCATCCCAAACAGTTAGCTACCGTGGGAATGTCTTTGTTTCAGAGAGCCTACGGGATCTGTGACAAGAAACACCTGGACGCCGAGCTTCAACATGTCAAGCAAGTACTGCAAGACAACAAGCTCCAACAGCCGCGCCGCCGTCACAGATCCCAAGAAAAGCCAGCCACAGTCGAGCGCCAACCTGCTATACTACTATATGTAAGGGTTGTCACTGACAAGATTGGCTACATCTTGAAGCAAGCTTCAATCAACACATATTTCAAGCCGCCAACGAAGATAAGTCAATTTTTACCATCCGTCAAGTGCCAATTACCTTTACAAGATGCAGGGTCTATAAAATAGATTGTGACTGTGGACTCTCATATATTGGGCAAACCAAGAGAAGCATAGGCACCCGCTTTAAAGAAAATATAGCTGATGTTAAACACCAACGCTCGTTGAAGTCTGCTGTGTGTGAACACGTGCGACAGGGGACCAACCACTACCTACGATTTGACAAACCAAATATACTCGCAAAAGAACACCGATTCCTACCAAGGATGCTTCGCGAGGCTATTGAAATTAAAAAAAACATCCTAATTTCAATAGAGGGGAAGGTTGGAATGTACCACCAGCTTGGGATCCAGTCATTCAAATAGTCAAATCCAAGAAGAAGCAAAACACAACTAGACTTTATGATACTTTGAGTTCATTCTGCGTAAATAGGAATACTAAAGATTAAATTAAGTTCGGGTACTTTGAAATAACTAGCTACACTTCAGAACGTTGGGACAGCGACCATCTTAGTCTCCCCGTGAACACGGCTGCTGTAAAGCAACCGAAACTTCGGGGCAAAGTGTAAACTTGAATATAAATAGTTTTAATTAGAAAATATATAGCTTAAATAGTAGTAAAGTTCAATAATAATAGTGTTACGAGTTTTCAAAATTATGTAATAATAGTGTTTAAAGTAAAATAAACAACGCGACAAAATCCGTATAGTGTTTAATTTCAAAATACCTTATATTCTTAGTATGTATTTATTTATTTCTTAGTATGTATTTATGTAACAATGTTTTCGGCTGGTTCACGAGTCTAAAAAATTTCCATAAATTGCAACCGAAGCTCACAGCCCACAGAATCCTTTTTCAGGGTATAGTTGACACTCGAACTGTTCTTCTTATTACTCATGGTTCTTATTAATCGTGTAGATAAGAAAAGCTATGTAGTTTTTCGAACATAATTTTAATTCGGTTAAAGTTGCAGATATCGTATCCACATTTAACAAACTTAATGTGAACTTCTTCTTCTTATTTAAAATAGATTATAGTACCGATCTGTTCAAAGACATAAGTAAACAAACATCATGTACTAAATAAGTTAATAATCATTTCAATCTAGTTATCAGAGGCAATTATGACAACTGCAGGCAATTGTTATTATTTTATAAAATTACTTAGGTATAGTGACGACTCCGTTTCGCCCATCTTGATCGTGAGAGACTCGAGTGCTATCTAATTTAAAGTCACACGCTATTTAGCGTTTGTATATGTTAACTATATGCTGCGCATTTACAGCGCTATTTGAACATTCCAAATAACTTTAATAGGAAGGTACCATCTCTAGAATACTGGTCAAGCTTGCATTTTTAACGTTCCTTTGAAACTTAGCTTTGCTTTAAAGAAACTGGAATGTTAATAGTATGTTTCTTGCTCGACCCATTTCGAAATATTATGTCTAATTAAAAAACGCCTAAATTCATCACCAAATATCATCAATAGCATAAAAGGTATAGCAAGCAGAAAATCAAACCAAGATAGCGGTTCTGTACCAAAAACCTCATTGCAAAATGGCACGTATGTGACCGCAAGCGCTGCTATTAAATCTACAACAATACTCATATTCAAAACGTGGTTTTTCATGCCTTTAGATAAAAGCGAAATTCGTCTAGTTTTACAAATAATTACGTCCGATATTTGAGTCCAGCACACGGCCACAAAATAAGCCGTCTGAGCTTTTCTTTCGAGCTGCTTCCGAGCTGAGAATGACCATGCACGACCAACCGTATCTATCGCAAATTTGTTACTAGCCTCCCATTCGTTCCGTACAAATATCAAACTGGAAGGAAAGAATCCAGATTGTGCAAACACTACGAAATATGCATATAAACCAGCAAAGAATTGAATCAATCCTATTTGGAAGTACGCCATGAAAATCAAAACTCTATTGACAAGATGGTCTGTGGGTTTGCGTGGAGGTATTGACATGATATCTTCTTCGGAGTCCTCGTACGCTAAACTCATAGCTGGTAGTAGATCCGTGCCTACGTTTATGACTAGGATCAACATTAAAGTCATAGGCAAGGGCATGCCGAGGCAAGCGTACAACACGAACGGTAACATTTCTGGAGCGTTCGATGTAAGGGTATAAGCGATAGTTTTTTTTAAGTTGTCAAAAATTCGTCTACCTTCTTGCACACCTAGAACAATGGATGAGAAATTATCGTCTAGTAAGATCATGTCAGCAGCTTTTTTGGACACTTCAGTCCCGGCAATACCCATTGCTATTCCAATGTCTGCCTTTTTTAGTGCCGGTGAGTCATTGACACCGTCACCGGTCACAGCAACTACGTGCCCCAATGATTGAAACGTCTCAACTATAAGCAGTTTTTGCTGAGGACTGGTTCTGGCGAATGTGATCTCTTTATATTTATATAGTGCATATTTCAAATCGTTACCACTCATTTTACGAAGATCATCGCCCGTGATGACCACCGCTTGAAACATAGACCTGACGTGAGGCGGCACATCAGGCAGATCAATATGGTGTTCAAACGCGTAATCATACGCTGTGGGTAATGTAATGGTGCCACACTGTCGAGATATAGCTAAAGCCGTTACTGGGTGATCTCCAGTCACCATAATTACTCTGATACCAGCTTGTCTACACAGAGCGATAGCTTTATCGACTTCAGGTCTCGGAGGATCTATCATAGATATAGCTCCAACAAAAATAAGATCTTCGACAGGAAAGTTTCGTTTTTGGTTATCGAAAACGTAGCCTATTGGGTAGGATTCGACGGGTAACTGCAAATCACAATATCCAATGACACGCTCACCCATGTTAGCCATTTTAATAAAATGTGTCTTTAACTCTTTTTTCAACTTCACTGTGAGTTCTAGGATGTCTTCATCAATGTGCACCCTTGAACAATATTCCAAAACAATTTCAGGTGCCCCTTTCATTATTAAGTAATAGCTATCTGTTGCTTGCATATGGTGAATAGTGACTTGGTACTTATAGGCTGAACTGAACGGTATCTCTGCAACTCTAGGATTTAGCTCTCGAAAATGAGTAGCCGATCGTGTTAATTCCATATATCGTAATATCGCTGACTCTGACGCGTCTCCCATGATTTTTCTTTTCTCAATGGGTTCATGTACTGTGCTATGAGAAAATTCTGCTTTTAAGTTGAGAGAAGCCGCTGTACATAGAGTCCCATACGTCAAATTATCGATATGGGTGTGGTCATCCTTCTCTAGTATTTCAAAATTGCAGTATAAATGGGCCACACTCATAAGGTTTTGAGTCAAAGTGCCAGTCTTGTCGGAACAGATGCACGATGTAGATCCAAGGGTCTCCACTGCTTGTAATGTTTTTGCAAGACAATTCTTGCGTTTTAGTGTTTTAGCTGATAATGTCATACAAACTGTCAGCGTTACTATTAAACCTTCAGGCACATTAGCCAAAATGATGCCTAGCATATATTGCAAAGCTATTAACCAGCTTTTCTGGATACTATAAACCATAATAAAGAAAATAATTCCAAAAACGAATGCGACACCGCATAATAACTTAATAAAATGTGTTATTTCCTTTGCAATAGGTGTTTCCTCTTTCTCCAATCCGGTTACAAGACCAGCTATTTTACCCATTTGTGTCATTTCACCGATTGCGACTACCAAACCTTTAGCACTACCCTCTGTTATAGGGCAACCGAAATATATCATATTTTTCGATTCTAATGGGTTAGAGTGAGTACATTCTGGCCGGTGCTTAATGGGTTCGGATTCACCAGTCAGAGAAGACATGTCGGTACTAAAATTAGAACAAGTAATTATTCGACAATCTGCCGGCACTATATCTCCTCCTTTCATTTCCACGATATCACCGAGGGTTACATCTGTATTGGGTATTTCTCTTTTTATTCCTTCTCTAATTACGGCAGCATTAGGTGGTACAAGTTTCTCAAAACCACTCATAACAGCAACATTTTTTGCTTCCTGATAAAAACCGAACACGCCAGTGCATACAATAGTTAGGGTGATTACGCATCCCAAATAAAGATATTCTTTTGCGGAGTGACTACCGCCTTCGTCGCCTTCTAAAAAGCTGGATCCGAAGAATGCTACGAAGTTGAGGATTGCGCCAACCCACAAAACGCACTGGAACCATCCAAATAAATTATGACGAAACAGAGACCAGTAGCTTGTACCCCGAAGTTCTTTTAGAGCGTTGGGACCGTGTATCTCTAGTAGTTCTGCCGCGACGCTCTCCGTGAGTCCCGTGATGACGTTGGTGCGGTATATGGTCTCGAGCTGTGACGGTGTCATAAAGTGATCGCCGGTGTGGGTTTCTGACTTGAGGACGTCTATCTCAGAGATGAGGGTATTACCAGACATTATGCTGGACAAGCGCGACACGGAGCGTACGGAGGAGTGGCGCCGCTTGCTGCCACCCAGAGATACATTGCTGGCGTGGCTGGATGCCACATTGTGAGGCATCGTGAGTTTTACCGGCGACTGTTATGTAAATTAAAAGTGAAATAACGCAATTTTACAAACGCCAGCTTGAAGTTTATTATACAGTTATTACATCTGTCATCAATCAATTTATTATGTTTTTTTATCACACCAAGGACTCTTCTTGATATTACGTTCTAAATAGGTTGTATAGTTATGTTGCACTTATATAAAAAAATACAAAACATATTGTAAGGTTCATGTCATAGACTGTTTTTTTTTGTATTAAACTTGTATGTATGCAGATATATTTTTGTGTGATCCCAAATGATTGTTCTGAGTCTGGATATTTTTTGCGACAGTTATTCAAATGTTTGTAAAGGCCCCCGCGATACAGGAACAATTCTTACTGCAAAGTTGCCTTTTTTTAAAAAGGCATAAGTAACGAATTATGGGTACGAATAATATAATATTTTACTTATGTGTCTATCTATAATACATGGAATGGTGTATACGAATGATGGCATTCTCAAATAAATAAATATTATTATAAATTTATTGCAATTATTGTGATTTTAGTTTTATCTATCGTATAAAATCTTATGATTTAAAAAACAAAATCAAGCACCTTTATTTTACGAGATTAACGTTTTATTTTTCGCATCCGAAATCCTAAATACCACAATAATGGTTAGAAGTAAGGCTCTCTATATTACCAATGGCATCGCTGTGCAGGTTTTAGGTGTTCACCTTTCCACTGTCGCGTCAAGTATTGTGGAGTATCCGAGACGAGGCTAATATGCGTGTGAACCACAAGATTGTGTTTGAATGTTTTGTGGTTTCAATGTGTTTAATGTTAAAACTTGATTTGACTGCACGGACGGCGTAGTGGTTTAAGTCGTCGTGATAAAACTTTGTGTGATCCACAAATGCTGGTTACGAGTCTGGGTATTCTTTGTGTCCATTGTTTGAATGTTCGTAAAGTCCCTAGCGACACGGATTTATTCCTAGAGTGGGAGTTTTCTTTTATGAAAATGAAAAATAATAGTATTATTATGTTGAAATGGCCTCTTAGGTATGAAGATATCGTTAAAGAAAATAAACGGGGCAGTCTTTGGGGACTGCCGATAGAAGTGAAAACTACTACTAGTATGCGGTGACGATGACGCGAGTTTCACGCTTTTTGTTCATCCAAAAAGTACACATATATACACAGTATACATATAGCTCATGGAAAGCGTTCGGTGACGATGACGCGAGTTCCATGATTTTTGTTCACCCAAAAAGTGCTCAATGCGCCTTAAGAAGATTCCCATAAAAAAAACAGATAATAATTCCCAAAATACTTTTGGGGCTGGATTATGCTTTATGAGTGGTACCTCGCTTACTGTATGTGTTATCTGATCTATACAAAATAAATTTGTCTAATAATCAATAGCCAATATTTATTAGGTACCGTACCGGCCAAGGTATCTTTCGGCATCCGTACGGTCGATGTTTTGAACATACACTGCCACATAAGAGTCTGCTTAGTACCCAGTTACTTTACCGTTTACACCTGCTTCTTTGGGTTCATAGTAAATCTGGTTTTATCTCGTAAAGGATAGTAGGACTATACAATTTGGATAAATTGGGTATTACGGTGCCAGAGATCACGTTAGCTTGTAGTACGTTTTGCATATTTTATATTTAAAAAGTCTTTTGTTATGACAACAGGTGATATCATAACAAAAGACATGTAATGGCTATAATTGCACACAGGAGCGACATAATTACTATACTATGCTATTTCAATGCGATAGTAACGGGTACTTGGCCCATGGCATTTTTTTTTTTTACTTTTGGTAATGCTTTGGCACTTACTCCTCCGCGGGGACGGGTTGAGGGATTATTTCGGACTCGCCGGGGTAAAAGAAAGATGTTAAAAAGATAATGTACCTCCCGGAATACCGACTAAACCTACCACAGTATTCCTCGACAAAACCACTATCGACGGGGCCGCGCGAATAGCTTTCGCATGCGGTCGCGATCCCGCCGCATGACACGGCAGGCCACTACAGGAAGAGACCTACCCAAAGGCACTCACTCAGTAATAAACCCTACTGTCTCCCCCTAGCGGGGAGACGGACTCGACACAGAGGCGCGCGTGGGAATACGCAAGCCGCCTCTCGGACCTGGTGCTGATTCGATGGCGGGTAGGCTCACAAAGCCCACCACCCCCAGGTCAAACTTCAGGGTGGCATTTCGCGCCCTCCGGCGCCCGGCTTTGCGGTTGGGGAGAGGGTTTAAGCGCTCCCTATCCCGCTCCGCCGCCTCCTTGATAAAAATCACTTCCTCACAGAAGGAGGCGACGGCGTTCCACGACCTCTCACTCCGGACCATAGACTGAACTACGGCCGCGATTAACTCACGGCGCTGCGATGCCCAGGCGGGGCAAACCGCCAAAGTGTGCAGCACCGTGTCCTCAACAACGTCGCGGCAGTCGCCGCAGTGGTGACAATCGGGCGTCTCTTGCCGGCGTATACGACACAGGAACTGGCCAAAACAACCGTAGCCAGTCATTACCTGTGTCAGCCGGAAGGTGAGGGCGCCATGCCGCCTCTCCAGCCACTCCTCAAACACGGGACTTACCGCCACGATCGTGGCGTGCCCGGCACTGGGGAGCACAAGTCGCTCCTTCCAATTCGATACTAGGACCTGGCGAACTTTGTTCACGGCTGCGCTATGTCGACCTATATTTCTAAACGATATTCCATACCTCTCAATGTATGCATCATAAGGTAGAAGTCTGTGGCATTATATTTCTACAAGTGATATTATTATCACAATTGCAGGACTATTCAAAGATTTCATTTCATAAAATATAACGTGCCACAAATATATTGCATGATTCTATACACCATAGTCATGCAATATATTTGTGGCACATTTTCTATTAATTGTTACATCAATATTTCTTTATGCTTTACCAATCTATTTCTTATCATTTCGTTGTGGGTACTTCGATAACTCTTTTAATGGAGGCACACAATACAAGAATTTTGATTGCGGTCTTCTGTAGAGTAGGCACCGGCACATATATTCCGCCACCGACAGCGTAAGTAGCAGTAGTGGCGCAGTACTTCGCCTACCATGCACATTACTAGACTTCATTATGTTTGACAGGCAGGTGCCTAATAGAAAAATTAAACAACACTTTATCCGATTTGGAATGGAAACCAGGACTTTGCAATATCGGCCGAAAGTATATGCGCAAATTATGCCACACGAATGAGGCGATCGTAACGTGTAATTAAGGTCAACGACAAAAATATTATTTACCTATGCATTGTAATTTTAGTCTGCTGTGGAGAATTAAACAACAATATTTGGTCGTAAAATTTTACGTTCTCATACTATCATTTCAACCGAGATATATTTTACAGCTTGTAATTTATAATAACGTTTAGCTTCCACGTTTAGCTACGCAAGCTCGAAAAACAGGCAAGAAACTCCACGATCACCCTTGTAATCGCCAAGTTAAAAATATTTGTATTTATAAATTACTGTAAGTATTATTTAAAATTATATTATTATAATTCGTAGCTTTCTGTCTCTCAATACGTGTGAGGCGGGGAGGATGGGTTTATAATGCCTCACAAGATTTGTTTTGTTTGATTACTATTTCACTAAAATTATTATTATCTGTTACTTATTACATTATTACTAGTCTTATATTAAATTAGTCTTACTAATTCTAAAGCTAATATATTATAGTATATACAGCACGGAATAAATTTAAATTCAAAAACACTTGTTTTTAACAGTATTTGCTCAAGTGTTTTCGCCGGTTGTTTTACGATGGGAGCGTCTCGGCCGGGGTGTAGCGAATTAACGAATTTTTCACTGTGGGTGTATGCCGGCCGGGGGCGTACCGGAATGGGACGCTAATGGCTGGACCCAGGTCGCCGTGTGCTTCCATTGTACCTATTTAGCAAGTGAGGTGCTTTCTATGTAGGAAACGTAACTGAAAATAGACAAGAGATTTTATTTATTGACTTACCGGGACGGCTTTATTGCGGTCATCAACGAGTGTGTCGGTAATTGAGATCTGGCCGTCGGCGACGACAATCTGTAGTCCGAGGCGGTAGACACCAAGCACGCGGGGTGTGCCCCATCGCACACGCGATAGCAAGTGCAGAGTAATCACTTCGCCGGGGTCAATGGCCCGGGCAACTGGCCATTCGAAGTGCTGTTAACAATAAAAATACATAATTATTCGGTTTAGAGAACTCCATTACGCAAAAAAGAATAAAAATGCTATTATATACCTATTACTTTTTAAAAAGCGATCTCCATGTATATTTTAGGACACAGAATTGATTCATAGAGCATAGATAAATCCTGTGTCGCGGGTTACTTTTCTAAACATTCAAACATCGTTCTCAAAGATCACCCAGAATCGATCGAAAAGTTTGTGTGACCCACAATTTGTTATCCCGCGTGGGAACTGAACCCACATTTCTCGACCAAGTCGCATTGGCAAGGCGAGACGAGAAAAGTACCTATTTATAAATCAAAAATTTCAATTTGAATTAAATTCCGTACTATATGGTATAAATATGAATAATTATTGCTCGAATTGATTCCACTCAAAGCTGGTGTAACTCGACTGGGAAAGTACGCTTATAGTAGACCGTAGCTAAAAACCCTTTATTTTATGTTGTTTGATGGTTTCCTAAAGGGAATAATGTTAGCGGGAATATGGCTATTTTTCTTTTATACTCATAGATTTTTGTCTACAAGTGTTTGGGGTTTGATTCCAAACAGTAAAGAATGTTAAATGAGTAACAACTGTTTCTGTTAATATGTGTATTGTCACTAAAAATAATATGTAATAATTGTTATAAAGTTAATTCATGTTGACCTACATTAGAGTGTAGGTATGACGTATGTACAGATGAATGTGCAGCGTAGCTCGTACATATTGCCCACTCACAAAGTAAAAATTATATAATATTAATTAATTATTAAAAATAATTATAAATGTAAATGTATAAAACTAAAATAAAAATTTAAATTAAATCAGAGCGCGCAATAGGTGACGTCGCTTTGTTCAATGTGCGTGCACTTAATATGACATGTGCTGTACTGCGGCCTTCTGTGACGTCAGATACAGTGTTGTCTGTGATGCTGGTTGTCGACCTCCTGCGGGGTGCTGGGTCAGGAACGACGGATGCTTCAGGTATTGGCCGATTCCTACGATATTTGCGAAGTCGATAGTAGAAATATGCCGCGCCTGCTATTAGTATTATTGCTGCTAGTAGGTATATAATAATATATTGATGGATATCGTGATATGTAACCCGATTTGGTAGAATGCCTTCTGCGGTCGCGTCCTTCATCTGTTCTACTTGTCTGCCGAGATCTCGCAATAAATTCTTCTGCTCCGTATCATTCACGTGTGTGTGTTCCTGCTTCGAAATTGGTATAGACAAGTTGATCATGTTGTTGATCCATGGAATTTCTATGGGAAGTACTTCGACCTGGGCGTGAATTACATTCGTCCGTTGTTTTTGTGGATAGACTACGAACGTGTTACTGTTGATTATGCAATTACTGTCGAGTGTTATGACCCCGGCCTTGTCAAGTATGCGCGTTGAAACTTGATGCCCGCAAATAATACGTAGCTTGCATTGTTGACAGCAAAAATATAGATACGTATTTATATTATGGTTTAATTCTAACCATATGTCTCGACAGGTCTCGTGCTTTGTTTCGCATTCAAGCGAGTTTTTGTTTTTCATACAGAGACTTTCATCCAACTTCATGTGGTATACTGGTTTCTGAAGCGGACACAGTAGAGTCCTAGTGTCGTGTTGTATACATTTATGTATTTCAGATTGCGTAATCGGTAGTTCACCCATATATTGTTGTTGTTTCATAGGATTGACCTTACGGCATGTTACACATTTTCGTATTTGCATCTTCGTCGTTCGGTTACCGCCAATAACCCAATATTTTTGTCGAAGATGTGAAAGAGTGAGTCTCGGGCCACCATGGAACGTCATTTGATGAGCTTGATCGATGAGTAGTTGTGTCAAACGACTGTTGTAGGGAATGATCATCGGATGTTTCATATCTTCAATTAACAAAGCGTTCTTTAATCGACCTCCCACTCGTAATATGTCGTGATGATCAATAAACGGACTGAGTGCTAATAATTTACTGTTAGAAAAAACCTTTCCGTGTTTACGTAATTGAATAATATCTGTGTCAAATACTTTTTGTTGAGTATGTTTAACAATCAAGGTGATTGCATTATTCAATTCTAGCAACGTAAGATGTCTCGGTAGCTTACGCCGTTTCGTGTTCAACGCTCTAAGTATCCAAGCAACGATTCGTATAATATGATTCATAGAGCTGTGATATTGCAGTAATTTTTCCACAATGTTCTCGGGTTCGATGCTATGTTGAGACGTATTGACTTGTTTTGAAACTGTTGTTTTTTGTTCTAGATTAGTTGTATAGGTGTGTTTTTCTATGTTAGTTGTTTCAAAAAATGGTAACCATGTAGGACCTTGCCACCATAATTGATTTTCCTTCAGTTGTTCCTCTGCTAGCAGCGTCAGCGGGATTTTCTTTCGTATTGACATAGTCCCAACATGAACACGGTATGACGTCAATTATCTTCTGTACTATGTTTTCAACGTATTGTTTCCAGCGTGTAGAGTCACCCTGTAGCCACCCCAACACCACCATGGAATCTGTCCAGCCATAAACTCGAATTTCATGTTGATTCAAAGATGCCACTACTTTGCGCATCAATTGAGAGAGAAGGAGGGCTCCGTTTAATTCCAGTCTGGGCAATGTCGTAACCTTTCGATGTGGTACAATGTTCGACTTCGCAGCGACAAGTGTTATTTTTGTTGAAGGATGTATTCGTGCGTAGATGACACACGCATAAGCATCCAGAGAGCTATCACTGAACCCGTGTAGCTCAATAATTTGGTTTTCCTCACAAATGAGCCATCTAGGTATCTGACATGAGTTTATAGCCTTTCTATCAGTTTGTATTTTACGCCACTCCTTGTGTATATTATCGGATACTTCGTCGTCCCATTGTAGGTTTTCTTGCCATAGTTTTTGAAATAGTAATTTCAGTTTAGTTGATATGGGTGCCAGCCAGCCGAGTGGGTCAAATACCTTTGATATTTCGGCTAATAAGCTGCGTTTTGTTTGTTTCGTGTTCACGTCTGAAATAGAGCATTGGAAAGTGATTTTATCCTCTCTTGGGTTCCAGCACAGGCCCAGTGTTTTTGATGTATTCTCAGTTTTGAAGTTGAAGATAGTATTTTCATTATTCTGTTCTCCTGTTATGTTATTTAGAAGGGCTTGATTGTTTGACGACCACTTTCTAAGGTTGAATCCGCCTTTTCTAAGTAATTGTTTTAGATCTGAGATTAACTTTCTACCTTGTTCTAGTGTATGTGACCCATTTACAAGGTCATCCATGTAAAAAGAATTCTATTCTAATATTTTTGAAGCCTCTGGAAATTGTTCACGCTCGTCCGCCGCCAATCTTCTCAGTGTCATCATGGCTAGGAACGGCGCTGCCTTTGTACCGTAGGTTACTGTTGTTAATTGATATGATTGGATGGGTTGTTGTTCGGAGTCCCGCCATACAATTTTCTGTAAATGTTGATCAGCAGGAGCCACCAAAATTTCGCGGAACATTTTTCTATGTCTGCTGTGTACGCATAACTGTATTGTGTCCATTTGATCAGCAGTGTTTGTAAATCATGTTGAAGATGTATGTATATACAAAGGCTTTATGTACAAAGGCCCCAAGCCTTTGTACATAAGGTCGTTTAAACTATATCCGGTAGATGTTTTAGCCGACGCATTAAATACCACTCTATACTTTGTCGTTGTTGATTCAGCGCGTTGTACGCCGTGGTGCGGTAGGTAGCACTCGGGTGTCATGTTATTTGTTGATGTTTGCATATGACCTAGGTCAATATATTCAGTCATAAACTCTTTATACGCCTTCGCTAAATGTTTTTGTTTTACTAGTTTTCTTTCTAAACTCTTGAATTGGGCGACAGCTATTGGTTTGGAAGCACCCAGTTTGTATTCCATGTCTTTTTTCATCGGCAACGGGACCTCATATCTCCCATTTTTCAAGCGCTGTGTGGTGTTGGTGTAGTATTCCACACATGTTTGATCTTCCAATGATAAATTCGGCTGATCACTGATATCTTCGGCTTCCCAAAACTGTTTGATATCCTCTAAATTATTGACAACCACATTGCATTGTAATGTCTTCACATTATCGCATAAAAGCCATCCTAGGTAGGTTTGTTGTGCGATAGGTTGAGTGACATCATTGCCCTTTATCAATCCTCCTAGCATAATTTGCGAGTAAATGTCCGCTCCAAATAGTAGATCCACGGGACGACTCTTGTAAAAGTCCGGATCGGCTAAGTTAATGTTCTGAATATGAGGCCAAGATGGTTCCGTAAACGTTTTGTTTGGCAAGTTCTTAATTAAATTGTTCATGATGAGAACAGATGTTTCGAACTCAAAGTCACTGTAGATAGAACTGCACGATATTGTTCTCATCCCTTTACAATTATTCTCCTTTTGACCAACACCGAAAATTACTCCTTTGCATTTTTGGCGTTTGGTGCCGATAAGTTGAGCTGCATATTCTGTAATTAACGATATCTGAGACCCTTGATCGATTAGTGCTCGCATATTGATTTGGGTCCCATCAGCTGTTCTTATTTTCACTACGGCGGTCGCTAATAGGATCTCCGAAGCTTCATCATTTTTTGATACATGGGAAGAACTTGTTTGTTTTTCAGGTTTGTTCTTAATACATGCCTCGTGTAGTAATGTATTATGTGGGGCAGAGCATTTCCGACATCGGTGAGTTGACATGCATTTTTTGCCGTTATGAGTAAATAAGCAATTTACGCATAGCAATAGTTTGTTTACAGTGTGCAATTTTGTGTGATTCGGCATTTCGAGGAATTTTGCGCAATTGTATAGGCCGTGACCTTCATCGCAAAGAGGGCAGGTAAATGTTGACGCATGGAAAGATTTCGTAACTTTCTTATTGCTAGCCGCTTGATTGTTGTTAAAATGTTTCTTGGGATGCGAGGACTCTTGGACTTGGTTTGGAGACAAATTCGATTTTTGATTGTTATCTTGTTTGCGGCGCGAAGCCTCCATTGAAGTAAACTTTGCTTCCAGGTAGTCCAGGAAATCCTTTAAGATAGGTAACTCTCGGGAGTTCTTCAGCGAGTCAATATAATCTGAATATGTCTCTGCATCCAATTTCTGTGATAGAATATGTACAAGAATCAATCCCAAGTGTCAATATTCACTCCTAAATTTTTTACTGCATGTAAGCATTCCATAGCGACGTCATGGATCTTTTTTATTTGTGAGAGTGATTGTTGCTGCATATTAGGTAGATTGAAGAGCATATTGATATGCGATGTGAAGATAAGTTTTTTGTTGTTATACCGGTGGTTAAGTATATCCCAACACACCAAATAGTTATCAGAGCTTATCTGTAAGTGCTGTATTAATTTTTCAGCTTCTCCATGAACTTTACTCTTCAAGAACTGCATCTTTTGAGCGGGCGATAGGGAAGGATTATTGTGTATCGCTTCCGTGAAAAGATCTTTAAAGGGCACCTATTGATTATAGTTGCCATGGAAAACTGGTATCTCTAATTTTGGTGTAGTTTTCTCGCGATGAGCACCGGACCACATCTTCATGTTCAAAGCTTTTTTAAGCTCCATGAACTGGTTTTCAAATCTAGTATATCGTTCTTCATATACTATGTTCTTCTCTCCACTCACTTCACACTCTAATTCCCAATGAAGATTGTCAATAGCGGACCAACGCGTTTGTAGTATTTGAAGAGCGCCTTGAAATTCCCACTTCTCAGATAGAAATTCCACTTGTATGTTAGCTACTGCTCTCATAAAAGCTTTGAAGTTCGCTGATTGTCTGCGCCACATATCGTCCAGCTTGCTATTGGATCCCGTATCCTTCTTCATGGTGTCCTTTTGATCTTGATGAGAAAGTGTTTGCTCTCTGTTGTTGTTACCATGATCAGGGTTACTCGTCTCTTCTACCACCTCATTTCTCTGCAATTCTTGTTTCTGTCTTGACGTGTTTGAGAAACTTTCTCCACCATGTTGTGCGGTATCTCCTAACGTTGTTGGTTGTTCCGACCGCCCCTCTAAAGATCGAGCGCGCGTCGAGAGTTGTTGATGTTGTTGCAAGATAAGTTCTTTCACATCTCTATAGTATTGCAGCGTTTTGTTGTATAAGTCACTTATAAAGTAAGGATGACTTACACTTTCTTCCGCAGACAGATGATCGTGATTTAACTGGTAGTCAGTCCATAAGGTTTCCAGCATCTGCATACGTCGTTTAAAATAGTCGGCGTTCTTTCTTTCCCAGCCATCTTTCTTAATGTTTATGCCGACCTTTTGTATGTTCTCGCAGAGTTCGCTCTGGTTTTGATAGATATTAGCTGAAGACATATTGCTACAGTAATAGATATTGTTGTAAAATTTATAATTAATTTACCTGTTGTGAGCGTAGGCTGTTGTTCCACACTCTTGGTTCTCGGTATTGTGTAACCTTTTCCTTCCACGATATGCGCCTTCTCAATTGGTGACTGGTGAGACTCGCTTGTGAGAGGCCAGACCAACCGATTCGCGACCGTAAAATATGTAAATCACACAACACTTAATAGCTCGAAGGACCAATGTTTGGGGTTTGATTCCAAACAGTAAAGAATGTTAAATGAGTAACAACTGTTTCTGTTAATATGTTTATTGTCACTAAAAATAATATGTAATAATTGTTATAAAGTTAATTCATGTTGACCTACATTAGAGTGTAAGTATGACGTATGTACAGATGAATGTGCAGCGTAGCTCGTACAACAAGCGTTCATACGCTGCAGGCTAGATAATTTAGTTCAAAACATATATAAGCTCAATCTAGAATATCCGTAAATAGGCTATATGCACTTTAATTGTCATAACCATTAATTTCATATTTATTGCTTTTAGTCTATCATAATAGTAGGCGAGTCTACTAAAAACTGTTAGAAAATAATCACATTAACACTGTCCGACTTGGATACGAAACCAGGTAACTTGCGTTCGGTCCTTAACATAAGCTCAAATACGTGCCAAGAGACAAAGGAGGAGGTCTTATTAATCGGGTGCGCATTGTCTTACATAACTTTTCAACTCCTATCATCGGAGGTCTGAAATTATTTCTCATACCATTTAAAACCATAATGATCATTCTTCATAAAAATTCAAAAACTAAATATTAAAAACTATAATCATTGAAATTCATAATATCACTAATTATATACTTACTTAGTTTTTACTAATATTTGTTTTCATATATTTGTTTATACTAATGATCGAAACTGATAATCATTCGAATAAATAACTATAATATTCATAATTGTGTTTCATTCTAATATTTGCTTTTATAAATTTCTTAATCATACCAGACAAGTAGGTTAGGTTAGGTAAGAACAACGTTCCTTCTGCGAGGCTGTCATCTCGCAGAAGGAGGCGGCGGAGCGGGGGCGTGAGGAAGATCCTTACGCCCCGGACATCCGCCGCCGGAGGAGGGGGCGCAGGAGACGCGCTTATGTCGCTCTCCTGCCCCCCACCTAAGGGTTCTGGGTGGCAAGGCCTCAGGGGACCCTGCCACCCGTGAGTAAGAACCCACAGAGGGCGCGCGCGGTGTTCCCGCGCGCCTTCTAACGTCGAAAGGGGAGAGCGGTGAAATTGCTCTCCCCCGGGGACGAGAGGAGGTCGGGTCCTATTGACCCGGCCGGCACCCACACGGGGGGGCCTGCTATGGATGAATCTTTTTAGACTCCCAACAGGCCCCCCCCATTGGGTGAGAGAGGGAACACCCCAGGTTTTTTTAGTGGGTATACCAGCAGTCGGCTGGTGAGTCCCACACGCCCCGCCGGTGCCGTCCCCTAGCCGGCGGGTAGTGCATCAAG
Organism: Catocala nupta; assembly: GCA_963675205.1. Taxonomy (NCBI): domain Eukaryota; kingdom Metazoa; phylum Arthropoda; class Insecta; order Lepidoptera; family Erebidae; genus Catocala; species Catocala nupta. The sequence goes on along the minus strand of OY776078.1, from coordinate 31,045,537 downwards.
CATTTTTTCCTGGGAATCAAAAAAAAAAAAAAAAAAAAAAAAAAAGGTAAGAACAACGTGGGGTGTGTGGCCAGAGAACCTCCTAGTGTGCCTGACGCCTGCTGGTCCCTTCTACATATTTCGTGGATGGGAACAGCAGTCGTTGGGCCGGTACACCCCGGGCAACACGGGTAATAATGTCCTTTCGGGGGCATTATTACTCGTGGCTAATACTCTGGCACACGCGTAGGGAACCCGAGGCAGTTTGTCTCGGGGTTATCGGCCCGCAAGGGCCGCGTTTGGGGGTCTCTCCACGTGTTCCTCTGATTAGCAGAGGAAACGTGGATTTGAGACAGGGAGGGTAGAGGAAGAAAACCTCGGTAAAAAATAACAAGTAGGGGCCCGTAAGGCCAGGGCAGTCTAGGTAGGTAGGGTAGTAGGATTAGGGTTGTTAGGTTTAGGGTGGTAGGAATAGGGTTTTTTAGGTTTAGGGTGGTAGGATTAGGTAACCTACCTACCTAGGTAGTTTAGGTCTAGGTGTAGGCGTCCTGCCCAGTTAGGCGGTTTTGGGGTGTTGGGGCGGGTGGATTGGTCCAACATGGACCCCCACCCGGCTCAACACGCGGGGCGATGGAGGAAGACAGCCTCTCTATTTTTTAGAGAGGTTGTCTTCCTCTATCACTAGTGGTGGCCGTTAGGCCGGTTTGGGAAGCTTAGGCTTCCTGCCCAGTCGGGCGGTTTTGGGGCGGGTGGATCGGTCCAGCATGGACCCCCATCCGGCCCAACCCGTAATCCTGAACTGACAGGACCGGGGGCATTCGGGCTGCGAGGAAGAAAACCTCTATAAAAAATCACCAGTGGGGCCTGTAAGGCCCGGGTGGGAGCACATAGGGGAGGGGAAACCCAATCCTGCTCCAATGAACTCGTTACCCGTTGAGTGTCGTTGATCACGTCTAGCGGCTCAACGGGACCGAGGGGCTTGCCTTAGTTGGCCGGCCCGCGAGAAGGAAAACTCAGACCACCCAACAGCGAAGTTGTAAAAACCTCTGGGCACCTGCCGTCCCCCAGCAGTATGTAGGCCTTCCCCCGGAATGAGCGTCACCCGGGGGTCGACTTTAGATCGTCTCCACTCGTGGGATCAAAATGGAAAATACAGAAAAACAACAACCCAAAGACGTTGAGAAGGAGAGGAAGGAGGAGCATGGAGTGCCATTGCGCGACTCCAAAGGGCGCTTTAAGCGCCCTTTACGACCACGCGCCAGCAATGGTAGAGATAGCGCGTCGACGCCTGACGGAAGCCGGAGGAGCTCCGTCAGCGTCGAGTCCGGGTCCGAGGCGTGCTCTGGTTCGGAGGCCAGTCGGCCTCAGAGCCGGTGCTCGTCAGCGACTGGAGGAGAACGGGAGGCTTCCGCGAAGCGCCGGAAGACAACGCATCCCGTGCCGTCGCACTCGTGCTCAGACACGGAGGTGGAGGTGGTGGAGGGGATGCCCTGTCGAGGAAGGGCTGGTTCCCCGATGCCGCCTCCCTCCACGAGGAGGCTCGTCGGGCAGCCTTTACCTGCCCGTCAGGATGCCCCGAAGACGGTTGAGGTCCCGGATGCGTCCCCCTCGGCTGGGGACTCGGTTGCCGACCTCAGGCAACGGTTTGAGGCTGGCGCCGAGACCGTCTTGAGGGTGGCGGCCCGGTCCGGCAACCTGAAGGGGGGGTTCGTCCGGGACCTAAAAAATGCCACGGAAGATATGAGGGAGGCCTTCTTCCACCTGTGGGGACAGACTTCCTCCGACCTTCAGAGGCGCTGGAGGTCGGAGAATGAGGGGCTGCATAGGCAGCTGGCGGAGCTCCGAGCGGAGGTGACGGCCATGAAGGCGGCCGCTGCCGCTGCCGCTCGGACCAACGCCGCCAAGACGCCCTCGGCCGCCGCCGTGGCGCCTGCCGGGAGGCCGCGGGAGGAGTTCCCACCCCTCCCGCGGCGTCCAGCACGGCCCCTCACTCCCGCGGAGGACCGGCGTCCCGCCTGGGCGGACGAACTTATGCGGGCCACGGTGGCTCAGGCGCGCAACGTGGTTGATGCGTGCCTGGCCAACTATGGCCTCACGCCCGTCCCTACCCTGGGCCCTCCGCTCGGGGGCCGCCCCCGGATGGTCGGAGGCACGCCGGCTGGCCCGGCGCCCTCCGGTCCACCGGTTGCGCGGCAGACATCTGCCCCCACACCATCGGCCTCCTCTTCTAAGGGGAAGGGGAAGGGCAAGGGGAGGGCGACCGCCGCTGTGGCGCCGCGGCGCCCCGCCTCCCAGCCCCAACCCGCCCCGGTGGCCTCTACTTCGGCTGAGCAGCCGTGGACAGAGGTCGTCGGGAAGAAGAGGAGGAAGAAGAAGAAGAAGAAGGCCTCCCAGGCTCCCCCGGTGAGCAAGAAGAAGGGCCTCCGCCCAGCTGACCTGCGCCCCCCGCGCTCCACCGCCGTTGTGGTGGAGCTGACGGAGGAGGGGCTTGCGCAAGGCGTTAGTTACGCGGGCGTCCTCCGGCGGGCCACACAGGCCATGAAAGGCAACCTTGCTGAGATGGGCCTCGCTGGAGGCGTCTTCTTTAAGGTTGCCGCAACTGGGGCCAGGATCTTAGAGGTCCCAGGTGCCACCTCCGGCGACAAGGCGGACAGGGTGGCCGAAACAATTCGGTCACTCTTCACGCCTGAGGAGGTCAAGGTCTCCCGCCCGGTGAAGTCCGCAGAAATGCGGATAACCGGGCTGGACGACTCGGCCTCCTCTGAGGATGTCGCCGCTGCGGTGGCACAAGCCGGAGCCTGCACTCAGGCGCAGGTCAGGGTGGGGGAGATGCGCCGCGGCGATAGTGGCCTGTGCACGGTGGTGGTGCGCTGCCCCATCGCCGCGGCGAAGAAGGTGGCGGCCGGCCGTTTGCTGGTCGGGATGGTCTCGGCTCAGGTGAATCTCCTGGAGCCGAGGCCTAGGCGGTGCTACCGCTGCCTCGAACCGGGGCACGTGAGGCAGCAATGCACCGCCGAAACTGACCGCAGCGATCTCTGCTATCGCTGTGGTCAGCCCGGCCACAAGGCCGCCGCCTGCTCCGCCGCAAAACCTTCCTGCAGCCTCTGTTCTGCTGCAGGAAAGCCGGCGGAGCACCGGATGGGGAGCAAATCTTGCTCCCCACCGAAACGACGTAGGGCCAGAGGGGCGGTCGCCGGGACTCCGGCCGCCCCGGCCCTGTCCCAAGCAGGGAGCAGTACGGAGGCGATGGACACGTAATTAATTATGGCCCATCGCCTCCAGGTGAATATTAACCACTCCGCCAGGGCGCAGGATATTTTGCTGCAGCACATGGCGGAGTGGTTAATAGACATCGCCGTGGTCGCCGAGCCTTACTGCGTCCCCAGCCGACACAACTGGTTTGGGGACCTCGGGGGCTCGGCGGCAATTGTCTCCTCCGGTCCCTCGCTCCTGGTGATGACAGACAGGGGCGAGGGATATATATGTGTTGATTGGGAGGGAACCGTCCTGATCGGGGTGTACTTTTCTCCGAACCGGCGCCTCGCCGAGTTTGAGCAATTTTTGGGCGCGGTGGGGGCCGTTATTAACCGGTACCCATCGCGTCCGGTCTTGGTGGCGGGGGACTTCAATGCCAAATCAACGGCTTGGGGATCCCCTGTCACCGACGCTCGCGGCGACGCGCTGGAGGAGTGGGCGATTGCGACCGGTCTCGTGGTTCTTAACCGGGGATCGGTCGCCACGTGCGTGCGCTGGCAGGGCGAGTCCATTGTGGACATTTCGTTCGCAAGCCCTGCCGTAGCGCGCCGCGTCCGGGACTGGCAAGTGCTGGTCGAGGCGGAGTCACTGTCGGACCACCGTTACGTGCGGTTCGACATCTCCGCCTCGCCGGCGATCCCGGACGATCGCCCCAGGAGAGTGCACACCCCGTCGTCCCCACGATGGGCGTTGAAACGTCTCAACGTAGACGTGCTGGTGGAAGCCTCCATCGTCCAGGCCTGGACCCCAATGGGCGAAGGGCCTGTGGAGGTTGAGCTAGAGGCGGAGTGGTTCCGGGGCGCGATGACGCGGATTTGCGACGCGTCGATGCCCCGGGCCAGTGCTCGACCTCCTAGGCGTCAGGTGTACTGGTGGTCTGACGACATCAGTCAAAAACGCGCCGCGTGCATCGCGGCGCGTCGCCAGTACACTAGGTACCGCCGACGGCGGCGGTACCGTGACCCGACCGTGGAGGCACGGCTGCGGGGCGAATACGTACAGCGGAAGTACGCCCTGCAGTCCGCCATCAGCGAGGCCAAAGCCCAAAGATGGGAAGAGTTCCTGGGGACTCTCGAGGCAGACCCGTGGGGCCGTCCGTACAAGGCGGTCAGGGGCAAGTTGCGCCCCTGGGCCCCACCGGTCACCGAGAGTCTCCAGCCCCGGCAATTAGAGGAGGTGGTCTCCGCTCTCTTTCCTTCGAGAGCGGAGCACACGCCTCCCGAAATGGCGCCGCCCGATATTGAGGAGGGCGGTGCCGATGCCGGGGCGCCAGAGGTAACAATGGCGGAGCTCGGCGCGGCAATGGTTCGGCTCCGGGGCAAAAACACTGCCCCGGGGCCGGACGGAATTCCTGGCCGCGCCTGGGTTTTGGCCTACGACGCCCTAGGGGACCGGCTCCTCAGGCTGTTTAACGCCTGTTTGGAGTCGGGACGGTTCCCTGCCATGTGGAAGACGGGTAAGCTGGTCCTCCTGAGAAAGGAGGGCCGCCCCGCGGACTCTCCCTCCGCGTACCGCCCCATAGTGCTGTTGGATGAGGTGGGCAAGCTCTTTGAGCGTGTAGTGGTTGCCCGCCTCTCCAGGCACCTGGTGCGGGTGGGCCCCGACTTGTCCGAACATCAGTTCGGATTCCGAGAGGGCCGATCGACGATTGACGCGATCAGCCGCGTCAAGGCCCTCTCGGAAGAGGCGGTCGCCTCGCGCGGGGTGGTGTTGGTGGTGTCCTTGGACATCGCCAACGCGTTCAACACCCTGCCGTGGGCGACTATTAGGGAGGCGCTCCGATTTCATGGAGTGCCTCCCTACCTGCGCCGAATAGTCGGGGACTACCTGCACCAGAGGAGCGTATTCTGTGTGGGGCGGAACGGAGAGACGTTCCGGAGGGAGGTGTCGTGCGGTGTTCCACAGGGTTCGGTTCTTGGACCGACCCTGTGGAACATCGGCTACGACTGGGTGCTGCGGGGCGCCCTGCCCCCGGGCGTCGGCGTAACTTGTTACGCCGACGACACGCTGGTCACGGCCCGGGGAGAGGATTACGGGGCAGCTGCCCGTCTTGCCACGGCAGGGGTGGCCCTGGTCGTCGGTAGAATTAGGATGTTGGGACTGGAGGTGGCGCTGGAAAAGTCCGAGGCCCTGTTGTTTCATGGGCCTCGGCGGGCGCCGCCACCAGATGCCCACATCATAGTTGGAGGGGTCCGCATCGAGGTGGAGCCGAGTATGAAATACTTGGGGCTCCACCTCGACGGCCGCTGGAACTTTCGCGTCCATTTTAGCCGCCTGGCCCCCCGGTTGATGTCGGCGGCAGGAGCGCTTAGCTCTCTGCTGCCGAATATCGGGGGGCCGAGTGTCGTCTGCCGCCGCCTCTATTTGGGGGTGGTGCGGTCGATGGCCCTCTACGGGTCGCCCATTTGGGCCGGCGCCCTCGATCGCCGAAACATCGCCCTCCTGAGGAAACCTCAGAGGGCGATGGCGATCAGGGTGTCGCGGGCGTACCGCACCGTCTCCTTTGAGGCGGCGTGCGTCCTGGCGGCATCGCCGCCCTGGGATTTGGAGGCGGAGGTCCAAGCGTCGGTGTATCACTGGCGCGTGGACCTCCGGCTCCATGGTGAGGAACCTACTCACGGGGCGGTGGAGACGCGAAGGTCCCAGGCTCGACTGGTCCTCGAGGCCAAGTGGCAGGAGCGACTGGCCCAGCCCCGCTATGGGGTGAGGACAGTCGAGGCTGTCCGTCCAGTGTTAAGGGAGTGGACGGACAGACGGCGCGGACCGCTCACCTACCGGCTTACTCAGGTGCTCTCCGGACACGGCTGTTTCGGAGAGTACCTGTGCAAGATAGCCGGTAGGGAGCCGACAATCAGGTGTCACCACTGCGAGGAGTGCGACCGGGACACGGCGCAGCACACGCTGGAGGAGTGTCCGGCGTGGGCCGAGGAGCGCTGTGCCCTGGTCGCCGTGATTGGCCCCGACCTCTCGTTGCCGACCGTCGTATCCATGATGGTCGGCGACGACAGGTGCTGGGGTGCAATGAGGTCCTTCTGCGAGGCTGTCATCTCGCAGAAGGAGGCGGCGGAGCGGGGGCGTGAGGAAGATCCTTACGCCCCGGACATCCGCCGCCGGAGGAGGGGGCGCAGGAGACGCGCTTATGTCGCTCTCCTAAGGGTTCTGGGTGGCAAGGCCTCAGGGGACCCTGCCACCCGTGAGTAAGAACCCATAGAGGGCGCGCGCGGTGTTCCCGCGCGCCTTCTAACGTCGAAAGGGGAGAGCAGTGAAATGCTCTCCCCCGGGGACGAGAGGAGGTCGGGTCCGATTGACCCGGCCGGCACCCACACGGGAGGGTCTGCTATGGATGAATCTTTTCAGACTCCCAACTGGCTCCCCCCATTGGGTGAGAGAGGGAACACCCCAGGTTTTTTAGTGGGTATACCAGCGCTCGGCTGGTGAATCCCACACGCCCCGCCGGTGCCGTCCCCTAGCCGGCGGGTAGTGCATCAAGCATTTTTTCCTGGGAATCAAAAAAAAAAAAAAAAAAAAAAAAGGTATGAACAACGTGGGCGCCAGAGGTAACAATGGCGGAGCTCGGCGCGGCAATGGTGCGGCTCCGGGGCAAAAACACCGCCCCGGGGCCGGACGGAATTCCTGGCCGCGCCTGGGTTTTGGCCCACGACGCCCTAGGGGACCGGCTCCTCAGGCTGTTTAGCGCCTGTTTGGTGTCGGGACGGTTCCCTGCCATGTGGAAGACGGGTAAGCTGGTCCTCCTGAGAAAGGAGGGCCGCCCCGCGGACTCTCCCTCCGCGTACCGCTCCATAGTGCTGTTGGATGAGGTGGGCAAGCTCTTTGAGCGTGTAGTGGTTGCCTGCCTCTCCAGGCACCTGGTGCGGGTGGGCCCCGACTTGTCCGAACTGCAGTTCGGATTCCGAGAGGGCCGATCGACGATTGACGCGATCAGTCGCGTCAAGGCCCTCTCGGATGAGGCGGTCGCCTCACGCGGGGCGGTGTTGGCGGTGTCCTTGGACATCGCCAACGCGTTCAATACCCTGCCGTGGGCGACTATTAGGGAGGCGCTCCGATTTCATGGAGTGCCTTCCTACCTGCACCGAATAGTCGGGGACTACCTGCACCAGAGGAGCGTATTCTGTGTGGGGCGGAACGGAGAGACGTTCCGGAGGGAGGTGTCGTGCGGTGTTCCACAGGGTTCGGTTCTTGGACCGATCCTGTGGAACATCGGCTACGACTGGGTGCTGCGGGGCGCCCTGCCCCCGGGCGTCGGCGTAACTTGTTACGCCGACGACACGCTGGTCACGGCCCTGGGAGAGGATTACGGGGCAGCTGCCCGTCTTGCCACGGCAGGGGTGGCCCTGGTAGTCGGTAGAATTAGGATGTTGGGACTGGTGGCGCTGGAAAAGTCCGAGGCCCTGTTATTTCATGGGCCTCGGCGGGCGCCGCCACCAGATGCCCACATCATAGTTGGAGGGGTCCGCATCGGGGTGGAGCCGAGTATGAAATACTTGGGGCTCCACCTCGACGGCCGCTGGAACTTTCGCGTCCATTTTAGCCGCCTGGCCCCCCGGTTGATGTCGGCGGCGGGAGCGCTTAGCTCTCTACTGCCGAATATCAGGGGGCCGAGTGTCGTCTGCCGCCGCCTCTATCTGGGGGTGGTGCGGTCGATGGCCCTCTACAGGTCGCACATTTGGGCCGGCGCCCTCGATCACCGAAACATCGCCCTCCTGAGGAAACCTCAGAGGGCGATGGCGATCAGGGTGTCGCGGGCGTACTGCACCGTCACCTTTAAGGCGGCGTGCGTCCTGGCGGCATCGCCGCCCTGGGATGGAGGCGGAGGTCCAAGCGTCGGTGTATCACTGGCGCGTGGACCTCCGGCTCCATGGTGAGGAACCCACTCACGGGGTGGTGGAGACGCGAAGGTCCCAGGCTCGACTGGTCCTCGAGGCCAAGTGGTAGGAGCGACTGGCCCAGCCCCGCTATGGGGTGAGGACAGTCGAGGCTGTCCGTCCGGTGCTAAGGCAATGGACGGACAGACGGCGCGGACCGCTCACCTACCGGCTTACTCAGGTGCTCTCCGGACATGGCTGTTTCGGAGAGTACCTGTGCAAGATAGCCGGTAGGGAGCCGACAACCAGGTGTCACCACTGCGAGGAGTGCGACCGGGACACGGCGCAGCACACGCTGGAGGAGTGTCCGGCGTGGGCCGAGGAGCGCTGTGCCCTGGTCGCCGTGATTGGCCCCGACCTCTCGTTGCCGACCGTCGTATCTATGATGGTCGGCGACGACAGGTGCTGGGGCGCAATGAGGTCCTTCTGCGAGGCTGTCATCACGCAGAAGGAGGCGGCGGAGCGGGGGCGTGAGGAAGATCCTTACGCCCCGGACATCCGCCGCCGGAGGAGGGGGCGCAGGAGACGCGCTTATGTCGCTCTCCTAAGGGTTCTGGGTGGCAAGGCCTCAGGGGACCCTGCCACCCGTGAGTAAGAACCCATAGAGGGCGCGCGCGGTGTTCCCGCGCGCCTTCTAACGTCGAAAGGGGAGAGCAGTGAAATGCTCTCCCCCGGGGACGAGAGGAGGTCGGGTCCGATTGACCCGGCCGGCACCCACACGGGAGGGTCTGCTATGGATGAATCTTTTCAGACTCCCAACTGGCTCCCCCCATTGGGTGAGAGAGGGAACACCCCAGGTTTTTTAGTGGGTATACCAGCGCTCGGCTGGTGAATCCCACACGCCCCGCCGGTGCCGTCCCCTAGCCGGCGGGTAGTGCATCAAGCATTTTACCTGGGTACCAAAAAAAAAAATGTTAAGAACTGGGCACGCCACGATCGTGGCGGTAAGTCCCGTTTTTGAAGAGTGGCTGGAGAGGCGGCATGGCGCCCTTGCCTTTCGGCTGACACCGGTTATGACTGGCCACGGTTGTTTTGGCCAGTTCCTGTGTCGCATAGGCCGGCAAGAGACGCCCGGATGTCATCACTGCGGCGACTGCCGCGATGTTGTTGTGGACAAGGCGCTGCACACTTTGGCGCATTGCACCGCCTGGGCATCGCAGCGCGCTGAATTGATCGCGGCAGTCGGTATGGTTGCCCTCTCGCTCACGGCCGTGGTTCAATCTATGTTCCGAAGCGAGAATACGTGGGACGCCGTCGCCTCCTTCTGTGAGGAAGTCATGTCCATCAAAGAGGCGGCGGAGCGGGAGAGGCAGCGCTTAAATCCTCTCCCAAACCGCAGAACCGGGCGCCGGAGGGCGCGAGATGACCTCTAGCCATCCTGATGTTTGACCTGATGGTGGTGCTGGTGATGGTGGTGCGTGGGCCTGCTCGCCACCCGATCAGCGCCAGGTCCGAGAGGCGGCGTGCGTGTTCCCACGTGCGCCTTTGAGTCGTGTTTTTTGTCCCCTCACAAGGGGACAGTAGTTTTGAACTGTGACTCCAACAACGCGCGAGAAGAGCGAGCGAAGCGCCAGAATCTATTTTTTTATAGAAAAGTAGACAGACACACCGTATGAGTTGAAATATGTTCTTAGTAAAAATATTATTAAGGCGCGGTCAAACAGCCGGCGTGAGCGGGGCGTGCGCTTGTCCCGCCTGTGTTGTAATGTACCGAATTGTATGAGAGCGTTCACACAGCCGGCGGCAGCGGGGCGGGCACGCGCTGCCGCCGGCGGGTGTCAAGCTTCGCTTTGCTGACGCATGCGTGATACGAACGACATTATATATAAAACCGCGGTCACAGGCATAGAAATGTGTACGCGTCTTGATGGCCGTTACGACAACCAGCGTCGACTTTCTACTAGACTATCGGCCCATAGATATTTCTAGAGCAATTGAAATAAAGATGAGATTTATTTTCCATATATTAGGCACGAGCAATGTGTTATCACTATTGCACAAGGCTATTGCAAGTGATCGTAAGTTTCCATGACCAGTTACCATAAGGCGCGCCATATGCTTGCTAGCCATCATAGTAGCTAGCCAAATAATAGTGAGTTTGAAGAGAAGTTGAGTTTTGTGTAGAGTAAAGAGATTGCCGTGTTCTAATAGAATTGAGTGAAGTATTAATAAACTCTATTTTAGTATTAATTTCATTCTTTAATTCAATATTATTATTCGGTGATTATAAATACTTTGTTATTATAAGTTTAGCTTCTTATATTATTTATGTTTTACGAGATCTATTATATGCCATAAAATTTATTTCCAATGTTAATTGGATATGCCTACTAATATTTTAAAGCCATAACAACTACTCTGTAGTATACTAACCATAGAATACATATTTACATAAATAAGCATATATTTCTTTATAGAAATTGACATTCAGAATACGTCATATTGATGTCAAAAAAAATGAATATAAAAATATGTCAAATATAATATAATAGGTATTAAATATATATTTAAATATATATATAACCTATATATTTAAATATGTCGCTCTATAGATGGAGCGTTTCGGTTACGCGTCTGGAATTCAAAGGTGCAAACAGTTGACATACAATATCACAGTGTCAGAAAAATATATAAAGAACTATTTTCTTATTTATTGCTAAACAGTCTTGAGGATGCTTTATGTGGAGGCGAACACAGTTCAATGCATATTGTTTGTTTAAAGCCTATGTCGAGTTGGAGTAATATTTTGTAATTTCTTTATTATTCTACTATAATATAATATAAAATTCTACACATACACACAACACCATCTAGCCCAAACTAAGAAGAGCTTGTACTATGGGTACTAGACAATGGATAAACATATTTACATATATACATATATACTATATTTTTTTGTAAATACATACATATTATACATAGAAACAACCAGACCAAGTCAAACATCCATGTTCATACACACAAATGTTTGACTTGTGCGGGAATCGAACCCGCGACCTCAGGCAGTCGGTTACACGAACCACTACATCATCGAGGCTATACTATATTGTATTAGGTTCTTACAAAGATGTGTCTAGCCTTTTGCGTTAATTAAGCTGTTATATTTAGAATTAACTTATTTTTTTATTGTAAATATTATTGCTAAAATGTCTTAGCTCAGACAAATTGCCAGCCTTTCTCTTGAACCAATAGCGTCTCCAATTTGTGTCAAGTTTATTTATTTTCGCTTCTATTAAGCCATGTATATGCTCAAAACAATGTTGAAATATCCTAAAATAGGTATCAAATGTGTCCTCATGTGTTTATAACTCCTGACACAGCGTATGATATTTTCCTTACATATGACGTGATTGATTCAATCCTGAATCCATATCCATTTGCGCTTTTTAAAATTAGCTATTGCAAACATAAGCAGAGCCGCGTCCACGTCTGAATCGCTCGACATCAATAATTAAAATAGGTACTAGGCTTTCTATCGCTGTCCTTTCTCACGCTCACTTAGGCTCTCGCGCTGTGATAATTATGTGTTTGTGGACTAAAAGTCTTGCCTGGATTTTGAGTAGGTCAGCGCGACGTGTATACACTTCGATTACTGTGACAGCGGCTTTATATTATAGTATTCTAGGTCGTACTGCGCATGCGTTAAACCACGCCGAGCATGGCGTGAGCGGGGCGGGAGTGACGTCACCAAAACGCGGCGGGCCGGCGGCGTGCCTGCCGCCGGCTCGACGCGTTTTGGTGACGTCACGCGTGTGCGTTCAATAAATATAAAGCTACCAACCCACAGCGACCGCGATTACTGAAATAATATCTTTAATGATAATATTATGTAATGAAGGCCGAAATAGAAATATAGATAAAATAGAGTTTATTGATCAAATTTTAACTTAAATATATATGTTTGTTAAATTATGCTCATCATCTCATTTTGTCTGGGCCGGGAATATGTTCGGTTTATTAACCGCATAAGTTACCGCGTCAGCAACATACTGCGCCCGCGTCAGCGCATTACAATACATGTACATTTATTTGTTTGAATTATTCTCTTTTTAATAAGTCATTATCAAGATAAACCCGTGAATCAAGAAAGTCATATTCAAAATCATCAAGGATTTTTCATTTAACAAGATATCAGGTTTGCCGTTCGGCAACAACAAGGCAACCGCACGACACTCTTATTCTATGAGTGTAAATATCTAATACATATATATAAATATATGGCTGTACGCCATATTGGTTCAAATAAGTTATCTGACACTCACATACCTAACTTTTGCATCCCTGTTCCTTTGTTCCATAAATACATTGTAGTCCAATAATTCCAAAGTACAAAATAAGTAAATTTACTGATATTTACACAGTTGTGAATGATGATCATGGGAATAAAACAGGAAGCATTAAAAATAATACTTCTTTTTAATTCATGATACTGCTATATAACCGACAGTATAATACGACCCTCACACATGCCCACCCATTAATGTTACATGCTATGTTTAATACAGAATAAAAGTATACATTTCATATTAATGTATATTTTATGGAGGTAATATTTCTTTATTTGTGTATAAATCTCATAGTAGTAACTAATGAAAAATGTCAAATAAAATGTTATTATTTTCAATTGACACGGTATGTTATTTTCATTTCATACTATTTTCAATTAGCTTATAGCGATACAGTGTGTTGAAAGCTTTATACCACGCATGCGTAATACGCGCGCCGAACGCGCGCCCGCACCGCGCCGCGCTGCGCCGGTCCCGCGCCCGCCCCGCGCTCGCTCTAGCGCTGGCTGTGTGAACGCTTTCATTTAGTTCAGTACATTACAACACGGCGGGACACGCGCACGCCCCGCGCACGCCGGCTGTTTGACCGCACCTTTAATTTAAAAAATATGATCATTGAATGTTATGAAGAAAAACATCAGAAAAACGAATTATAAATTTAAACTGGTTATTGGTAGTAACAGTATTAATAAATATAAAACCAAAGAAACCCGACTACTTCAAAGTAATGAACTGAAAAGAGAAAAACAAGTATCCAATATCTATATAAAATTCGACTGACTAATGCATTGTTTTGTAAGCTTACTTTATCAAATAATGAAATAACTACATATTATGTATATTCAAATTAGTTAAAGTAAATACTTCATGGTGCCGCATGCGGTGACAAACTTATTTTTGGTAGATCTTTCTTTGCCCGTAGGTAACAAAGTATTATCCCTCCTTCTGACGCAGTCGAGTAAAAAATTATGATCACTAACTGCTAAGAGCTCCGTTGGTAGTGGTATAAAAATGTATGAATAAAAAAGTTTGAAAAATTATGAAGAGTGATTATTATGAACACAAATCTGTAGTAAGACAAAGAATAGGATTTAGAATGCTATGTGAGCCAATATGGACCCCTTATTAATCATTTATATATTTATTTATGGAGGTCCAATATCTTTTTCTAATTTGACAATACATTTCAATAAGTATCTGATAGCCAATTACAGGTCCCCATTCATCGTTCAACATAACATAAAAAAACACCCTGTTTCTAAAAGAATACCAATTACACGTACCTATACGTTATTGCAATTTAGGCAATTCGTATCAGATTTAACGCTACGCATCGTTAGCAATCGCGTCCGAGTCTATAATTTGACTTAAAATATTGTAGCTACAATGTCTTAGCCATTTTCATATCTTTGATATATTTGTCAGTATAGGTAGATATGCGTGTGGAGAAGTGGTAATCAATGTGACTGCTGTTTATTACGTTAGTCCTATAAACAAAGCTAGCGAATTAAACGTCTAATAGACCATTGGCTACCCTTGCCGGTATATACGCAAAAAATTTACACATTTGTTTCTTGTTCAAGACTAACTATAGGGAATAAGAACATAGTTCTTAGTTACTTAGAGGCACTTGCTATACGGATGAAAACACATAGGTTTGAAAGAACATTTGGGTCTACTAAAGAGCTTAGCTAGTGTGCACACGGACTACCCTGCCAACAACGGTACGCAATGGTGTTTAACTACTTCAAAATAGCTGAAAATACTCGTTTTTGGTAGACTTAAAGCAAAGAAGACACATATATTTTTTAAAAATTTACTGCTTAAATGTTTTTTTTCGTCGTAAATATATGAGACCCAGACCAATTACGCAGTTTTTCCCGATAAAAATGATGTAAAAGACGTTTTTTCGATTTTTGAGGCTTACAGTAAATTTGTTTTCCTATGTCGATATTTATTCTATGTGTAGGAATATCACGTGAGGCAAACTAATTATATAATTGTATATCGATTGACATACTACAAACTTAACGACCTTAACATTCAAGTAAAATAAAATTATTTCGATTAATAATAACAAGAAAGTCCCCCGTGACTATGGCTGCAGAAAAGCAACCGAAACGTCGAGAAAAGTGTAAGCTTTAAAATGAGTAAAGTTTAATTGTAGTAGTAGTGTAACAGTTTCCAAAATTATGTAATTCAGTGTTAAATAAACAACGCGGTAAAATCCTTATAAAGTAGTTTAATTTCAAAGAATTTATATACTTATATATGTAAGTAAATACACTGAGACTTGCCCAGATGAGTACGCAGAGAGAGCAAATTTCCACTTGCTATGATCTTGGTATACCTGTAATTCTGCCAGAAACAATATAGAGTAATATAGGTGAGAGAGTGATTGAGATATTAGCAACGCAAGAGCGTTGCTCAAAGAGAAACGACCTAGAGAATCGATAAGAGATCCCTAGTAGTCTACAGCAATCTGACTCCAATATTGTAATGTATCTGTTGCAGTAAGATGGTTAAAGTCGTGATATAGTTATATCCCTTCGGGTAAGCAATATACCGTTCTAAAGTTATATGGAAGCAGCTTATAACTGCCTCACTAGGATTATAACTATGTTAGAGTATGATCCAGTAATATATGTAATTATCTTAGTAACTAGAATTCTCAAGAATGTCTGTTTTTTTTACTTTAATTTATAGCTTGAAAATTAATGGACAATATAGAAGAAGGGTTCGAAAATACGAATAGTGATAAAAATCAATTCTGAGACGCAAATAATGGATATAAAGCTAGGAAAGGGATAAATGTGAATGATATAACGTAAATGGCGAAATCCATTGGGTTACCAGAGAGTCCAGATTAGGTCGTAAGGGATGGCAACGTTTTTGAATGTGTTTAAAGTTGAGATGCACTCATAACGCACGTATTTGCTATCCCTAGCTATCCGAGAAACTGGCATGACTCTATGTTTGTATACACACTGACGTGCTGCCTGCTTTAGCGATAGAACACAGTCTGCACTGTGGACGTGAAATATTAATTCGCGATCTACGCAGCCGTGTACCTACTGCCACTATATTACCAGACATCGATATACATATATTATTTTTCGGAGAGCAAAACGTTTGTGGCTGACAAAGTATTGATATACATTCAATAGCACCCAGATATTATATTCAAATAATATTGCGACGTAGTATTGGAGCTCTTCCCTTGAAATTGGTAAATTGTATGAAGAATTAGTAATGGCATTTGCATACTAACTACATCCTAGCTAATAATATAAATGCGAATGTGAATTTGTTTGTTTTGTTTGTTACGCTTTCACGCCTTAACTATAATTCGACCGCTTGACATAAAATTTTGCCTACACGTTGTTAGGGAAACAAAAAAGGCCACAAAGGGGTATCTCATGTCTTTTACTGAAAGGTAATTTATCCAGGAAAAGTACAGCCACTAATACTTGTTTATGGCCTTGCTCACCAAGGCCATCCCCCCAGACGTGTGAGGCCATGCAAGACGGTAGAGAGTCCTTCAACTCAGTACCAGTGACGCCACTATATAGGAGCGAGAAGGCGAGCAAATCGCCTCCTCCTCGCTCCCGTCCGTCTGCGCCGGAGAGTGTCAGCGAGGGGATTGTTCTCCTTGAACCTGCGGTCTTCTTCTGCGCCATGACAGCCTTACAGAAGGAGACTGTCACTAATCTAATCTTACCTAACCTAACCTACATTTACGCGAGCGAAACCGCGGGCAGAATCTAGTCAACAATACTTGTAATGATTAGTCTGATTCGACTCTCCTCGATCCTTTTTGTATATATATTACTTTAAACCAAGTATGGAGTTATGAACCGAGGCTACATCCGGTGTGGCTTTCGTTAGTATTTTACACGATACATAAAAGTGTCTCGAGTAGTTCATGTTGTCCTTGTTGTGCACAAGAGCCATTAGTTAAGATTAAATGAACATTAGATAAAGCAGCCGCAGGCCACTTGCCATGAATAGTCGTGTGGACCAAGATATATTCTAGAAGATTCTATAATTATTTGTACTGACATTATCATAACTATACAAAATGAGAGCCACGTGCGGCTAATTATAAATTTACTATATCTTTAGTTCTTTACATTACTATTTCCATGATCCTCCAAATACATACAGCCTCCAATTCTAAGCATTGTTTGTAAGTCTAGTAGAACACACTCTGATTGCCTGTTTCCCTACGTAACAATTGCCATACGTTTATGTGTCATTCTACGTATGTACGTGTTGCCCTGGGCGTGTAATTTACAATCGATTCAATGAATCGAAAACCACAAAGGCAATGTCAATAGCCGTACCTCTGCGACATTTGGGTGTACTAAAATGGTACTTTAACTTTCACACGTAACATAGCTAGCTTACTGTTTGTGTGGTCAGGTAATGTTATCCGCAACAACAACTTCGTTGTAAGACTTAAGTGAAAACTAATTTGGTAGGCCATTTTAAAGCATTTTATTGTTTCCTGTCTAAATGACTACACTCCACCAGATGGACAGCAGTCATGTAATCCACGAACAGAGTCCTTAACAACACGTCCTCGTTACAAATGAAATGGTCACAGTTTAAGAACACACATACATAATGCGCTTTTCCACACTCTGCTTGAAGGACCCAGTATAGAAGAAGGGAAGAAACACGTATTCGGCAGAGAATTCCATGTTGTAATATGTCGAACCAAACTTCTTGGTACACGCTCTAATCGGCTACACCTAAGTGTCACCCTTACTTTGACGTAGAGTCATTTGATTCTGGACTGGAACCTAATCAAAATTTAGAGACCTTTTAGTACAAAAATATATCGTTAATAATCATTTATATCAGCTGAAGTAACGAGTCATTACTGTATAACATCGCTATATCTATGAGCTAATATAAGAAGTTTTATTATTTTCGCCAGGACTTATAAAGCTAGCCTATAGCTACGAATGATTTTTTAAGTCTAAATACCGTTAAGTGTGAAAATACAAATATTATATTGAAAAGTAAAGTCATTGTTATGATATCATTTGACTAATATACTGTTTGTTTAGGATCGCATTGAATACGTATCGTAATAAAACATTATTTCTTACAGGCTTTGGTCTGTAGTAATAATATTTGAGTTTGCCAATTCTTTTACCTGCATAAACTTTAATTTTTAATTATAAGCAATGACAACTATGTAAGTGCTTCGTTCAACACCTGGCTTAAGTTTGCATTCGATAGTGAAGTGTCGAGTTCGACCTGGTACCACTGACAAAATATTAATAGAATATTGTGTTAGGAAATTCTTTACAGTTGCTAGAAATGTGCTAATAACATGAGAACTAAAGCAGCTTGCGAAATGTATTTGTAATGCAGTCCATAATAAGTCTAAGTAGTAAAAACAAACTCTCAGAATTGGCTATCTCACACAGTTGTCCATCCAAATTCGGCAACGTAAACTTTTCATACACATATAACATGGAAGATAAAAGCAACAGTACAACCGAACAAAAAGGAATAAAGCTGCAAAGGATACAATTCAGTTATACCGCGGCCAGGGCACAAAACTTCGACATATTTAATAGCACCAAGTTATACTCAACCAATGTAATTATTGTTAGAATAGTTCGTATATATGAACACAAGACTATTAATATGAGTTCACTTAATCTAAATTGATGCGTAACAACTGACAAAGGTAACTTAGGTCTGAACGATAACCCTATTAAATGTCTCTCTCTCAATCTCTATCAGAGTGATTTTATGTATATTTCGTTTTTGTTTTTATTGAGTTGGAAAGAATACGTTTACGTATCATAAGGAAATGATCTACGCTCCCCGTATGTCGGACTCAGTAAATAATACTGACTAAAAATACCCATCTCTAACACTACTCTTTTTGCTTCCCGCGGTATTACCGTTAGACATTACATCGCTAAGGGAAGGAATAAGCCTAAGCTGTGTCTCTACTTTATAGTGCTTTCTTTCTCTCACGCTCCTCAAGACGTAGCTTTTTTAATACTTCGGTAGCATATGAGCTCGTAGCGTCCCAGGCCATCTTTGACGACAGAATGACTCTTACTACACTCTCTGGGTGGACTTTATCTCCTTCAGCACTTTCCCATGCATGATGTTCAGCACTGTATCGCGGGCAGGTGAAAAATATGTGCTCCTCATGTTTAAACTTGTAGAGGTACGTGCGAAAGCAGCCATGTTCCGACAGCATTTGCGTTAGGTAGTAGTTAACTTCCCCATGTTTTCTACAAATCCACTCGCGCACGTCTGTTATAAGACGGTGGGCCCACCTTCCTTTTCGTGAACTATCCCAGTGACCCTGCCAACGCTTAATACTGTCGCGCTGTTCGTCCTTTCTCAGTTCAGATATGGTAAATGTGGTTATACTTTTCTTGTAATAAAGTGACTTTCGTAAGTAAGCTGCCAATAGATATATTAGCAGAAGAACTGCTAATATATCTATTGGCAGCTTACTTGCTATTACAAAAGCAGCGTCCTCAGAGACAGTACGGAAAGCACTAGTAACAAGCAATACACTTAGCCAATATACAGATGTAGCTTTTCGTCTTAATTCCTGGGTGTATAGTGCATTTGCCCAGATTGGAATAGCGTAAGTTAAAACCAACGTCACCACTGTCGATAGTAAAGCCCTTCTAATTTGTTACGGTCCGCCTACGTTCGGCATAAGTTTTGCTAATATACTCCTCACAGTGCCTGCCTTGGCTGCAGCATATTCTACATGTTTCTTGAAGCTGAGCCGTGCGTCTAATATCATTCCAAGATAGCGGATGTAGGGTTGTGATTTTATTTCACAATAACCGACCCTTATTGTCATTGTCTTTAGTGATTTCTTGCTAGATATTTATACCACTTCAGTTTTATGAGCCGCGAGTTGGAGTCTAGTTTCTTCCATCCATTGTCGAATAGCATCAAGAGATCGAGCTAAGGCACTGTTTATTTTCTCTATGTACTTGGCTACAATTACAATCGCTACGTTTTCCAATGCAACAAGTTTTGTGTCTGAGGGCAGTTGTATTTTCAGTAGTCCATCATACATTATGTTCCAGAGTAAAGGGCCCAATACCGACCCTTGTGGCCTCCTGTGACTTTGTATTGTTTTGGTCCCTCGTCTGTGTCATAGTACAATATTCTGTGCCTAAAGTAGCTAGATACTATTTTCAGTAGGTAATTTGGAGTGTTTATTCTGACTAGGGCTTTATAAATAATATCCCATCTGGCAGAATTAAATGCGTTTTTAAGTCTAACGTTGCCACTAGACAGTAATTCTTTGAACATCTTCTCCACCTTGAGCCTGAATTAGCTTCCCTGGCAGTATTAACAACAACATCAATGGCATCAAGTGTAGAACGTCCACTTCGGAAGCCGTATTGGTTGTCGGATAGGTGATTTTCGGCAACGGTTTCAATGCGTTGATGAAGAACACGTTCGAGAACCTTACCAGCTATGTCCAACATAAAGAGTGGGTGGTATGACGATGGCTCGCTTGATGAATGTTTTCCTTTAGGGAGGAGTACCAATCTCGGTTTCTTCCACCTGTCCGGAAACTTGATTTCTTGGATACAGATGTTATAGGTATCCAGGAATAAGTCCAGCATCGTTCGAATGGCTACTTTTAAGGCAGTATTAGGTATTCCATCTGAGCCAGGGGCCTTGGTGTTTCCTATTGTGTTACAAGCCTCCATCTACTCTGTTTCTGCTCTAGGTGGAATTGGTTCGTCATCTGTAATATTATTGCCAGTGTTATCAAAAGTTTGTTGTGGCGGAAATAATGTGGAGACGATTTTCTCCAAGAGCACGGGGCAAGTGGGCGTGGAACTCGGCAAGCTCTTGAGTCGTGTCATCACAACCTCATATTATGGTCTACCCCAAGGGTCACTTTCCACTTCGTTGAGCAGTTCAGTCCAGCATTGAGCTTTGCTTAGTTTGATGGCCTTTTTAATGGCTTACCGACCTTCTTTGTATGTGGCTTTTCGTTTATGACATTCGGGACTATGTCTGCTACGTTGGGCTAATCTTCTGGCTTGGATACAAGTTATGCGCAGTGTTGCTATCGTGTCATTACTGACGGATGTTGTTTAATATTACTTATGCTAGGCATGGTTATATCGCAGGCTTGGGTAATTTTATGGATGATGTGGTTAGCTTTTTCGTCTGCACAACCTGGTTGATTATTCAGAGCTTCGCAGAACAAAGCAGAATCAAATGTGCCAACTCACCAACCTCGCCTATTCATTTTATTCAGACGAGATGAATTATTTTTTGGTAGTACCTCCTAGTAGATAGCACGATGATCACTTCCGGTAAATGCGTCCATTACCTTCTAGGTGTTATTTCCCCTTGCTAGACTATTTTCAACTAAAGTAATGTCGATAATAGAGTTTGCTTCCCTTCTTGCGAATGTAGGCTCGGTTCCGGTATTCAAAAGAACTACGTCAAGTAATGCCATGGCTTCTAGTAATACTTTGCCTCTGGCGTTTGTCTCTCTACTACTCCATTCTACAGCCCAGACATTAAAATCGCCTGCTATACCTGCGGGAAAGTGATCTTTTGCATCTTCACTTAATCTATCTAAAAGATCTTCAAATTCGTTAATAGTTAGGCTTGGTGGAGCGTAGCAACTGTAGAAATATATATTATTTACTTTTGCCCGTACGAAACCAATTTGAGATGTGTGAACTTATCATTTTGGAAGGGATACTTGCCACATGCCCAAATGGCCGCCTTTGTATCAGAGTTGGTTATCCAATTTCTATTATAATAATAATAATAATAATGGTTTATTTTCTCTCTCACACAGAAATAATTACAAAAAATCAGAATCTTATGCTAGGTGTTACATTTATAAAGTGGAGAATCTGTGTGCGAGATTGGTATCTGTACTAGGTAGACCTGTATGACAGATTACCAGGTATGTAATGGTCTATATGGCTCGGATATGATCGCTAAGTCAGGCTTGAGTTCACGTACCGTTTGCATAAGCAAATCTTGAGCTGTCTCGCAGTGGTTAAGGTTGATTTGTAAAATCTTCAAGTTCGGTTGTTTTGGAACCTCTGTAATGCCTCCTTAAAGACTGGACATTTTCTGCTACCAGGTGTGTGCTCAATATTTTCTCTGTTGCCACTTTCAATGCATAGGGCATAGCACATTTCGTGTCTCTCTTATAGTCCGCGATTTTATGACCATTTTCACCGCAGTTAATACAAATCTTTGATCTATCAACCACACTCTTGCATTTGTTCGATAGATGTCCGTAGTGCCAACACTTGAAGCATTTTGCCATTCTTTTGACTTCTCTAATACGGCAATTTACCCAGCTGATCTTAATCTTGCCATTTTTTTTTGAGAATTTTGTAGTTTTCTGATGGAGTTTCATGGTGGCTGTTTGGGTACCTCTATATGCTTTTCGCTAACCATCGCAGCGATCGTCTTTACAATTTCTGGCGCTTTATCATTATGCTGTCTGTTTAGTATAATAAGCATGTCACCTGCAGCTGCTGCAGTCTTGCGTATTTTTTCCTGGCATGGTCGTACTTGATCGGCAGAGGTATCTTCTTTCATACGCTTAAGAACTTGAGCGTAATTCTCTTTTTCTCTTGGTTGGATGAGTAGTGCATTGGGCCGGGCTTTTTACTGCCATTTTTCCTTCCTCTTCTCTACTGTTTGCCAGTCATTGGGCGGTATTGCTCTACTCCCACTAGTTCCCTTTGTGTTGTGGTTTGGCTTAGTAAAGGTGGCTCCTCTTTTCTTTTCCTACCATCATTTAGATGTCCTAAATGATGGTATGGTTCAGTTGATCCTCGCTCTTTTCTTTTAGTCCTCCATGTTTGTCTGCTTTTCGGAGTTGATGTTGTAGTGATTTCGTCTACATCAGTATCTTTGTTTGAAGTTTGGGCGTATGTCCTATATAGTGAGGGTGATATTTGTACCTCAGTTGTAACGGTAGATACCAAAGGCTGGCTTTTAAAATTACCTCTTTCTGATTCTTCCCTTATTCCTTAAATGTAGTGCTGAGAGACGCTACATACTTGCGTATTTCACCATGGACGTTCATTTTTCTTTTTATAAATGTATCAAGATTATTTATGATCTCCTCATGATGCAACATCATAATCTTTAAATCAGAACTATTGTTTGGTTGCTTGGCCCTATATCTACTAAGTCTAAGTCGTAACTCTCCTTCTTTCTGCTTTTTGGTTTTGGTTTCTGTTTTAAAATATCATTCATATTGTGCCCACGAGAACCCAGGGAAAATAAGTCCAATCCAGCGATGCCCGGGTTACTGGAGTAAGGCCACTTAATAATACTCCTGGGGTAGGACCTGGTGCCTCAGGAAAGCTGCTAGCGACGTCACTTCCCCGACGGCTTCCAGTCCTCGGCGCGCTAAACCACTGACATAGGGATATGATGTATGTGTTTGTATGTGTGTTTGTGTAAAGGTGTGGTTCTGCATGTAAATGTAATATGTATGAATGTGGTATGTATGTGTCTGTATGGTGAAGGATGGATGGGTATATATGAACGGGTGTCTGTACGTGTATCGACTGGAGGTTTTGGTTACGTCTGTTTCATAGGGAATCAGACGTAACACACAATAACAGGCGGCAACTTCGGGAAGGATAATCCACCAGCCTTGCCTTAGGGATCTACACGATTTGCGCTCTCCCCTAATTCTAAACGCCAATCTCTGTTCCGGACTCAGGAACATAGCATGTCATAGAATAGCATAGCATAGAAGCATGTCTGACTTAGACTTAATCTAAATGATGTGCGAGTTAAACCTACTTTCCGCCTTCGGCCCAGGACGCACATTTAGCGTACTAAATGTGCGTAGTTTAGTAAAGTACATACATACGCCATCACTAAATAATTTTATAAAGATACTTACGTGTTATTGAAGACTCATTCTATGTTACTTACTGCGGTACTAAATAACGGTATTAATTATTTAAGCAAACAGAAAATTCAGCAACAAATGATCTTTGCGTTACCACCTTTTAATTATGAATAAAGGTCAGTCGGCATTATTGCGAACCGTTTCATACAGAATGGAATGACCCACGGGCTCGGAATCAGGGCTTTGAATTATTTCTCACAGTGGGGAACCCAAATTGACCAACTGTTGCCTACAGAATAATATATAGATACTGGATATACTGACTTAATGGCCAGATACCTATATAATCTTACATAAGCCTGCGTGTAGGATAAACCATTCTAGACTTTATATACAATAACTAGTATCGAGAATTTGCACGCAGAGCACCTTGAAGTGGTCGCCTTGTCATTGCCACTGTGACGTGTGTTATGTGCGGAGTCTGGGTGTTCTAAATATTCGTTGTTTGAATTTTTGTTATGTCGCTCACGACACAGGATTAATATCTAGTGCAGAAGCTGTAATTTTTAAACCACAAGAAAGTGTATTGAACTTCGATTTAAATTATAAGCGTCGTCTCATCGTACTTAGATCGCACGAAAAAGTGTCCACGTTAAAAAGACTGATCTCACACATTAGACTGAGCGATAGTGTACAATTTAAATATGCGTGACCGTGATAATACTCTATTTATAACTCAGATCTCATATTAGCATTGTATCCAGAAAGGCGCCCATAATTAATGCAATGTTTTGCAACGCACTTCTATGATTTAAATTTTTGGTGTCGAGGTACAATTGCAATTTATTATGTCACAATACGCTGTGCTGTGTATGTTGTACGGTATGGATTTTTATCCATAGCGTACATCGGTTTTAACAAATAAGTAACACTGGTATTTTCACATTTACATAATGTCACGCGATCACGAATGATTCGATCATTCGAATGGATAGGCAAAGCTGTATGACTCACATTTTGCCAGCTATGTCTTTACGTCTAACGCTATTCTATTGCCATCGTCTATTGCCATCTACAGGGCACAGTCTTTGGCCTTGTGCTACTACTAAGAAGTTCATGATAAAAAGCCATTAACACCATGTCCGACCCGAAAATCAAAACAGTCATCATGCAGTTGTACCTATTTACTACCGCCATCGAGCCAGAATGTATTCATACTCCACTGAAATGTACATTGACAAACCAATTGCGAAACCATACAGGTATGAACGCCTTATTACATGAATTAGTAGCCGACAACTGACTGACGTTTTTATTATTGTATCAGCAATGTGTCAACCGTTACCGGTTCAACTACAGGGTTACCCCTGTAGTTGATACGATTCCTTTCCGACCCGCCAAAATGATTCCGATAACTTGGTTCGTTTTGGTGGTTGCCGGCTGACGTCCACACCTATGGCTATAGAAATGGACTGGTATTAATATCGATTACATGCTATACGTGAAAATAATATCCTCCAAGCTGATTTTTGGTCATAGAGACCAATCTTGCTAGTTTGAACAAAAACAAGTGTCTTTTTCTCTCACAGACCAATGAGTTTTCCAAATGCCAACGTAAAGAGATCAGGTACAAGACCAACAGTTTTACATGCTTGCGAAATATGCCATGACACATTAGTCAGTCAGAAGTTTTATGTAGTATTTAGGCAAGTATAGATATTGTGGAAAATTGATATCACTACAAAACAATCATGATAAGATCGAACAGCATTCAATCCCTAGAAAGACCAATATTTACAGCTACACTAGAATAAAGCGAAGTAATAAACTCGGAGCGAAAAGACTTTCCCAATTGACGTTCACACATTTATTTTCGATGTAACATACTATTGTCCAATAACCACACAGTATTTATTGCCGCAAAGAACAGTAGACGGGAAAAAGAGATAAATTAAATTTCATGGGAAAAGGTTACAAATGTACTTAAAATAATGCCACAATGTTCTTTGCTCCGAAATAAATGTAAATAAATTACGATAACGTCCCTTCCGTAGTTATCATTTATGATAATACAGAACATAGAATAAAGGCGTAAGTTTCAAATGCAAATGAAACGAGATGGGTGTAAAAACCCAGGTTTCAACCTCTTCGTCATCATGTGACCTTTTCTTTTATTTTTTCATCAGCTTTTTGTAATGTCCCACTGCTGAGCAAAAGCCTCTCCCTTGGACTTCAGAATCACTCTGTTGGTGGATATCCCCTGACCTTATGACCTTGTGACCCCTATATCTCGGGGGTATTTTGACCCACAGGGCCCATATGGCCCGAGGGATGACCCCAAGGTGTCTGCAAACCAAGTTACAAGTAAATCGGTCCAGTGGTTCCGCAGCTATGCCTATCACTAACAAACTGTCACCAACAGACAGACACACAGACCCACATAGTGTTTTCATTAACCTCTTCGAAGAAGACTCAGAGTTTAATAAAATATCTGACAGATATTTCATACTTAATATGATAAAATATAAATGATTAATTACCTGGAGATACGCATGGCGCTTATATTATATAATAAATATTACATTTACTTGGTATATATGTATATAATCTAAGTGAAGTCGCATGTAGTGAACAGTAATAAGTGAAAATTCTGTCTGTTTTGTGAGTGAGTAAATATTCAAAAATAATCAGTTGTGCATTTTTAGTACTGTGTTCTTTTTATTAGTGCTGAATAGGACAATCTAGCAGCTCGCTAGGTGAAGCTACGCTTTGTTTATAGCACTATCCACGCGAATCAAATTAGCAGCAATGGAATTGCGTATAACCGAACTAAGTGTGAATTATGTGTGATGTACCAATAACGTTGATACTTAATACCAATGACAATCCAATCAAATCCGACAGACTATAATCATGATTTTGAATGGTTTTCCCGAACAACACTAAAGCATACTATTCACGAATTGTAGACACAAAGATAAGTAGCTCTAAAGTTGATTACCTAAGTAATTCCATTCAAACATTTGTTTGATTTCATATCAGTGACGTCAATCATACAAACGTAACGGCACAGTAGATAAATATACAGTAACCTATTTTCATACAAACGGTCGGAACTCGAGTCATACCTACGCGCCTCGGCGTCGGCATGCGCTCGGCACGCAACCAGTCGCGAATGCGCCGCAGTGACGAACGGACGGTGTGTTGTTTTTTAAACAGTAACCGCGCGATTTTTTTACCAAAAATAAGTACAAGTATAGCCTATTTAATATGACAAGTAGAATATATTGTGCTGTTTTTGGTTGCATGAATTCCTCAATAACACACCCAGAGATAACTTTTTTGAGATTACCTGGAAACTCCGAAAGGTAAGACTATAAAATGATTATACCTACTAGTAGGTAGGTACGTAATTTAAGCCTTTTTAAAGGATTTTTTTCCTCCCGAAAAGAAATGTCTGGACTAATAAATAAAGTGAATAAGTAAAGAAAGTAAAGTGTTTGACACGAGTGAAACAGGTAGTTATAGGCGGTTCATGAATCATGATACGGTAGGCACGCTTGTATTAAAACCTCGGGGCGTGTGTGCATGATAGCTGCAGGTATCTACAACCAAGTAAAAGATATTCCTTTTTCTCCTCCTTATCCATGTTTCCCAAAACAATTTTTAATTAAGCTTTATATTCGAATGCGGATTTTTATACTTTAAAATATAATAATAAAGCATTCCGTGCGTCTCAGTCGAACCGCAAATATTTTTCAGTCGCAAATTTATAAGACCGATTTGTTATTTTAATAATAACAAATCGGTCTTAAATCTAACATAATAATGTCTTTTTTAAATTAAATCTACCAATCAAAAAACAACATGTATTTTTATTGAACACTTCCTATTCCATTCACAAAGTATATCATTTGTTTAAATAAAATAAAAAATATTTACAATCACAAAAATATATAGAAACTTAAAGTAGGCAGATTTAATCTAAATGCTGTAGGTGGGCAGCCCTATCGCATGTTTACGTACCGCGCGGCTGTAGGCATTTAATTCAAAGATACGGCCGAGTTACAATACTGTTAGATAGTATTACCGTGGTGACGGTTACGACACTTGTTTATCATTTTATGATATAGCGTTAATAAATTCGATAAATGTCTGAATTTTAAGGGCTTCTAAATCATACTTCTTGATCAAATATTATTACTTTAGGAATATAATACCTTGCTATATTAGATTTAAATTAAACTTCCTTATACGTATTTTGTCACATTGTTTATTTTAAAACACTTTCATTACATTATTTTGAAAATATGACACACTACTATTATTGAACTTTACTACAATTTAAGCAATTTAAATTATTAAAACTATTTATATACAAATTATTAGGTGAAAGTGGGATAGTTGCCCTAGGAGTAGGTACAGATGCCCTGAAATATGTATTGAGAATCTCGAATACAACAAGATCGCAGTTATTACTTATATTCAAAGGTTGGACCACCCCGCTCTAGCCACGTGCATTGGATGTTTAGCGCGTAGTAAAATAAGCTAGCGGTCGCCTAGTGGTCAAAATTAGACAAAAATTCCTAAGCTTGCTACTTTGCTTTCTGTTTTTCTCTGTTACATATAAATAAAATATAGGTAACCATAGTTACAAAGAATTGTACGACGTCAGACGAACAATGTCGAAATGAAATACAATGAACGCGATTCGATTGCGTGTGTTAAATGCATGGTTGTGTGCGTGTAGTGTTTTTGCATTCATTTAATGTATTTCTAATGCATATTTTATAAAAATATTAGGATTCGCCCCTCCTTCTGCATATAAACTTTAATTGAACCAAATTTCATACTACTACGTATGCACAATTTTCGTAAAAAGGGAGTACAAAGTTTTTGCTTCATATCTTCTTATATATAAAATTCTCGTGTCACAATGTTCGTTCCCGTACTCCTTCGAAACGGCTTGACCGATTCTCATGAAATT
Organism: Catocala nupta; assembly: GCA_963675205.1. Taxonomy (NCBI): domain Eukaryota; kingdom Metazoa; phylum Arthropoda; class Insecta; order Lepidoptera; family Erebidae; genus Catocala; species Catocala nupta. The sequence continues at coordinate 31,017,265 of OY776078.1, read as the reverse complement.
TTGTGAGCATATTGAGTAGGTCTGAGAATCGGCCAACATCTATTTTTTTTTTTTTTTTTAGTCTTTTGGTCAAAACATTTTTTATGGCAAAACAACGTTTGCCGGGTCAGCTAGTCTTTATATATATAATTCTTCTGTACGTGTGTTGACAGTGAACTCCTCCTAAACGGCTGGACCGATATGAATGTTTTTTTTTGTGTGTGTTCAAGTGAATTCGAGGATGGTTAAGATTTGTTTTTTTTTTGTCTAATTTACACGGTTTCAAAAACAGTCGAATTCATAATTCACGTCGTCCGTGAATGAGTTCAGCTAATCTATATATTAATACTAGCTGTCCAGAAAGACGGTCGTGCTGTACAACGTGAATTACGAATTCGACAGTTTTTGAAAGCGTGTAACTTTTCATTTCACAAGTACGTAAAATTTTTTTTTTGTTGTTTGTTATTATATAGTTTGATTTATTAATTATGAGTGCCGTTATTAAACTTTATTAATCGTGTGTTTCTTAATAAATTAGCGGCGTCTATCCTTATCTAAAGGATTGTCGCCCCGATTTCTCGTAAGTATAGATTAGGGGCAACTATCCCCATGGCTTTGGCTAAACTTTGCATGGCGTTTAATTACCGCTTTTGTTTTTAGCATGCCTCGTAAATATACGAGAAAGATTGTCGCTCGTCCGCGTGCTAAATGGACACAAGAACATTTAGTAAAAGATTTGGATGACATGTCGAAAGACATTCTTAGCATCAACGAAAATATCACGAAGATATGAAATTCCGTCTAGAACACTAAAAAGAAGATATATTATGAAAATATCGATAAAAGATACTGTTGTTGTTGTTTTAATTATCTGTACTATTGAAGGCGGTGATTCTTATCGCACTGCTGAACTTTTCATATAAAATACTATACTAGACAGACAAAATGTATCAATGTATGGAAAGTTTATATATTTATTTATAATTTAAATCCGATGCAGGTTTATAGAAAATAAGTATAAAAATTTTACATAATGTATACATACATATGTATAGTTTACTTGTAAGAATGTAATGATCAAAAGAAAATTATTGTGTGTAATTATTAAAAATAAAAATAAATGGTCGTCATTATAATAAATTTACTTTTATTAATCCCTAAGGGCAACTTACCACTAACTTACTACCTATCTTCGTAGTCATAAAGTCATTGAGGCGTCTTTCCCATATGGTAGACATCTATCCTCAAAATAGTATTGCAATAAATAAATATTTTTTCGCTTATAATAGTTACACTCCATTACCCATAATCGTAATGTAGGTAAAAGACGTGCTTTTCAATCGCAATAATAACTCACTTAAATATTATGACCGTTTGTAAATAATGAGCCAATTTTAAAATGACATCTATCCGACTTTTATATAACTAAAAATCAAAATAAAGAAATTTGATTTCAATGTATAACATTCGCCTAAACGTGAGTCAATATTGATAATCTAATTTCACAATGGCCGCAATGAAGCCTAATTTTGGTTACTGCAACAATTCCCTATTATAGGTATATGATGCAACCGCTTAATTTTGAGTCAATAAATAATATCAGGTTTATAAAAAAATATTATTGATGTTTGTCGCGTATTAATAATAATAATAGTAATTCCGTAGGTGTCCCAACCCCCTTTAGATTAAAACTCTTGAAGGGCTTCTTCACGTTAAACCCATGTCCCCGTGTAAGCCTACCAAAGGCCTAGGTATTTTTCTAGAAAATTACCTGTGATAAGAGATATAATAATAATAAATAATTTATTTTCTCATCACAAATGTTTATACAGTATTATGGCTTTATTAGAACAAGATATTTGTGAAAGACTGGTGCCTAAAATAGATATAGGAATACCTGTGTTACGAGTCACCAGTAAGAATGGAGCAGTATAAATAAAAGTGCTATAGCAGTTATCATCTGAATTAAAACTTTAATACCTAGTGAGAATTAAGAAGACAAATAAAACAACCACCTCAGACTTTTTTATTTTCCCCAACAGAAATTAACCTCCATCCGGCGCTCTTATCCAAAAACCCGATAGATATCCGTAAAATAACTAGTAGCATCTGTAGAAGCACTTTTACAGCAAAAAATTAAAATAAAACGAGCGGCACCATGCCATAATAGTCAGATGGTAACATTAACTATTTTGTTATGCATTGTATACTAGTTTTTGCCCGCGGCTTCGATCGCTTAAATGTAGCTTAGGTTAGGTTAGTAACAGTATTTTTTTCTGGATGTAAGGTACCCTATGTCTTTTTTTGTTCTCCTGACAACGTGTTTACAAATGGAGAATGCCCATTGAAGTATGGAGCATGGTTTCATATTTCCCATTCATGAAACGTACCTCGATTTGTTGGGTTTTAAATGTATATACTATGACAAAAAAAATTATATTCCTAGTTCGACGGGTTATAATAAGGAATACACTAACACTCCTACTAGTATTCCTATGTATAGGAAAGAGACCCATACAAATAAGTACTTAGACGGTGAATTTCACCGCCATTCGAAATAGTTAGCTACCGTGGAAATGTCTTTGTTTCAGAGAGCCCTCGGGATTTGTGACAAGAATCACCTGGACGCCGAGCTTCAACATGTCAAGCAAGTACTGCAAGACAAAAAGCTCCAACAACCGCGCCACTGTCACAGATCCCGAGAAAAGCCAGCCACAGTCGGACGCCAGCCTGCTATACTGCCTTATGTAAGGGGTGTCACTGACAAGATTGGCTGCATCTTGAAGCGAGCTTCAATCAACACATACTATAATCCGCCAACGAAGATATGTCAATTTTTACAATCCGTCAAGTGCATATTACCTTTACAAAATGCAGGGGTCTATAAAATAGATTGTGACTGCGGACTCTCATACATTGGTCAAACCAAGAAAAACATAGGCACCCTCATAAAAGAACACATAGCTGATGTAAACCACCAACGCTCGTTGAAGTCTGCTGTGTTTGAGCATGTGGGGGACCAACCACTACCTGAGATTTGACAAACCAGAGATTCTAGCTAAAGAACACCGATTCCTACCAAGGATGCTTCGCGAGGCTATTGAAGTCAAAAAACATCCTAATTTTAATAGAGAAGATGGTTGGAATGTACCACCAGCTTGGGATCCAGTAATTTAAATAGTAAAACCCAAGAAGAACCTCGAATGTCTCAAAGCTAAACACGCGACATTAAGACTCGAAAGATTAAAATATTACTTTATTTTACGCAAAATATGTGTGCGGAAATCGTATAACAGACTTCGTCAGACTAATTAGGAAGTTTGACTGAACGGAAAGTGCAGGTGTTAATGTAGGTACTCGATTTTGTGGGCAGTGCAAGAAGTGCTATGGTCTCGATCATCACACGAACTAGAAATTTGTGTGATCCACATAATTTACTGAGTCTAGGCGTTCTTTACGTCTATTGTGTTCATGTTTTTAAAGTATCCTGTGACACAGGAATAATCTCTATTTAGGCACATGTAAAAAGATTAAGTAGATGGTACTGTAGTGATATTATGTAGTTCGAGTGTCGAAAAGGTGCTCGCGTTGATGTTGTCTCGTTTTTTCGGATGGTTTACATTTTGTATACAAATCACGTTCGAGCCATGACGGGCTCAAAGAATAATTATAGTTGTTATTAGCTGTCCGGCCGCATCGTCTAAACAAACAAAATTTCTTCTGTGCCTCTTAAAGGTCGAGTTTAAACAAAAGTCTAATAAATTAGCGTGCTTAAATAAAGGAAAAGTTATTTCTTTAGTTAATGACAAAGGAACCATAAAAAGCTTTTGTGTTCGAGTGCAAAAAATGCCTTGAGTAAATATAGTCTCACCCTTATATTCTCGAGAGGGTAGGCTATGGTGTATTGCATTGCATAATGATTTTAGTCTTCAACTGAGTACTTTACCGTCTCCGTACTACTACTGAGAATTTACAAGCAAAAAATTCAATAATACTGCTTAACGCATCGACGTTACGACCGGTAGCAACCATAAGCATAAGCTTATGCCTCGAGGCCGATAAAGTAGTAATTAGGAACTACTGGTACTAAAACTCTGAGTTAGTATTAAAAACTTGTCATGATTATAGGCAAGGTAAAGATCGTAAAGCAGCCTGTGTCAAAGCGGAGCGAGGCTGCGTAGCGAAGAAACGGAGAAATATTAACCAATAGGATTGCATTAAATCACCGCTCCGCGCCAGTATGCAATCCTATGGGTAATATTTCTCCGTTTCTTCGCTCTGCAGCCTCGCTCCGCTTTAATGGACAGGCAGCCTAAGGTGCTTGTATTTACCCATAGGATTAAGTAGAGTTATATCTGTGTCATAATTCTCAGTTATGTTTATGTCTCTCTTAATAAGTACAGGATAGAGCTGCTTATTTGCCATTACTTGGTAGAAATATATCCTTTGTATATTCAGGAACAAATGTGAAATCGTAGCAACATAATAATATATTATATTACATAAAATCGTTTATGTTGTGATGTTATTTAAACTTGTCTTTTCAAGACGTGTGCATTACATTTCTGACTATATTATAGTATTTCTGCGTGGTATGTTATTCTTTAATAGTACACAGTAAATGGCTTAATCAGCGAAACAAATCAAGTTACAGAAAGACCAAGAAATCTTCAGTGGGAATATAACACATCTATCACAAAATAGGCTCTACTACGCGTTATGCACATTGCTTGTTATCTAGCTTAGTTAATAACTTGATGTTATTTCTATGTTATCCGACGCTACTAATTGTATACATAAAAAACCCATTGTTGTTAGTATCTGCCGCAAGTAAATACATTCCAAAATTACCTATATTATGATTTACGTGGCCTAACATTTTAAAGCATTTCTTGAGGTTCATAATAGTAAGTGTTATATTTGTCGCAAGCGTAGTAATTCAGTGATCGCAGCCGATACATTTGTCAAGAAGCAATATTTTGATGTCGTTTTGCTTCCTGTTTAGTTTGATTTTAATTAGTACTTGAGTATGTTTAATTGTGTACCGAAAACGATACAGTAACGATACAGAACGATGACAGTTAGTCAATTTGAGAGAGTGGACGTCCGTACTAGGCTTTTCATTGGTAACAAGGTTAACGGTCGAATGTACCGGCATAACTAACCTCACTACATGCTATGTAATTATTTTGTGAAACAGTTATTAATCCTAAAATATCAAGAGCATCCGTCGTTATTTTTCTATCAAAATTAGGTAGAGAGTAAAGTATAGTCTACTGGACATTAACGTTGTATTATTTTAAAAGTATCCTCATGTCTGAACATATTTTGGTTAAACTTCAAAATGAAGACATGTCGCCCCTACGCTGTTATATATATTACGTGTTAACTTTTTTGTTTATCCTCGATTTGAAGAAGGCACAAAATCTCGTAATACAATTAGAGGTATATTGGATTAGGCTTTAGGATCAGGCATTACTAAAAAACATTCTACATGTCTGCTTATTGATAAGGTGTATTTAGACTTTAGATTATGTATGGCGTAGTTGCTAAACTGCCTTGTATACCTACATAAATACTATCTATGCACATAATTTAAACAATTATACGCATATAATGTTAATTGATATTTGTCACGTTAATTGACAAATCTTATACAATATCCACTAATATCGTTCGTATGCCGCCAATAATTGCAATCAATTCGCTGTACTTTTAATTAGTATTCAGTAGTACTTCACGCCTCAAATACCGGCTCTTTAGTTAACTGATCCCGCGGGATCAATTGACCAATTCGAAATATACATTATATTTCGAATTGGTCCCGTTTCATAATTTTATAATTTGTACAAACACGGAGACATTAATTACTACGAAGCCGAGACACATCGCACACAGACGCACTCATGTCAAGTACATTACAAGGTCAAATATTCCTATTGTGAGAATACAAGAACCTGGATTCAGCCAATCACAGTTTAAAAGCCTTAACCAGCGGGAAGGGATAAGCGCACCTGGGATTTATTGTTTCATTAGTCATTCGTTACCATTGGTGACAAAAATATCAATTTCATATTATTTTGTGACAGTGAAGTACGCACGGCTACACATCAAGTTAGACACTCTATATACGCTTTATTTTATTTTTATTGCTAATTAATATTATTACTCATCATGTATTTTTTTAATGTTATTATTTCTTTTTCATGTTAGTATGTTTTTACGGCTGTGATTTTAAGATTACTTTGATTTATTTTTAATAGAGCCATCCACTTTCCTTTGCCAATCATTGTGTGCTGAAGCTTAGCAAAGACGCGAGTTTGCCGCTGGACAGCGAGTATTTTTTATGCACCTGTGTGAGCGAGAAAGCATTATATGGCCACTATGCACTTTGTTTTATAGTAGGTACCTACTTCTTAAACGTTTGCCGCACGCCTGTACACAAATTTGAAAATATACAATAGAGTTCTGCCTAATTTAAAAGCGGGTCCAGTTGCCAAAAAATAAATTAACTAGTCAACTCATCCCGCGGGATCAGTTAACTAAAGAGCCAAATACCGATACGTTTGGCTCGTTCGAAATTGTATATCGACACTGGGATGGCGCAATTGTATTAACTTCGTCATTATCAATAATACATTGTGTTGCGACTGCGATCCTCAGAAGGGACATTAATTTGTGTCGTAATATTATAAATGCAAATATGAGTTAGTTTGTAATGCTCTCACGCCTTAAATACTCGACCAATCATCATGAAAATTTGCATACACGTTATCAAGGGTACATGAGAGGACAGAAGGTACCTTTCATCCATAAAATAGTAGGTAGGTTCTGTTCTCGAGCGAGCAAAGCCACGGGCATCCGCCAAGTAACTAACAATTAATCTCAGTCATTATTGTTTTCATTATTCAATACCAACGTATTCATCATTTTCTTACTATTTATAGCGATGTATTTTAAAACTGGTTATGTTGACATTTCATTATATTTTTGTATTTTGACTACTAATATTATAACTGCGTAATTTTGGTGAAGATATTTGGCTTTCAGTTAGTCAATTACTTAATTAATTAGTAAATTCTAGATTGACATGTAGGGTACTTCTATCTCAGTGTATGTGCGCGTAAGATTTCTGCGAGCTGGGAGCATAAGTTAGTCAATTTATGACATAAATCCCTCCCAATAACTAGTCCAGGCTTCAAGCCTACTAAAGAGTTTAATACATTTTGTAGACAGTCACAATATTCCGCAATGTTTATGCCACGTCCACTCGGCATAAATATAGTTTATTTGTTTAGTTCTTTGCACAGATTACCTCATTTTATTCTGTAATTCATAACGGGAGACAGGGGTATATAAAATAATGTATGGTACGTCGCCTCTAGGGCCTGAAATATTGTGCGCCGTATATTTACCTGTAATTTGGTGCTAACACTAGTAACGAAGTTAGTACTTACAATATTTATGACTTCAAAACGATATTATGACTACTATCCGAAATGAAATGGTAAAAGACGGTGCTTCCATTCTCCTTATAGTAGCTCAGGTATTTCGTTTTAATTACTTTAGGAAAGTAAAACGATTGTAACAATATGTGTCAAAGGTGCTAAGATAGAAAAATATATTAACAAATATGTCAAATCATTCAATTTTATAAAATGTAAATCTACTAAAAAGTGAAAGCAAAAGTTTTTAAAAGATTTAATATTTTGAAATATAGATGAAAATGTTTAATGTTTAAACTTTAATTTAACTACACAGAAGAAAGTATTAAATAAAGTATAACTCGAAATGGAAACTGCCAATATTTAAAAACATATTTTCACTCCGTGTTGTTAACGCCTTCTGTAACAAAACTCGTAAAAATTTCGTGAGGCATGACGCAGAGCAAGAGACTTCATTATTTATTCAATGTGCCGTAAGGACCATGGATTTTAAAATATACAACATCTTTACTAAAAAAATTGTGTACTAGGCATGCCTAAAAGATTTGCTTAGATGAAATTATCCCAGTAACATAAATAATAGCTTTGTACAGCTACTTAAAATATTCTTAAGAAGTTCTTTTTTATTTAACAATGTGAGCGAACATATTTTTAGTATTAGGTTTACAAAAACATTACTACGATATTACAATATTTTTAAAGCTTCTATTATTTTCGCTTCAATGATAGTTTACCGCAGCGTCCTTTGTCGCGGAGATCTTAACAAAATTTAAGCAACGCATACAAAGAATAACTGACTGGAATGATTAACCAAATCATTGACCATGTTGGGATCGAACTTGGATTCGAACTTAACACGTGACACAGTGGCAAGGGCGAGGTGACCACTCTAACCACTACAACATCCGTGTAATATTATTAGGTTGATATTTTACTTAGTTACCAGATGTATCTCTATCTATCGTCTACACAACGTTATGAACAGCTATATCAACCACATTCATATAAGCAGAATTTAACTAACGCGCACCTTCAAACTTAACGTTACGAACCTCTCAACAACAACTTATAATTGATTCAACGAGTAGAAATAAACATAATGATGGTACCAGAAAATACATGAAAATCAAATATTTGGCATGTCGTTAATTTACATGAATAAAAGTGTATTTACTTAATAAAATAGGACACCAGGCAGCACAGTCAGATATATGCAACTACGCAAATTATCAGCCAGACATACTAAAGCGCGACGTATCTCGAACGTAACTCACAACTAGGACAAACACTGCAAAATGCATACAAGAGCGGATAGGATGAATAAAGTCTAAGTATGAATTGAATAGGTACCGTAAAAATAAACGTAAACAAATATTCACATGTAGGTCCTGCTGTGTTTTAATGAGAATCGATCTACTGTCCCAACGTGTTACCGCTGCTCGCTGAAGCGAATATGTTAACAGATAGCGAACAGTCACGTAACTCCATATTTTGTCAATGGCAATAACTCCATCACGAGATATGACAATTTCCCCGTCATAGGTAGTGTAATCATTGTGGACTTTCCCTTGTACATTTTTGATGTTGCCACGCATCCTTAGGTAAAACGTGCAAGGCCTAAATGATTCCATTAATTCAATGCAATAATTTATTATGTACACGGTTACGCTTAGCTGTGACTCAGATAAAAGATTTTTAATTGTTCGTTATAGGGGAAACTTCGGACAAAAAGTATATAAAATCAGTCTTATATACAAATGTAACGTAGTGAAGAAAATCTATTCATTCCATTGACTACTTTTGAACTTTGTGGACACAAACATACGAAAGTTTATTTATTTATTTTGGTTTGCTAACAAATGTAACAATAATAAAAATGCGCAATTATACACGAAAATACATATATACATATTTATTTTATAAATTAAAATCGTTATATAAAAAGAGAGTTGCATATTTACTAATTGGCTACATCACCTTTCACATATAATTGTTAACGCAGAGGATTATACAACTATATTGTAATCATAACCGTAAAGAAACAAATTATACAACGGGTCACAACACATTAACGAAACCTCGTCGACTACAGAATTTTAATTTGCTATGTAATTAATATCCTAGCAGGCTCGGCTATACATCGATTAGTCGCCATATTTAATTCGATAACGTTTTAACAAAGAACTGATTGGCATACAATATAAAAGCACTTGCGCTAGTGCTTTATCAAATATTAAAGCGATCGCTATCGATCGCATTTCATTTTTACGATATATGTATGTGCTTTAGTCGGCTGTCACAGAATGTGGTTTAATTGGTGTACATATTTGTTTAACAAGCATAGTTCAATAAAATATATATTTATCTGCATTTTTGGAATCGAGACAGACAAAACGAAGTATTATTTGATATACATTAATAACGAATACAAGAATCGAGAAAATTTCGTGTCGTTTGTCAATAAATTTACGAATTGAATCTTGAATTTTGCTCAGACCTTTAGTTTCGGAATCAATACTCTTTAAGATAATAACTTGTTGTCGCATCATGAGATAAAGATTCACAGTGTACAGGCGTGCTTCTTAACTAAAAAGTTAAATGAGTTACCGTGTACGTTAACTGCGCAAAACAATGTGCAACAAAACGAGATAAGACATGAAACGGAAAGGTTCGTTTACTCTGCGTCTGACGTCCGCTATGAACCGAGTTGCACTCAAACTTTGCCAATCTCAAGTAAATTCAAACTAACTACAAGAAGATCTTTAAGTGAGCAAGATGTGGGTGAATATGTAGTACTTCATATAATTCGTCTTCTTACATATATACATAGACTCATGCCTTTATGTTATCATCCAAAGCACAGGTTAGTTGACTCACATTTTTTTATTATTTAAGTTACATTACCAAAACTCAAATAAACAAATACTTTTTGAAATACAAAATTGAATAACGGGTACAAGCTTTCTGGTAGGTAAATTAACACTTAATAGAAAAAAGACGCCCGATACAAACTGAGACGTAACCGCTATTTACATGCAGCTATCCGAGGGAGGCAGCGAGATATTCCCACTACACCCTAACTTGTTTATATCTAAATTTAAAATATTAATTACTTTCTCATTTTCAATACTGTTTTCATAAAAAGATTTCTTCTGATTGCTATTTGTGTGTAAAAATCAAACAAAGGCACTCTTAGTAGAGTTCTATTTCACTTTTATATTTTACATACAAAGAAATCACCTATAATCTGTATGTAATTTTGTCACAATGACTAAAATATTACTGTGCAGCATGCTACATGAGCACTTTGCGTCAATCGAACGATCAGATATGTCCCGTTGGCTTGTACATTAATTCGCTAATAGAACTAATGATGGTGACCTCTGCACACATCGGGCATAGTCAGACCGTTTGAAATTGCGTTCCGTGCATCAATTCATCCATGTCCTACTTTGTTACTGCAGCGTACTTTCTATGTAAGCATTGCTATGTCAGCACTTAATGTATTTTATAAAAGTGTAGGAGCAACAGCGGTGTTCGTAAACTGTAATTGACAGAATAATAGACGTGGCTAACTAAAATGATGTAGACTTAACAACGTACATACCTATAGGTTGAACTAGTGTTTTATGTACGGCATAAATATTCATGTAACCAGGCTTCGATTGCAAATCCTATTTGGGCGGCGTCGGCGAACAGGCGTTGTAAAATGTGTCACGGGCCACCTCAACTTGATATATTGCATTATTTCCCTTGCTATAAAAAGTGTACTAGAAATGTCTAATATAAAATGTATGAGGTGTATTGCCTGCTGAATATTCTATTAACATAATATGTTATCTTTCTCATAGGATCTGTATTATACTGGTATATTTGTTTTACTTAAGGTTTTGGGATAGGTGTGAAGTTAACCAGGTGTGAGAAAGGTTGGATATGACATACCCGGTATGTTTATAAATGCAAATTATTTAATGCTATAGTTGTTGTATGAATCTCTTCGTCACGGTAGCTGTAGGTAAGAAGTGTGATGGGTAGAAAGCAGTGCAGAGTTTAGTGTTGCAGCTGTTCATAGAGATCTCTACTGGACATTAAAGTTTACATAACATTAATCAAGCTAATACATGCCTGATGAGATAACGACTATCCCAGAGGGGTTTATTATTATTATTACATAAATTTATTTTTACGCAGGTTCAAACATTACATTTTAGTGCATTTTACCTTCACACACACACAGACACACAAATATTCTGTCATAAACTCACACACATCAACTACACGTACTTACACAGTTTCGCATACAGTATATCGTTTTTATTTTTGTAAAATAGAAATTTTTCACGACATCCTAATTGTACTCCAACACGTACCTAATTGTTGTTATAAGAAATGTAGTTCACTTAAAAACAAATAAGTACTAAATTAGAACAGACGGATGGATGACTCTCATAACACAGGAATACCCTAGCATGGAAGTCATAGATCAATTAATACCTGTGAATATTGTTTTATGTGCAACCCTATTGTATAATTTTTATGTAACCTTATAATGACAAAATAAATAAAATAACTTTATTAAATTCAGAAATTGAAAAATTAAAGAATACATAGCTTTAAGTTAATACCTAAAGCTATGTTTTCTTATCCGAATATTATATTAATTTCCGAGCATAGATATCATATAAACAAGAAACATCAAAGTTGCGTAGGTATAACAATTTCTCACGTGAGGCACGACGGGGTAAATGGAAAATGCAGTGTAAGCTGGGCAGAGGTTTACAGTCTCACACTATCCGCCTACGGTGTGCTTCGATCTGTAGCAGTATATCTCAAATACGTCGTAATAGCTATGAAATAAATGCCAATGCATCTAACTCACTAGTAACCAGATGGTTATGTCAATGGATTTTCCTGTATTACGTCAGACCTAATCGCAAGTGAAACAACGAATACAAATAATATATTTCGAAAAAAATAACCACGCATCAAAAATAGTGTTCATTCTTGCAAAAGTATTAATAAGAAGTTGAATAAGGAACTCACGAATTGATTTGATGCTATCATAATAGGGATAATATACGTGTATGAACCCCACAGGAAATGTTTTTGGCGCGATCAAACAGCCGGCGTGAGCGGGGCGTGCGCGTGTCCCGCCGTGTTGTAATGTAGTTTTGTCTATGGTACTTAACTATATGAAAGCGATCACCCGACGCCGGCGGCGCGCGCGCGTATAACGCATGCGCGATATAAAGGTTTTATCCCACAGCGTTCGAGATCGACCTGTATATATCGCTACAAGCCAATTGAATATACTTAGTATGAAATGAAAATAATATACCCTGTCAATTGAAAATAATAATATTTTACTATGAGATTTATATACAACAAATAAACAAATATGTATTACTTCCATGAAATAAATATTGGTATAAAATGTATTCTGACGTCATAAGGGAAAAAGACGTATATAATATGTATTATCTAAATTAAGTTTTGGACATATTTGGAATCAGTATGAAAAGAGGCATCTGCCAGTATATTAAAAAAAAAACATGCTTTTTTGTCGGATTCGTATTTTTTTCTTATGACAGCGGTATTATTTTATGCTGTATAAAACACTAGATGTGCACGCAGTTTTACTCGCATTTATGATTACTGCGCCGCTCCCGTGGGTTCCTTCCTTCCTCGATAAACAGGCTAGCCAAAACTAAAAGAATTTTTCAATTCGAACTAGCAGTTCCTGAGATTAGCGCGTTCAAGTAAACTAACAAACAAACTCTTCAGCTTTATAATATTAGTATAGATAGCATGTAACACTAATGTAAAGTCAGGTGTGGGAGGTCACATTATATGTATATTGTCGGTCATATAGCAGCCTCATGATTATCATGAATAAAAGAGAAGTATTATTTTTAATAATAATAAATATTTATTTCAGACTTTGTCCATTTAATGCTCGCTGTTTTTTCCCCATGATCATTATTCACATCTATGTGAATATCAGTAAATTTACTTATATATAGTATAAGCTAAGTATTATTGGACTACAATGTATTTACGGAACGAAAGAACAGGGGTGCAAAGTTAGGTATGTTAGTGTTCAAATAACCTAATAAGTTTTTAAAAAGTAGAAACCATTCAAAGCCGCCATATTGGTTCGAATGGGTTTCAACCAATATGGCTTAAAGCCATACATTTATTTATATGTATGTATTAGATATTTACACCAATCTTCATCAAACTTGATAAATGGCGTAGTTCCAGTTTTCTGTATAGTATATTATGTTGGTTACGTTATCTACACTAATATTATAAAGAAGAAGGATTTGATATTTTGTTTGTTTGTAAGGATTTAACTGAAAAACAACTCAACCAATTTTAAAAATCTTTCACCATTAGAAAGCTATATTATCATCGAGTAACATAGACAATATTTTATTTTAGAAAATACTGTTTCTAACACAATCTAACCTACTTTTACGCGAGCGAAGCCGTAAGCAGAAGCTAGTACTATAAACACCTTAAGAAATTATGGAAATGTGAATACACTTTTGTGAATTAAAATCCGATTTGTTTTATTTCTCATCTTTCGTTCAGTGAGCCTTCGGCACTATCTTCTGAGTTTATATCTTATATGTCCATAATCTCATGGGTGAAACCCAAATATTTAATCTGTATTTCTGTGTCGGCCTTCATTATACGTAACATTATCATTAAAGAAAGGTCGCGATGTACGTAAGCTACTACTACTACTACACTAGTAGTAGTAGCTTTAGATTTATTGAACGCACACGCATGACGTCAACAAAAAGCGGCGGGCCCGCCGCAGTAGTGACGTCACGACCGCCTCGCTCACGCCATGCTCGGCATGGTACAACGCATGCGCAGTACGACCTAGAATACTATATAAAGCCGCTGTCACAGTATTCTGAATGACAAGTTCAATAAAGAAAACATGTTTATCTATGTACATATTCTATGGTTTGTACACTACAGAGTACTTATTATGGCTTTAAAATATTCAAGTAACGATGAAAATTAATTTTATGACATTATAGATCTCGCAAAACATAAATAATATAAGAATCATATACAAAGTATTAATTGCTACTGAATAATAATATTGAATTAAAGGATTAAATTAATATTAAAATAGACTATAATAATAATAATAAATTTCATTTATTCAAGTAACTAGGGCTCATAATAAAATAATAATTAAATTGTTAGTTTAACTTACAAACTATGTTAATGTGACAATAATAAACAAACTATGATAATAATAATACTCCACTCAATTCAATTAGAACACGAAAATTTCTATACTCTTCATAAAACTCGACTTCTCTATGATGGCTAACAAGCGTATGGCGCGCCTTATGGTAACTGGTCATAGACACTTACAGTCACTTGCAATAGCCTTGTGCAATTGTGTAAATAACTCATCACTCGTCCTATTATATGGAAAATAAATCTCATATTTATTTCAATTGCTCTAGAAAAAACTGTCTGCCGATAGACTTACTAGAAAATCGTCGCTGGGTGTCGTAAAGGCCTTCGAGACGCGTACACATTTCTATGCCTGTGACCGCGGTTTTGTATAATGTCGTTCGTATCACGCATGCGTCAGCGACGCGAAGCTTGACACCCGCTGGCGGCAGCGCACTCCCGCCCCGCTGCTGCCGCCGCGCTGGCTGAACGCTCTCATACAATGTCGAGCTGTAATGTACCGAACATTACAGTTCGACAGGGCAAGCGCACGTCCCGCGCACGCCCCGCTCCCGCCGGCTGTTTGACGGCAGCTTATGCGACCTATAATATTTAGTTAGTTTTGTTACTAGTATAGTATTATATTACCTGTGGTTTTGTTACGGCTACGCTTGAACGTGCCAATTTTAATTTCCAATTGGTTCAATTTGTGTGTACTCTTTTGGCACCAATCGGAAAATAAATACTAAAATTCGTACCTTTACAAACTTACGTAGCAGACCAGGTCAAGCCAATTCCTATTTTTAAAAAAAGATTGCCTTCTGCATTCCGTTATCGAGAACAAGTGTGAACATTCATATATATTTTGTTACGCCCCTAAGCCATATCAGCAAACCGTTTTGCGACACCGTTAGAGTGTAAGAAACGCGTTGTAACTCATTATTTCAAATACAAGCATGATTACATCAAATTAAACATAAAAGGTAGCTTTGTTTGAGAATAAAAATAGCTATTATTTCACCATATACACATTTCAAAAGCATTACATGGTCAGGAATACAATGCTCAAATGTCAAAGAATCAACGCTTGCCGTCCTACGGACAAAATATTTGTTTACCGCCATAAAGGCAGGCAAATGATAATGTCATATAACTTCGTATATAAACAAGCCGTAACACTCGGAGCATCAGTGTCATGAAAGAATCACTCTGTACACCTTGTTTTATATACTTAGAAAGTAGGTATGCAAATGTAGGGCGGAACAGTACGCCATATTTTATTTAAAAATATACTTTATTACTTATTTCCATATATTTTTACTGACGAGTCTGTATTATCATGGAAATTTATAAGTTAATATGCTCAGGTTGGCAATTCGTATGGGTCAAACGGGGCCGCATCTTTGCACGTTATAAGCCAGGGGACAAAGTCAACTCGATTAGAGACGAGTCGGATATTGAACAGGTGTTTGGTCCTAACTTTAAATAAATGTAAACCTAAATTAATAGTTATAAGTGATTTTATGTATAGTTTTTATAGGAGGTATGTTTTTAGTGATAATGGAAACAGGAATATAGGATTTATCGATATCTTATATTATTATAAATTTATTGTTTACAAGTTATGCTATTTACACATATTATATATTATCTATATTTTTGGAATTCTATTTTATATATTTTTAAATATTCAACATACAGCAATTTCATTAAATACAAAATTATATATTCAAAATATTGTATTTACTAATCATAATCTCAAAGTACACAGAAAAGTTATTTACATTATATCTACAGATAAAAATAAGTTAAAGATATTTACACTGACATATATTTACATAAATTGTGTATTCCTGCCAAGCCTTGATAAACTACTTTATAGTATGGTAAGAATATTTTTTAAGTATAGCAATGGATAGGGGTAAATATTTAAAGGTGGGTTTATTCAATGCTGGATCATTGGGAACACGTCATGATGAATTTTTGTTGGCAATGGATGAACTTGCAGTAGACGTAATGGCCATTAATGAGACTTGGCTGCGGGATGGTGAGGAGGGTCGAGCGCCTACAGTCCCTAATTATCGCCTCAGACACGTACCAAGACCGTCGAGAATACGAGGAGGTAGAGGCGGAGGTGTCGGATTCTATGTGCGTCGTGATCTCAGAGTTCAAACCATGGTCCATCCAGTCTCCTCAAACGTTGAGCAAATGTGGCTCAAATTCAATGTCAACTCACAAACAGTTATCATAGGTACAGCATACAGACCACCATGGTTAGATATCAACATTTTCTTAGATGCAATCACGGCATCCCTCACTTCGTTTCATATGGCAGATAAAATTATCCTCCTAGGTGATTTTAATATTAATTGTCTCAAGAGCAATGATAACAGCACTATATTATTAAATAGTTTTTTACAATACACAAGTTTAAACCAAGTGATCCAGCAGCCTACACATTTCACAGATCATAGTGAGACACTGATAGATATTGTGTGCACTGATGCACAGGTTCACAATGTGTCAGTGACATTTAAGCCTGAGTTGGGACAACATGCCATTTTGTCTGTAACTTGCTCATTCAAAATCAGCAAACCTTCTCCTCAATGGATTCTTTATAGACCTTTATCTCGGGTACTGCTAGACATTTTTGAGGAGGATCTTTGCAGGCTTGATTGGGCATACCTGGCAACTTTGGAGAATGTGAGTGACATGGTGACAGTTTTCAATACCTTAATCACTACTCTGTTTAATGCTCATGCACCAATTACAAGAGTTCTAATTAGAGAGAAGTCTTATCCTTGGGTTACAGACACAATCAAGCAAATGGTGAAAATTCGTGACAAGTACCATACTAGATATAAACTAAATAAAACAGACACTCACAAAAACAGTTACAAAGACATGAAAAACATTGTAGCAAGGGCAATTGAAAATGAAAAAAGAGCCTACTTCAAAACCTATATAAACAGACATATAAAAAATCCTAAGAAACTATGGCACAACTTAAAATCAACCATCAATATTAATAAAAAAATAATTCATGACTTGCCTTATGCACTTGACAACCCTGAAGACCTCAATAAGCACTTTTTAGATATCCCAGGTAATAATACAGTTTCTCTATCAGATCTGGTATACTTTGAAACCAATAGGTATCACACGGACAGCTTTGGTTTAGAGCCAGTTAGTGAACAAGCAGTCAGCTCACATATCAACAGTCTAAAAACAAATGCTATGGGTATTGACAATATTTCATTAGAAATGTTGATGATGACACTCCCTCATACTCTGCCATACATAACAGCAATCATCAACAAATCTATAACTTCTTCTACCTTCCCAGATGTATGGAAAACGGCAATAGTCAAACCTATACCCAAAATTTCTAATCCAACTGTTGCCAAAGATCTTAGGCCTATCAGCTTGCTTCCTTGTTTGTCAAAAATACTGGAAAGGGTGGTCAGTAACCAGTTGAGGAAGTATCTTGAGAAATATAACATAATACCTCAAAGACAGTCTGGGTTTAGAAAAGGACATAGCACTACTACCACTCTACTCGATGTTACAGATGATGTTTTGAAGGCTAAGGACAAGGGTATGGCTACTCTACTAACTCTGCTTGATTTCTCCCGAGCATTTGAAACTATAAATATTTCTCTCCTTCTTTCTAAACTTTCCTATTATGGATGTGACTCGGCAACAGTAAAATGGTTTCATAGTTATCTAACTGATAGATCTCAATTTGTCCAACTGGATAATGCCAGAGATGGTAACAAGGCGAATTCTTCTTGCTGTCAGGTAACCCGGGGCGTCCCTCAGGGATCAGTTCTCGGGCCTCTTCTCTTTTTATTGTACAGCGCCGATGTTACCAAC
Source organism: Catocala nupta (assembly GCA_963675205.1). Lineage (NCBI taxonomy): Eukaryota > Metazoa > Arthropoda > Insecta > Lepidoptera > Erebidae > Catocala > Catocala nupta. The sequence continues at coordinate 30,998,756 of OY776078.1, read as the reverse complement.
CATATACAGCATGTCCAATATCATATGTATGCCGATGACCTCCAACTATATATTTCATTTAATCCCAATGACTGCCACAATTCTGTAAATAAAATGAATGTAGATTTGAATAGGATATCTAATTGGGCCAAAAAGAATTCACTTGTACTTAACCCCTCGAAATCAAAATTTTTGATATTAGGCTCAATGCAACATATTAGAAAGACACAGAATTTAAACCCTATGGTCATGGTAGATGGTTGCCCCATAGAACAAGTTACTGAGGCTCGAAACTTGGGTTTGGTTATGGATGGCGAACTGCATTTTGAGACGCATGTACTCCAAGCGGTAAAAAACTGTTTCTACCGTCTCAAGTTGCTATACCAAATCCGCCGACACCTGAGTATTGATGTGCGGCTACAACTTTGTGAGGCTCTCATATTATCCAAACTTAATTATACGGATGCTGTGTTTGGCCCATGTATTTTGAAAAGAACTGAGAAAGTGATACAGCGTGTACAGAACGCATGTGCTCGCTTTTGTTATAATATTCCACCTCGCATGCATGTCACTCCATTTTTAAACAGTGGAAATCTGATGAAGATGGCTGCCCGCAGACACCTTCATTTGGCGACATTGCTGTTTGGTATTGTTCAATACAAAAAACCAGTTTACCTCTATGATAAGCTAAAGTGGTCACGTGATATTAATCACTACAGCACACGGGCGGCGTCTCATCTCTTGGTCACTGCAAGTCACAGAACCACGGCTTTCAGGGGTAGTTTCAAATACGCAGCGACGCAATGTTGGAATAACCTTCCGCCGCCAATACGAGATCTAAAATCATTGCGTTCATTTCGTAACAATTTAAAACAATATTTAATAAATAAACAAAAATCTGTTCCATAAATTTAATACCTATGTACTTACATGAAGTGCAATACGCCACTATTTGTTGTTGTATTATTTCGATATTATTTAGTTTTAATTTGCGCATGCGCATCTTTCTCAATTTTGTAATGAACCATGTGTACTTTTGTATCGTATTAGTATATTCTTTACTCTGTAACTGTGTACTATTAGGTCATTTATAACCCAAGCCGCGTGCAATGTTGATAATTTTAATTATTATGTCTATCGTGGTAACTGTTGACGTTGTTGACATTGACAGATGTCAGTCTGGCATGTATGCTGCGTTCGTAAACCTCGTTTTACAAGATGCGGTAATAAATATTTATAATTATTATCTATATATTATTATTATTTATTCTGTATTTGCATGTTGTTGTTATATTATATTTAAAATTATAATATTATTAGGTATATTTATATATAATTTATAATGTAATCATATAATTTTAAGAAATTTTAATCTTAAGGCTTTTATTTTATGTTAGGCCTGCGAGAATACCAGCGTTGCAGTTAAACTGCAACAATAGCTGACGCAGATGCCTATTTTACCACCTCTATTTAAATAATTTAATTGTTTGTGTACTGTATGTTTATGTTGGTAAATAAACTTTTTCATTTCATTTCATTTCATTTTTCATTTCATTTCATTTCATTTCAAATATATTCATGAAAATAGCCCTGAAATATGAAAATAGCTTCTTAAATTATCATTATTTATAATTATACATATATTCGAAATTTTGACCGCATCGTATGAGTAACTTTTTTCGTAGTATAGTGTACCACAGTATGAGCTGAACTGTATGAAGTTCCATGTTTAACTTATTGAGAAGAAATTACTTTAGTAAATATTGTTAAGACTCACATTTCTCCCAATATTCACATTCATAATATATTTTTGTGTTCAGTGCGGTTCACGGCAATAGTGAGATATTGGGCACCTAAACCCTAGCCTTTCGATTACTAGTTTAATCACACGTAACATTTAGGCAAACGTTAGACTAACTAGTTTATCTGTATATAATTTTGTGTCTCTAATTGCTGTTGTAGAATAGCAGATAAAAAAAATGCCTAACCGCATTTCGTCACAGTTTGCCATTGAATTGTAGAAACGGGCAAGTGTATACCTTCATGCTTTCCCACAGTGTGTGCTTAAGATCTCGGGTTCTATGTTCGGAGCAGGCAAAGATTTTTTTTCTGTCAAGAAATCAGCATGGATTCTGGGGCTGTGCCCTCTAGACAGCTACAGGCTTGCGACACTTGAGTCCTAAATTCAAATTTAGTGAAATGTGGGTATGATATATCTACACTTCCGCGAATATAGGCACGTGATAAGCACGTGTGTCTTCATTACAGTAATGATGTGCACGTATTCACTGCACGAATAGCAGTTTAAGTGATCGCTAGTAGTGTTGCGCGTCCAATTCTGTACGTGTCATACATTTTGTGAGCACAATTTGGTAACGCATTCAGGACACAGGTCATTGTCCTTAACGAACAACATTTGTTTTTAATCAAAATTGTACGTTTAGTGTTTATATCAAGTTGCCTCGAAGCAGATTCTGTAAAGTTTGAGTTGTCTCAATAATCTACTAAAACGTGAGGAAAAACTTTACAGCTCTTTATGCTATGAATTGCAGACATGGAGTTGTTTAAGCTATGTATAAATAATAAAAGTTTATATGGATAAGGTTCTTCTTGAATTATGTTCATATTTTGACCACTCACGGCATTAGCGGTTTAAAAAGCTTTTTAAAACGATGATAATGTACATAATATAACTCTTGTTGTAGCAAGCGATTATATACTTTAGTAATTTCTTACTATATTGCGGTGTGTATGCTTTATCACACTGAAACCCATATTTCTAAAATACATAATAGACTAAATGTCGATATTTAGGTACGAAAAGAACAGAAACCTTTATATTATCCTGATAAGCACGCAATTAAATCGAGTATACTTAATCTCCTGGGTACCTACGTAATATGATTGCGCCAACAACAAACAGAACTATAAAAACAACACAGTAGCAAAATTAAAAAGTGTTTCAATGGGCTATGGTTGATATTGCGTGGCAAATGTACAATTAAAAGTTTTTTACGCAAAGCTTAGTTATCAGACACTAACTTAAATGTTTAATGAGCATGTAAAAATAGCTTGATACAATTAGAGAGAGCGCAAAGAGCGGTTCTGAAGATTAGTCGGTCCTTGCCGTTTCTGTTTCCTACCAAAGACCAGTACCAGCTTATTGACGTACTGACAGTGAGGCAACTGTTTGTTTTAGAGCGTTCGTTCTAAAGCAGCGTGCTACGCTTACTTTTGACCCCACTACTCTCACAAACAAGTGGTGAAAGCATTACACTTGTGACACTTTAAATGTTCGGTGGAACACAGCGTTCTCCGCGAGATTTTTTGGTTTTCTAGGAGGATACTTATATAATAAAATAAATAAAGAGATCAGCATTTATTCAGTCACACGCTTTAATTGTATACAGGTTGTCACAACTTGGCTGAAATCCTTACAGTATACAAACTGCCAATTGGTAGTAATGCTTATACACGGCCACACTTACCTGACATGCTAGTGTTGCACGAATGCAGTGCCTGGAGAGGCTGGTAATCTGTCATACAGGTCGAGCCTAGTACAGATACCAGTCTCTCACATGATTGCAAATATGTATATGTCTAGATTAAATTTATTTTGTGCAATTTCTTATTATGTACCTATGTGAGGGAGAAACAATATTATTTTTTTTTTTTTTTTTTTTTTTTGTTTTTATCCTCGCCTATTACTGGCGAAATTCGCCAGAATTGCGGGCTTTTGGCCAAAACAACTCTGGTAGTATAGTAATTAATCTATAGATAAAAACTTTCTGACAATTCTGCATGTATTTAGTTAGTAGTTAGTTAGTAGTTTGTTTGTGAGAGGATGGATTTTTAGTGTTTTTAGGCTTGTATGAAGTATTTTAGGTATGACGCCTGTGCTGGATATAATTATGGCGATGGTCTTGACCGTATGAACTCGCCGCTAGGTTTTGAGTTCAATAGTCAAATCTGCGTATTTGGAAAGTTTGCTAGTATGAGTGGAATTTAAGTTGTGTGTGTTGGGTATGGCTATGTCTATGAGATATACAACTTTATTTTGCTTGTCATGTAGTGTGATGTCCGGTCTATTATGATGTACTGTTTTATCTGTGAGTATACATAGTTCTGTCCCAGTACATTTTGAAGTTTGGTGAGTCTAATATAATTCGAGGTGTGTATTTGTAATATGGTGTTTTTTCGGATAGTAGTTTGTGTTTGTAGGCAAATGTTTGGTATATGATAGCTGCTACCTGTTCGTATCTGTGCTTATGGTCTGTTTGAGTAATTGATGAGCATGTGCCTGTGATGCGTTGAATTTTTTCAGGTAGTTTGTGACAATGCCGACAATGATCGCTACTTAAACTGCTGTCTCGAATGATGTACTTCTTGTAATTTTTTGTGTCTATAACCTGACCTTGCATCGCTAGCATAGTCTTTTGTTTCAGGAAACAGCTCGCCTCGCTTTAGCCATGCGTTTGACGCCATTTTGTCAATATTAGTGTTATGTAAGTCGAGACGATGTCGGCCGTGAAGAGATTTTTGAGTCCACATATCTATTTTTTGTTGTATAGTTATTGTGTTCATTTGTTTAGTGTGATCAGTGAGAGAGAGTGATGTGAATGTAACTGCCTGACATACAGCGTTGTGTAGTTGTGAATGGGGCGAATGGTTGTGGAAGAATGTCCTGAGTAGTGTGATCTATTTGTTGTGAAGGTTTGTGATGTCGATGAGGCCTCGACCACCCTCACTTTTAGGCAAAGTTAATCTTTGAATACAAGCTCTGGGGTAATGTGTCCTACGTTTAGTCAATGTGGTGTTAATGATTCTTTGTAATGTAGTGAGGTCTGTTTGAGTCCAGCGGATGATTCCAAAAGAGTAAGTAAATATAGGAATAGCGAATGTGTTAATAGCTTTGATAGTGTTTCTTGCGTTAACATGAGTTATTATTTTAATTTTTTTTAGTTCTAAATATTTTTTGTTCATATATTTAGTACAACATTATCCACAAAAACAAATATTTATGATTTCTGAAACATTAAAATAAGGATTTTAGCTATGTTCCAGTATCTTCATTGAAATACTAAGAAACCGTGCAGAACAAAAATATAGTTATTTACGTAGTATATATTAAGACCTCAATACTTGAGGACAGCTCTTTTAAACATGTAATGCCTATAAGATTAGTTGCCAGTACGAATCATGGAGCGATAAGACATAGGTTTGTATCATCACGGGCTAGATCTTTATGATAACATAACAGAAGTAGAAATATGTCACTGTTGGGTAAGCTTTTTGCCTTAAATTGCCTAACAGCAAAACATGCGGTGGATCTCGCAAATCAGTCCAGCTTGCAATCCAGTCACTTGCTTCAAGTCAAGCATTTTAAAAGCTGTAGCATAGTGACATTGGACCGTTATTTAAATACTCGTTACTCGACTTGCGTATAACGCTCTTTGTGTACCACGTATTATACTGAGCTTATAACAGTAATACTAACCATTCTAAAGCATTTAATATTACATTGCTAATATTTGGGTTTCGCAATTAATAGTTTCATTAGCAGATAATAAATGATGCAGACGCACCCGAATGCATAATAATCCACTTAGTAGTTCGCGAACTCTACGAAGAATATTAGTTCGCTTAATAGGACTTAGATAATAGTGCAAACTTGGATTTTGTAGATGCTCAGTTTTCGTTCCTTACTCATGTGTGTAGTAGGTACAACATCCTATATTTACATATAACGCAAAATGAAAAAGTACCATATTACCATCTACAGTAAGTCTGTATACCTATTTAATTATTTATTATATACCTACACTTATGGAAGTCTACTTAGAATCGTATAACAATTAAAGACTATACAGAGTTACATTAAAATACTAATAACCTGTTGCACATGTCTTATTTATATCATACCTAACAACAACTATTGTAAAGTATGTAGTAGACATACTTCTTTCAAAACTCAATACTTTTGCCGAAGAACATATTTCAACAAGTTTAAATTGCATGCACCATGCTGGATGCCTGTTATTTGGTAACGTTATTCCTTTCTTTTGCGACCGCTTGTAACCTTTAGTCATAGTTCCTTTAGAACAAATAGTTTAAATATTTGTACTGTTGTATGGAAAATCAAATCATGAAAAGTGGCAGAACAAAGTTGTTAACTAAGATATAAATAAGTCACATGTAAAAGGTTATTAGTATTTGAATTAACTCTGTACACGAATTGTTTGATATGTACCGGTTTGGCTGAGGGAATATAAATTTCTTAGAGCAAACTGACATGAGAGTAATGGAACTGTTACTAGTTTACTACGTTTCGCGCGGTGACTTTAAATTTTATTCCATTGCAATACTAAGTATAACATTCACGCAAAGAAGGTATTGCAGGGTTTACCCACCTACCCCACTTCTTTTCGTTTATCGTCGAATTCGCGCGAGCGTTAACCCTCGTTAGTATTGCATGTTTCTAAAAATTGCTAGAACCATTTAAGAAGTTTGCCATAATTTGTTTGATTTCTATCGATATAAAAATGTTCACTTTTCATAATCAATGTTCGCCTATCTCTAGTATCGATACTCAGATAACTGCAGTCAATCATACACCAATAACTACTGTGTTCAAATGACACAGTTGACTGGTTTCTATTACTGCTAATCTAGATAACATTCAAAGACGTAGTACAGATGATTGGCTGCATGATTTGGATAGTATGTCTAACATTCAGATACTGGTATAATTAGTCGCCTTAGTAGTGTTATCAATGCTCGTACCAAATGCTGTGATTTGTGTTATGCTGACATTTAGTGCAGGGCAGGGCAGAGCTTGCAAATTAGCATACGTCGATATAGGTTAGAAAGGTTAGAGATGACTACGTGTGTGGAGTAGTGGGTTAAGCAGTCGCTTTACCATCTAACACGAGGGCGGAGATGTCATAATAATAATAATAATAATATTGTTTATTTCTAAAAAAAATAATATTGTTTATTTCTCTCACTTGGTAAGTACATTGATATGTTACATAAATAAGTACAGCATGACCTAATACCTTAGTAAGAGCTGGAGTTAATACTAGGTACGAAACCTGTGTGAAAGATCTCCAGGCTCTCTCCTTTAGTAATACAAAAATATGCAGCTAGAGATTGCAGAACGTGTCAGAAACAATATGTACTTCAAAGAGACAAGAAAATGAAAGGCGTGTGTGTGTGTGTGTGTGTGTGTGTGTGTGTGTGTTTGTGTGTGTGTGCGTGTGAGTGTGTGTGTGTTTATGCGAGCGTGTGTACGTGTATATGTGCGTGTTAGTGTAAGTGTGTGAGTGCGCGTGCGTGCTTACCTAATTATCTTAAAGTGCAAATAATATTTTCAGTTTCGTCATAATCTAAGTTATTAACTAGTTGGTAACTTTTTTTTTTACATTCGATTTTAGTCATGGGATATACATTTAAAATTTTGTTAACCTTGTTGTACTCGTACACGTAGCTACCAAGGTAGTAAAAACATTGTTGAGCTAGACTTGTTTTGACCGATATCGAGGGACGTACATAATGTTTTCGGCGTACGGAATGAAATTTGGAAGGGTCATAAGAAGTCTGTGAGTGATATGTAAGGATAACATTGAGAATAAATATTTTGCGAACAGAGAGAACATAACAGATTTTATAAAGATCAGTTGTAGGAAATTGGTATGGTAGCCTCCTACCAAGTTTAAGTACCGCTTTTTGGGCGCGTTCTAAATTTAGGAGACGTGTTTTATGTGCGCCACCCCAGGCGATAATACAGAATTGCGTGAGAGATTGGCAAAGTGCAAGATAGATGGTTCTAAGGATCTGTGCATCAACAACATGTCCTTTCGGCTTTGAAGAAAAAGATTTGCTTTCACAATCGGGTGGTAAGTAAATCTATGTGTGAGTGAAAGGAGAGAGCATCGTCAATCTGTATCCCCAGATATTTAACAGAATTGGTTTGGGACAGAATGGGGCAATTACATAAAGGTTGAGATAGTAATATTACATCTATTCGTGAGGTATCTTTTAAATAGTGATAGTTGAGTATCCAATAATATTATCCAATTTTGTGGTAAGGAGGTCACAGAGATGATGTCGAATGCTTTAGCTAAAAACACCTATGACTTTCTGCTTTTTATCAAGTTTATCTATAATTTTTTTAATAGACCGGCTCGAAAGCCATATTGGCGTGTGTACAGCAGATGGGCTTGCTCTATAAATTTCACAAGCCTGTTGTTTATCAATCTTTCTAATAGTTTAGAGAGCATGGGTAAAATAGAGATGGGTCTGTAGTTATTCGGCTGATCTCTGGTACCACTTTTGTGTATCGGGTGTATTACTGCTAGCTTGAATGCCTCTAGAAATGTTCCTGTATTAAAGACAAGATAACATAAGAATGTAATAGGTAGAATGATGTAGTCTTTAAATCTTTTAAGAAATTTACCGGAAATGTTATCACTCCCCACGACACATTCATCTTTAGGTTCATCTGTTTCCAATAAGGCGAATGTATGATGATGGTAAGTGAGAACTTCGGCCGGATAAGAATACTAATGGACAGTAGATGTTTTTCCGACTCGTGTTCGTCCAATATTAGCGAAGTAGGTGTTCATTTCATTGACCGAGTGTTCAGGGTCAGACGGAGAGAGAAGGTCGAGTGGTTGTGTGGTGTCTTTTGTAGTGTGCGTGATAGTTTTAATACCATTTCAGACTTTTTTTAATTACCCTGTGCATTATCTATTTTATTTTTATTAATAATAATAATAATAAACCCTGTACCCCTCTGGGACAGTCGTTATCTCATCAAGAGACTAACGCGATATAGGAGGGCACAGTACACTAGCTTTAAAACTATCACCTTCGCCTTGTGATATAAACAAAAAAATTATTACCAGGTTAAATTAAAGCGTACAAACCGCAGGGCAGCTTGTGGCGGGCTGAATGTGAGTGGCGACACTGCGGTCCTGAATGCCTCAGAGAGTTGGTTAGGGCCTCGTCCCCGGCTTGCCGTTACTGGTTGCCCTCTGCTGCTGGCTTGTATGCCTATAGTGCCTTATCAGGGGGCCCATCTAGTGAGTTGGCGAGTCACCGTCTGCCCATTGCATTGATGCTATTAGATTATTCAGGGTAGACGCCGTTTTTCATCCATAGTTAGCAATATACCGGTCCACCAAACACCCATACCCATAGCCCATATATTAGAATCCATACGTAGCAATAGTCCTACGCCTGCTGCGGCTAGTGCCGCTGTAGGTGTTCCATCACACCTTTGATTAAAACTCTCGAAGGGCCTCTTCACGTTGGACCCATGCCTCCGTGTAAGCCTCCCAAAAGGCCAGGTATTTTCTAATATATGTTAGAAAGTACCTGTGATAAGAGAAACATAATAATAATAAGATTTATTTTCTTAACTTGGCACAGAAATACAATAACAGCGTCACAATAACAGCGTCACAGTATTATATTTTAATTTGTTGTTTTTAAGTAAGTTATAGCAATAGCAATTATAACTCACAAAAGTAATTTTAAAAATTTCGTTGTCAGCATTATTTTTAATTTTAGGTTTAAGTTATTCCTATTGCGCAGGCATTTTAGTAAACCAGGGGTCATTCATTGGTTTTTTAAGACGTTTACGGATTGGTACGATTTTTAAAATTGAGTTGGCTGTAATTATCGCCTTTAGAATACTAATCTTTATTAGTATTCTAACTCTCTAAATTACATACTTTTAATTAGTCACGTCATTGACGTCGTTATAACTGTATATAGGGGAAAAGTCAGTTTTAATAATGTCTGCTTCAGCACTTTCCAGGTTAATAGCCTTGGTAGTTCTATACTTGAATAAAGTATTGTTTGTGAGATGTTTGGACTGGTGAAAGAATAAAACTGTATCATGATCAGTGATGGATGCGTTAGCTATATAACAAAAAGCCGGTAATTTAGTTTTTAATATTAGGTGATCAAGATAGGACCGATTCAATCTGGTGCATAGAGTGTGAGCCGGTAACATACCATAATATACTGCCATATTGAAGTATTCAAACGAGCGGAAGTCACTATTGTTCTCAGAGATGTCAATGTTTATATCACCAGTCAATTTATATTTTTTGTAAGTAGAGTTACTACTCTCTAAATGAATGTTGGGGCATTTTGATTTGAAGTGGAGCGATAGCGATACCTCAAGATGTTTTTGCTATCACCGCAATGTCCTTATTAACCGTAAGACTTATGCAATTTGCATCACGAAGAGGAGGTTTTGCAAGAGAGGTTTGAAGATGGTTGCTGAAGTATACAACTACCCCTTCATTCTGATTGTACAATTTGGTAGTCACAATAGAGGTGTAACCATGAATTGTTGGTATATGTGGTGAATTTTGTAACCAACATTCAGTGAGATCGATAAGATTCAATAATACGCCACTTCTATCCAGAAGAGTCAGAAGATCATAAAAAATTCTGTTTATACTCCTTATGTTTTGACAGAAGAGTGTTAGCTCTATCGCTCATGTGAGCGTGCTATTTGATGACTATCGTCTATCACGCAAACTGATGAGTTATCGAACGAAATTTGGTCTATATCTTTTTTTAGATCTTGAAGATTATCGAATTATACATTGGAAAAGTATTTGAAGGAAGGTTTCGATGACGTGTTAAATAATATAGGTCATACGTACATAACTCCCTGTAACTAGTAGTAGTAAGTTAGTAGGTCCATATCATCGTTTACATAAAGTTCACAATACATTTGCGGGACTCGGTATACGTTTTTTTAATAAACTACCTAATAATATAATTTATTTAAAAGCGCCGTTAAAATACGACTTATATTCGGAAGCGTTATTCAGCAACGACTACTTAAATGACAAAAACTCATGGAACTAATTGCTTGTTGCATACAGGATTTAAAGATCTGTATTACTTTTAAGTCAATTTAGTAATGTAGAGGTACCTCGTGATTATTTGTGATGTTAACAAGTAATTTGTTTCTTAATTTGATTATTATTGAAGAATATAAATGCACAACCGCATTTAGTCACGGGCTGCTTTTGCATTGTCACAAAATGTAAGTGTATGCGCCATCATGCCATCCTACTGCGTATTTTAGATTTATATTAAAACATATACCTTAGCCCAAATTATTTAATCTCTATAATATTATTAAGTTATTATTTTTTTTATCTTAAGTTTTTTTTATAGTCAGTAGTATATGGCATAATGGCTGCAATATCTTGTTAGTCTGAGTTGTAAAATACTGAAATTATATTTAATTGGCGATTTAAAAGAGTGGCTGTGAGTTTTTTGCAGGTTTCTTCTCATAGGCTCAATCCTTTGCCTGAACCTAGCAACTAACCTAACTGTAGCTTAAGTAACTTAGTAAACTCACTAATCCATATATTTTGACGTTCATAAGTGTTACTTTGTGACCTAAATGAATAAATGATTTTTGACTTTGACTTTAACATAATATATTAGTGTTGTAAATGAAGTCGTAATGTACGTATAGAATAGCTCGATATTGGTTATTATTATTGCGTAACAAAGTGATTGATATTTATTTGCGGGAGTAATATACATATTGTTATTATAAAATACATGTAACTTAATCAAGCTTACAGTATTGTTATATGTGTTGTGTATTGTTCTGGCATTTATGTACAATGTATTATTTATATTGTAACTGTATTGCTTAGCTAGTGAAGAATATGTGTAGAATTTTGTGGAAAACATGGATTGAGTGTGAGTTGTAACAAATATGTGCAAGACGAATATATTTATAGTTAGACACACGATTGATAATAATAAAATTAAAAATAAGCTCACGGTGCCGGTACATAGTCATTAATGTTTGTCTATATCTAAAATCATCTGCACTGGTTTTTTTAAGATTTGTCGGGCACCTTCTTCTTTCCGAAAAGAAAAGAAAATGTTAAACCTTTGTACTTTACATGTTGTCACATACATTTCTGTTATACACATATATTACATAATTATGTGCTAATATATTTATATAACATACCTACTAAGTATTGTATAAGAATGTATATTCGGTGTTATATATAATAATAATAATAGGGGTTAAAGTATGAAGTTGCTGTTGTATAGTAATAGATACTTTGATTCGAGTGAAAGTTTTTTTCACAGGATACCTATTACTAAGATTATTCTTTTAAAAAATGTGCATCGTTCGATTTTCGACTTTCGATTGTATTTTTTATTCAGCTTAGACGGGAAAGATGGATACTTCGAAATCCGAGTCATTTTTGAATACGAGTTCCGACGCGGAACTAACGCGGCAGAAACAGCTCGCAATATCAATGCTGCGTTTGGAGAGGAGACTGCTAATGAACGCACCGGGCGTTTTTGGTTTAAACACTTTCGTAATGGAAACTTCGACTTGAAGAATGAACCACGTGGAAGACCGCCCACACAGGTGAATAACGCTGAATTGAAGGAGATGGTGGAAGCAGATCCGAGTCAAACTAGCCAGGAATTAGCGGCATGGTTTAACGTTATGCTACCTACTATTGGCTCATATTGGCTCATTTGCATCAAATCATGAGATAAAATCATATGAAAATTAGGTGCCTCATGATTGACTGATCTGCAGAAAAAAATGCGTGTTGAAATTAAATAAATATCTTAGAAAAATCTAATTTCAATGTTTCATTACAATTTGGCAATTTCATACTTTAACCCCTAATATCAGCCCTGTATTTAACTGTTCCACTGCTGGGCACGGGCCTCTTCTCAGTGTAAGAAGGATTAGGCCATAGTCTACCTACCATGTTGGCCCAGTGCGGGTTGGCAGGCTTTACATATCTTTGAGAACTTTTAGATATATAGATTTCCTCAAGATGTTTTCTTTCACCGTTAAAGCAAACTATAATGAACTATTTAATACGCACATAACTTTGAAAAGTCAGAGATGCGCATCTCTAACTTTTCTTTTTAAGTTATAAGTTAGCCTTGGGATTGTACTCAAGACCTCTGCGTGGCAGTCCAACCGTTTTCCACTAGGCTATCGATGCTATATTATCTATGGTATTGCTCAATATTTATATAAGCATGCAGTATGACACCGTACGATATCAATGGACAAATTTTAGCCCTATAGAGTTGTCGACAGTTCAAGCTCCTTTTTTCTACCTCACTATCCAACCAGAGAGCTGATAATCTATACTTAGCTAGCTAATAATACTAGAAATTACGATTGCGAATCTAGAATTGCAAGATTTATTATTGCTAGAATCACATATACTTGCGAAAGATGCCGTTGTCTTATATTCGTGAGTTAATAAAGGGCGTAGTTGAAAACCAACATAAAACATTCGTCTAACACCTGCTTAACTATGTCCTACTTCTATCAGGCCTTGAGATTTATTTTATTTTCTTACTAAGTGTAATTTACCTTTACCAGTATTCAATGTTTATTATGTGATTTCGTTGTGACCTAATAATAAACAATTTTTCTTACCGAATGAGAAAACATTTTGTTGTTTGTTGTAACCTTGGCATAAGTTTGAGTCTTTGTATTTGTCCATTACTAAAATTGCGGGATTGATAACTTTATTGGGTACTACCCAATAAAAAATTAAACGACGACACTTTATTGGGGAGTTTTTATTAGGATGTGTTCTGACGACCATAAGGTCGACAATTATATTTCATGGGATTCAAAACATAGCTGGCGACCTACTGCTGCTATAGAAAATTTTCTAATACAAAATCCAATAACACTTCTTTTACCCGGGAATTAAACCCGAGCAGCGAAAAGGCAGAGGTTCTGCTGAGCACCGTTCATTACTAGGCATTTATTTCACAATGCCTCAGGAGGAATTACAATCGAGCTCAAACGTGACTGCTGTCTCGTCTGTTACCAAATGCATAAAAATCTGATGCTAATTATACTGCATTCCGAACCTCCTTATTTCTTTAAACCTTCAACGTAATTGCGTCAAAAGATTTTTAATTCAGTCGATAATTAGTTAGCTCTTTATTCGGTCGAGAAATTCCTCTGTAATAAAAAGTAATATGTTTCTTGTGTTCAGTTTATAGGTAGTAAAATTATCCCATAGAGAGTATTATGGCTGTCAAGTTTTATTTACTCTATAGAAATATTCTTCCCTTGGTTTACAAGAGTTATTGTATAATTTGGTTCTTACGTTACATCTACATCAGGGACATGACCTATTTCAGAAAATAGGGCAGGATGTTATGTGTAATTGAACGATGTGGAACAAAAGGTCCGTGTAGCGGACCGCACGCGTAAGTACAGGAACCTCTCAGCAATTATTCAATACTGCATGTATTGTACAAAAGTGTGCCTAGGATATCAAATTAAGGAAACCCCTATATGTTTGCTTTACTAGTAAATGAAGTAAACTCCATTTTAATCCATCTTTGATTTGCTCTTGCATATTGTAAAATGTGGTAGTGCTGGATTGAATAAAATATAACAATCAATTAACCGGATTCCGACGCATTTTAATAAGCCAGTTTTTTAGGCATATAATATATGAAAGTTGCGGCAGATGCATATTAAACATATGAAATTGAAATTCATGGCAATATTGACAGATTTTAGAAGCTATTTTATGAGAGCGCCGTTATCTTCTTTATATATATAATTCTTCTGTACGTGTGTTGACAGTGAATTCCTCCTAAACAGCTGGACCGATTTGAACGAATTTTTTTGTGTGTGTTCAAGTGGATTCGAGGATGGTTTAGATTTTTTTTTTTTTGTATACAGGACGACGTCTGTTGAATCCGCTAGTATAGTTATATAAACCTTGATAGGCGACCGTTAGGTATATAATTTTTTTTAACCGATTGCTCACAAAACTGGGTGCGTGATGCTGCCATGCCATGATGATCAAAAGGCGATGACCATCGCCTTATATTTCTTCAAAATATTAGATGTCTTCTGATGTTGTTGTACTCGTAATATTTTTGCCACATGAAGAACAAAACCAACAGTCTCTTTTATGTACATCTTCCAGATCTATATTTGCTATCAGAATGTCTATGTATTATTAGCTAGCTAAGTAGAGATTCCTCAGCTTTTTGGTTGGATTGAAAGGTAAAAAAAGAGGTTTAAACTATTACGAACCATATGGCTCCTCACAGCTATAATATGCCTGTCATATCGTACAGTGCCATACTGCGTGCTTCTATAATTATATTGAGCAATACTATAGATAAGTTACAAACCCTACAAAGGCTTGCTTACTTAGCCATCACGCCACTAGGCCGAAAAGACTGAGCTCATGTGTTCTTACACTATAGAAGCATGATCAAGTAACGGGCGAGGTTTTCGGACAATTTACACACAAGATAGTGACTATTGTGGAACATTATTCATCTACAATCTATGAGTGAGCTACGGTGGTATGAATAACCAACCACTCTCATGTCGATCATGTACTCACATTAACTTAATAGTGAGTGTAAGTTCGGCAAATATACGCGCAGTTCCATGTGTAGATTCCACGTAATAAGAGGTCACTCTACTGCCCAGTTAAAATTTTAATAGCTGTGTGAATTTGAACACCGTATCTCTCGTTCAGTTATAGTGCGCGCACACCTAAGACGTGAGATTAATCTGACTGTTGTGATTGAACAGCAATCGAATAGGTGAGCCATTTCTGATGAACGGTCGACAAATTAATACCTCTCAACATAACAGTATTTCAAATTAAAATTATCTCGAAGCGCCGCACTCCTACTCTTCATTTAGTTTAAGTGCTTATAACTTGTAACATATATGAGTACACATATTCAATGTAGTTAGTTCAAACTGTATAACATTTGATTTTCTCTTTCCGGAATCTTGCGATCTGCCACGTCTTCACAGTAGTTTGCCTCGCATTAACAAAAAATCCCAACTAGGCATCCAGGCATTCCTGCTCGCTGTATAGTTGTGTGTGTCATTTATAATAATTGAACTATAAATCGAGTGGTACCGACCAGATGACGGACCTTTTCTTAAGTATGTTTGCAAATATGGCGAATTTTAAATAAGAATGCATCGTAAGACCCTCGAACCTATTTCGTCTGAATCGTGGTACCTGAAGTGTTACTGATGTTTCTGACACAATATATTTTCAAGAATCTTGGCTACTTAAAATATACGTATAACTCAAAACTTCTTTTGACTAAAAGAAACAATCAAAAGTAATTTTGACTGAAATGTTGGCTAAAAATACTTTTCTATTTCTTGTTAGAAAGATCACTTCCGCTCTTTTTGTAATCCCAATGTTGCGGAGGGTTTTATAAACATTAAAACAAAGAACACTTAGACTCAGTGCCGGAAACTCACAAGAACCGGCATCTGTAGATTACCTACTAAAACGTTTATCCATGCGATAATATTTTTACAACAAATAAGAAAAAACCACATTTAGTGAAAATGTTATGATTATGCCACGCTTACTAACCGTGACTTGACCCATCCTTGATGTTATCTAGTTTCCCTTAATGTAATGTTTCTTAATTCCGCGGCACTGAGTTTGTACCTTATGCAGCAGTGGCCTATTAAGTAAATAACGTTTGGGTTGACAAGCCAGCGAAAACCATTTTTCTTCTTAATAAAGCATAATTCTATTCATTATATAATTATGTCTGGCTACTAAAACAGCTGAATAAACTCCATCTCGTTACAGACAAGATCTAAAGGAAACACTTTGCAGTTATTTTCCTTAAGTGAATAGCTTTGAGCGATAAAAGATAATTGTAAAAGAATTTTATATTGAATTTTCACTTTATCCTCTTCCATTGATATGTTGAATATCTAAGTTAGAAGCTAACAAACGTGATTTATAAGATTAAATTGTTTTATCCTTATTTCTGTTTCTACTGAAATTTACAATTTATGTAGCGAACAAATGGCTCAGTTATACAATTTTATATATTCTATTAGAACCCGCGTCGTATAACTTTGCCTGGCATATCACCAGTATAGTAAAGTTTCAATGCCATCAAAGACTGGCGATAGACCTGCAGTAAACGATAAGGCGTTTACTGCAGGTCAAGAATACAAGAAGTTTTAGCTATCCTATTGATTATATTATTATTTAGCTGCAATCCACTATAGTGTAGACGTGCGTAGACGTACTTTATCGAGTTGAGTATCTTTTGAGCAAGGGAAGTTGGTGTTTGGAGGTAAAATATCAAGTCATATTAGAAACTTAAAGATAATAGGCACGTGCAGTACAAACCTGGTTGACGTAGATGATTTGATTCTCATCGCTGTGCAGAAGCACTGCGGAGTACTTGTTGCAACCTGAAACAATATAAAGTACATTAGTTAGTCAATTATCATGGTTAGTAGTTGTACTTATTGACTTATGTTTAAGTGAATGTGGCATATTAAAATCGTACTAGATTTTGTATAATTGTACCAAATTTCATAGTCTTTTTCAATCTTGCTGTTACGATTCAATATACGCAGCGATAGGGAGTCTGAGCGTGCGGGCACAGGCTCATTACATCGGAAGCGGCGGCGTTCGCCTTCAAGGTAAATTACGATGGACAGCCTTCAAATTCTTATTCTAGATTACCTTTATTTGTAACTTACAAAGACAATACTATTAACCAACAACTATAATACAATCAGCAGTAGTAGTTCTTGGAGAAATAGTTGCAGCACCTTACAGTTATGATTTGTAAACGAAATATTATTGTACACTTGGCGATTAAAAAGAGTGGGTATGCGTTTCTTGCCCGTTCTTCTCCTGAGCCCTACACCCTTGCTTTGCTGAACGTGGTAGTAAATGTAAATTCACAGGAAAAAATCTACGTGTAACTTTGACATTCATAAGTGTTACCTTGTAACCTAACTTGAATAAATTTATTTTGATTTGATTGATTTGAACAGCTATTATATTTGGTTGCCAAGTACCTTGAAGTGATTCATTATTTCTGAGCAGTACTCAAAATTGACATCATTGATATTATCCAGTTTCTGTTGAATATATACCATTTTTTTATAAAAATAAAGTATATCAAAATACGTACTTAAAGGACTGATAAGATTGCTTGTAAATAACAAGACTTTTTATTATAATGACGACTGAAAGTATCTAACGACATTAACTTAAAATATCAACAAGGCGCATATATAAAATATTATATAAAAGTACTTCGTAAACATTATTATCATAATTATATTATCAATTTGAATGTCAATCTGAGCTACAAGATTATAAACCTTGTAGCGCAGATTGACATTCAAATTTAATCATCAACATTTTTCATAACAAACTGAAAGCAGCTTGTCATAAAAACTGCCTATAGCTTATAGGCTAAATAGCTTATTATAAAGACAACAAGCTGTTTTAGCCTATAAACTGGCTTATAGAAAAGGCGTAAGTTATTTACCTATAGTTAAAACCTTGCATAAGTATATTGTTATACTTTCCTAAGGCTACCTATTGCCATGCTTCAAACAAATAACACCAATACCTCCTCTTTTCAGCCTTAAAAACGTAATAGGCAGTATTATCGTCGCATTTGTAATATTAGTATATAATAATTATGTAGGTATAAATTCTATTAAAATTTTCAACTTGTATTCTAATTATTTACATATTAAATTAATTAGAGTTTGTATACCTGGGTACTTTGTTTACAAGGGATGGTACACATGAGGGAGACATTGAAAGAAGAACGATTGCTGGCAATAAAGTGAATGGCGCTTTGCGCGCTTTTATGAACAGTCGAAATGTATCCGAAAAGGCACGTTTGGCTGTTCATAGAGGACTATTAGTACCTACACTTATGCATGGTAGTGATAGTTGGGTATGACAAAAGAAGCATGAGAGCAGAATAAATGCTGTAGAAATGAGAGCGCTGAGAAATATATGTGGTGTGACTCTGAAAGATAGAATAAGGAATAGTGTGATTAGAGAGAGATGCGGCATAAAAGTGGATATAGTGACGAGAATAGAAAAGGGTATATTACGTTGGTTTGTGCATGTAGAAAGAATGGACGAGAACAGACTGACTAAGAAAGTTTATAAGGCTAGTGTGAATGGAACAGTCGCAAGGGGAAGACCTAGGCAAACGTTTCTTGATCAGATCGGAGACGTTCTGGATAAAGGCCAGGTTAAGAGCACCTTAAACCGGCGAGCGTGTATGAGGAATGTTATGAAAGTGAATGAAGCCAGAGAAGTGTGTCAGGATCGTAACAAATGGAAATCCATAGTCTCTGCCTACCCCTCTGGGAAACAGGCGTGAATTTATGTATATATGTATGTATTCATTTATTATATTTTTCTGCAACATATCAATATAAAATTGAATATAGCATTCATTTAATGCCTGTGACTTTTTCGTATACGAATTATCATTAATTCGTTTTGATCATTAATGTATTTGATCATTTAAATTGTATGATTATACACGTAATTATACAAATAACTTGTTGTATAAACTAATGACGGTTGAAATGTGAAAACTGTAATTCACGTCATCGTCATTAGTTTATTGATATTATATACATTATTTTATTTTACACTAGCTTTTGCCCGCAGCTTCACTCGCGTAGAAATAGGTTAGGGTATGTTAGTAACGGTCGGGCACGCCACGATTGTGGCGGTAAGTCCCGTGTTTGAGGATCGGCTGGAGAGGCGGTAGGAGGACACGGCGCTGCACACTTTGGCGGCTTGCACCGCCTAGGCATCGCAGCGCCGTGAATTGATCGCGGCAGTCGGATTGGTTGCCCTCTCGCTCCCGGCCTTAGTTCAGTCTATGGTCTGGAGTGAGAGGTCGTGGAACGCCGTCGCCTCCTTCTGTGAGGAAGTGATTTCCATCAAGGAGGCGGGGGGGGGGCGACGGAACGCTTAAACCCTCTCCCCAACCGCAGAGCCGGGCGCCAGAGGGCGCGAGACTACCTCTAGCCACCCTGAGATTTGACCTAGGGGTGGGGGGCTTTGTGGGCCTGCGCGCCACCCGATCAGCACCCCAGGTCCGAGAGGCGGCGTGCGTGTTCCTACGCGCGCCTCTGTTTCGAGTCCGTCTCCCCTCTAGGGGGGAGACATCCCCCTTCTCTACGACTATCCCAGTTTATGATATAGCGTTCCCCTACACCAACCGTTATAGACAGGTCTTGTCCCCATATCTCGACTCTCCACCCTAAGCTCAGAGATCCGGTTCTCGTAAGCGAGCTACCTCGTGCCCAAGTGACACTACCTATTCTCCAGATAGGTACCGGAGCAATAAAGCCGCTCACCACCCGCAACTCAGGGAGTTGCTAACGAAAACCTCGCTGAAGCCGACGGAGAAGCCGCCTCCCATATCTCCAGTATGATACCGGAGCTGTGTAAGGCACGCTTACTTCTCGACGCACATCCGTACGCCTACCCAAATAGGCCTACAAGCCGGGTGTGGCCCGAGTCACTCCAGCTATGACTCTTACTTGCTGATCAGGCAAGCGCCCGAGATGCGTTGCGGCAGTGAAACCACACTGCCACTTCGCTAAAGGCAACTCCGTGCCTCATGCGACCGACTGGTTCGCACTGGCCGCGCCAGAGTCCGACGCTCGAACGCAATGTTATCGTGTAGTGGTCTGCCGTTTCATACGGCGAGGTCACGACCGCATGCGAAAGTGATTCGCGCGGCCCCGTCGATAGTGGTTTTTATCGAGGAACACCGTGGTGTGTTTAGTCGGTATTCCGGGAGGTACATTATTCTTATTCCATCTTTCTCATTTTCCCCGGCGAGTCCGATATAACCCCTCCGGCCCGCCCCCGCGAAGGGCAAAACGTCAATGCATAAAAGGTAAAAAAAAAAAAATTTATTCGGTGATAATGATAACAAAGCTTTCAACGGACGAATTTTTTTTAAATCCTGTACTATGTTTTTATTTTTTATTATATTAGTACAGAAAATAATTGCAACCAAGAAAAATCTTCGTAATTGATAATGTATTAGCTGCTTAAAAGAAAGAGTAGTATACATATGTATATATCTTAGAATAAGTTGTTAAACTTTTATTCCATTGTAATCTCATCATCATTAAGTCCGTTCAGAAGCTTTGTCAGCTTTGTCACACTCAAGGTTCATGTAACCTTCGGTTTGCGCTCAAACGATGGAGTAATTCTCGGTCCTAATATTATTTCACTCTCTACAGGAAATTGTTACAACGTTTTGAGAGAAAAGGTGAATAAGAAAATTTAGTTAATATAGAACAATAGACATAGTTTTCTATTGTTCTATATTAACTCAATTTTCTGGGAAGGAAGGTTTTCTTAAAGGTTTTATAAAAAAAATATGAAGGTAGTATATGTACAGCCAGCATCTGAACATTTAATATATATTTATAAATTTTATTTAAATTTTCTGATTTATTCTGTATTTTTGAAGTATGATTAAATCGTACTGTATTTTAGCCATTTACCGGGAATAGTACCAGACCTCGTGTTTCTTAACAGAAAATCTCTATAGCAATGTCTCTGACTCGAGATTCGAACCGTCAATCGCATTTACTATCGCTGCACCACTAAGGCAGTTATAATTAAAAGTCCATAAAAAAATGAAACCCAAACGATAAAGCTTTCCTTAAACAACTACCATAATTTTTGCATAGTTTAATCAAAATTATAAAGAAGGATTTCTTTAAAATTGAATCTTATTATAATTTTCGGGACGTTCTAATCCAAGTACTTTCAGATTCTCTAATCGAGTTAGAATCGTAGAATAAAACACGACATAAAATGCCTTTACAATATCTATTCAGGCACTGGTACATTTTCATATTAGTTGCCTTAATGATTAATTGCCAAAAAGTTATTTTTTATGTTATTTTCACAAAAAAAAATGAAATTTGATATTCAATGAGGCATAATACCTCTTTAAACATCAGACATGTTTATTTTCTTTGCCCTTAAACTTCCTTCTAAAGTTTTATCTAACATGCAAACTCGTTACAATTACGTAAATTGTCCCACAACCCTCAGCGTTTTGATAATTAACGAGTTTTCCACAAACCACAACGCTACGCAACCATATACACGTAGTTAATTTTTATAGAATATGCAATTTAATATAGGGACTATAAATAACCTACTTTGTAAAACTGTTACGCCTCACAACGCTAAAACTGCTAAACAGAAAATATTGCTCAAAATAAGTACATTTGCTTGTTATAGAACAAGCTCTACTTTAGATGCATTAATTTTGTACTACGTCACACAGATCGGGTCAATTACTTCGTCTTAATAGCAACGTCTGTGAGTGCAAATGTGTGTGAAAGCCTCGAGAGCTCACGTCTTCTGTAAACCAAGTAACTTCAAAGCCAGGCGCCGTTTTTGTTATGACTGAATTTATTCAACCTCATTCCTTTCACCGAAAAGAAGGTCTGCAACGCAGAATCATATACCTATTCTTTTAAATTTTATTATTTGAACAAAGAAGTTCGCATTTCATTTTATTTGTTAAAATAATATAGTCTGATGGTGTTTAATGTACCGCTATAATCTGCGAAATGTGAGTTTTATGAACTTTAGTGTAACTAAAAGGGACATAAAGCGAGAATAAGCATGAATAAAACTGCATTAGATTTAATGCAAACTTTTATATACGGACTTCGTTAGCTTAAAACTTATTATGTTTGCTTACTGCTTTACTCAACAAGGATAAATAACAAAGTACAATTTATGGTGCACGATGAAAGTAAAATTAATTGTCACACTCACACACATTGTTCTTGGTAATATTGTCCATACGGCAGGCGCAGTAGTCGGTGGTTACCTTGCCATCGCCAAAGCGCCAAATGTTGTAATTTCGATCTTACCTTAACAATTTTTTTATTGTCTACGTAGATGTTATTAGCCTCTTATGTGAGTTTTTTACTTCAATGTTTCATTATCCCATGATATAGACATCATCCCAAGTACATTAGATGACAAGTAATATTTACTATGTATTAAATAATACTTGAAAATGGAGACCGTGGGCATTAGTCGTAAAATCACAGGTAACAAAAGTCAGTCCAGGCTCTTAGCGGACATAGCTATTCCATTAAACCATTTTACCGGCCATAATAATAATCTTAATTTAATATTATAAATGGCCTCGGCATAAAATGTCAACCTCACCGTGTCTTATCTATGACATTCGCCTTCTTTCGTACGTAAAATAACAATTATTGAATAACATATTTTTTATTTATCTATTTTACCATATGCCTTTCGGTTTCAGATTGCGACTTTCAATAATCAGATATTATAAATACATACTTGAATGTTTGTCGTATAAGTAGCCAGTGTCTTAATATTTTTAGTAGCTGCAATCCTAGATACCTCTTAACCTGACAAGTCTTGGAATGCCAGATATAATTGAAAACCTATTGACTTGCCGCCGGTATACCGCTGCGACTCAATTAATTATTATTAATTACGAACGTCTTACCTAGATCGTACCTAGGTGTTGCTGATAATTGGTTCGATATATCGACAATAGAAACGCACCCGTATACTACGTGTAATGTATACCAATATAGAGACGCATTATGAAATTTCGTTTCAAAGAAAATATTTGAATTATAACCTTCCTACGAACAGCGAAATAACTTTAAGATAGAACTGAGAATGTGATAAAACTCTTTGAGAATATAAGTTCACACATATTTCAAAATTTTCTGTAAAATCTAGCTCATAGAAAGAATACCGACACAAAAAAAATTATCTGTTTTAAAACGAGGCATGAAGGCCATATGAATATGAAATTTTTGACATAAATGTCTAGAAATTACCCAGCTTGAAGCAAGCGATATTTTGTGTCTCCAGCGTACTGGTATGTTTCTTCCTCCAGAACAAGATGAACGAGAGGAAATTGTTTCGTTCGTGTTGTTCATCGATGTGACACGTGACTCGTGTAAATAGCAGAAATAAGAGTATGGGTATTCGCATTTTATACCTTATTTATTAGTAGATAAGATTCGATTTTCAAAGCGTCGAACCCGTCCATGAGTACAATGTAGTCGATGCGATGCGGCACGTTTAACAAATGGTTTAATTTAATAAAACAAATATTGAACTCGATATTTAGCTGGTGTTTATATAAATCGCTATAAACTTGTATAGATAATGAAATTTAAAGGCGATTGAACTTGTATATATCAATTATCAACTGTTTCACTTATTCTTGGTCAGTTGCTTGCACGATTGAAAGTGCAGTGATAGTGGAAAGCTTACTTTATGATGTCGATAATGTTATTAATACTCACTACGACGGACGGAGTTTCTGAAGACTATTATAATTATAAACAAAATTAAAAGTAAACATGGAAACTAAATGTAGGTAAGTATGACGAAAATTATGGATTTGAGTAATACTGTGCGTCATGTAATATCATTATTGGTGGAGAATGGGCTAGTGTAGACTAAGAGTCATAAGTTGGAGAACAAATTCATTTACAAACTTTTTGGTGAGTACTTTTGTTACGAGGAATGTACAAATCTACACAGTTAAAGAACTACAATATTTAAAAAACATAGGGATTCAAATTATTTGGGCACCACACATAAGAGCCCTATGTCGCACATGTTAATGTTTTTATTTAATTTTGACAAATCTCTGTAACGTCGTTGCTGATAGTCGCACATGCAAAAATTTAATGTAGGTAATTTACCGTTAATTGAGGATTTTAGGATTATCGATAGTGACAATAAACACAAGTTTATGTAAATAAAACTAGTAAATATAATCATAGTTTTTTAGCTTTAGCTAAGTACAACTCGTCCCGCAAATCACGCCACTAATCGGCTCAGTGTAGCCACACCACCCATTATCTATAAAAACTTCAGTCAAAAACGTTAGGCTATAGAACGTTGCAATTAAATTTAACTGGTGTCCCTAACGCTATCTAGGAGGGAGAGAGATGGCTACACTCTTATTAATAACAACGCGTGGACAAAGTGTCGAACTTCGAATTCTAATTGCCAAAATGTTATAATATTTGTGTTAAAACTTTGTTTTATTAAGCGTCCAAATTGTTCACCGAGGCATCGGCAGTTGTAAAATGGCGAAAGAACAAATCAGATTTTGGTCCGTAACCAGTTGTGATTTGTTAATTCATGAATAACTTTCATTTCACATTTCCAGGTCAAGTCAACATAAAATTGCGCTTATGTCTGTGTGTGATCATGGTATCCTGTCCTGTCAGTATGGAAGCTAAATTGTTATTAGTAGCCTGCTAAAGATTAGCTCTTATAACATGGGACCTAAAACATAAATGGCAAAATGTGGAATTGGTTGCGGTGTGATATCGTTTACATGGCTCAGTTTTAGACTTCTTGCTACTAGTTATATTGTTGACGCATTGACTACTGCTTCGCCGGCCCCACTGAGTCTTTATATAAAATTGTAAAAAGACATTTAATCTTATGTCGTTTAGTAACTTTGTGAATTTGTCAAATATAAATGTATTTATCTCTAAAGTTTACATAATGAGTAACAAAATAAGAGATAGCCTTAGGCAAGGTAGCCGGCAATAATATCTAATGACGTATTTTCATGCGAAGTTATATATTATTTTTATTAACATTATTATCCTGTTTAACATCTATATTGCTTGCAAGTTTATGGTCGATCTAATATCTATAAGTAGTAGTCGTAGTCGTGATTAAATCTATATTTTTTATCAAGGAAAGCAAGGAAGAACACGTAAGGCAATCTATAAGTATTATCCAGCAGTACAATTGTTTATTTGATAATACATAATATTTGTATATAACAACACACAATTAAAAAGGGTAAACTGTTCTGTGGACGGGGTATCTGGGAATGGCATTGTCAAAGACATACATTCTTATGTAAAGCCTTTTATCCTTGACAGAATTCCGTTCAATGTACGTGCAGTTATATAAAATGCAACGTCTCTAAAGTGAAGCTAATTTTCAGTAACTACGTTACTCTCGTTACTTAGAGATGGACATACCTAATGCGATTCTTTATACAAGTATTAAGAGGTTAAATCTGTTAGTCTATTTTAGGATGAGAGCGGTGAAGCTTTAAGTAAGTTGTTACCTATATGAAATATATCTATTTAATATCAGGTTTTACTTTGGAACATTTTCGAAAGCAATTTGTATTCTGCTTTACCTTTGAACGTTTTTGGTTGTCTAACATTGTACCCGACAAATATTTTATAGAAACATATTGCAATTAAAATATATTAAGCGAGATTAGTACTGGGATGTATGTATATAAGGTGTATTCCAGCAACGGATTCTGTAGCGTTTGAAGGATAGACTTAACCTTATAAGAAAGGACGTTCTTTGCCCTTGTTCAGGACGCGGGCGAGCACTTGCGAGGATATACGTCGGTCAAACGACCAGCAGCTAAAGAAGCCTTTTTGGAATTTAGCCGCGTAAGTACTTTGCGCTCGTAGCCCGTGCTAGCTACTCACGTTAAATAAAAGAACAACTGAACAGCGACAGCTTGACATTAGTCGGACCGAATGATTGTACGTCACTTTAATGGTTCAATAAAAGAATAAAGTGCTTGTCTCCGACTCCGCGTGTACCCTTTACGTTATAATTATATGTTTTAACTACAATTCTAATTAATTTTAATTTTAAACAAAGAATTTTAATTAATTGCCGAATCATATTCTCTTTATTTATTTTAGCTGTAACTATTGTTTGAATTATTTAATTAATAGTTGATTAATGTATTATTTTATTATAAAGAGTTATTTGTCCCAATGTTGTTTACTTTTCCAAATATGATTTGGTAAAAATGTGTTTCGCTATTGTTGTAGCTGAGAATCGCGCGTCGCACTTTCAATCGCACTTCCAAAACCATGACCATATATATAAAATTTGGTAAGCGTCATATAAGGTTAATTATAATATATGTTTTTTATATATTTGCATAGATAATTGAACCTTTGAGTAATACAAGATAGATTTTACCTTTAGTATCCAACTATAATTGTAATATATAATAACTTATAAAAGATATATGAAATATATTATGATGGCATTTCAAAACTCTGTAGACTAAACGAGTGTTCGCAAAGATTTACAGTCCTCGATTAAATATTGTGTGCCAAGTTTAATCAGCAAAAGCAAAGCTGTGTCAAAGACAAGCCGGTACGGACAGCTAGACAAAATTGCATATGCATGCTTAGAAAATGTAGACGTTTTTTTTATTACATCGCTTATAACAATAGACGTCATTTATCTTGTTATCATACCCACATACTTTGAATTTATCCGTATTCCTGCCACTGTAAAACATATGTAGATATGTAGGTTCAGCAGTGGTGAGCAAAGAACACTGAGTCCAAGACACTCATGAAGTCCAAAGAATATTTAAGCTGTTTAAGGACACGCAACTAATTTTATAAGAAGTATTTAGGATGGGTTGAAAGAATAATTTCACTTCCCTTCTCAGCAAAGCGGGCAACCAAATAAAGAATATTTATAAATATGAGAGAAGTTAAGCGCCACAAACACGAAAATTAAGTCAGCTGTAATTTATTCCAGTAATACATATGGCAGAAACGCAAGAAAATTCTTACTACATGACACAAGATCTGCATATACAACTTATGAAGTGATTACTCAATTATTCAACACAATTTTACGTTAATTTTGTTTAGAGCTCTACAAACTGTTCAACAAGGATATTTGTAGCCCAAAGTAAATAAACTTACGGCAACTGTTGAATATTTTACCTTGATACCTAAACTACGTCCATGTCACCAAAGTGAAATTAATGGCCATTATTGGGTCACATTTGGTTTAATGCGTGTATCAAGAGTACATTTTAAATAGCTACCAACATAAGAAATGTATCTGTGGATAGATCATTGTGTGATAAGTTCATTATTTGTTTAAAATTTAAATCTGTGTTTGAACTAGTAGTAGTAATCGCATATTTAATTAATTACGTATAAGTGTTATTGTCATTTCACGTTGATAAGCTAATAGATACATAGATGTGTTTATGTGCTACGCAATAGCAAGTGACATGCAGGACATATATTTGTAACCTTTGTGTTACGTCACCTTCTAGATGAAGCATCTATATCTCATGCAAAATGGTAAAGTGATTTTTGCCAACCCGAAAATAGTCACCGATGTGTTGCAGCTATTAACAATTCCTTCATATCTATAAGTGATATATGTATGCGGTTGATACAACATTCAAAACAACGAAAACACATCGCCCGGTACGATTACCAAACACTTAAAAAGTGCCGTCAAATATTTTTGCAGTGTTCGTAAGCTAAGAGTAATTAATGGACGTGGTTTTGCAACAGAAGCTCTACGATATTGTATCCCCTTAGTATTAACCGATCGTGTATTGTTTTTCCATTTTTGTGATATAAAACAATAAATCACCAACTGAATGCTGCCATAATTTATATTAAGTAATGTAATTAAAGAGGACGTCCCAGTAGATACTTAGAGTCGCACCACACCTACTCGAGTTTAACGAAGAGGTAGAAAAATAGCATTATGCACTCACACTTTATCATATAGGCTTTAAATAATAACAATATGTCGAATTTGCCTTGCAACTTGCCTTGGTACTTGGCGTTCTAAAAAGGCTCCCCTTCTCCCCTTGCTTCGATCCCGGTACTCTACTTTTATTCTCTATAATATATACAATATGGTAATACAGCTTTCATAGATATTATCCGAGTAAAATTGTATCACCAGCACAACCAAGTGTGCAAATGGCAGGTAATCCCCAATGTATCGACAAAACGTTCGATTATAATCTGTTTTCCTATTTAACATGTTTTCAAACAGCACCTGCATAGAATAAATAATAATATAAAATAAAAATGTTTATTTGATCTAAAGCAATACATTATCCAAAGAATTATATTAATGATCTTAATTTATGTATGTATGTCTTACAGATACGTATCTATGCGTCACAGAATATTCTTAGACCAATGTTTTGTGGTATGCATATAAATATGTAATAAGTATTGCTAAGGCCTATGAGAATCGTATCGAACCGTTTTTATTTTTAAAACCGTGTAATCCATATATATGTGTGTCTTTATGATGACGATTAAATATTACAATGACTTATTTAATTACAGACAGTTAAATTTTAGATCCATACACAGGTACATAATTATATACCCTCATAGTCTCTAAATATATTTCCAAATACATGTATTTGGAAATATACAACATTTCATGTTCACCGTGTTTTTCTTAAAGGTTCATGGAAAAGCTCTAAACACCAATTTCACTTCACTATCACTTTATTAAGAATTCCTTTTACATAAATGAAACTTGTACAGAAATATTTTCCTTAGTTTAAACTTTAGTTTTATATTCTCACGCAGAAGGCTTCAGTAACAGAAATGCAATTTTCTATAGTTTATAAATCGATTTATCATTCAACGTATTTATATTCTCTTTACATCGATGCAATTTATTTTCCACATTACTTTTCAAAGATAGAAAAGCTTCCAGAAACTAATTTATTTTTGTAGTCTACCATGGTACAGCTTCAGCTTTCTACTGTAATTACTATTTTGCAGGGACATTTAATAAAGAAGAACGTACTTTAAGGTTAATAGAATTAATATTACCAGCTATAACGGACTAAAGAGATAACGATGGAAAATAAAATGGCTTAAAACATTATACTGTTTAAGTAAGACAAATACCTATATATTATATAATAGGTATATAATTTAAAATTTTAAAGGTAATCCTTAATATTCTATAATGTTTCGATAAAATCTGAATGATGTCAATATGTTTTCCCTGGCACTTCTTTCGTACAAAGATCACGGCAAATTCAATACAAGCATCTTTCTCCTTTGAAGACTCATCCACTTTCATGTCTGGTACATAATATTTCGCTAACTCTCGATATTTATATAACTTAACCGGTAGCCGTGTAATTTATTCGATGCATCGAAAAGGAATGGTTTTTGATA
Source organism: Catocala nupta (assembly GCA_963675205.1). Lineage (NCBI taxonomy): Eukaryota > Metazoa > Arthropoda > Insecta > Lepidoptera > Erebidae > Catocala > Catocala nupta. The sequence continues at coordinate 30,968,836 of OY776078.1, read as the reverse complement.
AGTTAGATAGACCGTCAGCAGTGGTTTTACATAATTCTATACTTTAACATTAATCAGTCAGCCTGTCACAATACACTGTTGAATAACGATACTTTGAGTTTTATACCAAAACCTTAATTTACATTACTGCTCATCTATTTCTAGCTGTAATCGTCGAGCACTTACTAAATTATGAGACTTGTTTATTACTTTTTCATAACAATGAGTGATAATAATATCCTCGACCTTACAGTTCTCTGTATCAATTTTAATATAAATTAAAATTGATACAGTTTTGACTGCGAGGTCTGTCTGGTTTGTTTGGTTAAGTATTATTGGGCTTTCTGTTATAAATCTTTTAATAGCAGTTCGGTATCTGTAACCTTTGTACCGGTAGACATCTATAAGCTCACCCTATATACCGTAAAACCAAAAACCATAGCGGCGAAATGTGCCAATAATAGGTACACTTTCACCTACCCATAATGAAAAGATATTGTGAGTACTATATATATATATATATATATATATATATATATATATATATATATATATATGTATATATATGTATATGAAAATCGATAATACATCGTTGTTATCCCATTTTTATACATACATGTCGAGCTACCATGAAATAAAAAAGTATATACGTACTACTTATTACTACTATTCTATGTGATTATGATTGATGCTTTTCGCTTATTGTATAAATGAAAAGCATCGATAGTAATATTATATTTATAGGGAACAAACCTATGCTTTTAATGTCTCTAGAAATACAATAGAAAGCTCTTTCAAATCAGTATTTTATTTTATCTATTTCATATTGTTCGAGAAAATGTTTAACATTTCAAATGGAGGGAAAAGAAAACACGTTCTTATTTCCTTTTACTGTTCACTCCATTGGTTACAAAAGAGTGGAGAAATCCGTTTCCGTTTTGTGCAATATGTTTACCGATAATTGATTGTGTAATAAATGTCATGTTTTAATTAATTAAATGACTGCATATATATATAACATTTAAGTGGTCATCTTGCTTCATAAGACAGTATTTTGACCACATGAGAATCAATGTAAGAAAGATTTGTGTCAGTGGCGCAATGATAGTAAATGCTATTGTTGTGTATGAGTATTAATGAAAGTTTTATTGGGTTGCTTAAAAGAGCAGTATAAACTCCTGTGATAAACGGAATAGACAATTTAGTGCTATGTATCATAATATGTAATACAACGGGTATAAAACGTGTTTCGACTTTCTCATTATCAGCATGGAGTATTGAACTGAACCTGGTAAAGGAAAAGAGGATCGCCTCCTTATTACATGTAACCTAAATTCATAACTCGTTAGAAGTGGGTGTAATACATCAATCTTTACTCCTTCGGGGATATATGCCAAGAAAACCAGCAGCCGCAGTTTATAAAAATATATAGGATTATAGGATACTATATAGGATTAGTAAGGACATACATTTAAACGTCCGTGCAGCGGACGATCGCTGAAAAGGTTAAACGGCTTTAGATTTATCATTCGGACAATTCTCAATAAAAGCTCAACGCAGACATTTGTTCTAAGCTAGCCATCGAGCGTGAGTAATTTTACTATAATAAGCAAAATGCTAGTATTCGTAAATCGAATATTTATATATACATATAATCTCGTGTCACGGTGTTTGTGGTCGCACTTCGCCGAAACGGCTCGACCTATGTTTATGAAATTTTTTATGTGTATTAGATAGGTATGAGAATAGGTCGTGAAGTATTTTACTTACAGCTAGGTGATTAGGTTATACCTATCGAATGATTTTAGATGGCAGAACAACCTTTGCTGGGTTACCTAGTATGTTATACTATTCTGCATTTATATACGAGGATAATAATGTCTATTATATATTATATACAGTGACAAAAAATATAAACTAAATGTTTAGTAAAAGACAAACGTGTATTTACACAAAATGTTTCTCTTGAAAATTGTGAGTATATTATGTAGCTTTATACCTCTCTGAAAATATTACACGTAATATTACCCAAGTTCTCATATAATTAATTAAATGTAATTCCTTATGAGACTATAATTAAGCTATTATTATGTTTAACATAACTTCACACCAGTTTAGAGTTTGGATAAAACGACATGAATACCATATCCACATTTACGGCTGATATTAATGAACTACATTGCAATTACTTGATATTTTAGAAACAGTTAAATTTGACAGAAGTAGTGATAATGTCAAATAACTATGACTCGTAGACCAGCTAATTTGTCTTTTTGATCTGCACTCAGTTTCATATAAAATTTCTATATCTACAATAGCTTTAGCCGCGGCTCTGCTGGCGTATAAGTGAGGTTATGTTAGCAATATAGATAAATTAAATTATTTCACGGTATATGTTGCTATAGGTATGAATCGGACAGACTAGATTAATAATTTAGAAACAGTAATATTAAGTACGTAAGTAAAATATTTAGTTTTCCCTTTACATAAGACTGTCTCTACAAATTTGTAACACATGCAAAATATACGTTGGATTAACTTTCTAATGTAGTTAACAAATTACTATTATTCTTGTTAAGCTTAGCTGGATGGACTAACTTAACTAGAAAGCTTTTCCTAGGAGTGGTTACACGTCGGCAGTGCAATGGATGGGATTCCTGACAATCACAATGCTGTAAATGCATGTGGTGTTATGATTGAGTTTAGTTAATGTATAAATATGTCGGAAAATATATTATAACAAATGTTACGAGAATAATACAAATAACCGAACAAAAACCTAAATGATTAAAAAAAAATTGTATCACAAGTAATTCCTGACACAAAGAACACTTAGAATCGGAATAATAATATAACATCATTTTTTTTTTTAATTCTCTTTGTAACGGAAGTTTAATTAAGAAAAATATGTTTATATAATTGCATAGGATTTGGTTCAATATAAAAAAGTAAACAGACGCGTAATTGAAGAACAACACCACGACACACATTCTTTTGTTTGAACAACAGAACAATCTATTGATCCTTTAAATTCCGTCCTCATATCCCACAAACCCACCAAGCCAGTATAAAATGTTCTATCTAGAAGCACGCAAATCCAACAATTAATATATTTTCGATATTGCCAGGGAATGTTAGTGTACGATTCCAGTGATTACCACAATGCGAAACAAAGCCATTCTGTCTTAATTAACGAAACAAGCAGCTTTTAGCTGACACAGCCCGTGGCGCTCGCTGATACAAGCTTACGGACTAAAATAATATTTATTACAATATCTTCTCATAAAAGTATTAACATTTTTGTTAACGGATGCATTTCCTTTACATTTTTTTATTAGTTGGATGGCAACATGCTTCTTTTAAAATAATATATTTATGCATTACAGATACGTTATTTGATCGCGTGTGTTTGATTACATTAATATTTCAACGCCTAAAATCTATGTGATACAGTGCAAATTAAATTGAAATCCGTAGTTAACATTTGTAATCATACTAAAACAGTACTGAACTACTAAACTGAAATAGCAACACCGAACTAATTTACTTGAATAGTTTCGCTGAGTGGCAAAGTTACAGTATATAAAAAGAAAATGAAGAGATTAAATAATTCTTTAATTATATTAAGTTTATTTTATTTTCCCTGGTATCTCTGTAACGTAGTATTGCTGTATACCAGGAATATACATATACTTAGCATACCGTAATATACCGTGAGATTATATTCGTACACTTTTTCTATAGAATATTCATTAGCATTTTGCATCACTTGGTATTTAATTTACTCCTCCTGTTTCTTTTACCTTGGGGAATGCATTGACGCATACCCCTCCGCGGAGGCGGGCGGAGGGGCTATGTCGGTCTCACCGGGGTAAAACAAAGATGGTAATGATGATAAGAATGGTCCTCCTGGTAATACCGACTAAACCTACCACGGTGTACCTCGACAAAACCGCAATCGGCGGGGCCGCGCGAATCATTTTCACATACAGTCGTGACCCCGCCGAGGTTTCGGCCCACCGTATGAAACGGCAGGCCACTATACGATAAGACCTACCCTTTGGTCACCACTACTTTTAAAATCCCTACGTTCCCCCCCTCTCCCCTAGAGGGGAGACGGACACGACACAGAGGCGCGCGTAGGAACACGCACGCCGCCTCTCGGACCTGGTGCTGATCGGATGGCGGGCAGGAATTTACTCCCCTAAACCAACAAGCAATAATAATTATGTATAGATTAGATTACTTTCATTTATCCTAACTTCAACTACTACTTACGTTATAGGTATATTTTTATGGTTTTAAACATTATAATGAAGTTGATAATATAGTCTTTTGAAAAATATATTAGTTTTACTAAAATAATGTTACTACTAATGCAAACTGATTAAATTTAACATCATTCACACTAAAATGTAGTAAACCAACTATATCGCTCTCGTACTCTATCGCTCAGTACAGAATACTAAACCAATTGTTGCTTTGTCTTTGCTATTACTTCTTTATCTAAACATAACCGACCGACATGTATACCGAATAACACAAACAGAAATGCGAAAAAATATTGCGTATAATATTTGAATTATGACTTGGCATTTTTACTACGCAGACTTCGTTTTCACGAGTGCTTTACTTTTATTTAAGCGGTGTCTACGTTTTATATGTTACGTATAAATATTATTGTATTCTAACATCTAAACATTCTATGAAGTATATAGATCTCTGAAGAGGTTGGCAGAGGCACGTTTGCCAGGAATTAAATAGATCCTATTGCTGTCACCGGGCACTCTACCTGACTATATGCCTGACCCAGAGTTCTACTTTTAACGAAAAGGATTCTGTGCTTGATCTGGGCTACAAATGAATATTACTCTATTTCACCCAGCTAAGTGAATATGCTTGTGTTAGTAGTTGGTCCACGTCGGTAGTACAAAGAGTATGATTTGATCCTACAATCTCTCATTCACAATGTCTTATCGATAAGGCTAAGATATATTGTATTAAGAGCTGATTTTGCTACACAAAAGCTGTCAAATCATTCAACATATTCCTTAGATTGTTTCCCACAAATCAACTTTACACCGCTTGCAAGGTACTAACCATTCGTCAATTATTTATTATGCACACTATACTTAAACAGCACACTGAACGTTTAACCCGGTCTTAGATAAGAGAAGAAAAGACTTCGTTTGTACAAAGTCTCAAACCAGACACGCATTTGTCAATAAATTCTACGTATTCTTAGGACCGTATTTATATTACTAGTTAAATAAAATATTAAATATACCTATATAATGTAAGTTATAAAAATGTAGTATCATGTTAATGGAATACCTAGGAAAATTAAATTATACGGACACAGAAAACTGCTAGAAGTCTTAAAATTATATTGAAAGTAAATTTAAAGTTGTATATTACTTCCTAAACACCTTTATCACGGGTCTCGTGACAACGGAGACAGTACTTATATTCTGTTATATTCAGGACCGCAGTATCGCCACTCACATTCAGCTCACCACAAGCTGCCTTACGGTTTGTGCGCTTTCATTTAACTTGGTGATACATTTTTTTTATATCACATGGCGAAAGTGGTAGTTTAAAAACTAGTGTACTGTGCCCTCCGATATCACGTTAGCCTCATTATGAAATAATGACTGTCTATTATTATGTATTATTATTATTAGATAAAAGTTATCTGGCGATTGAAAACTCGGCCATTAGCTAAATAAATAATATATTTTTTCGCACCTACAAACATTATTGACAAACAGGTTGATTAACATACATTTGGGATTGTTATTTTAACGTACTTACATAACCAAACAAAATATTATTTTCGAATTACTTAAAAGAGAAATAGGAGCCTTTTCTCTTATAAATGGAGATGTTTCATTGCGACAAAATGTTGTATGATTATTTGATTATTAAAGTACGGTGATAACATGACAACAAAGGCTTAATGTAAGTGTTTGATGTTATATTTTGTTTGTTGGGTACAGGTTATCTTTATCTCAAATTTTATGCAAATGATATTATTAGTATATTTCAATAAAGAAGATCGGTACACATAGTGATTCATGACTTATGATTCGCTTATGTAGGTAGTAGTTTAGGAAACCTCAATCACCTAGCATTGTCATAGTTTTAAAACTAGCTATTTTCATTACATGCCTACACATAGTCTCACGCATGCATCGTTTAGTGATAGGCAGAGGTGTATAACCATCACCGACATTTTCCCAGCTACGTTTTAGGTGTCACCTAATAATAGCCAAATTTCTAGACGCGACGTTACTTGTCAAAAGAACAATGCCTATTACTGGCCCAGTTTTGGAACTCATGCGCAGCACAATAGGGTTTAAATGAGTTGTGGAATAATTATTGTATAATATAATATAATTTATAGATATTACTAAAGGCGTGCCAAGAAACGTATTCATAACTTATATTTAAAAAGATGTTTCAACGTATAACTAGTGAAGGTGTAGGTAATAGATAAGAAGTTGCCAGTAAAAAAATCATGATGATAAATCGATTAACAATATAATTATGATCATAGAATGTTAATCGATTTAATATTTTCTCTACTCATAATAATTTGATTAGTAACTAGCAAAAACTTACTTGGCCATTAGACACTTTTGATACATATGGGTATTATTAAGGTATATATGCAAATTAATTAGATTTTGAACAAAAATATATATTGAACAATAATATGTATTGATGGCCCGTTCAAAATCTGTATCGATTAATCGATATCATTTTAAATACCCAAAATGGCAACACTTTGTTTACACTTTGCACTACACGCTGTAGTCTAACTTCGATACTTTATTAAAAGCATGTAGGTACATACCCACGTAACATTGTTTTTTTTTTGAGGTTATAAAAGTACTTTTCCTATAAAATTATGAACGTGGGAGACCTCTAATCAATCGCCGATTATTAGAAGCAATCATTTATCAAATGAAATAACAACTAGTACAATTTTTGCATGTCCACTTCTAGGCCGGTGGCATTATGAAGGGTGGGCATTGTTCTTTACAAACAGAAAAAGGAAATAACGGCGCTCTAATCTGGCATTTCCATCCGAAACTTCGCGAGCGCAAGCATAATTATGTATACCTATTGACTGCACAAGTGGCGTAGTTTGAGTTTGGTTTGAGTGTTCGCCTCGCCATTGCCACCCCACCGAGTGTAAAGGATTCGAATCGCACACGATTTAAAAAATTTTGTGATCCATAAATGGTTGTCTCTCGCTGTTTGAATATTTGTAAAGTCCTCCGCGATTCAGGAATACGATTTTTGTTGTGTCCAGTCGGCCACTAAACGGACAAATAACATATATTAGTCGTCCACTATATGGATGAATGAAATATATTAATCGTCCGCTAAGCGGACGTATAATTAATAATATTTTTACGCGCGGGAATTGTCTTTTTATCACGCTTTTGTTAGCTTGGTATCTATGAATCTATGTAACGGAATCTTTGAACGTGATTTTCACCCCTTTCAAACCGACAGATTGATTTGACACTTTGCACACTTATCGAGGACCGATGACAATACAATAATTTATAAAAAAAATAGCTAATTATAATTTAATCAATTCAATGTAAAAAAACGTGGAGTGCTTTCTAAGATTTATAATTAGCGTGTTTTTTAGTTCCTTTAACTATATTTTTTATAAAAATATTTATGTCGCGAAGCTACCAAAGCCGATATATAATTCATACATACTAATAAAATAAGTAATATAATAGACATTAAGTTCACCTATCTATGTTAAGGATTACATATCCAACATTGGCCATCTTCATCAAACACTAGTTGCTTAAATATTAGTCCTAATCACTACAAATACGAGTATTATGATCATTAATTCAATATCTCACTTTGCCAAAATGTCGGTGCGGTGTACCTCTCTGTTCAAATATAATTGAACAAGATAAGTATCTCAAATAGATATTAGTTAATCTCTGAGAACAATCAATCTAACCGGCTCACAGCTAAGCAACATTTAATTTGTTACATTGGGAGAACTAAACTATAATAATATATTATTGGTGAACTGTAGGTAGGATGGTACCTTTATTGCTCTGTTTCCTACTAATATTATAAATATATAAGTTTTCTTGAACGGACAAAGGACTTCATACCACAACGATACTAGGCAACGCCCTGTTCAAAAGGTCTACCGCAAAAAAACGACTCTCTCGAGAATTCTACGATACTGGTGTCACGACCGCATAGCCTGCTAGTAAGATAAATTGCAACGAAATTTGAAGGCAAGATGTTCATGTATAGTATAAGCTTATAATTTGTGATTTATAGTAAAATATGGTTTCATCTTTTGTTCTTTTTTGTTTAAAAAAGAACTTTGTCAATATTTTATTAATTAAAATGATAAATACGTAAATTGAAAATATTTTATTACATAGTAGGTACATTTTGAGCATGAGTTTATAATTGTATATTTAAAACCACAAATTCGATGCACAGTGTGGTGTGAATAGTCGGCAAATAATTATTACTTGTTACATAAAATATATCGTATTCAAATTATTCAAAATTAGTACATAATTCATTTACTAATTTATGTCTTTGTATAATACTGTATATAAGAGCTAATAACTAATAGACGCTAGTACTGGCCCTAGTATTTTTTGTGTTAATCCTGAGATTAAGAATCTCATTGAGCTAGTGGAGCTGGTCAAAATGTTAAAACAAAAATTCTCCAAATATAAAACTGTTTATAGTAAACTAGATTTTACCTGCGGTTTCGCTCGCGTAAATGTAGGTTAGATTAGATTAGTAACAGTATTTTTTTCTGGATGAAAGGTACCCTATGTCCTTTTCTGTACGCCTAACAACGCGTATGCGAAATTTCATGACGATCATTTTAGTAGTTAAGGCGTGAAAGCGTAACAAACAAATAAACAAACTTACATTTCCATAATATTAGCTAGGATATGTAATGGAAATGCTCCATTACACTATACTCAAATAGTTATATACATATATCGCTATCATAATGAAATACAATAAATATACATCCTACACATATACACACGCCTGTTGCATGTAGGTGAGATAGAGAGACGTGCAGATATCCATTTGATACGATCTTGATATACCTACTGTCTCTTTTGTTACATTCACACTCATCACATTTCGCATGTACCCTTACTAACTTTCGATTAAAATCTGATTTTGAAATAGGAAAGCTGATTGAATTAAATAGGCTAAATTGTGGATAATTGAAAACCTTCGAGGAATGAGATCTTAACTTACTAAAATAAACAGGGCAGTTAATATCAACTGTTACGATCTTATTGTGGCGACAGAAACATGGCTTAATTACAACATCAACGATGGACAAGTGTTCAATGCTCAATACAATATATATATCGAAGAGACGGGTCTTCCAGTGCACTATCGAGTAAAGCAAGAGGTGTCGTTCTTATCGCTGTATCAAAGACCTACGAGTCCTCCCGAGCATGCCAGTGGGTCTGGCGAAGATATTTGGATACGTCTCAAGATAAACAATGGAAACAAAGTCAACAAATGTGTTGTGTACTTACCACCTCCTGTGTCCCAGCAACAATTAGATATGTTTCTTAATTCTGTAATGAGCGTCAACGATACCACGGGTGAAGAAATCATTATACTCGATGATTTTACCTTGGGCTTCATCGAATGTTGACAGGAAGTGAGCAACTTTAGTTCAGCGGCTGCTATACCATTTAATTACAATAACAATTTAGGCTACTCCCTCGTGGACTTTATGTCATTAAATAATCTGGACCAGTATAATACTGTTAAAAACACTAACAATAGGACTCTAGATTTGTTTTTCAAACTCAAAAAGTGTATCAGTTAGGAAATCTGTATTATCTACGAGTATATATGTACAAACCTGCTAGCCATCATCCCGCTCTTGTAATCAACATAAGTTTGAAGGCACATGTGCCACTCAAACCAAGAAAACGAGTCACTTTTAACTTTAGGGCAGCTGATTACAGTTTAATGAATAGTAAATTAAAAGAAATTAATTGAAGGATGCGCCTGGTATTGTGTACAGATGTCAATACAATGGCAAAAATATTTTATGAATGATTTACAGAAATTATTAGTGAAAATATACCAAAGATAAAACAATTAAGCGGTAAGTTCCCTCGTGGTACTCTAGAACACTAGTTAAAATCCAATGAAAAATAAAATAAGAAAATGTTTAAAAAAATATGCCAGTCCTCGTGATGAGATTGAGTATAGGATGCTAGATGGTATGGCACGATCATTCATCAAAGATGATTATAGAAAATATGTTTACACAATGGAAAATCAAATTCATTCAAAACCAAAAGCGTTCTGGCCATTTGTTAAAAATAAAAATCTAATTCTAATAGTATACCATCTGAAATGAAATTAAATGATTCAACTGCTACAACAGGCGATAAACTTTTTGCATCTCAATTCTCAGCCACATTCGGACAAAGTGCAAGAGGCTCCTACTAAATGTTTAATAGACCGAATAATCGTTTGTAAGACTGTAATCTCTAACACCTCACGATCGACTGATAAACACGCTTAGACCGATTGTTAGATTGTTAATCCCTCCGGCTTATCCGAAATCCTTATGTTAGCAGTGATTTTAAGTTGCGCGTCAGTAAGAATCGGTAACTAATATCTCGAACGCTATTCCGATTTAAACGTATTTAATGGAATCCGATCGAATATAAAGATCTCTCGAATTAGTTAAGAAATGCTTAACAATTTTCTGCAGACTATTAATATTATCTACTTTAGAACGGGTTCAAAAGGCAATTTTTACAAAGGCATAAGTTAACTATTAAGTAATTAAGATTTTTCTTTAAGCCTCAAAGAAACGTAAGCTGCAGGTAAGTGGGTCAAGTAAAATATGGAATAAAACACAAACAATATTAATTGAAAAATAATCTCCCTTTGAGGAGGGTAGTGAATGTAGTTGCTTATTAAACCGTCTCTCACAACTTTAATTATACGTCGTAATGGTACCGTACCCGTTTTACCTTGAAAATAATTGACTTTCAAAGGTTTCTTATAACTTTTGTTTTTCTAAGTTTAACGTTGTTTCATAGTTGTCCTATAAAATAAAGCTTCTTCTCCCTAGCCTTTATTATTCCCAAGTCACTTGGGGTCGGCTTTTCTGGTCTATCCTGATTTGACTGGATATCAGTTTTTACACGGAGCGGCTGCCACCTGACCTCCGCAACCCGAAGGCTAACGATACCCTATGGCTAGATCAGTGTCAGGATATTATAGGGCACTGACTTCCCAATAACGACTGCCATAGATGTTCATGGCAGCCGGGACCGACGGTTTAATGTGCTCTCCGAGGCAAGGAGCAGGCGATAATTGCCAATCAATACGCACATAATTTCGAAAAGTCATATAACTTCCGAAAGTCAGCGGTGCGCGACGTGGGTTCGAACCCGAGACCCTCTGCGTTGCAGTCTGTTGGTCTCCCCACTGAGCTATCGCTGCTTCTCTATAAAATAAAGCTTGACTTGAAATATGCCCGGGATTTTGTATAACAGAACTTCTTACGTCGACTAACGGTGCTTATGATGTCAATTTCTTGAATAATAAAGTTATTAATCACTTTCTTATACATATGTGGCGAAAATACAGTTAATTCAAGTACAGTTTGGAAAATATATTAAGGTCTTTTGTCTAGCTCTAGTCAACAGTATCTCTAACTACAGACAATAGCTGGACAGTAGCCCAATGTTCAAGTTTGGAGTATAATTCGGGAACACCGAAGAGGTATTTTGTAGGACAGAAATATCGATGTGATTTGCACAAGGCATACGCTAACTTACTACTGGAGAAGCTCCTGTTGTTGTATTCTACACAACCAGGCATATTAATACACAGGTGATATTACACTGATAAAAATACATACATCATATATGACACTCATATTGCTACTTACATTCGGTGCAAAAACAATTTCAACTCTAAGCGCGATGCCACTGTAATTGTATTATGCTCTTAATGTCCAATAAACTCTTTGTAGTTTGAATGTCTTTGTTCATATTTGCTAGTTTCTACCTTTATGTACTACGCCTAGTTTTAGACCGGTTAATCTATTGGCCAAGACCCACTATGAATCAAGTCATATAGTTTCTAGCGCTACCTACAACATATCTATTAACATTAGTTATTAAATTAAGATAGTGCCCTGCCGTTACTCGCAGGTTTTTAATAATTAATTCTCTTCTCACAGCACAGTAGAACCTCATCCATTAATCCTATATAGAACGAAATACACGTGGAATTGCCATAGATATAAGCTCATTTAAGTTCCGTGGAGAAACGAGTTGCGTGAACAACCATTCAATTGTAACAATAAACGTGCTGTATACGAAAAGTAACTGCTATTAATGTGATGTTTGTCAAGATACCTGTTATTTTCACAGCCTATATAATTTGAATTGGAATAACAGTGAATCTACAATTTTTCCAGTAGATTGTAACGAGTCTGCAGAGTCACATGAGATTTAGAATATCAATAATATCTGCCAGATTTATAATTCAAAAGTTTGGGTTCAGTATAAGTTTCAAACGTAAGCTTTTTAAGTATCTACCAATGTCTATATAGTGCATACTAAGAATTATATGTATATTGTATTTTAAGAATTGTCTACCTAACATACTAGTATTAAATAATTATTTAGTATAAAATGCAAAAGTTAGGATAAAACGTTCTCATCGTTCGTTTCTTGGACGTAATATTCTCGATATCGGTTTCAATATTTCAAATATTTAGCAGTGGATATTTTTAGACTTAATATTTTCTAAAAACGACCATTGCTGAAAGCAGATCTTATTCAGCAAACGATATGATTCAACATTTAATATTTTAGAACATTATTGCTTCTAGTTCGTCTTCAACTATTTAAAAGATATTCTTATTTCATGTGTCCGTTGTTAACTACAAAAAGCAAACATTCTCACTAGATAGACAAGTAAAACCAATAGATATGCTATATTACTAACTGCTACAGTATTTTTAATAAATTATACTGTTATTAATGGGAAAATGCCAAAAGACTTCATTGGCACCAAATAAATAAGAACATTTAATCTCAAAAGTCTCATCTTATTCAATAAGATGACGAGCAAGCAGCACCTAACTTGTCTTACTTTTAGTTTATTTTGTTCAAGCCTAGTCGGGTTAAAAGTTTCGGAGAGATTTCGTTTTAATTAAAGGCATTTTACCATAGTCGAGTGTTTGTTTATTTAAATCTTTTCTTTTATTCATCTCTATGTTTAAAATTCCAAGATATTTTTTTAATATCTATATTATCATAACTATGATTGTAAATCTATTTTCAAGTATAGAGTCACTATTCTGCCTAAATACCACATTACAAGCTATAGATAAGCCATACTAAGACCCACGACAGCATTCGCTTTCCTAGCGAGACAATATGTTGCACAATCAAATGTAGCATTATATACCTTTATAATACAAACGAGCCAATTCGTATACCATAAATTACGTTTTTATAAAGTTATTCAAACAACATTAAATAATTATAAACAAACAAGAATACCTATAGCATCGATCGGTTGGAGCGCCCGGGCCCCGGGCGATCTGTAAGCTGCGGAATTTAAACGTTAATTTAAGTATAAAGTACAAATTTATCTGACTTAACTCAGTTATTTATGACTGAAAACCGTTTGCTTTATGTACTTTAAAAAGAAAATGTAAATACTATTTGCGTTACACGAATAGCTCGCACCAAGTTGTATAAGTTTCTTAATTTATTTCTTTTCAGTGGTATTTTAGTAATTCAATAGCTCTATTTATTTTATTTTTCAATGGTGGGTTTTTAGTTATTCAGTAGCAAGTCTAGAATATCTCTAATGGTTTTAAATAGAAACGACGTAAGGTATTTTGTGTCTTAGAACAATAAAGTAACTTACCAACTTTTATACAGCTATTTTTAATATAAGCAATAGTTAAAATCTTAACATGCAAGTGTCTGCAATTAATTACAGCTAATTTTAAATTTTAAGCATATCTAAAATGTTCATGTATTAAAACATATTAAAACCTTATTGTAAAAGTGAATGAAAACAGCAATAGACAATGCAACTGCTGTGATTTCAAGTTCTGACGCCAGGTTTGCCAAAATGATAAACTAAAAGAAAAGATATTTTCTAAATATCGAAGTTTTATACTTTAGTTTAATCATCACATTATCTACGTATCAGTCATCGGACGCCTGAAATCCGTGTTTTCACATTTAGCTTTCTTAATCCACTACAATATATCGGTATCCTATGCTTTCTCGGGCAATTAATAGGCAGATTAGCTGTTAGTGACATGACCTATTACTTGGAGAACCTTTACTAATAAATTGTATTAGGTACGAGAACATGTCATATGACGGTGACCCATATCCCTTCAACTGTAGACTTTGAACATATTTTTAAAGCAGTTTACCGGCAGCCCCAATTAATTTTAAATTTCATTACAGCCTAGCCGGGAATTGAATTTAGTATGTTATCATGTTACCAGTTTTGCAACCTCTAACGTAACTATTTTATTATTTATAGAGCCTGCCTTTCACCTCTGGGTGTTGATCAAACATTGAGGTTAAATATTCACATTATTTCTTGTTGGGAAGAGGAAATATTACTTTTACTCACAACGGCGATGTTACTGCTATAAATAGAACTTAGGTAAATACCAAACTTTTGTGTCGTAAAATATACCAACGTATGTAAATATGAAAAAGGATTTAACGCGATACGATGCGCATGATTTTTAGAGACCGTTCCCATATTGGCGATAATCTTTATTAAAAACATAACATTTAAATAAAAACGCGACCCGAAATTATTGACTTTTCCCGCGTGGACCATAAATGATTGAAATAGCGGTTTAAAAAATATTCAGAACAATTATTATTGTACTAATAATACTTAGAAATATTATTTGACTTTTACGTTACGACGTTGTTCTGACTCTAAATACTGTTCCCAAAACACGTAGCAGTCATTTTTATATTAAAAACACATGTTTATCTATATGCCAACATTCCTTGATGGATTGTGTCTCACACTACATATTTAAAACAATAATAATAATAATAAGAAATTCTTTATTGTAACAAAAAGGTACATACAATTAAAGTGTAAGCCCTGATTCCCAAACTAGCGTGAGCTGTATAATGGCAATCAATTCCTTCCCAAAAACAAATGATACAAAATTGTTACAAAAAGAATTTGGAACAAACAAAGTTTAGAACATACTTAAACAAAAGATTTTGTTAATTTTGTGTATGCGTATATGTGTGTGTGTGTGTATGCGCGCGCGTGTGTGTGCGTCTGTGTGTGCGTGTGTGTGTATGTGTATATGTGTGTGTGTTTACGTGCGTGAAATATTACTTCTTCACAAGCAATAAATTTTCTACATCATCGTGGCTAAAGTCTTCAGCCATGTTTTAATAAAGTTTTTAATTTAATAGTTTGATAAGTGTTTTGTTTTGTACATTAAATTAAGTTTTTTGTATAATCTAGGTGCAATATTACTATATTGTTGTGGCAACAGTGATTGATAAGTACCATTCGGACCACCGAAACTACTACGTTTGGCGAGTAATCACTGTGCCGTTCATAAAGCCAACACAAGGTTTAACTTACTTAGATAACATTACATGTCGTTTTTGTTCAAAATCAATATACGCGTATCTGACCCTGAAAACACGTCCTGAAAGTAAGACGTGACTTTGCTGCGGGTAAGAGCGTCAAATGTTCGACTCGAAGTACAAACGGATCGTAAAATGCAAATAGATTTTCGGGACAGTAGAAAGTGTTCTACTTCGCGGCTCCAATATATCCAATGGAAATTCTATATTGCTCTGGAAAAACACAGATACTCTGATATTACATTTTCATCGCTATACCCGAAACTATAGTTCACAACTATCTATAAACTATCTAAATTTATACTATATTATAATTTTATAAAGATGTCGTGTCTACATATTAAACATAATATTTTGAATCCATTTAGGATCTACTATTTAGAGGGCTAAACCCAAAACTATCGTTTTTAGAAATATTGTCTCTTCCTGCACCACGCTAAATTTAAACATAAAATCTAAGCCATATTTTAACTGATTTCAAGATAGAAGAAGGTTCTCAATTTTCACCAATTATTAATTGATTTTAATGATTATTTTTTGTTTGGTAGAACATACTTCAGAAGTGGTCCCATATTAAATATATCGAAATTGAATCAGCTCTTTTTGTAAAATCAACAAGTACCAAAAAATTTTACATTGATTAATTTTTGGTTGATTGTGGTTCGTTTCTCTTTAGCTAAAGTTTGATGAGATCTTTCAATCTATTTTTTTATTTTCTTACTTCGGGGTATGCTTTTACGCATACCCCTCCGCGGGTGCGGGCGGAGGGTTTATGTCGGACTCTCCGGGGTAAAACAGACAGATATAATATAGATGATAATGGACTTCCCGGAATACCGACTGAACCAATCACGGTGTTCCTCGACAAAACTGCTATCGACAGGGTCGCGCGAATCACTTTCACATGCGGTCGCAATCCCGCCGAGGTTTCAGCCTGGCGTATGAAACGGCAGGCCACTACACGACAAGACCTACCCTATGGTCACTTCTCACTTAATCCCTACTGACCCCCCTCCCCCAGAGGGGAGACGGACTCGAAACAGAGACGCCCGTGGGAACACGCACGCCTCCTCTCGGACCTGGTGAACGGATGGCGGGCAGGCCCACAAAACCCACCACCCCCATGTCAAAGCTCAGGGTGGCTGGAGGTCATCTCGCGCCCTTCGGCGCCCGGTTCTGCGGTTGAGGAGAGGGTTTAAGAGATCCTGTCCCGCTCTGCCGCCTCCTTGGTGGAAATCACTTCCTCACAAAAGGAGGCGACGGCGTTCCACGACCTCTCACTCCGGACCATAGACTGAACTACGGCCGGGAGCGAGACGGCAACCGGTGTATACGACACAGGAACTGGCCAAAACAACCGTAGCCAGTCATTATCTGTATCAGCCGGAAGGTGAGGGCGCCTTGCCACCTCTCCAGCCACTCCTCAAACACGGGACTTACTGCCACGATCGTGGCGTGCCCGATCTTTCAATCTCTATTTTAACTGTCATCATAGAAACATTAGCCAAGAACAAAGAGTATATATTGTAAAGAGCCGTCATTATAATTATACATTTAGTACATATTCTTAAAGAAAATTACTTATTTGTTGGCAAGATTACGTAGCAGTGTTAATCACAGACAAATGCTAATAATCTTTCTGGAATTAAACGGTTATAAATAAATATTGCTTACAAACTATATCTCTCCAAAATTTATGTTATAATTAATCTCTGAAAGAACCAAAATAAGAGTACTTAGCTCTGTATATATATGTACATATCGTATAAAGTTTCTGATCAAATTGGATAATTGACTTATTTACGAGAGTGGAGGTTTTAACTTTGCAATTTAAATAGGTTAAACATGTCTATGGTCTACGTTTTACGAATATATTGTTGAATTACTTGGTGTATCAATAAACCCGCATTAATCGTATCGCAAAGTATGTCATAAAATCTACATATGCTTATATGTAGATTTTATGACATACTTATGGAAAATTAATATATTTTATTTTATAACCTTAACAATAGAAGCACAATTTTCTGTTGTCAACAAATTACATCTATCAACTTTTACACACACAATCAATTGCCAAACTGTATCCAATAAGCTTACTAGGTAAGTCACTTCTAACATCTGATCTGATCGTTAACCGAAAATTCTAAATGAAAAGAGCATAACCTGAGATGAGTCGCTCAATATGTTAATTTATTTTATTTTAACATTCTAGGAAAACTTACAACTACAAATACAATTAACATAATACTAATAAGGTGATGGCCAATTTAAAGCTTTCATTGCTAAAATAAATAACCGTGAATATAGTTATACGCCCAAAGTTCAATGATGTGTATTGATTTATTTTTACCCTCGACTAATAATAATATTCTACCACATACACACAACACCATCTAGCCCAAACTAAGCAGAGCTTGTGCTATGGGTACTAGACAATGGATAAACTTACAAACATAGGTATAAACTTTTTTTTGTAAATACATATATGTTATACCTACATAGAAATACCCAGACCAAAACAAACATCCATGTTCATGCACACAAATGTTTGACATGTACGGGAATCGAAGCCGCGACCTCAGGCGTGTGGCAGTCGGTTACACTAACCACTACGTCATCGAGGCCGACAAATAGTTACATTGCAGAATTTTAAATTTTTAAAATTCTTTTCATGCGAACCATCCTCAAAAAACTTCTGTGGTTTACAGCAAATAGCTTATTTTAATAATTATTTCATAAGTTACGTTTTTTGTTTTCCATCGTTTGCTAAAACATAAAGATTTTATCGATTTGATACCTGTGAGCACGCCACATAGTTGCCCATGGAAACAGTTGTGTTTATTGTTAGTAAATGCTCCATTTAGTTGAAACTGCACTCTTTTAACCTAAAATGGCTAATCGGTCATAATTATTGGAATACGGGGAATTAAAACATTTTCCCTTTTTGCCATTCTATTCATTATTATAGCTTTCATAATATTACGTCCTAGATGAGTAATTTGTACCCGAGTACCATTACATAGCCTTGGTGCTTGATTTTTCATTGATAGGACTAGAACACCAAATTTTAGCCTCGACTTATGGGAAAGCACTCCTGATAATTCTAAAGAGTTGAGAAACTCTATAGGGTACGATGTCACTTGTTTAGTGTCCATAACATTGTCTACTGAGAGGTACACGACAACATCCCCCTCTACATCTGACATAATCTGCTCGTTTATTTGGCTTATTGTCATTTGTAGGTTTAGGCGTGAAAGCCTAACTGACAGACAGACAGAGTTACTTTCGCATTTATAATATTAGTAGGGATTATCCGTAGGTCATACTATTTATATTAGGTGCCTCATATTGTTCTTCTTTATTTATCCTACGGTATTGATTACAACTT
Source organism: Catocala nupta (assembly GCA_963675205.1). Lineage (NCBI taxonomy): Eukaryota > Metazoa > Arthropoda > Insecta > Lepidoptera > Erebidae > Catocala > Catocala nupta. Next base: position 30,949,756 of record OY776078.1, on the reverse strand, counting down.
ATTAGTAGTAATACTTTAAGGGTTTATTACATCAATGTGCCAGCTATGTCCCACATTAGACCAAGCGAGCCTATTAGTTGATCTCTGCTACAAATCTCAGACGCAATACTGATGTTCTATCATACAAAAATGCATTAACAGCACTTTGCATCACAAATAATCGAAAGCCAAGCGTCAAAACAACTAAACGCGCAAGTACTTGAAACGTAACCAACAATAATAAGCCTCTAGGACCGTTATCAAACCTGATTCAGGTACAAAAGGAACGTTATTGTTCCCTGTGAGAATCTATTGAGGGTAATATAATTTGAAAAAGCGACGAGCTTGAATCCATTTTCTTTGTAATATTTTTCCAGCGGATGTGTGTAAATCCCTAGTTATGTGGATTGCGGCAATTTTGCTTGACGTATTATTGCTGTACAATTTTATGTGGCGCTTTTTCTTTTACTTTAATTTATATCTATAGGAGTTATGTATCTGCACAGATTATGATCTAGTTGAGCTTTTGGTTTGCTGACCAGTCGCCGTGATTACAGCACATATGTTATACATTCACAAAATCCATAATAAACAAAAAGTATTGCAGCATTGGCGTTCGTCCTAAATATGGGAGGCTGGCGTAGTTGTTACGAGAATAACTGTTTGATAAAGACACTCATTTTATGTTTTCGGTATCGATAGTATGGTCTTAGCGAAAAACGTATTTAAGTATAATAGTTTGGAAGAAAACTAATAAGAGAGCATTCGAATAGAAAGTCATTATAAACTAGGGCGCATACAAAAAGTAAAATCACACTCAAGTAAAATACTTTTATCCTTCTAACTACTGTCTTATTAATTGATAGAGAAAGTTACCAAGTTAAACGACGGCCAATTTACTGATATTTATCTATATATTAATACGTGAAACAAAATCTTTCTACCCCTTTTTACGAAAATTGCGCAGACGGAGAAGTATGAAATTTATCACAGTTAAAGTTTATATGGAGGAGGAGTGGTGAAGCCTAATATTTATATAAAATTAATACGCATTAGAAATACATTAAATTAATGAAAAAACACTACTTTGAGTGGATTGGAATGATATATATATATCTAGTATTTATATTATAACTAGCTGTTCCGATAGACGTTGCCCTGTACAGAAGAAAAAATAAAAAAATAAAAACCAACTCTAAGCGATCCTCGAATCCACTTGAACACACACAAAAAAATTCATTCAAATCGGTCCAGCCGTTTCGGAGGAGTTCACTGTCAACACACGTACAGAAGAATTATACAGGGTGATTTTGAAATCGTGTAATTCCTTTTAACCACGCATTCTACTGGTGATATAGAATAACCCTGACCATATTTTTTCTTAATTAGAATAATGGTTTCGGCAAAATTTGAGTACAGATTTTTTTCATGAAATGATTTCAAATAGTCATATTTTAACCACCTGACACAATATTAAGATTTTGCTAATTTAAAAATAATAACATAACAATAACTGATGTCGTAAATAATAGGGGGCAATAAAAAGGACCGCCCGTTATTATTTACGACATTAATTATTAATATATTTTTTTATTTTAATTAGTAAAAAATTAAAATTGCCTCGGTTGGTTAACATATGACTATCTGACACCATTTCACGAAAAAAACGGAACATAAATTTTCAAAAAAAATAATTCTAATTAAATAAAAATATGGTCAGGGTTATTCTATATCACCAGTAGAATGCGTGGTTAAAAGGAATTACACGATTTCAAAATCACCCTGTATATATAAAGATATATTTACGTATTTATATGAAGTAAAGTAAACAAAGTAGCAACCTTAGAATATCGGCAGTTAAAGAGTATAATTAAGTAACCTGTATAGATCGAAATCTAAATTAAATGTGATTATAAGGTTATAAAGTTCTAGACAATAAAACCTTAATAATTATCAAACTTAAAATTTAAATCAATTATAGTCGAATTTTGACCACTAGGCTACCTCTAGTAACAATAATTGGACCTCGTTCAAGATAGCGATGTGCTGCGGCAAAATAATTCGAATGGTTGGCAATTTGGGCGATCAATTTGTTGTCATTACTATTCGAATTATAAAAGATTTTTGAAACACGATTTAATGATACCAAGTTGAGGTTAATCGTATTGACGATCTTCTCGAATCGGGTGGACGACAGCAATGACTGTTCTCAGCGCCGTAGTTTGACAATTTGCGTCTATTTGACTGTGCATTGGTATTTGCGAATTACTAAAACGTAACCAACAAACCTCAACGATTATTGCATTCGAAAAATTTTATATTTTTATCGATACATGTACATTATGTACCTTATCTTTTGTTTGAAACACATACACTTCTAGCATCATGTAGACAATTTACTAGTGATACCATGAACCTTGCAGCGATAACTTATCAATATTGTAATACGAGTACATCGTTTGCATTCTATATCGGATCCTGATCGGATCATATGAATGTGAAAGCTATGCAAATATGTTTACTGTGATGAAAGTACCGGCAGATAGTATTGATAGTTATAATGTGGAATTTGTTATTTAAAGTAGCACTTTGAAATATTTATTACAACATATGCCTACTAAACTAATGTCGTATACAATATAGCATCGAAAACCTAGGGATCTACACCCTATATCAAACTTGACGTCTCTGCAGACGTCAAGTTTAATCACAAAGACCATGAGTTTTCGAAGTTATATGCATATCAAATCGCTAATTATCGCTCAGTTCGTTAATATATATAATATAATAATATTCTACCACATACACACAACACCATCTAGACCAAACTAAACAGAGCTTGTATGATGGGTACTAGACAATGGATAAACATACATACATATATACTTTTTTTGTTGTAAATACATACATATTATACATAGAAACACCCAGACCAAGACAAACATCCATGTTCATGCACACAAATGTTTGACTTGTGCGGGAATCGATCCCGTTGTTAATGTTAACGATGGCATTATCTTGAGATAATGGGTATGTTTATAGCACTATATATTCCTTTATAGTATTTGAAGATATGTGAGTTACATCCCAAATATCAACCAACTAATTCTTGATTAACCAAATAAATAAATAAATGAATCCCGCATTTGGCTACTGTGGTAGACATACTTCTTTCCGTAGGTACTGAAAACAATCAAGTGTTCAACATTATATCACCAAGTTCTGTGCTGTGTTATTAAGCTTTTCTGTTGAAGAATTTCCAGTAGCAGCACAGAGACTGGAGCTATGCCTGATAAACAGCGATAGGTTCACCCCCTATGACGTGGGTACCAAAAACGTAGTTGGCGAAATGCGGTTGTTAAATCTCTGCCTACCCATTCGGATTAGAGGCGTAAGACTATTTATTTATATAAAACAATTCCTTATCTTTGAAAATGTTGATTTAGTAGCAGACAGTTAACTTTCCTTAAGGTTCAGTAACGTCATGATGTGTCATCATTGACAATCACGTCACTTAGTGTACTCGTAATGCCGTCGCGGCCATCATTTGTGACTACTGACATGTTAAAAAGTCAAACATACTGACAAATTTTGAATTTTCACTTAACACTTGAATTTTCAAAGCTTCCGACGCTTGATGCTTGAAACTTTGATCAGTTCAGTGAGGTTTCCGCTAGTACAGCTTATTTAAAAAAGGTGTTGATAAAATCTAATCCTATGTGGTCATTCAGCTAAATTGAAAAGAATGCTCGCATTCGCTATAAATTAAATTATCGCGAGGAAACTTGTATTTTATAAAAGTTTGCCATAGCAATCTACAAGTGCGTAAGGTTTGCCTTACGGCCTCGACAATCTAAATTGTAAGAGAAGCCCGAGCTCTGCAGCAAGCAGTATAGAAGACTGATTTTTTTCACGGCCTTATTACCTTCTAATGGGTTGCGGTTGACTTTGTAGTGTTACTGGTTATGTTGTCAATCTTACATTTCGTATTATTACCAAAGCGAGTTCTTAGTAGTCAATATGATATGATAGATAAAATGACCACATTTTACCAGGCGTTGGCAGCAGTATCAATTATATTAGATCCCAATCAACAGGGAGAGAAAATAATAATATTGCTTTGCCATTATTCAATCTCCTACTCTCTCTCTCTTGCTGTGCGTATTCCAATATACAGATTAATTAAAACAATCTCCTATGTAGTGCTGTTTAAGTAAATAGGTTGTTAAAGCAAAGTCTTAGGCTGCTAAAACTTTGCTTTAACAATCTATTTACTTTAAGAAGCAATAAATCAACATCTTCTTCCCTTTGAGAAACGCATGTATACAGCACTTCAGTGATATTTTAAACTACATAAACTTAGGTGTACTTAAAGATTTATCTTTTATACATTTTAACGGCTTGACGTTTTATTAGGTAGCTTATCTTGCTTCAGAGATTTTCCGGGCTCTTAAGCGAGTAAACAGTGTAAACTGCGTGAAGCGCCGGTATTTTAGTTGTAACGTAGCATATAAGCACACCTATGCATTAGCACAACTAAATCATCCAGAGAAAAAGTATTAATATTTATCTAACATAAACAAAAATAGTTTAAATACGAAGAATGCACAGATGATGTAGTGGTTTAAGTGGTCGCCTCGCCGCTGCCGCTGCGCCGAGTGTTGTGGGTTCGATGCCCACGCGGGATAAAAAAATAATATATTCACATTTTTTTTGTAGTCTATATTTTATGTAATAATTATGTCGGTTACCGCATTGCAGTAAATCAAGAAAATATATTTTACCTGTAAAATTCAATCTTCTAAAATAAGAATACATTTTTTCTTTTGAAAGAGACAACACCCGTGCTAGAAATAATTCCTAGGGGTAAATATAAATTAAACTAAAAAATATTAATTGGAAACAATAATGTTTGCATGTAATTAAGATTCGAATCTCGGGTCAGACAAAGCGTGATTGAAATTTTCTGTTAGTAAATTCTAAGTGGCAGTACGAAGTCTGGCAATGTGCCTAAGCTCACCCTTGTAACGTGTCAACTAAATCTGTCTACTATTTTGAAATTATTTAAATATAATAAACGATATAGAAACATCAAATCTCCAACAATCTACATCTCTTTAATTTTACGATAGCAAGAAAAGCACATAACATGTAATTTCTCTTAAATCATATCAAAAATATGTTAATTCATGAAGGTCACAAAGTAACAATTATTACCGTCAAAGAAACACTTATTAATGGGAATTTACATTTACTGTTTACTGTTGCCATGTTTGTCTTTATAGATGCCCTTATAAGAGACGTATTACTATGCGAATAAATTACATAATTATGCACCGAGTTAAAACATATGACAACACCGGTCAACTATGTGTGAATGGACGTTTACCCCGCCGACTAACTTTTAGCCATTTGAGAGTTGATTACTGACCGTCTGTGAACTTTTATTAGACTGCGTAGAAATGTGATAACGAGGTGACTTTTTAATTAATGTCCTGAATCCGAACAGTGAGCGCGAGTTTCAATTGGTCTGAAAGTTTCCCGAGCGAATTTATTACAAATACTTTGATTGTAGTATCCATGTATTATAGGATAATTATGCCTATGTTTTATTTTGTACATTATTTTAAACACGCGAGCAAATGGCAGATTTTTTGTGCAAGGACTATCAGAATTGTTTGCAAAATAAGGATTATAATAATATTTTTAACTTGGATATAAGCTTAAGTATAGTTGGGCTATATCGCTATCTTTCTCTGACTGCATCTAAATAACGGTTACGTCACATTGTATCGTGCATCCTTCTTCTGTTATTTGTCAATTAATCCTACTACAGTTTTAATACACTTGTATGTTATTTATATATGAGTAAATTTCAAAATTTCGCCGTTATTTACAATCGGCGTAATGTAACTATCTGACTTAAACAATAAAATATTGTGGATCAACTGGCCCATTGTATGTATATATGAATACTTTAATCACAGTAAGTACTATAGTTGTAGTATGGATTGCACGGATGTCGTAGTGATTTAACATTACTGAGTGTTGTGGATTCGATATCCTTACGAGACCAATAATTGTGTTATCCACAAGTCGGTGTTCCAGATCTGGGTGTATTTTATGTCCGTTGTTTGAATGTTTATAAAGTCCCCCGTAAAACAGACGAAATCATAGTGCGTTAATTGTGTAATAACATAATATATTAATAAGTCGCCTTTAAATTACTAATATAATTTCATATTGAATTAATATTTGGTTTTACCTATACATAAACAACATAAGTACATTCATTTTGTTGACTTATATCTGCTCCAATACTACTAGTCTCAATCAAGCCAAAAATAATAGCATTTTATATACATACACCTTTGCATATGCTTTAGAGAAGAGGTTCCCAGACTTTTTTCTCATACTATTACAGCTACATTTCTACCATATTCCTAGACTAAAACTTGATCAAATCTCCACGGTCTCAATCTTAGTTTTTGACTTTCTCCGGTCTGAATCTGCTACGGCAGGCGGGCTGATATTCATTTATTTGAAATTCTCGGGCCTAAACCTACCACAGAAATTCTCGGGATTTCAGCGAGTGGTATTCCTCAAAATAATTTTCGTGGATCCCCACTTACGAATTGCGAACCCCCAATTTTTTGTCACGCCAACGTAGAACCTCGTCGTGTCTCCCGTGGACCTCTGGGGGTCCACCTGAACCACTTTGAGAAATGCTGCTTTAGAGTATACATATTATCTTTCTATATGTTTGTGTCATGTATTCTACAAAGATAGTTCTCCTACAAAATTTTCTAAAAAGCAATCTACTATCATTTTACCCGATCAGGGTAACGAAGCCATGATCTCACGAGTGCTACTGCGCTACCAATTGCCCTAACACTATTGATCGTAAATTCAGTTGCAAACATTTTGATACATGATCTAATAAAATACATATATTTCTACTGATATCACAAGTAGTTACTGCGCTACTAATTGCACTAACAGTATTGCACCTAAGTTTCGTTGCAAACATATTGATATATACCCTTATAATATGTAGGTATATCTATGCACCACACTATAAGGCACGCAAAACGTTATAAAGAAGAATTTGTGTTATAGTAATACTATACCTAATTATTAACTCATCGCCTGTCGTGATTACAGTGAAAAAGGCCATGTTGCCTCGCAAAGATCTGCTTATGTGGATTCGGTCCTTAATTATATGCAAAACAGACAAATTATGCTTGTTACTTTGAACTTTCAATTCGATGTGCCTACGTAGATAAATATACAATTAATGTGAATCTCTTTGACAAGCAGATTAAAGTCGTGTCGATCTATGACATCGATATTAAGTAAAAAGACCAGAGCTTTTTATTTTTCTCTTCTTCTACTCAATTCGTTTGTCCCGTGTGGAATTTGAACTCAGAAAACTTGGACAACTAGCAGTGGCAAGATTAAAACCATTGTCTCTTCAGCTTAATATATTAAAAATAATAATAAGAAAAATAGCATGTTAAATATGCGATCGTGGAGTCCTAAGTACCATTCCCGAGTCGATATTATATTGTGGAATTTTCTGTTTAATTTTAAGTAATATAAATCATTCTGTAATAATTAATTTAAGCCACATTAGATACTACGCAATACCAACAAGCTGTAATTGTACTAATTTATTTTCATAGCAGGTTAGTTAGTCGGTATTAATTAATAGTTCGCCCATTACCTGATATACTACCATTTCGACTTTAATTAATGGTCGTTAATGAGGTAATACGATTATTTAGATAATACATAAGTAGTGTGGTTCGATATTTAGATAAAAGATTCGCACATGTATATACGACTACACGCAATGCCTCAAACTCTTTAAATGACTATCGATTTTTCTATTACATGTTTGTATGATGTCGTGAAATCTATATAAATAAAAATCGATTGCCACATGTATGACGGAGCATCATTTAAGAACAGTTCGACCGATTTGGCTGTTTATTGTTTTGTTGAGTTTGTAATTTTTAAGATTTGTATGAATGAAAATTTGCGAAAATTTAATTGGTATTTATATATGGAAAAATTAATTGACGTTTTAATATTGAATATAATTACATGAAATGTATTTTTGTATATATTGACAGGTTAACGACTGTTGGGTTTATCTTTATTTTACCCCGGGTCGCGACCGCATGCGAAAGCGATTCGCGCGGCCCCGTCGATAGTGGTTTTGTCGAGAAACACCGTGGTAGGTTTAGTCGGTATTCCAGGAGGTACATTATCTTTTCATCATCTTTCTTTTACCCCGGCGAGTCCGACATAATCTCTCCGCCCGCCCCCGCGGAGGGATATGCGTAATTGCATTCCCCCAAATAAAAAAAATAAAAAAATATCTTTATTTTACCCCGGCGAGCCCGTCATAATCCCTCCGCCCGCCCCCGCGGAGGGCTACGCGTCAATGCATTCCCCCACGTAAAAAAAAAACACAAATATAAAACTAGTTTTATATTTCGGCGGGGTCGCGACCGCATGCGAAAGTGATTCGCGCGGCCCTGTCGATGGCGGTTTTGTCGAGGAACACCATAGTAGGTTTAGTCGGTATTCCGGGAGGTCCATTTTCATTTCAACATCTTTCTTTACCCCGGCGAGTTCGACATAATCCCTGCGCCCGCCCCCGCGGAGGGATATGCGTAATTGCATTACCCAAGTAAAAAAAGAAAAAAATATATATAGGTATATAACAATATTTCTTTTATAAGAGAGTGTTGGTATTCGTGATTTTGTCTTATTAAATAAAATATTAAATTCCGATAAAAATACTAAACTAGTTAATTAAAACAACGATAGACCTATGAATAAATTGCCGGCTTTGCGAATTAATAGTTGCGGATTCATATCCTACTCACTACATAAAATTAAACACACTTCTATCGCGAGCATTTAATGTTTGGTGTTGATGATATTCATAGTAGGTATTAGCAACCCGTTAGGGCATCACATAATTTAAAAAAGAAATAGTGATCTATATTATACTAGTACCAAATTGGCTCTTGAGCCACTACCTATTGTAATGGCTCAAGAGCCAATTTGGTCAATTAACCTTTTGGTATTGAGTGATTTTCTTAATACGTTGTAAATTTTTCTTGACTGTAAAAGACAATGTATGTATCTTTCACCCTTTAAGCTAAGAATTCTGAACACCCGCTTAAACTGTGCATTTATATCTATTAAACATTAATCTGCAATCTGCGTGATCCTGGTCATATTATAAAGTCAGCTGTTAGTGACTATTTTCATAAAACGAGATCGGGATCTTCAAAACTGTATTCGAGCAAAATTTAATATTGTCGAGTAGAGATGATTTATCAGCGATGAAAATAAGATCACTACTGAGATAAAGCTTAAAATACTACACAATACCCTCGGCACTTAATTTTAGTAAGATAAATTTGTGATTTGTGAGAATGTTACTCTTCCGATATTTTAAAGGTAGATACGGATGCGTCGTATGTTGGTAAATGTACATGTTTCCGTAATATTTAAAAGTAAACTTCTTAATTTACGACATAATATAAACATAAATTAATCGTTTTTACCTGCGGCTTCGTATATAGTAACCTTAATAATTTGCTATACAATATAAATAGAAATTACTAGTTTTTGCCCGCGACTTCGTTCATATAAGTAGGTTCGGTTAGTAGTTGAAAGGTACTCGATATCCTTTTTTATTCCTCTGACAATGTGTGTGCAAAATTTTATGATGATCGGTCGAATAATTAACGCGTGAAAGCGTGGCAAGCAAACGAACACATATGTATTCGCATTTATAATATTAATTAGGCCCTTATTAGGCCGTACATGTAATCAAACGTAATTTCTAATACAAAAAAATTAAATACTACGATATTTTTTATTATGTTATTGTTGAAATAATGTAAGGAAGCAAAGCATTTACTCATAATTATTCTACAGGCTTTTATTAGGTTGAAAAACAATTATAATTCATAACATTAATCTTACTCTAACTGATATTATAAGCAGTTCTAAAACCATATTGATATCAGTGTTTAAGCTGCCAGCCTTCGTCTTATCGCATGGCGTGCAGTACACAGAAGGTATTACCTAAGGCAGGCTACACATAAGCATACGACTCGAGTTAAAGGCTTTATGGTGAACAAAAATAAACAATTGATTAAATTAGAATGTTATACCATCATTTTGACTGATTATATATAACTTATATTATAAAAGGGAATGTGATCTTATTTGTTTGTTACGGTTCCACGCTGAACTACTTGAACAATCATCTGAAATTTGGCATACACGTTGACAGGGGAACAGAAAAGGACAAAAGTGTTTTACCCTTTAATCCAGAAAAGGTTATATTAATAATCTAACCTAAATTGATGCAAGCGAAGGTGCGGGCAATCTAGTAAAGTATAAAATCATTTATCAAATGTCAAAAGAAAAACGTGGTACTCGCATTTTGAGTATAAGTGACAATATCTTTATTGACCATAATGAATGTCATTGGTAACCTTAATATTTTATTTAATTATTTTAGTAAACCAGATGCAATCGTATATTATTATAAGAAACGATATGGACCAGACTAACAAGAAATCTAATAAACGGTATATGTCGGTTTCTCGAACAAAGCTCTTTTATACTTTGGGTAAAACGTTAATGCTGGATAATATGTAGGATAAAATATATCTATGTGGCTTGTTGACTTACTTCCCATATTCAGTACTACATTATAATTCTTGCAAAGATGTGTACGGCAGTGTACAATACTCATTAAGCCTGCTAGCTGCCGTGCACACCATCGTTTGGCTTAATCGCGCCGTCAAATCAACGCCCCGGATTATCGGTACAGCAATATGGGCGCATATTGTCCACGGCTACTAAACATGGTGATATATACACATGATGACATTACTTTAGGTGCTATCATTTTACAGACTGCAAATTGTTGACGTCCAAATAACATAGAATAAAATTGCTGTGGAATATACAGCCAGCGACATAATTTACTTAACAATTAACCGATTTCTATGAATTACTAGCAACCCGCCTTGGTTTCGCACGGGTAGTACAAAACCTTATCAACATATATACCTAAACCAGCCTCATGAATCATTCTGTCTATTAGTGAAAACCGCATGGAAATCCATTCAGTAGGTTGTGAGTTTATCGCGAACAGACAGACAAACGCGGAGACTTTGTTTTATAATATTGTCATTACTATTCCGTTTTATTAAAATCACATTGAATTAATCATCCTTTAACTATCATTGCTGTTTTGGGTACATTCATTACGAAACGTCGCAAGTGTTTAGCGACTTACGATTATGTCACTATGACTGTACATGAAACTAGAAATTGGAGATAAAAATTGCCGGAGATTTTTAAAGTGTGGTGTACAAGATAACATTTTTAAAACAATTCTTTTGAATATCTGCATAAAGAATGACTATTGCAACTAAGGTAATTTATGTATCGAAAAATACCTAAAGGCAGCTTTGTATGATGCTTAGTTTTAAAGGATTTTCCGCCGCTACCTTATCTCACCGCAACTGCAAATGGTTGATAGCTTTGAATTCAGTTGATTCTCAAAAAAACACAGTCTGTAGGTTTCAATTCGATTACAAAGACCAAACGCGGCACTACTGTGGTTTCAACACGCGTTGTGATGATAAATGACAAATTTTAAGGTAATATTAATATCAAATTTCATAACCATATAAATCTAAAATCAAATGATCCGTTTTAAGCGACTTTTATACTCTAGCAAACATTAACATAATAATTTATTTATGAACACGCGATAAAAAAATTAATAGTAATCTGTAGAATTCGTTAGTTTAGTTTTAGAACCTATAGAGCGGCAGCAGCCTTCCGGTGACCAGACCCAATAGGCTTTCAATTATATGTGACAGCAATTGACAGATTAATCAATAAGATTGGACGCAGATTGTGTTTATGAAGTTTAAGTTTTAAGCTAATATAGTTACCTCATTTGCTTCATTAACATCCTTCGAGCTAGTGTCCGACCGGACTTACGGTTTCGGCCTAGTTTCGGCAAAAACCAGTTTCAGCTCAGTTTCGGTTTCGGCTACTATCCAGCCGTAGCTATGACCGAAACCGAAACTGGATTCGGAAGAGTTCGCGCTGCGGTTGGAAATGTTTGGTGCACTGAGCTGCGTGCTATGTTATAGTCGTGTTTGTGTTTGCGCCGAGAACTTTGCGGCAGTTTGTTTTGTTTGTCGTGAAATTACGAGTGATTATAAAATTATTTCGAAACTGGGAAGTATTAGTTTGCTATTGATGTGATTTAGTTCATGATAGTTAATGAATAACAACATTCGATTTCTTTAATGCGTAGGTTTGCGTACGTTACGTACTAACAATAAAGTTTAGGCGTCTATTTAAATGTTTTCGGTAGGTATAATTTTGTTGTTTATGTTAACTGATATCTATATATATATCGTATTAGTTATACGAGCCAAAGTAGGTCCAGGTCTGTCTTTGAGAAAGGCTGCACTGAATTTCTTGTCGGCTCCACCGACAAGTATTTCCAGTGTTTGTCAAATTTATTAAGACAGAAGAAGAAATTTGCGAGGCGAAAATCTTGATAAATTATTGTTTCCTACTTATAATATTAGATAGTTTAACTATGATTACTAATAATTATCAAGGCATTAAAATTAATTGAAATTTCTTTTCTTTTTGTTCGAGAGTAAACTCTTTTTATTTTTACCTTGAATATTATCATTAAACAGGTTTAGTGGTTGGACGTCTTAATTTTAATTTTATTGTAGTTCATAAACAATAGTGAGCTCATATACAAAATGACCAAAGTTTAGAAGATATTATTTTGTTGCTGAGAGAATATTGCTTGTTTTTTATATCTAAACATATTAGGTATAAAGTATGTACTTATACTTTTTTAGATTTGTACTTTTCATTAAATGTTATTCCTCAATAATATTAAAAAGCGGTAGTACATAAGTATGTTTATAAAAATACTCCTTATTTCAAAAAGCACAATAATTTTGTTGAAATAATGAGTAATAATATGTTATATCATCAATCATTAGATCAGTTCAACAATCAGATAGGTACTAAAAATGTCTAAATAAAACTGATTATGACTGACTATTTGTTTTGCCACGAAAACATGACCTTATATGGAAGTTTCGGTTTCGATTTCGGCCGAAACTGAGAACAAAACCGCAATTCGGTTTCGGTTTCGGCCGAAAAACTAGTTTCGGTCGGACACTACCTCGAGCACACCCATCGGTTAAGATTTCTGCTAATCAAATATTTCTCCAAGTGTCCGTAATCTGTATAAGTAACGTATATCTTTATATTTCCCTTTCTACGCAATAGACACGTCGCTCCTTTGAAGCTCGTGTGCTGTTTATGCAAGTAATACTTGTATTGTAGTCCAGCGTATTGATAACAAAATATTCCTTTCTAACTAATCCTTTCTTGGCCCACATGCTGTCTATTTCCCAACTCAAAAAAAGCTTTACGGATTCCGAATAGTCGGCCATATAAACCGCAGCAATGCAAAGGATAAACAACACAATACATCGCCGCTTAACACTCTTTCGATACGCTTCTTTGTTGATGTAATCCTTTGAGTGCATGATCCGTGTATCGTATACCCAAGCACTGGAATCCTCACAGGGACACTTAAGATCTAAAATAAGTTTTCTGTTAACCGCAAACCTGCATATCATCAAAATACCGCTCACCTCTATTACGAAATTCTGTCACAATATCCACCAAAACACGAGGGACGTAAAGGCAGCGAAATTTTAGTATCCTGTTCTTTCAGAAATTTAGGTATATCCTTGGATGGACAGGCAGGGACGTACCTATATATTGCCATACCTGTAAGTGTGATACTATGTAGGTATGAATGTATTTCATCATTACAAAGTTTCGAAACCATAATGCCTCGTGATTTTTACCAAAAAAATCAAAGGTGTGTACCTGAACAAAGCCATAAAGGTTATACTACTATATAATGGAACACAGTTAAAATATCTACACTAATTTTTCAACCATCGCCAAAGATGAACAGAGCATAACATGGTGTGTCATCCTTTTTGACACTGTCACTAGTTTCTCCTCAGTAATTCAGTTAAGGGTAATACTGGTAAGCTGTCTTTTGATTGTGCAACCTACAAAAGGTAGACATTTGACAGAAAATCCATGATAGTTATATCAAGTACCTATCCGTCGACGAGCAAGCAATTCAATTCAAATATAGTGTATTGATTTTGAGCTTTTGAAAAAAGCATTCTACTACTACCCTATTCATGAGCGCGATTAACTGCATGGTATAACATAGTGGTAGTGTAACATATGTCGTGAGATGTGGGTTCAGATTCCACCAGAGACAAACATTTGTGTGATCCACGATACTATTCTGATACTAAGATGCTTTGTTAGTGGGCATCGATACAATGTTAGTGATGTTCCCTGCGACACAGAAACGAAACGAGATGTGAACGTGGTCTTTTAAAAATTAAATGTTTCTCAGTTTGTATTACCTTTTTGCTTGCCTTGCATTTTATACCTCGCTGACTATGAGTACTATGCTGTTCACTTAAGCTCATCCACTGATTACGTTAATACAGTTCGTATCATAATATTCTCTTCTGTTTACGCGAATGTTATTCATTGAAATTAAACTACTATATACGGATTTTATCGCGTTGTTTATTTATCACTGTCTTACAAAATTTTGAAAATATTACACTACTACTACTATTGATTTTATTTTACTAATTTATAAGCTAATAAAATTATTTAAACTATTAAATCTATTTATTTTTGGTTTACACTTTTCCCGACGTTTCGGGTGCTTTTCAGCAGCCATGGTCACGGCGACCATGACCCGAAATGAAAATCAATAGTAGTAGTAGTGTAATATTTTCAAAATTTTGTAAGACAGTGATAAATAAACAACGCGATAAAATCCGTATATAGTAGTTTAATTTCAGTTCGTATCACTTAAACGTAAAAAGCCTACGTTTTGTGTCACCAAAGCCATGAAGAGTGTGGGTTTATATCCATTTAGCACGCGCGCGCTATAGCTTTTGTGATAAAACGTTATTTTACGATGTAAGTAGCCGGTTGATCGAGTCAGTCACACGTTGAGGTGTTTTAACAAAGTAGCATAATACATGTAAGTTTGGCTTACGAATATATTATGAAAATGGAATTCAATTAGAAAAAATATTCTGTCTCTAGACTTCGTCGAACGCGCAGCGGTTGTAAAGGCTATTACTGTGCTTGAAGTCTCAATTTTGATATCCAAGACAAAATTGACAATGGAAAATTAGCAACTAGAACTTTACCCGGGAATATATTTAAAGTGGGACAGCAAACCATAATTGGCTAAATTGGATGTAATAGACCTTCGCTTACTCCTTCAAAAAATGTGTTTAGGGATATATATATATATATATATATATATATATATATATATATATATATATATATATATATTAGGTATATGAATGTATAAAATATTATTATATGACACAGAAGTATATTCCACTCAACATTTTTTGAGCTTTTTGATCAACATTGCAAAGGCCAATTTAGTGGTTTCTTATGTCCTAATTAACTCTTACACAGTCAAAACTAAAGTGCCTACTTGAGAATAATACTACGTATTATAAATAGTTTATCGAGAGGTACTTATCTTATCTTATCTTATCTTGTGTGGGGGCCAATCAGTACAGACCGGCGACACTTCGACCCAGTGGGATCTTTTGTGTCGACTTCCCCAATAACGACTTCCATAGATGTTCATGGCAGCCGGGACCGACGGCTTAACGTGCTCTCCGAGGCACGGAGCAGGCGATAATTGTCAATCAATACGCACATAATTTCGAAAAGTCATATAACTTCCGAAAGTCAGAGGTGCGCGACGTGGGTTCGAACCCGAGACCTTCTGCATTGCAGTCTGTTGGTCTCCCCACTGAGCTATCGCTGCTGTTGAGAGGTACTTAACAAAACAGATATATTGGCCAGCCGCAATTACGACACGAACCGAACTAAATGTTATTAAGTTTTCCTTTTAGGAAATTATCAATAGTTACACGAGAATCTAGCAATATGTGTAAACGACAACAATATGTTCAACACAACCCAATTAGACCTAAAACTTAACTGACGAAATTTGATACATTTATTTATTTATTTCATCCATTCACCTCTGCCCATACCTTCGACATACGGAGGCGTAATTATTGCTGGCTGTTCATGTACGTAATCTCCACAACAACATAGTTTATTTACACCTTTAACTCTAAATCAACTGAACAATACGAATTTGTGACACAGGCCATGTTTATATCCGACATTATCCTTTGTTGTAATAACGACTATAATCAAAATAAGGTAGGGCGTTAACAACATCCCGTTGATATCTAGAATAAAAATTACATTCCGCATAATATGTATCGATATAAGTGTCTATAAGCAGATTTAGTTATTTAAATATCGAGATTTTATAAAATTTAGATGGCCGTTGGAGTATTAGAGTAGAGCCCGTGACTTGGTGAAGACGGTAGCTGGGGTACCCTAGACGCGGAAGGTCTTCTGCCCAGGAATTGCAGTGCCTTGAGCTTTGTGTGCGCAAACACTAGTGCACTCTCTATTCTCTTACTCTCATAATCCAATAGGACAGCAATATTACATGATTGGTGAGACATCAGGCACAAGACATATGTAATTTAATTGTCAATCGATCGAAATTCATACGCATTATAACATATTTTTATTATCCTAGAAAACTGTACTAATATGATTGATTGTTGTAAAACCAGAATCCAAGTATATTAGGTATTTTATCGTAACGTACGACACTAATTTCTTTTTAATCGACATATTATCCTGTACTAGGCAGAATTCCTGTATCGGCGCAACCATGTATGGGTATGACAATAATTTATCCCGGACGGGTTTCCAACCACCAATACTCCAAGTAGTGACAGTGCGAAGGCACCTACTTGTACCACTATGCCATCTGTGCAATCAAATTACATTTTTGATATTTATCTCATACTGAGTTGGGTCACATACCATACATATTTTGAATAAAACACTTCAGATAAATATGAAGCGTCATACATTTCATCGTTTGATTACCAGCTGTCACCTAAAGGAATGGGTATACATCCATCTCCCTGCCCTAAACGTAGCAGTATTGTTTTTGACTTAAATACGTATGGATGGACTGTCAGGAGAGTTTTGGGTACATGCACTCACTGTCGACAGATTATTCATTCACCTTATTCACGAATCACTAGAAACAGTGCATCTAGAGCATAAATGTAGGAAACGTTATTGCCAGAGCTTGTACAATTTCATTACGCGCTGGCATAACTACTGGCCGAGAAATAACAATAATACTCTCAATGAGGTTGGAAAGTACAAAGCCATATCATTTCAAATTATGTCTAAAACGTTTGTTTTATTCACGCGTAAGGAAACAATTTTGTAAGTGAAGCGGCCAACAACGTAATACGTTATGAATAAATTATTGTAACTGCACAAGCTTAGAACCTGGGAATATGAACTTTGGATTAAAGCTTGATTAGTCATTGCAAATTATAGTCGCGCAGAGCAGTTTATTTAGCTCTCATATATACATAACATTTTTATTTTATTTTCACTTACTATAGCATAGATTTTCATCCTATCATTATCGTCATTCAATGTCATCACACTATTTATTCACACTTTGATAAGTGTTTAAATTCTCTGATGTGATACAAAGGCTATTTCTAGATATTTTCTACCCAAGCACCACCTGTATCTTCGTGTAAATAATAATCACATCCAACTTGTTTTGAAAACTCACTATCAAATATAAATCAAAACTAATTATATTTAAATTTTCTTTGTTGTAATTTAAACTAAACCCAAGATGCAAATTATGGGGTTACGCGAATAAATAAACATTAATATCTATGTAACAGGAATCGAAAGATTACAAGCAATTTGGGTTGCAAATTATTAGTATTCATAATACGGTAAGATAGCTTTGCTGACTGGTTTATAATCAGAGCCGGAACAATTATTATCGTTATAATATCTACGTTCTATCGTTGAGTTTAAAGTTTGTTACCCTTGTTTCGGCGAATATATAGCTACATAGATTCATTCGTGATTCCTTAAGGGTTTGACAGGGATTAGGGCCGTTCGCTATGATTCTGAGTTCCTTCCGCTTGCTATGGCTATCTTATTTTATTCACTTTCATTACGTTTTTGATGCAGACTTGTTGCTTTAGACTAAATTTTATTTAGTTTTCTAATTATTTTAATTATCTTTGCCCTATAATGATATAGGGCAAAGGTTCTTAGTAATTGTTGTGTGTTTCAGCTAGTCATGTATAAATATTATATCTGGCGTGTCATTTCCTTAACTGGCAGTAGTTGCAAGCTGGGTAGACTAAAGTACATAGTCAAGATTGCATAATACATAGCACAAAGAAATAGCTACGATAGTCCCAGAAGACTAAACTGGAGGGGTTTACTTTTATGTTGTACTTTCTACTCAAGTACTCGCTTTAGTATCGGCCTCTGAGACTGTTTTTGCCAAAGAACGAATGATATGTTTTCACTCGACTATATACTAATAGCAACATTTATATTTTTCCATTTGTATGTGTGGTTGGCAACTAATCTAGAGTAGTGATTTCAAAGTTACTTAAGTCTGGAATGAAGGGTGGACCAGGCTGAATACATTTTCATATCGACCCCCTAATAGCATTCCTAAATATAGAACTTAGATTTAACTTTAGATTCCTAAAGTTAGAACTAGGCTAAGTGATTTGATATCATTGAGGATGAAACCATTTGATCCAGGCTCTGGATATTTCCTAACACGAACTCTTTATAACAAATTCTTCTTTTGTTTCTAACTCAGCGAAATCTTTTATTATTCCGAAGGCGCTGTACAGCTTCCATATAATATATTAAACTAAACTGTAAATCCTAAAACATAAGACGCATTTTGCAACGAATTGAGTACAACGGACTATTCGTATTGCATGTGAACGAAGGCTGGTGTAATTGGCCGTTCATAGTATCAGTCAGGAGTTGTTATCCAGTGGGTATTCGATAACGGCCGGCGACGGGTTAGTTAGTGCTTTCTCGTCTCACTCCATTATCTGTTATATAGCTCACCTTTATTAGATCTCTGTACCGCTCAGTAAGTATTAATCAAACCGTATCTACCTACTAATTGATGTTGGCACAAACAAAACAAGCAGCACTGATGTATTTTAAATCATCTTCATGCAATTTTAATGTGATTGTATTACTTATATATTACATATTTCCTTTGTACTGATAATATAAATTACGATTGTACTCTCCGATTGATGAGTGATCAGATTCCTTCCACAGGCTATTTCTAAATATGCTTTACAACAACATCTATTCTTTATACATTCGTTGTATCCAGATTCTTATATCTATAGTGTGAGCTATACATATATGTATCTGGATACAGCACGGCTATATATACAACTGGCTGGTTATTATTCCCAAACCTAAATTATTTTTTGGAATACACCGTCCAATAAATAAAACAGTAAAAGTTCTTGACACTTTTAAATATAAACAGTATTTTCTTGAGTAAATTATCCAAGTGAACCGCAGATTAAATTAGGAAGGTAATTACTACACTATTATTAACCTTAGGTCTTGGAATGGCAGATATAATTAAAAACCTACTTGAATTGTAAACTGAACTAGTTCCTAAATTTAATACATGTAAATTGGGTTTATAGCGACTTTGCATTGCTAATGCAGTGGAGCTAAACAATTTAATTCATAATTTGTCTTCTACCCTCAGAAAGCTACAAAATCGGGTAAGGGGCGCCGCTACTGAGTCAAAACTACATATATACGGATGAATCCATAACGTGTTGGCTCCTTGCAAGACTGTAACGTCTAGTCATAATGAAATAGGTACCAGATTAGTTAGAATTGTAAAGACTGACTTTACAGAAAAGTCGTTTTACGACTATTTACTTCATGGTTTGTAGATACATTTATTGCGTGCCTGCACGTCCTGGGAGTACTTATGTAAGGTTGGCACCTCGATGGTACTCACAGACGCTATCAGGTCTACAGGGATCATTCGCAAGCACATCTTGAAAGACGCAGGATACGAATAATCTAATTTTGTCACTGCCTTACAAATAAGAAAGAAATAAATCTTGGTCATACTTTTGACTAATATTAAAGTAAGAAAAATTTAAGTCAGCACACCTACATTTACATCTCATTATTTCTTTAGACGCCTTGTAATATATATGTGTATATGCTCGGCGGGTAAGCAGCGATGTAAGCATCTAAATTAAATGACCTCGTTCGCTGAATCGGGAATTGCACGTTATGTTGAATTATACTTTTAATGGAGAGTGTATGATCCCTTTGTGCCCGGACGAGTTGCCATTCCGGATGGCTTACAATGACACCTCTAATTACGGTGCAATCCTAACCAATAAATATTATAAATTCGAATGTGAGTTTGTTGGTTTGTTTGTTACACTTTTACACCTTAACTACTCGAACGATCATCATGAAATTTCGCATACACGTTGACAGAAAAGGACACACCTTTCAAAATAAAGTACTGTCACTAACCTAACCTACATTAAAAAAATCTACTTATTTCATAATCTACAGTTAGTTTAACGTCAGTGGTAGTGCCAATCCAGTTCGAAAGTTACCGAATGTGTGATGTATATACACAGCCTTACTTTTATATCCATAAGGGATAGTAAGTTCTATTTCACTCACGTTTTGCGGTTTTCTACGGTTTCAGAGCCCTATGCCATTGCCGACTACCGGGAGTATACTATACGGGAGTAGTTCCAGACACCGTACTAATACTGACAATT
The DNA here is from genome assembly GCA_963675205.1 of Catocala nupta. Taxonomy (NCBI): domain Eukaryota; kingdom Metazoa; phylum Arthropoda; class Insecta; order Lepidoptera; family Erebidae; genus Catocala; species Catocala nupta. The sequence goes on along the minus strand of OY776078.1, from coordinate 30,928,832 downwards.
GATTGACAGAAAAATCTAATCACACTTTGCCCAAATCGGCAATGATACCGAAGACCTCGTTCACTGTAGGCATGCTATCGCTGCGTCAACCAGATATTCGTAGTACATGGCATAAAAAGCTCCAGTAGCTATCATTGTATAATTGTCAATTTACAAAATCATTTAAGAAGGAATTATTGTTATACGAACTTATATTTACGTGAGATCCTGAACCACTAGCATATGATGAATTGATAATATTAAAAGACCATTACGCCAAAATTGCACAGTCCACATTCAACTTCGTTGACTTTCTAAGTTCAAACGAAGCCTAGCCTTTTGTAACTAGAAAGTATAGGTCTGTGTGTAAATAAGTGTATTTTTATTTAATCTTTTTCAATACTGCATAAGGCAACTTCCGTTTCATAAAGTATTTTCTTTCCCGATGACAATACAAGATTCTAAAGGCAGCACGACCGAAGCAGAGCGCCTATTTATCTTCAGAGTGATCACGAACGTTTGAATTTCGTGCTTAAAGAAAGGACTTACGTTCACAAGCTGACTAGCCAACAACTATTATGCCATCCAATAACTCTGCAGGCTTACAAGTACTTGTAAGCCTCATAACAAGCAATAACAAGAACAATCCAATAAATGCAGGCTTTCAATACTCGTAAGACTGAAGTAATTCATTGGGTGATTGTTCTTGTTTTTTACAATTTAAACAGTATTTTGTTGAGTAAATTCTTCATTTCAACCACAGATTAAATGAATAAAGTAATAGCTTCACTATTATTAATTTGACATTGTTGGGTTACATGCCTATTTAAAAAAACCTGATTTATTACAATTGTCGGTGAAACAGTACCTCACTGTTTTTATTTGAATTCATATAAATTAAGATGTAATTAACAATACCTATTAAAGTCTTAAATTACTTTCTTACACACGATTTATGTAACTTGAGTCTATGACGACTATGCGTTGCTTAACCAGAGGATCTGGAGAATTCAATTCCTCATTTTATCTTCTACCATCAGAAGGTTACGAATATATGTTAGCGTCAGCACTACATTGTGAGTATACGAATGAAATACTTTACATCTTGACTTCTTGTCTGTCTGTGTTGTCTGTCGAGTACATTCTGTATATCTTCAAGTCACAAGCTAATAGGTACCTTCGGGGAAAGAACGCTTTCATCGACCATATCGTGAGACTCAAAACGTAGAAACGATTTTACAACTTTCTTAAAAAAAGTATCGTTTTAATACCGAAATTCTTTTTCAATTTCATTCCAATTTATCTCCATAGTGATTATACCAGCTCATCCGTAATTATAAGAATAAAATTTTATTACATTTCCTTCGGTGGCAAAAGAGCCAGCGGTCCACCTGTTGCTAAACTGTAACCGCTGTTCATTGATAAAACTGCAGTTACCATATCGACGCTGGAAAGGCTAATTGTATTAACGACCACTGTATGAATTGTTCAGTAGAACGATTCAAAGTTTCAAATTTTGCAAAAAAATTCATAGCTAATTAACTACTTAAGTATTCTCATTGAAAATCAGAATAGTTATTAAGAATAACTTTTACTATGAAATGTAAACACAGAAAATAATGTAGGTGTCCTCCTGTCCAATATTTTGGAGATAATACAATGCAGTACGTAATCTTGGTTAGGTAAAATTGACCTAAATCACAATAACATAATCACTGTGGTCCGGCAAAAGATGTTTGAATGATCAAATAGCTGCATAAAATGAACTAGAAAAATGTGTTATATTCTGTTCAGCATACTTCTACATCTAAGTAAAATGTTTTAACGGGCCCGGTCAAGCCAAACGATGAAAACCAGATTATCTTATCTTGCATTAAACTGAAGTTACCGTTAGGCTCTAGGTATTATCTCCCAATATGAATGACATAAGGAAGTGACAGGTAAAAATAAATCACACAAAAAAATATATTTTATAATGAAATTTAATCACAAAATTAAAAACATAACTTTATGCATTAACAAAAAATAAAACTACACAATTCTTAGATCAATCAGTCTTATTAAAATGGAAGGGCAATATTTTATAGGTACTTAAACCTAAGGAGAATGAATACTAGTGATATCTGATATCATAAGTATTAATTCAAATAAATAATCATGCGTAGTAGACTTCTACTACTGTAATAGGAACTTAAAGGCTTTTAAAATACACAATTTTGAGATCAATCAGTGTTATTGGAATGGAATGGTTGTTTTTCAAATACTTTTCTGACATAGAATCCCAGGATTTGAAATCCTGATGACACATTATTTCCCCGTTGTATGGTTTTGGATTTATCCTGGCCAGTTGAAATACCGTTGCTCATTGTGAAGGAGCATAAATTATCGAATGTTCTATACTCCTTTCTATAATTGCAAGGACACTATCAACTGGCATAGAAGTGTGACCTGGTATTAGAAAATTGTTTTGTATGGTTTCTATAAATTTACAGGATTGTAACGCTGTGTGAATAGCAAAAACTATTTTATTGCGATTTTGGCCACAACAAGAATCACTATAAAAAAGTAAATGCCTCACTGATTGACGCTGGTCGACAATGTTTATATAATTATTTAGAATCGTCGCAATCTCGTTACCTCCCCTTTTAGTATCAGCCTCTCCACATGAGTAGCAATAAAACTCCCTAGTTTGACTTTACTTTACCGAATATTTTCGAGAATAATAAAATAGCATACTCTCGCCGTATGGCGTGTTAAATGCTTTCTGCAAATCAAAAGACACGCATAATGTTTGTGAATCCTGTTTTGTTATTTCTTGGTGGTACTTGAAACGGTTTTTAGAATCCTCAACTTCTTTTTCGTGGGCAAGTTTTCTTTTGCAGTAAACCCATCAGGATTATTTTTAAAAGAGATGCATTGAGACACCTATCTTTTTTTGGAACATGAAATGAAATGTTAAAATTCTGTGTAAAATATTTCTAAACACCATTTCTCCTACATAATCCTTGCCTTTTGAGCTAAAATCTGTTTTGTATAATTGGTAAAAATTACTCAAATTCCTAAATTCCTGTGGTAAATAGAGATGCGTCGAGTCTTTGCGGCAGTAATGAGAGGGAACTGCTGGTAAATTTTTAATGTAATTTATAACACTGTCTTTAGCTTGTGCACTAGTTTTACTAGGTGGTATGTGTTTACCCCCCATGTCTGTCTTTGATAATTTATATTGCGCATTAGTGAGGGTATAGTATACATACCGTTGTGTAATATCAAGAGTAGAGAGCAGAAACTTTTGGCATATCTGTCTTCGACCTTTGCCCTCATTAATGAAGTATAAAAAAGAGTATTGACGCCTACTGCACGCTTTTTTTGAGCGTTTTCATTTGGTATCTTCTATTTAACTATTTGAAATAAGCCAATCTCGTTTCCTTTCTAAACTCAAACCATGAAAATAATCAAACATACTTTGTCTTCTTTCATCACTTATCTCATGACAAGATCTGCCACATTTCTTATCGAGACATGGATGAGCTTTCATTACCTTAGCCCTACCAACTGTACCATCCTTTTTTGCGTATTCTTTTCCCTCGTTGCGTAACTGTTTTCTTTCTTTTCTCTTATTGGTCTTCTTTTTTTTCTTGTTTCCATTATAACCTAATTTTTAATTTTTTTGTTTTTCTTTGCTCGCCAAAATGACCACACTCCGCCTGATGGTAATTAGTCGTGTGGTCTAAGAGCAGTGGGCTCCACACCGTCCTCATAGCAGCCGAGACGATGTTAAGGTCTCTACTTTGACGACCTGAGAAGTTGCTTTTTCACGCCTCGCTTAAAGGAATTCTCTATTCCATGCCATGATCGTTCAACAGAGGTATGAGGACCCAAACTGGTTGGTACGCACTCTAGTCAACTCCACTGTGTAAGGATGGCATCTGAGCCCAGAACGCGTTGTTCTGGATAGGAAAGGGTAGGGCGGGATAAGGTGGAATAACTCTTCAGAGCACTCCTCGTGGTATATTCTGTAGAAACATGCTAATGAGGCAATGTCCCTACGGAGTTGCAGAGGTTCCAGTGAACTCGTGACCTCTGGATCTCCGATGATACGGACAGCCCGCCGCTGTAACCTATCAAGAGCATCTAGCAAGTACTGCACGGAGCCATCCCAAAGATGAGAACAGTACTCCACGCAAGGGCGCACTTGTGCCTTATACAAAAGGCACAGCTGCCCAGGCGAAAAGAACCACCTCACCCTGTTCAGAACTCCGAGTTTTCGCGATGCTTATTTAATGAAGCTCTCGATGTAGGTTTTGGGATTAAAGGAGCGGCAAAGATCCATATCTAAGATGGAGAGGCTGTCACGTATCACCAGTGGAGTGATCTTCAGAGAAGGGAGGGGAAGGAACGGAGACCTTTTTTTTGAGAACGCGCATGCCTGAGTCTTTTTGGCGTTAAACTGGACCAAGTTCTTGGCACCCCATTCAGAGATGCGGTCCAAGGTCTGGTCAAGTTCAACAACAAGATCCTGCGTTTTCCCCTCAACCTCAGCCTGTTTGGCCCCAGGATGTCCGAGATACCGCCTATGCATGGTACTGTCGTCCGCATAACAATGTATATTGCCGAGATTCAACATATCATTGATATGCAGAAGAAAGAGCGTAGGGGATAAGACGGACCCCTGAGGCACTCCTGCATTGACCTGCATAAATTTAGAAGCGCGACCGTCGCTAAGGACCCAAATACGACGTTTCTGCAGGAAACTTGCAATCCAGGTGCACAGATGAGGGGGCAAGCCATAGGTCGTAAAAAATATTTATGAACAGCGTACTGCGACAACGGGCGTGACCTCCTTCTTCGACAGTGCGTGGGTGACTGAAGCGCCCGCGCAACGCTTGGCTCTTAGCTAACAGCCGCGGCCTACCGTGAACGGCGGTCTTGAAGTACCGTCTAACCACCATAGTTTCATATTTGTCATTCTTTTTTGGTGGGTTAATCACACTAATGCAATTAATTTTGCATTAAGTAAAGTTGCTGATGTGCTATAAACACATTAGAATAGCTTCAGGTAAAATTGTATGATCGATCAATTTATTATTAAGGGCAGTCGACAAAATTGATTTAACGTCCAAATTATTGTAATTAGCAGAAAAGTAAAAGGTTTTAAACGACAATAAACAATATTTTATTTACAAGGAAATTGACTTATTTTAAATTTAAAAATAATGGCCAACCACTAAAATGTTTAATTGCGTGAATATTTCAAAAAATGGAATGGTAAAGTGTTTTAAAAATAATTCTTATTTTAAACATAAGCAGGCATAAATGACTTATCAGTGTTTTGTTACTATCATGTACCATTTATGAACCAAAGTCAAAAAGTGAATGGATTTAATACAAAAAAATATACGAAAATGTTGAAAATCACCGGTGTATTAACGACCATGAAAGTGCTCAGATTAAATCGCTACCTAGACCATTCGAAAGAGAAAAATCAGGCGATTCCAACGATGTATATAACTCATATTCGACCATATTGGCTGTTAATACAATTAGCCTTTCCAGCGTCGATATGTATACTCAGAGCATTGTAAAAGAAAATTTGGCCTAATAAGTAACCAAGTGTAAGGGAGAAGTGTAAAAATTAACAGCGGACATAGCATGGCTGCATCTACTGCGGTCAGACAGCTTACGAATAGGTCTATCAATCGATAAAATACATGTAAAAATGTACGTGCAGTCGCGGCGACCTTTTTGCAATTTTAATAATTCCTGCTGACAAATTTACAGAAGACCATCAATTACATAAAAGCTTTCTTCAAGCAATTATAAAGGAATGAGGGTCACTGATTGTTGTGGATATTTCGATGTTACTAAACCTGAATTGCGTACGAAAGCTTTTTTCACAAACTATCTGATCGTAAGCTTAAGTTCTTGCGTCATAAACTGCCTATACTCCTCATTACTTGTATACTTGCATTTAAAATCATACGTATAAATGTTTTAAAACTTGTCTGTATTTCGATATGTGGGCAATACCTACTTCAATCCGATAATCCGTTAATTCGTTCAATTAGGCTTATAATCGTTATAATACCCGACATAAATAATGCGAAACTGAACAACTGATATATTATACAAAGGATTATAAAACTGATTTTATTGAATCGCTGTATGGTAATATATTTGTATACTTTATCAAAAAATTCGTGCTAATTCCACTCATACCTATAACAACAATTACCTTTGTAATTATACCCTAAAGCAACTTGAAATATGCTATATTGCACTTTATTAATCAAAGCATAAATTATTTCATTCTGAAAGGTCAACGCACGCGTCAAATAGTCTGCACTGACTGCATCATAAGAGTCATTCTGTTAATATAATAGCAGCAAAAATCGACATCGACAACAAAATCAATTAGCCACAAAGTACTTAAACCAAGCTAGCTTGCGCAAACCATATGCACGATTTAATCATATACATAGGTTACTTACGCGGATAGCTCGCGTACGCACTGTTTCCCGCGTGGTGAGCAAAAATTTTTTGGATATTACCATGACTTCCAAAGCTATTTTTTATTCTAGATAGAAAATAGTACTGTCTGTTGAAGAATATCACCGAGCCTTAAGTTGTGACTAACGTATGATACGTATAAAAGAAACCGTAAGTAAAAAAACACAATGCGTGTGTCGCAAGACAGTATTAACCATTTCAGTTCTACCTATTAACCATTTCTTCGTCAAGGGAACTGATAGATTCATTGTCCCTTTAACCAAAGTTGATGTTGATTCCTTCTTGAGGAATTCTAGATAAAAACAGGACAACCCAAATTTATTGAATTCAATAGGTAGTTATTTAAAAATAAATACGATATCGAAGTAATCAATTTCAATTTATCTATAACTTCTCAATCAGTACTTAATGACAATTGAAAAGTAATTGCGTAAGGTAAATATAAAGTTACCGTAAGAAATTATTTATATATATATATAAATATAAGTATGTACATTAGCTGATAGAATAATATTTGAAAAGGGAAGAACCGTATTTAATACTAATGTGATGATCTATATGTGTACTATATTTCATCCGCGGCTCCGCTCGTGTAAACATTGGATAGGTAACCTAACCTATCCTATATTTACGCGAGCGAAGCCGAAAAAGGACTGTTACTAACTTTAGCAGCACTACTTTTTTCTGAATAAAAGATACCCTATGTTCTATTCTGTTCTACTCACAACGTGTGATTGAATGGTGATTGGTCAATACAAACAACATCTATAATAGGTTTTGTTCGTGACAAAATTGTACCCGAGTATTTTATATCATGATTAGTGAACTCCGGTATTCGAAACAGAATATGTGATATCAATCCAATTCAATGGCAGGTATGACATGCTTCGTCATTATCTATTTATAATAATACATATCGATTGAAATCGAATAGGGCCGGCTACACTCGTATTTGATTTTGCAGAATGTCATATGATATGCAACCGTTTCAACCATTCAAAGGAATCCTTTTGTGAAAATAGTATTGAAATTCGATATTAGTGAGGCTGCAACTTATATTTAAAATTTTAATATGAGAGAACGTAGGTCTTATTTAGCATATGGCTATATTAACAAATGGCCCTTGCATGCACGGTTATTAAAATCAGAACGTTCACTGTTTTCGTATAAATAAAATCAATATTTTTGATACGTTCATTTGCATGCCTGATTTTATGAAACATGAACTTTATCATTTAGCTAGAATATGAAATACTGCTTTTATTCTGTTTGTTGTAAACTACGAAATTAATCCTATCGTTGAGCAGACAGAGTAAAAAAAAATGGACAATGTATTTCGTGCATTTGTAAAATATCTCTCTTAACATATTTTCACTATTATACATTTTAATTTACAAGATGATTAATAAAACTATGGGACTATGGTAGATTTACGACGTGACGGTACAGGCCAGGCTTGTCCTAAGTGAAAAATTCAATACAAATCAATCTATGGTACATCATGGCTTTGTTCAATTGCGTGGCATCTATAACATAGTTGGTAAGATGTGGGTGTATTACAATACACCAATATGCCATGTAACTACGTATAGGCTTCTCAACTCCCTGCTCCTATTAAAAATTGTGTAGCAGCAAAACTCAATTTCTTTCAGCCCGACCTAGCCTGAACCGATCTAAAATCGTAGCAAGGAAATGTTCGTAGCTCAATAAAGCTGCACTTCTTTAGGCTTTATTCTAAGACCAGCCCATACTTCAAAATTTCATAAAAATAGCACGCAATAACAGCATAGGCTACGGTTCTATCCGTATTGCTTAAGATAAGTTTGGTGACGGTAGATTAATGTTTAAGGCACTAAACTGCAATTCGAGAGGTAGGTCATTTGATATCCATTTCATAATAATTTGTTGACCAAATCTATTAATAAAAATAAATATATTAAATCATGACCTTTTTATTTTATTAACTAGACATTTATGTCTGTATTTAAGCCTACACTAACCATGCGTTTAGTGGCATACCATTTCTATTTCATATTTCACGTTTACGCTACATTTATAAACCATACCATATTAAGTAAGTACATAATTATGAAAAGTATTGTTATTTACCGCTACATAGACATTATTATTTAATACATCGCCGCACTATAGTCTTAATTCAGTGTTCGGGGAATTAAAACACACATGTAAATAGCGAACAAAAAGTACACCCGGCCATAAAAATAAAAACTCACCAGTAAAGTGACTGACGCAGGTTGCTCATCCAATATTGTTGTGAAGTTGTGTGATAAGGCTGCGGCGGGTTCTTTTAATAGTTTCATAGAATAATGAATTCTTCAATGACAGTAAACAAGAACAAAGACCTGCGTGGCTATAGTACGGATTAGGTGTAATAGTATTTTAAACAATAGCAGTTTGGCTGACTTTATTACCATAGAATATTTTTCTGTGTCTAAAATAAAACACATTATTTATTATGGGCATATAATTTATTGTCTTATGTCGATAACAGTACCAACCCAAATGATTATGTTTGGTTCAGTTTGCATTTTATTATTATTTGTAAATCTTTACATATACATGGTAATATGAAGAAAATTCCCCTAACATTAGCATTTTAAAATAATTGCTTAAATGATTTAATTTTACTTTATTTATAATTTTTTTTTTTTTACGTGTGGTAATGCAATGACTCTTATCCCTCCGCGGGGGCGGGCGGAGGGATAATGTCAGACTCGCCGGGATAAAAGAAAGATGGGAAAATAGTAAATTATCTCCCGGAATACCGACTAAACCTAGCACGGTGTTCCTCGACAAAACCACTATCGACGGGGCCGCGCGAATCGCTTTCGCATGCGGTAGCGACCCCGCCGAGGTTACGGCTCGTGTGGCCGTGTGAAACGGCAGGCCACTACGCGAAGAGACCTACCCAAAGGACTCACTTCTATAATATACCCTACTGTCCCCCCCCCCTAGAGGGGAGACGGACTCTCGGACCTGGTGCTGAACGGATGGTGGGCAGGCCCACAAACCCCCAGGTCAAACCTCAGGGTGGCTGAAGGTCATCTCGCACCCTCCGGCGCCCGGTTCTGCGGTTGGGGAGAGGGTTTAAACGCTCCCTCTCCCGCTCCGCCGCCTCCTTGATGGAAATCACTTCCTCGCAGAAGGAGGCGACGGCGTTCCACGACCTCTCACTCCGGACCATAGATTGAACTACGGCCGGGAGCGAGAGGGCAGCCGATCCGACTGCCGCGATCAAATCACGGCGCTGCGATGCCCAGGCGGGGCAAACCGCCAAAGTGTGCAGCGCCGTGTCCTCGACAACGTCGCGGCAGTCGCCGAAGTGGTGACAACCAGGCATCTCTTGCCGGCGTATACGACACAGGAACTGGCCAAAACAACCGTGGCCAGTCAGTACCTGTGTCAGCCGGAAGGTGAGGGCGCCATGCCGCCTCTCCAGCCACTCCTCAAACACGGGACTTACCGCCACGATCGTAGCGTGCCCGGCACTGGGGTGCACAAGTCGTTCCTTCCAATTCGCCACTGGCGGAGCTCGGACCTCGCCGCCTCGACAGCGGAAAGAACAGGTCCTTCGTCCCGAGCTAGCGCCTCCTGGCGCCAACGATAGAGCGACGCCAGGAGCGCCGCTTCCAGGTCCCATGTCATCGATCCGGCGAGGAGGCTCGCAGCCTGGAACGAGATCGTGCGGTAACCTCTTATCAACATGACGGCCATGGCGCGCTGTGGCGCACGAAGCGCCGAAATGTTTCGGGCCGTCAGGCTGTCTGCCCAAACTGGGGCCCCATACAGGGCCATGGACCGCACGACCCCCTCGTAGAGCCTCCGGCAGGAGGTGTTTGGCCCCCCAAGGTTGGGCAGCAGGCGCGAGAGCGCGCCTGCAGCGCCCCGAAGAAAAGGGGCCAAATGACGAAAATGGACTATAAAGTCCCATCGGCTGTTGAGCAAGAGACCTAAATACTTTAGGGTTGACTCGACGCCGATGCGGACCCCTCCTACCATAATATGGGCCCCTGGAGGTGGCCGTTTCCGAGGGCCGTGGAAACAAACGGCCTCGGACTTGGACAGGGCCACCTCGAGGCCGAACCGCCGGATACGATTGACGACTTGTGCGACCCCAGCGGTCGCCAGTATGACCGCCGCCCGGTGCGACTTACCCCTCGCTGTGACAAGTGTGTCGTCGGCGTAACAAATGACGCCGACGCCACGAAGAAGCGCACCTCGCAGCACCCAGTCGTAACCGATGTTCCACAGGAGCGGATCCAGAACCGATCCCTGTGGAACACCGCACGACATCTCTCGCCGACTCCAACCGTCGTGACCCGGGTAGACGACTACCCTCTCCGATAAATATGCGCCCCGACTATGCGGCGGAGGTAGGTCGGCACTCGATGAAAGATGAGTGCCTCCCTAATACAACTCCAGGGCAAGGTATTGAAGGCATTCGCGATGTCCAAAGACACCGCGAAGACGACCTCGCCCCGGGACACCGCAACCTCCGTCAGGCTCCTCACACGCATGACTGCGTCTATAGTTGAGCGCCCGCGTTACTTATTAACACTATAAGTGCTTAAACATAGTAATGAAAATTAATCTTATGTATAATTAGGTTAAAATTCCCATAATGAGATTATGGGAATTTTTCTCCCTTAACTCACACGTGTCGATGGGAAGTAATTATAAAGTAAGATGTAAAAACATACGATTTCATTTCCTATAAAAAAAAACTATCAGGACTAGCACGGAGGCTGGAACTGTAGCGATAGGCTTTTTTACGAGAGACTTAAAAACAAGCTGACGATATTTTGGTATTATACACCTCTGACCAACCTTTCGGGGTAATAGGCGTGATGCTACATAACATTAAGATTTTGGTATATTCTCAAGTATATAAGTAGTAAATAAACATTCAAACAGACAGATTTTCAAATTTAAGGTATGCTATAATTAAAGAATTGTTTATTATTAAATAGAATAAGAACTATTTTAATTTAGCACATTGACTTATTATAATATATATACAATGCAACTGTTTCGTAATTCCTTTTTTAAGTTAAATGCTAAGTGAAAAGCTAATATTAGTACCGAGCTTACATCGAAAAAGCATTAAATGAGGGTCAAACTGGTGACTAAATTTCGATAGCTTTACTATTGAATTAAAAAGAGAAGAAAATAAAAAGGCAGGGATAAATTTACCTATCAATGTTAGAATTAATTTAATAAATCAATTTAATGAATTCTGACGTCATCAATAGAGTTGATCTAAATATAAAGAAAATCTGATCATGTTTATATTTTAATTAGTTAATTTGTCGGTGCACCGCTCGCTGCTTTAGTGCGATATTTAGTAAAGTTAATGAATTATCTTCAGTTAGACTGCGGCACGAGAACAATACATACCTATTATGTATTCAAAGCTTAATTGAAAAGCACTCTGACTTGTTGTTTGCATTGTGAACCGTTTGCTAAACGAAGGTATCTTGCTTGAGGATAATACATTACAATTGTAATTAAACTATTATATAGGGGTTTTATCTTATTACGTATTAGCTTTTGTCCACGATTTAGGACGAGCTGAGAACGGACAGCAAATATGTAATTTCTTAAGACTCGACTTCTGGGCAGATGAAGCACACCAGATTTTATGTTAAACCTACAGCAATATGACAGTGAAAACGGAATTCAATTTTATGCAGTAGTTCTTGCGTGATGTGTTACAAGCATGCAGACAGACAAAATTCGTACAATAATTGTTTTGGCTTCTATAGCTCTTATGAAGTTGCCGCTCATAATTTTTCTTTAATCTCTCTTATGTAGAGGCAATCAGTTACAATTTCAATTAACAAATTTAATCGCGATAAAATCAGTATTAGTAGTTTTATTTCAATACATGGAAAATTATATTTTAATTTCAACTAAGATTTAAAGCCCTAACTAATATAATAAATCCGAATATGCGTTTATTTGCCATGCTTTGACTACTTCTATTACTACGTTAAAGTTTGTTATGACCGATCATCATAAAATTTAGCGAATAGTTGAAGATAGGTACAAAAAGGACATCTTGTACCTTTCATCCACAAAAAAGTTCTATTCCCGAAGGACGGCTAGTAAATGATAAATTTAATAATATACTATTGTACTCAGAGACCAAATAAGCTTAAACATGTTACTCAGAAGATTATTAGACCTCAACTGTTAGTCTGGTTGTTTGTGTTAAGTAGTCTAGTTCAAAACAAATGTCCGTATGCTACATTTCTTGAGTTTTATTTATGAGGCCACAACGTTACTATAAATGCGACTGTAACTCTGTTTATATGTATGTTTGAACCTCAAACCACTGAAAAATCAAAAGCGCATTTTGGTAAAGCCTGCTTAATACGAAATTCATCAAAATCTTTTAGACGTAGTTATTTTTTTTCCTTTAGATTTATCTTGAGGCAGACCAAAGAACACTATTTTCAAAAATCTCACTGGATGCCACGAGTCACAAACATTATTTAGCAAAAGCATTATATTAGCTGAAGATAAGAACTTTACAAAAGTTTGGCGATAATAATTAATGTGCGGTACATTAATTATCGCCAACCTTTTGTAACGTTATTAGTTATATTACCATCTATGTATATTCACGCTATCGTATCTATCGTACGACTTGTTTATCTAGTATTTAAGTTGATCTTAAAATGTCCAGGATTTTGGTATGGCCGAACATAAAGTAAAATGATTGCATAGTATTACGATCGAAGTCAGAGGCAAATTTTAGTATAATAATTATGTCAGGAATAAAAAAATCTATTAAAGTTAGACCAGTAAAGACTGAATCAACCGAGATCACGGTTACCTTTACTTACCGTAATAATATACAAAGCCTTTTAAAACAAATGCATAGCTGTGATAATAATTTCTGAGACCGCTTAAGATATTGCTGTAATCAAATATGAACCTTATTTAATTAAGACAAGTTACAATGTTCCTCGCTCCGAAGTTATTTATGTGTAAACCGCTGAACTAACCGCACCGTACTGCGTAAGAACTATATACTATTTATCTCAAAAAGTGAATTGACTGATTATTAAGACTACACAGAAGCGATATTTCGATATTGATTTTGATTCGACCAGGTTTGGTAAATACTTATTGCAATTTTCGATGACGTATTATAAATCCCACCTCTACTACGTGGTACTAAACAAACATTACATCATTTATAACCCAAGCAGCGTGCAATGTTGATAATTTTAATTATTATGTCTATCGTGGTAACTGTTGACGTTGTTGACATTGACAGATGTCAGTCTGGCATGTATGCTGCGTTCGTAAACCTCGTTTTATAAGATGCGGTAATAAATATTTATAATTATTATCTATATATTATTATTATTTATTCTGTATTTGCATGTTGTTGTTATATTATATTTAAAATTATAATATTATTAGGTATATTTATATATAATTTATAATGTAATCATATAATTTTAAGAAATTTTAATCTTAAGGCTTTTATTTTATGTTAGGCCTGCGAGAATACCAGCGTCGCAGTTAAACTGCAACAATAGCTGACGCAAATGCCTATTTTACCACCTCTATTTAAATAATTTAATTGTTTGTGTACTGTATGTTTATGTTGGTAAATAAACTTTTTCATTTTCATTTTTTTTCATTTAATAAAGCTAAACGTGGCTGATTTAATGACTGATTAATGATTTAATGTCCACAGCTCTTTAAAGAAAGACTGTGTTATCAGCAGAGTCTCCTATAGTCATAATCTCTTGCTTTGGCAGCACGACAACTCCTTTGTAAGAAGGGTTGGCAACGCTAAAGTATCCCGTAGCCTATAGTGGGTTACTATATTAGAGTATGCAAAGCAATGTAATCGGATAAAACGAATGAAACTCATGGTCTCCCACCCTTGACATGACAATAGTCCATATATTCCAGTAACAGCTCAAAAACTAGATAACCAAACGCTTCCTTATCATTTTATTATAATTCACTTTCATTAACACGCTTGCGCATGTTAAAAAAAGAGCAATGTGAAAAAAAAATTAAGTATCACAACAAACCGTATCTTTTGATATAAAAATCGTATTAACCTCTACAAAAAAGGCCAAAAGCCAAGACATATACTTGTTGCGTCGCAGACACTGTTATGAATAATTTGAGTCTAAAATAAATAAACAAACAGCCTCGCAGAAAATGTTCGCTTTGAGACCGCTCGTCTACTGTTAGTCAATTCAAGATGAGACTACGAGTATAAAAGTTTTATATAAAATTGCATTTTATTTCAAAGAAGCTGAATTTAAAATTATTAATAATATTGTACGAGTCGCTGAAAATTTTATTTAGTTCTTCCCATTGCGGTAATTATAATTATCTAAGGCCTAGTTGATTATATAAGTATTTAAATCCATTTTATTCGATTTATTAGTAATGTAACATTTACAATATATTTACAGTATTAATTTTAAAACTAATTAATCTAACAAATAAAAAAGGAAAAGAAAACTAAAACCCTCTAATAGGCGTCATAGAATTCCGCCGCATCACAGTCGAATGCCAGAAGACTGGCAGCATTGCCACGTTGAATGGCAATGCTTATTCTTGCCGCGAAATAAAGGCCAGCTCTCTGATCAGGGGAAGCGTCGATTAATCTTTTTGCTATTTCTCTATAGAGAGCACGAGCACTCCATGACCCTAACGTTTCGACCCCAAACGGCTCAAAAATATAATCCTCTACTAGGTTTTTGTATTTGCGCCGTTTGAGAGTCTCCACGGATGCAGTAGCAGCGCCAGCACAACTCGCCGTGCTGGGAAGATGTGATGGCGTAAGGGTGTCCACACACGTTGCGTCCCACATCAAAGGCCAACCCATCTTTCAAGGCATCAATGACATACCGTCTGGTTTCTTCCCACCGTCACGTGCCAAGCCATTAGGTTCAAGATGAGCTGGCACGCTGGCGTGACGAGAGCACGACGGATAATGTCATTAATATTGGCGTGCCGCGAATAACGATCGGCACTCCTGCTAAATGATAGGCCATGGTGGCCAAGACCATCGACGGCTTCACCACAGTGACATCGATGCGGAGTAATACATGGAACATCTAAACGAAGGCAAGAAGCGATGCAGAACATTGTGTCGTCCAACATAGTGCCTATGTTGGATGCCCACTCCCAGCCAATAAACGGGCACGCTCAGCAACATCAGGAGACGTGTTCATGAGATGTTCTCTCACCATGTTGCAGAGCGCATTCCACCGACTCTGAGAATAGACCGGATGGCAAATCAGAGCTTGGACAGATCATTTTCCAAGTGTTCACTGCGTCGCTCTTTAAATTCATCAGATGTACAAGAAAATATATTTATTTTTAACTTTAGTAAGTCTTTATTTTATAAACTTATCGTCCAGGAAATAGCCTTTGAATACTATTGGCACGCAGACCTTTTGATTCCAAATATCTTATTACTATTATATATATATATATACAATTACTCCAACGATGAGTCAAAGAAGGCACTACGGCATTGAGTAACGATGATAGTACCTATACATATAATCCAATAGATTCACAAGTATCGCCAAGGGTCTAAACTGTATTGAATCAAGAAATCGTACTGATTTCAGAGATAAGCATCAAGCGTGTTTTACTCTGATAGAAAAAATCAAGCGTTATTGACTGTGTGAGTTATTAATTTAAGTACTATTAAAAAATGTTTTGGTTCTTTCTGGTAGAATATTCACTGCCACTGCATAGAGAAAATGTGCCCGGTTGACGGCTAAAGGGTCGACATGTATAACGAGGGACTTTTAGACATAGCTAGTGAAATGTGAATGTAATACATCTCTTCCTACGTCATCGAGATTATAAATATGTCTAAAAGTCTATGCATCTATGTTCATTACAGATATTGTCTAGAAATTCTTAATGGCAATCCGAAGTCTGAAATGTAGTCCGCAAGACAAAAACGGAATTACCCAACTACAACAAAAATTTAATAAAGTTTATTTAATACGACATCTGCCTGTCCCTTTAGTAGGATATGATCATGATGTTAAACTCAGTTCTACAATAAAATAACAGACTCTAAAACACTACTTTCATGCGCCTTCTCTCCATACCTTGAGCTAAAGGCATATAAAAAAGTAAATTACTTTTATTACACCTAAACTGCCCAAATAAAATCTTTTAGTAAATCAACAGTTTATAAAAAAATATTGAATGTTTTACTGATCCTAATCAAAACACAAAGTAGCATACTGACTATGGAAGTAATGACTTATGCATATTCGCAAAGCAACCACATTTCATCCAACAAGTCAAAACCCATGTTATAACAAGTGAAATCATAGGAATTTACCGGACACAATATACATAGCCTAAAACCAAAGCTTTCCTAACTAAAGTGCTCAATTCTAGACTTGTATTCCTAGTAACACTTTGATAACTTATAAACTTGACTACCAACAAGGCGCTCTAGATAAAATAATACATAGTGTCACGTCTCTAAATCCCCCAGAGTAAAGACCTACATTCCGCCAACTATGTTTTAAATCCCAAGTTATAGCGGCGAGCCTATTGCCGTCCACCGTGCACATACGTATATATATAAGTATATACAATGCTACAAACAAAATCGTAACAAAAAATCCAATGACATTTTGTCCAACAAAAGAACAATTAAAACAAACGACTGTTGTTATACTTTAAATTGGCCGCATATCGATTTCACATAGTCAATGGGCTTGATAATTTACAAAACAACCTAACTATTATGTTTTATTCAGTCAGCGACTACAGACAAAGAAAACAAAGACGTCAAAGGGACTAAATATTCTGTTAAAATAATTTTACGTAGCTTGTCCCTTTTATGGCTTCTTTGGAAAAGATACTCATTTTTCAAGGATAAAGATAAACGGCATATTAAAATCGTATAAATGATGACTATGTGTAGTCTGCCTTTACACTATATCAAAGATATTGTGAATATTAGGCGTTTCACGACGCAAATTGCAGTCGTAAAATCATGTAACTACGCCACTGAATCCTAATACCTACATAGAATTTATCTTTTCATGTGCAACAAGGTATATGGCAGTAAGAGTAACCTATCTATTCCTTTCGCAGAGCTGAATTTTACTGCTAAGTATTTTATATTTAGTTACGCATATTTTATTGCAGTCTCAATGACTTCTTTTTTCCTACCTCTAAGATAGCAATCCAGTATACTGTCCGTAAGATATCAATTGATTATTATCTTGTGGACGCTACTAACACCAGGGTCACACTTGTTACTGATCCTGCAAAAATTTTGCTTCAATTTTAGTAAAACAACATAACGCAGAAATCTGGCAATATTGCTATATATATATATGTTTTCATTTATATAGAAATATATTATTAGCAATAGATAATAGCCAGTGACGAAAAAATATATGACGATTATTCCAAAAGCGCTTTTTAAATTACTACTTTTGCATTCTAAAAACTCCGATCATTTGTCTTGATAAATTACTTAAAGATGTTTAGCAAACAGCCGACGGAGATGGTCAGTTGGTCTCAAAGTTTGGTTACTGATAATAACAAAAATGTTTTGCATTCAGTACGAAAAGCAAAACTTTCTAAGCCTCAAACTGTAGCTAGAAACAAACAAAGGAAATGGCGCGCTTTCTGTGTCGCCGTAAAAAATATGACCTTCACCGAACATAGTAATATGCCAGAAAATATTTTTTACTTTTATCTGATTGCATTAATGTAATTAATACGAAGGCGACATACACGTGAACAATAGCACGCTAAGTTTAAACAAAAGAAATTTATAAAACATATTTTAAAACGCATAATAATATAATATTAGACATAAAATAAGACTTAAATCAATACAAGATATTTCAAAGAAATAAAATAAAATATGTAAAGTTCTTACCTCGAAAATCCAGGCGGGCATATTTCTCGTTCTTGCACTTGAGTACTTTGAAACGATTTAATTTGACGGTAAGCGACATGGCGAAAGCAACCGATTCTAAAATTCCCAAAAATGCGGTATATTAATACGCGCTAAGATAAACGAGGGCGCTCATCTTAGAAGCCCGAAGGCGGCGAAAACGCTACCACCAGTACTAGATACGGTAGAACTTTTTCGCCTAGGGAACTACTGCCGGCCAGGCAACCGGCCCGAGCCCGACTCTCCGATGGAATGACGAAAGGCGGGCGGATTTCCAGGCGCAAGGCACAGCACTCCCTGTCTCCCGCCGCCTCTCCCCGCGAGCCTGAAATGGCTTGTAGCGTATTTCAATATGCTCTCACACAGGTGCTGAAACTGATACGCCTTTGCAACTAATATTTAAATATTTAATTTACAAATTTACAACCAGGAGATTTATCAGCAGATAACTGAATACCAATTATTGACCAAAACATAGAATTAAAATTTACTTTGCCCTAACTATAACGTTTCGTTCAAATGGACTCTGACTTTTACATAACATATTTAATCATTTAGAAAAATAATAAACCGTCTAAGATTCAGGTAATTGTGTATGTTTAAGGACATCACAAACAAGTAAACACTTTTTAAATTGTGCCTAAATATTCGAATAAAACAGGTAGATTGATATAAAACAAGACAGCAGCTAATTAATAAGTGTAAGCTAAATTACTAGTAATAGGAAAAAATTATGTAAGTTTCTGCCAACCCTAGCTTAACTGCACTATATCACATCATATAATTTGACAAGCATCAACTGAATCTTAAACAGCTGAATACAAGTGGTATGCAAATTTGAGGACCCACTTTGCGCACCGCATATGGGTCCCTTATTTACTTACGACACCAACTTCTTTGTTTTATCTTGTTTTATTTAAGATATTTCGCTGGGAGAAGCTTTTGCCACACTGGTTTATATGCATACTTACGAATTACTTTTTTAAATATTCTAAAGTAACGTGATCTAACGTGGCAGGCACTTGTCAACCTTCAATCGACTTTTACTTACTCACGTATTATTTTATATTGCGAGGAACATTTCCAGTCATGAAAGCCGACCAGGCAATCGGATGCCAGTATAATATGGACAGGAACAAATGATCTGTCTAAGGTAATGTTATTGTTAGAACAAAGTTGGTATTCCGATAGTTGGGCACATAACGTGATACGGTTCTTAAGTATAGGTAAATTACAGTGTCGCTTTTAATCAAGTTGATAGACACGTCGATAAGCTGATGTGATAACAAAAATATTTACATATTGCTGGATTATTTTGGTCGAGGAAAATGTTTTGTTGAAACAAAGTTTGTACTATAACACACTGGAAAGGATAACACACCATCTCTAACGTAACGCACTGGAACACTTTGTAACACACTAGAGTTGTGTAAAAGCAGGACTACATCATAGCAAAATATGAATTTCTATAATAATTCTGCTATAATGTAGAATTATTATAAAAAACATGAATTTTTATAACATAGCCCATAGTATAACTAGCTACACTTCAGAACATTGGGACAGCTACCATCTTAGTCTCCCCGTGAACATGGCTGCTGTAAAGCAACCGACACGTCGGTGCAAAGTGTAAACTTAAATTTAAATAGTTTTAATTAAATTAAATAGCATAGTAAAGTTCAATAATATTAGTGTTAGAGTTTTCAAAATGATGCAATAAAAGTGTTTAAAGTAAAATAAACAACGCGACAAAATCCGTGTAAAGTGTTTAATTTCAAAATAATAAATGGTTCAAGGCCACCTAATAGTTCTGCACTTACTAATTTTGCCTTATAACAACTGATGATAAGCTGGAATATAAGCAACTGGTCGACGTAATTCTTTTAACTTTTGATTAAATTCTTTTACATCTTTATTTGTTGCGAACCGCCTAAGGGCCATCATTAAAAAAAATGGATGCGTGATGTAAATAATAATTTTCCTTCTAAAATAATACACTTCTTTCAGTTTTATCACTGTAAAGTGGCCTATCATTTACAGGAGGCAACTGATTAATATATCCAAAAAAATATACACCAAATAAACCAAAAAATATTTAAAGATTTGTACACCAAAATATAGTAGTGACCTCATTATTTGTAATATTTTTTTGCAACCATCCATTTTCGACGTGTTTATTTTATGCTAATAAATAAAATTCTAAGTTAATAAATATAAAATTAATACTCAAATTATGAAATAAAGATTAGGCCAAAATAATTTTCAAAATGTACAATTTTTTTATCGACGCCCTTTTCACGAATGCTTCATATTCTCAAATTACAAATCATATATTATTATGGATGGAAACTTGTGTCTGAGATATTATTTGAGACTTAATTTTGCCTGCGGCTTCGCTCACGTAAATGTAGGTTATTTGTAGGTACTTTCAGGAAACAGTACTTTTTCTGCATGTCTCGTCGAGTAGTTAAGGCGTGAAAGCGTAACAAACAAATAAACAAACTCACATTCGCAATTATAATATTAGTTAGGATTAATATATAATTTATTTACCCAGTATCATAAAATGAAAGATTATTGTAAAAATATAAATTCGATTTTGGAAACGACAAAATTTCTACTTAGGTATTATTTTAGTGAATTTTAGTTTTATATCTCGACTATAGGCTTTTACAAGTAGCATCAAGTCATAGACACGTTCAATCTTCAGACGATTGATATATAGATACATATCAAACTTATTCTTCGAGCAATGAAGTATAGATGTGTATTAAATACTATTTATTTATTTATTTATATATGAGTCACAAATATAGGTACATGGGATCTTATTGGTACATAGATGTTTTAGAATCACTACATTTAGCCTTGCGGCATGTGACATACTTACAATTATATAAAATAACTAAACTAAGAACCAAACTAGAACAGAATATTGTATTATAATGTATCGGATAAATAATCATCTACTGAATAATAGGCCTTCTGCAATAAGATAGTTTTTTAGCTTACTCTTTAATAATTTAATATTTTGTTCTTCTAGAAAAGGCTTCGATAAATGGTTAAATATTATAGGAGCCACGCAAAAAATACTTTTATTAAAATATGCAGTAGTATTTAAAGGCACACTATTTTTTAAATTGTGTCTTTTATTTTTAAATTTTATAAACATTTGCATATTATTTTTCACAAATAATACAGTTTCAAGTATATATATACATGGTAGGGTCAAAATGTTTAGTTTTATGAAATAGGGGTCAACCCTATTTCATAAAACTGAACATTCTATATTCTACATTTCAGCTATCGGTGGATTTAAGATTACAAATGGCTCGAACGCACTTTTTTGTGCTTTAAATATGCATTTATGTAGACCATGCGGTCTACATCTCTAGAATTGCCCCAGAAAATTATAGCATATCGTATGATTGGTGCCACATATCCGTGGTACATATCCTCAAGTTGTTTTCTTTCTTACCACAAACGGGGTCTATTTTTGCTTAGGTTATTAAAAGGTACCTAACACAAACTTTGTAATCCCAAGGACACACTTTGTTCCCATCGACAATAATCGTTCTGGGAGTCATAAAACATCTAGTGCGAAGGGTTAACACGATTTAGCAATCTTATTATCTATTACAGCGCCAATGTCATCGAAATCCGATTTCCAATAGCTGAAATCCCTGTCTAATTAATGGGCATCCAAGTCATGCCCAGCGATAAACTATTTACTAGCCCATACTGCTGGTTCTAGAGCTTAGTTAAGCATGGGGGTCATGGAGGTTACTTGAAAAGACAATACGCCACGCAATGCTTTTTTATACTATTAATACTAGCTATTTAACATATGTATGTATGTAGATACGTATATATGTAGATATATATATTAATACGTGAAGCAATAACTTTGTACCCCTTTTTACGAAAATTGTGCGGGTGGAGGCCGTGGAGGAGTATGAAATTTGGCACAGTTGAAGTTTATATGAAGAAGGAGGGGTGAAACCTAATATGTTTATAATATATGCATTATAATGCATTAAATTAATGGAAAAACACTACATGCACACAGCCATGCATTTGACACAAGCAGTCGAATCACGTTCGTAGTATTTTGGCACTGTTCGGTTGACTTCGTAGAATGCTTCGTAACTATGGTTATATACATATGTATGTGGAGTAGGTGACTAAATGAATTATGATTATAAGGGTATAGTAATAGACAATAAAAATTAAAAAACTATCAAATATAAATTTTTAATAAATTATGGGCGAATTTCGACCATTTGGCGACCGCTAGTATATGTAATTATAGCTAACTGTTTAGCATATCAGTTAGACCTGGAACTACTTTGGCATTCCAATGATCACTTTACCAATATTTAGGTGATGGCACGGTGCAGTGGTAGTTTAAGTGCTTTGCGCCTGCCACTGCGGCGGCGGCACGTGCTGTGGTCCTATCCCCACACGAGACAAGTAATTGTGTGGTTCACAATTAGTTGTTCCTAGTCTGAATGATCTGAGTGTCCGTTGTTTAAATGTGTGTAAATTCATCGGTGACTCAGGAGCTATACATTTTTATAAAAATATAAATAGTACTAGCGCTTCAGTATTTACAGAAAAAAGACAGCAACTTGCGGGTCGGACCATAAAGTAATATTGCGAATAGTGCGAATAAAGGAGTCTGCCCACTACCACCCCGTCTCATACCATGACCGTGCTAGGAACGTGTCAGGCAAAATATTACAAAAATAAAATAAAACTACGAACATATAGATACTCAAAAATAATACAGAAGTTACCAATTTTTCTTTTTGTGGATGAATAAATAATAATTTGAGCAGTAAGGTTTACGTTTAACGTTAAGTGAGATATGTGTTTTTAACGTCATTGGATGTGTCTTAACTCGATTTGACACTTTTGACACACATATGGCTATTGAATTTTAAATACAACAAGAAGCATACACGGTCCTATAAGCTACATTATTCTCTCTTGTGTAAGTAGAGACGAGAGAGAGCCAATTGTTCACCTGGTCAGAACAAACAGACCATTAGGAGTAAGCCTTATGTAGAAGGAAAATTCAAAGGCAATAAATACCTTCTAAAATTATTTCCACTGCGTAATACTAAACCTTTAGTACAATTACATTGACGTCATTTAGATGTCGCTTAAATCGACGTCTTAGTATTAAGATTTTGCAGCCATACGAACTGAGACTGAAAATAAAATAATAGATATTACGGTTGGTTCGATCACGGATAACTTGGCAAAAGGTTTGCATGCCTGTTGTCGGCATGTAGCACATGTAAATATCAGAACGGCAGTTTTCTGGTTGTGTTTTACTGAACACCGCTTACGTGCGTGCGGCTGTGCCGAACGACGCGACGGATGCCGCGTTGATTCGTTGATTAGGTTTGTGAGTTTAGCTCCTTGTTTAGCCAAATAACATGGACTAAAGACCATTTGCTAGTGTGCACGATTGGGTACTCTTCCAAATCGTACTTCTTTATTTATATTTATCAATACATTTAATGGTAGAAAAAGTAAAAAATAGGGGGAGGGTTTGTATTTATGCTTTAATAGTTGCACTGCAATAGCTTGCTTTTTCTGCTTTCTAGCTTCACTGGATTGGCTGCTTGTTTAGTATAGATGCAAACCTATTTTACTCGACTCTTCAAGACGAGTAAGGTGCTAATGGTCTTAGGGGAGAGCGCAACAGTCGTGTAGATCCCTAAGACAAGTCTGGTGGGGAATCCTTAACGTGGTTGCCCCCTGTTATTGGTCTAGTTCCCTCTGAAATAGACGTAACTAAAATCACCAGACGACCATTGCCTGGGAAGGAGAGGTCATGTTCCGGCGGGTCCATCGTCGAACGACAGACGATGAAAGTAATGACCTCCCGCGTGTTTGTGCCGTGCGCGGGGACCCGTACGGAGGGATGAAGGAGTCCTGGGGGTTGAGTGGTGATGTGGCGATGGTGGTGCTGCTGATCTGCAACATGCCCCTTTGGTCTGGATTTCCTCTCACATGGGAGGTTGCAGTCTAGCCAGCTGCAATCAATCGGCTGCGGTGTCCGCTCATGCGGCCGCCAGGCGAGTATACTTGGGTGAAGAGGTCTCCAGCCGGCAGTGCTCGTTTCCCACCTCAGTGGTTTGGGGTGGAGCGACTTGTGCTGTACGTCTCGGGGACAGCTCACTCGGGGGCGCTATACCTTGCTGGTAGCCCTGGTGCCTGAACAAGGCATCCCCAACGTTGTGGACTCCGTGGCGGGTGGAGAGCCAGCAGGTGATCTCAATGATAGACCAGATGGACTCTGTCAAAACCAAAATCAAAGGCTTGACCGATAAGGGCGAGCAATTAAGGACCTCAGGATCTTTAGGGGGAGAGGGTAAGGCGGGTGTAGGAGCTGCACGTGGGAGCACGTACACACCTAAGCGAAATGGTCGTGATGGCCCTAGTGGCCGTCCGAACCTGAGCCGAGGGAGTGGTGCTCACCCGAGTAGTTCAAAGGCGTGGGGTAACCCTGGAAAAGGTACCCAAAGCAGAGGGCGTGGCAGCACCGGAGGTGGTCAGTTGCATAAAGAATACCCGAAGGGGGATCTTAGCGCAGCACCCTCTGGGAGTGGCTGTCAGCCATCGAGTCTCGGGGAGGCTAGCAAGGAGCAGTCGGGAAAGGCACACCCTACGGGGGAGCCGAACTTGGCTGCACACTCTGCAAGCCATACCCAGAGTAGGAAGAGGCGCAGTGGGTGTGCCAACCGTAAGCGGCGTGAGCTGCAGCGGCAGATGGCACTGGGTAAGGGAAGTGAGCGACGAAACCGTTACTCAGGTCGGTGACAACAAGCGGGCCAAAACCCAAGGTGACTCCTATAGGGAGGTACTGGCAGGAGTCAAAATGGCCGTTGTTGCTGACAACTTCCCTGACGCTCTATTAGCTGCAGAGCAGGTGGAGCCTATACGGGTGGCCATTTGGGACCTGTTAGAGGCCACGCCGGATCCTCTGCCGGCTATCAGTGTCGGTGCATTGCTCGGAGGAGCTCTGCACATTACATGTGAGGGAGAGAGAGCTGCAGAGTGGCTTCGCGGTCTCGACGGGAAAACCGTTGGGAACGTGAAGCTCAAAGTGGTCAGCGCCAAGGAGCTTCCAAGGCCAATCAAAATGGCCTGGAAGACCAGGAATACCTAGTGCCTAGATGCCTCCAGGATGCTGACCATGCTGCAGCGCCTCAATCCCTCCTTAAGAACCTGCGAGTGGCAGGTGCTGGGCACGCAGGTCGAAGAGACGCACACCAGGCACATCATCCTGGTGGACAGCGTCTCAGCCGCGGTCATCAAGGCGAGCGGCTTCTGTGTCCATGCTGGCATGGACAAGAGCACATTCAAGATCCTCGAGGATCCAAACGTGCAGAAGGGACCAGTTGATGCCGGCGTGGGGAAGGAGGCACCTGCTTTGACAGAATCACGGGCAAAGGACGGGGAAGAGCCCGTAATTCCGGTAGAGTCGGGTACGACTCTCTTCACCTCTTCGCCTTGCGCGTCACCGAAGACCGACGACATAATCGGACATAATGATGGTCTGGTTTTGTCATCGTCGCCGGGTACTGCGGAGGCGATGTTGGAAGAGGAGAGCAGGGGCGGGTGGCCAGTAATGGCTACCACCGAAGACGCTACCATATAGGCAGACCGTATGGCGGGACTAAGGTGCGTACAAATAAATCTTCATCACTGCATCGGGGCGATGGCCGTTCTGGCCCGCCACCTGCGGATGAATGAATATGATATTGCCCTGATTCAGGAACCTTATGTTAAAGAGGAAAAGATCAGAGGCTTGGGTGGGACGGGAGGTGTAATTTTTCATAACTGTTCCACTAATGATATGAGGACATGTGTATATGTCAGAAATGGCATAAACGCAATGTCTTTATACAATTTCTGTTCTAGGGATCTTACAACAGTTAAGATCGATATGCGAGGGAGCTGAGGGCGGGATACTGTAATCCTGACCTCTGCATACTTCGACTACATGGACAAGGAAATAGTATCTGGACAGATAAAGGACCTTGTTGAATATGGCAGCCGGGAGAACCTGGACATGATCCTGGGGTGCGATGCCAACGCACACCACACAGTTTGGGGGAGCACGGATGTGAATGTAAGAGGGGAAAAACTACTGGAGTATGTGGTAAGTACCACTTTACAAATTCTAAATAAGGGAAACAGGCCAACGTTTGCTGACTGTAGGCGATTCCGCATTTGTGCAGATTATACAGAACCTGCATAACTTTTGGATACATTCCAAAGATATGGAGGCGTGTTAAAGTCATCTACATACCGAAATCGAGCAAAGCGGACTACGAAGAAGCCAAGGCATACAGACCTATCAGTCTTAAGTCGTTCTTCTTGAAAGCCCTGGAGAAATTAGTAGATAGACATGTCAGGGAGGGAGCATTATGAAAATTCCCCCTCCACAGGCTACAATGTGCCTACCAGTCGGGCAAATCCACTGAGACGGCACTACATTTTGTGGTAAATAAGGCAGAACATGCATTAGAGAACCGGGAGTTTGCATTGCTGCATTCCTGGATATTGAGGGAGCTTTCGATCGGACCACCTTTGATGCCATCAGTGTGGCATCAGCAAATCACGGCATAGAGCCAACCATTTGCAAGTGGATCAATTGTATGCTCAGGGGTAGAATCATTAGGTCTGAGTTGTTAGGACATGAAATGTATGCAACGACAATCAAGGGCTGCCCTCAGGGTGGAGTACTCTCACCACTCTTATGGTGCTTGGTAGTCAATTCACTCCTAGAACAACTCAACAAAGGTCCGTACTTAACGGTTGGATATGCGGATGACTTGGTGATACTCGTCAATGGAAAGTTCCCGAGTACGGTATCTAGTCTCATGCAGAAGGCCCTGATTATGATGGAAAAATGGTGCAGTAGCAATCATTCATCGATCAACCCAGGGAAAACGACTGTCGTGCCGTTTACTAGGATGAGGGATCTGACAGGGTTGGGAACTCTCTCCATGTATGGTACGCAGTTACAATGGTCCATGGAGGTAAAGTATCTAGGCATGACCTTAGATAGTAAACTAACTTGGAAACCTCATGTAGACAAAGTCATAGAGAAGGCCCAGTGGGTCTTCGGCATGATTCGTTCTACTTATGGGAAGACCTGGGGGCTAAAGCCCAAGGTCATCAAGTGGCTATACACGATGATGATAAGACCTATACTCACGTATGGAAGCATTGTCTGGTGGCCAAGAACTAAACTAGCTACATGCAGGATCGCGCTGTCAAAGGTGCAGCGATTGGCCTGCATGGCTATAATAGGGCGTTCCCGACAACGCCAACGGCAGCGTTAGAGGTCCTGCTGGATCTAACGCCGCTACACATTGTTGTGGAGTCAGAGGTGATAAAAGCGCTACACAGACTATCTGTGCATGGGCTGTGGAGCGTCAACATGCCGGTAACACGACACACAAAATTGGAGATTTTAAAGGATCTCAAAAGGATTATGAGCATGGGATGCGACAAAATGCAACCATTGCACATATTCAAAAAGAATTTTAAAATAAAGGTCCCCACGAGGGACGAATGGAGACAAGGTCTACAATCCCCTGACAAGGGTTGTCTCATCTGGTACACTGATGGTTCCAAAATGGAAACAGGATCGGGCGCTGGTCTCTATACCAACGACTGCAAGGTGAGCCAAAGCATGGGCAAATATGCAACGGTCTTCCAAGCGGAAACCTATGCTATAATTGCCTGTGCTCAGGAGAATATCAACAGTAATGTCACTGACAGGACTGTGTATATTCTCAGTGACAGTCAAGCTGCTCTCAAGGCTCTGGACTCGTGTAGGGTAGACCCCAGACTGGTCCTGAACTGTGTTAAGGCCTTAAACAAACTTGGCAGGAAGAACACAGTCAGACTGGTGTGGGTTACGGGGCATGCAGGGGTGCAGGGCAATGAGGAGGCTGATGAATTAGCCAGAAAGGGCTCGGAGCAACTGTTTGTGGGCCCCGAGCCATTCGTGGGACTCTCTGAGAGCACCGTCAAGGCAGCTTTGAATGCACATGGCAATGACAAACACAGGCTAGAGTGGAAGGCTCTGAGGGGTCTGGAACACTCCAAGAAATTCATTGCAAACAGAGCCACAGGGTTCACCCGGAAGTTTTGCGGGTATAACAAGAGCCAAATACGCCTGCTTACAGGAGCGTTCACTGGCCATTTTGGCATCAACGACTTCCTGTGCAGATTGAGATTGGCTCACAATTCGATCTGCAGAGCCTGTGGTGAACAGGACGAGTCCATATCGCACCTACTATGTTAATGCGACGCGTTGGCTGGATTGAGGATGGGTTTGATGGGATTGGCATATCCAAACCCTGAGGACTTTAGGCTCTCCCTCTGAAGTTTACGCTACGACTGATGCAGTACATTCATAGGGAGATAGCTAAGGGATAAATCTTGGGGCCGACACAAAAGATCCCAATGGGTCGAAGTGTCGCCGGTCTGTGCTGACTGGCCCCCATACATAAGATAAGATAATAGTAGAAAAATATCTAATAAATTAGGATTGTTTGGATGTGTCGTTGCTTTTATATAGGTATATACGGCGGGCCGAAACCTCGGCGGGTTCGCGACCACATGCGAAAGTGATTCGCGCGGCCCCGTCGCGCGGTTTTGTCGAGGAACACCGTGGTAGGTTTAGTTGGTATTCCGGGAGGTACATTATTCTTATTCCATCTTTCGCTTTTACCCCGGCGAGCCCGACATAACCCCTTGATCCCCTCTCCCTCCCTCTCCCCGCGGCGGGGTATGAGTCAATGGCATCAAGCCACGCAAAAAAAAAAGGTTAATAATTATAATAAGATACGAAAATCATTAATTCTAATTTAAATTTTCCAAGTTTTATACTAACTTTTTATTTAGTTTATGAATGATGATTACAAACATCCAAACAATTATCTGCACAAACTTTCAAAGTAAGAAGGATTATCATTACAATATATTATTTGATAGTAGGTTTATTAAAAATGCAATTAGGTCCATGTAAGCATTGTAATACTTAATGAAATAATTTTGTAATAAAACCTTATCTTATTTACGTTCCAAATCTACAGAATTCAGCGTAGGTAAACCGCAGTCTTAATGATATAAGAGAGATTCGATGTGCAAATCAGAAAACGAGTCACTAGTGACATGTATCTATAAATACTACCGAATATACATATAATATTATACTAAAACTTTACAGCTGTTTTATGTAATCGATATGTATTAAGCTCCCGTATTCAGGAGTTTACAGGTTTTTAATATAACGTGGTCGCCCAGTGTTCGAAATGCGACCATAAATGATTAAATTTTAAGTTTGATTGTTATTGAGGTTTTATTGTCTATAACTATACCCTTACAACCACACTTCATTTAGATTTCGCCAAGGCTATATAGGTTAATTAGTCTATCTTTTTCAAACAAATTTTATTTATTGATGAGCGATGCAAGCGGTAACATTTCTTGCGCCTTGAATTTAGACGCATTGTTAACGATCTCAGTCTATTGCGATCATTAACTGTCCTAAACTTCTTGTAGGCATAGAATTACGCACTAACAAATTGGGCTTCAGACAGCAAATTTTAATAAATGTTCCAATTGCGTTTACAAATTATTGTGAAAATGCCTTCCTATTACGCAGTGCTGGGACTTTTAATAAACTTTCTCTTAAGTTTGATATGGATTTATTAAATACCAGACTAAACACAGTTAAAAAAATGATGAATAATATTTGCTTCGCAAACAACCAGCCTTAACTCACGTGTTAAATTTGCCTGTGTAACCTTTTCTTTTTTTTTTTTTTGCCTGTGTAACCTAACTTAAGTAAATTAATTGTCTTCGGGGCGCTGCAGGCGCGCTCTCGCGCCTGCTGCCAAACCTTGGGGGGCCAAACACCTCCTGCCGGAGGCTCTACGAGGGGGTCGTGCGGTCCATGGCCCTATATGGGGCCCCAGTTTGGGCAGACAACCTGACGGCCCGCAATATCTCGGCGCTTCGTGCACCACAGCGCGTCATGGCCGTCAGGTTGATTAGGGGATACCGCACGATCTCGTTTGAGGCTGCGAGCCTCCTCGCCGGATCGATGCCATGGGACCTGGAAGCGGCGCTCCTGGCGTCGCTCTATCGTTGGCGCCAGGAGGCACTAGCTCGGGGCGAAGGACCAGATCCTCCCGCTATCAAGGCGGCGAGGTCCGAGCTCCGCCAGGTCCTAGTGGCGAATTGGAAGGAGCGACTTGTGCACCCCAGTGCCGGGCACGCCACGATCGTGGCGGTAAGTCCCGTGTTTGAGGAGTGGCTGGAGAGGCGGCATGGCGCCCTCACCTTCCGGCTGACACAGGTTCTGACTGGCCATGGATGTTTTGGCCGGTTCCTGTGTCGTATACGCCGGCAAGAGACGCCCGGTTGTCACCACTGCGGCGACTGCCGCGACGTTATTGAGGACACGGCGCTGCGCACTTTGGCGGTTTGCCCCGCCTGGGCATCGCAGCGTCGTGATTTGATCGCGGCAGTCGGATCGGTTGCCCTCTCGCTCCCGGCCGTAGTTCAGTCTATGGTCCGGAGTGAGAGGTCGTGGAACGCCGTCGCCTCCTTTTGCGAGGAAGTGATTTCCATCAAGGAGGCGGCGGAGCGGGAGAGGGAGCGTTTAAACCCTCTCCCCAACCGCAGAACCGGGCGCCGGAGGGCGCGAGATGACCTCCAGCCACCCTGAGGTTTGACCTGGGGGTGGCGGGCTTTGTGGGCCTGCCCGCCATCCGTTCAGCACCAGGTCCGAGAGGCGGCGTGCGTGTTCCCACGCGCGCCTCTGTGTCGAGTCCGTCTTCCCTCTAGGGGGGAGACAGTAGGGTTTTATTTGAAGTAGTGCCTATTTTGGGTAGGTCTTTCGTGTAGTGGCCTGCCGTTTCATACGGCGGGCCGTAACCTCGGCGGGGTCGCGACCGCATGCGAAAGCGATTCGCGCGGCCCCGTCGGTAGTGGTTGTGTCGAGGAACACCGTGGTAGGTTTAGTCGGTATTCCGGGAGGTACATTATCTTTTTTTTAACATCTTTATTTTACCCCGGCGAGTCCGACATAATCCCTCCGCCCGCCCCCGCGGAGGGATATGCGCCATTGCATTCCCCCACGTAAAAAAAAAAAAAAAAAAAAAAAAGTAAATTAATTGTAAGCAAAAACATAATTAGTTTATAGTTGAAATAAAACCTGTATTATAAATATTGTATATCTGTGGAAGCTTGTTGTCAGCATGTACCTCTGAACATTCTTATACCATATTTGTATTATTTGTCTGTAAGCTTTATTTTTAAATAAATTAAATTACTATACTCTTTCATTGACGATATTCCTAAGCTTGTTACTTTGTTTTATTTTTTCTTTATTACATATAAATAAGGTATGTAACCATAGTTACGAAGAACTGTACGACGTCAGCCAAACAATGCCGAAATACTACGAAAGCGATTCGACTTCGTGTGTCAAATGCATGGTTGTGTGCGTGTAGTGTTTTTTCCATTAATTCAATGTATTTCTAATATATTTTATAAAAATATTAAAAGAAAAAAAGATTCGCCACTCCTTATCCATATAAACTTCAACTGTGCCAAATTTCATACTACTTCGTCCGCGCAATTTGCCTAAAAAGAGGTACCAAGTTTTTGCTTCGCGTATTAATATATAGATTATAATTAATACTGACCACAAGCATACCGGCTTATTTTGAACTGAAGATATCAAATATAGAGCTACAATAAAACATTAATGTTCGATAAAAATCAAAAGAAAGAAAATTTTCATTGTTAAACATTCACATTTATTTATTACACAACACAGGTATATAAGAAAAAAGCCCGCAAGAATTATTCAGTGATCTGAATATATGACAGAAATCATTAAAAAACTTTACTGCTACTACTTACCTACTTGTAATTTACGATACCATAGTTGTAACTATTTCAGTATAGGTAACAAAAGCTTATTGGCTTTTTCGGCCTTTATAATACAGATCGTAGGTTAGCTATCTTATCTTATCTTATCTTATGTATGGGGGCCAGTCAGCACAGACCGGCGACACTTCGACCCATTGGGATCTTTTGTGTCAGCCCCAAGATTTATCCCTTAGCTATCTCCCTATGAATGTACTGCATCAGTCGTAGCGTACACTTCAGAGGGAGAAGCCTGAAGTCCTCAGGGTTTGGATATGCCAATCCCATCAGACCCATCCTCAATCCAGCCAACGCGTCGCATTCACATAGTAGGTGCGATATGGACTCGTCCTGTTCACCACAGGCTCTGCAAATCGAATTGTGAGCCAATCTCAATCTGCACAGGAAGTCGTTGGTGCCAAAATGGCCAGTGAACGCTCCTGTGAGCAGGCGTATTTGGCTCTTGTTATACCTGCAGAGCTTCCGGGTGAAGCCTGTGGCTCTGTTTGCAATGAATTTCTTGGAGTGTTCCAGACCCCTCAGGGCCTTCCACTCTAGCCTGTGTTTGTCATTGCCATGTGCATTCAAAGCTGCCTTGACGGTGCTCTCAGAGAGTCCCACGAATGGCTCGGGGCCCACAAACAGTTGCTCCGAGCCCTTTCTGGCTAATTCATCAGCCTCCTCATTGCCCTGCACCCCTGCATGCCCCGGAACCCACACCAGTCTGACTGTGTTCTTCCTGCCAAGTTTGTTTAAGGCCTTAACACAGTTCAGGACCAGTCTGGAGTCCACCCTACACGAGTCCAGAGCCTTGAGAGCAGCTTGACTGTCACTGAGAATATACACAGTCCTGTCAGTGACATTACTGTTGATATTCTCCTGAGCACAGGCAATTATAGCGTAGGTTTCCGCTTGGAAGACCGTTGCATATTTGCCCATGCTTTGGCTCACCTTGCAGTCGTTGGTATAGATACCAGCGCCCGATCCTGTTTCCATTTTGGAACCATCAGTGTACCAGATGAGACAACCCTTGTCAGGGGATTGTAGACCTTGTCTCCATTCGTCCCTCGTGGGAACCTTTATTTTAAAATTCTTTTTGAATATGTGCAGTGGTTGCATTTTGTCGCATCCCATGCTCATAATCCTTTTGAGATCCTTCGAAATCTCCAACCTTGTATGTCGTGTTACCGGCATGTTGACGCTCCACAGCCCATGCACAGATAGTCTGTGTAGCGCCTTTATCGCCTCTGACTCCACAACAATGTGTAGCGGCGTTAGATCCAGCAGGACCTCTAACGCTGCCGCTGGCGTAGTCGGGAACGCCCCTGTTACAGCCATGCAGGCCAATCGCTGCACCTTTGACAGCGCGATCCTGCATGTAGCTAGTTTAGTTCTTGGCCACCAGACAATGCTTCCATACGTGAGTATAGGTCTTATCATCATCGTGTATAGCCACTTGATGACCTTGGGCTTTAGCCCCCAGGTCTTCCCATAAGTAGAACGAATCATGCTGAAGACCCGCTGGGCCTTCTCTATGACTTTGTCTACATGAGGTTTCCACGTTAGTTTGCTATCTAAGGTCATGCCTAGATACTTCACCTCCATGGACCATTGTAACTGCGTACCATACATGGAGAGAGTTCCCAACCCTGTCAGATCCCTCATCCTAGTAAACGGCACGACAGTCGTTTTCCCTGGGTTGATCGATAAATGATTGCTACTGCACCATTTTTCCACCGTAATCAGGGCCTTCTGCATGAGACTAGATACCGTACTCGGGAACTTTCCATTGACGAGTATCACCAAGTCATCCGCATATCCGACCGTTAAGTACGGACCTTTGTTGAGTTGTTCTAGGAGTGAATTGACTACCAAGCACCATAAGAGTGGTGAGAGTACTCCACCCTGAGGGCAGCCCTTGGTTGTCGTTGCATACATTTCATCTCCTAACAACTCAGACCTAATGATTCTACCCCTGAGCATACAATTGATCCACTTGCAAATGGTTGGCTCTATGCCGTGATTTGCCGATGCCACACTGATGGCATCAAAGGTGGTCCGATCGAAAGCTCCCTCAATATCCAGGAATGCAGCAATGCAAACTTCCCGGTTCTCTAATGCATGTTCTGCCTTATTTACCACAAAATGTAGTGCCGTCTCAGTGGATTTGCCCGACTGGTAGGCACACTGTAGCCTGTGGAGGGGGAATTTCCATAATGCTCCCTCCCTGACATGTCTATCTACTAACTTCTCCAGGGCTTTCAAGAAGAACGACTCAAGACTGATAGGTCTGTATGCCTTGGCTTCTTCGTAGTCCGCTTTGCCCGGTTTCGGTATGTAGATGACTTTAACACGCCTCCATATCTTTGGAATGTATCCAAAAGCTATGCAGGCTCTGTATAATCTGCACAAATGCGGAACCAAGAGTGCAGCTCCCTGTTGCAGGATGATGGGATAAACCATGTCTGGACCAGGTGACTTGAATGGTTGAAAACCATTTAGAGCCCAGCCGACCTTCCCTTCATCCACCACCTTCCTAGCAGTGTCCCAATCTGCTTTGGTTGTGCGGTAGCCTAGTTCAACCAGGCTGATCGGGTCCTCCTGCTCTTTTTCTATTATCTTACAGTCTGGAAAGTGTGTGTTTAGCATCATTGCTAGTGTCTCCTTACCAGACCCTGTTCGCTGCCCATTGCCATCCTTAATGGATGTCAATGGTGTGCTCTGACAGTCGAGATAGCCTTGGAGAGCCTCATTCCCTCAGGAATTGTACTGATGTTTTCACAGTGTGTTCTCCAAGCCTTCCGTTTGGCTTTCCGCACAGCTTTGTTATAGTTGGTCAAACAGCGAGCGTAACCGCTGTAGTCCCTGCTGGTCCTAGCATTGTTAAACGCTCGTCTGGCTTCTAGCCGCAGTTTGACCAACTCTGGCGTCCACCACGGTACCCTTTTGGGTCTAAGTTCCCTCTCAGGGCAGTTGTTTGTCCAGGCCGTATTCACAGTCTGGACCAATTTGTCTGCTGTAAACTCGATGTCTAATATAGAATTGAGCTTACCCTTAGAATCCTCCAAATCTATTCTGAGGTCACTCCTAAAGGAGTTCCAGTCCGTATTTCTGGGATTCCTTCTACGTGCTGTAGGAGCTGGAACCAGCGTCCTGTACTTGAAGCATATGTAATTATGATCTGACAAGGTAATCTCATCAGACACATGCCATTCGACAATCTTAGTGCTAGCCCTGTTGGAGGCTAACGTGATGTCAATTACCTCTGCTCGCCTACAGTCAGCGAACGTTGGCCTGTTACCCTTATTTAGAATTTGTAAAGAGGTACTTACCACATACTCCAGTAGTTTTTCCCCTCTTACATTCACATCCGTGCTCCCCCAGACTGTGTGGTGTGCGTTGGCATCGCACCCCAGGATCATGTCCAGGTTCTCCCGGATGCCATATTCAACAAGGTCCTTTATCTGTCCAGATATTATTTCCTTGTCCATGTAGTCGAAGTATGCAGAGGTCAGGATTACAGTATCCCGCCCTCCGCTCCCTCGCATATCGATCTTAACTGTCGTAAGATCCCTAGAACAGAAATTGTATAAGGGCATTGCGTTTATGCCATTTCTGACATATACACATGTCCTCATATCATTAGTGGAACAGTTATGAAAAATTACACCTCCCGTCCCACCCAAGCCTCTGATCTTTCCCTCTTTAACATAAGGTTCCTGAATCAGGGCAATATCATATTCATTCATCCGCAGGTGGCGGGCCAGAACGGCCATCGCCCCGATGCAGTGATGAAGATTTATTTGTACGCACCTTAGTCCCGCCATACGGTCTGCCTATATGGTAGCGCCTTCGGTGGTAGCCATTACTTGCCACCCCCCCCGCTCTCCTCTTCCAACATCACCTCCGCAGTACCCGGCGACGACGACAAAACCAGACCATCAATATGTCCGATTATGTCGTCGGTCTTCGGTGACGCGCAAGGCGAAGAGGTGAAGAGAGCCGTACCCGACTCTACCGGAATTACGGGCTCTTCCCCGTCCTTTGCCCGTGATTCTGTCAAAGCAGGGGCCTCCCTCCCCACGCCTGCACCAACTGGCCCCTTCTGCACATTCAGATCCTCGAGGATCTTGAATGTGCTCTTGTCCATGCCAGCATGGAGACAGAAGCCGCCCGCCTTGATGACCGCGGCTGAGACGCTGTCCACCAGGATGATGCGCCTGGTGTGCGTCTCTTCGACCTGCGTGCCCAGCACCTTCCACTCGCAGGTCCTTAAGGAGGGATTGAGGCGCTGCAGCATGGTCAGCACCCTGGAGGCATCTAGGCACCAGGTATTCCTGGTCTTCCAGGCCATTTTGATTGGCCTTGGAAGCTCCTTGGCGCTGACCACTTTGAGCTTCACGTTCCCAACGGTTTTCCCGTCGAGACCGCGAAGCCACTCTGCAGCTCTCTCTCCCTCACATGTAATGTGCAGAGCTCCTCCGAGCAATGCACCGACACTGATAGCCGGCAGAGGATCCGGCGTGGCCTCTAACAGGTCCCAAATGGCCACCCGTATAGGCTCCACCTGCTCTGCAGCTAATAGAGCGTCAGGGAAATTGTCAGCAACAACGGCCATTTTGACTCCCGTCAGCGCCTCCCTATAGGAGTCACCTTGGGTTTTGGCCCGCTTGTTGTCACCGACCTGAGTAACGGTTTCGTCGCTCACTTCCCTTACCCTTTTTGAAGGGGCTGCACTGGGTGCCAGTGCCATCTGCCGCTGCAGCTCACGCCGCTTACGGTTGGCACACCCACTACGCCTCTTCCTACTCTGGGTATGGCTTGCAGAGTGTGCAGCCAAGTTCGGCTCCCCCGTAGGGTGTGCCTTGCCCGACTGCTCCTTGCTAGCCTCCCCGAGACTTGATGGCTGACAGCCACTCCCAGAGGGTGCTGCGCTAAGATCCCCCTTCGGGTATTCTTTATGCAACTGACCCCTCCGGTGCTGCCACGCCCTCTGCTTTGGGTACCCTTTCCAGGGTTACCCCACGCCTTTGAACTGCTCGGGTGAGCACCACTCCCTCGGCTCAGGTTCGGACGGCCACTAGGGCCATCACGACCTTGTCGCTTAGGTGTGTAGGCGCTCCCACGTGCAGCTCCTACACCCGCCTTACCCTCTCCCCCTAAAGGTCCAGAGGTCCTTAATTGCTCGCCCTTATCGGTCAAGCCTTTGATTTTGGTTGTGACAGAGTCCATCTGGTCTATCATTGAGTTAACCTGCTGGCTCCCCACCCGCCACGGAGTCCACAACGTTGGGGATGCCTTGTTCAGGCACCAGGGCTACCAGCAAGGTATAGCGCCCCCGAGTGAGCTGTCCCCGAGACGTACAGCACAAGTCGCTCCACCCCAAACCACTGAGGTGGGAAACGAGCACTGCCGGCTGGAGACCTCTTCACCCAAGGACACTCGCCTGGCGGCCGCATGAGCGGACACCGCAGCCGATTGATTGCAGCTGGCTAGACTGCAACCTCCCGTGTGAGAGGAAATCCAGACCAAAGGGGCGTGTTGCAGATCAGCAGCACCACCATCGCCACATCACCACTCAACCCCCAGGACTCCTTCATCCCTCCGTACGGGTCCCCGCGCACGGCACAAACACGCGGGAGGTCATTACTATCCATCGTCTGTCGTTCGACGATGGACCCGCCGGAACATGACCTCTCCATCCCAGGCAGTGGTCGTCTGGTGATTTTAGTTACGTCTATTTCAGAGGGAACTAGACCAATAACAGGGGGCAACCACGTGAAGGATTCCCCACCAGACTTGTCTTAGGGATCTACACGACTGTTGCGCTCTCCCCTAAGACCATTAGCACCTTACTCGTCTTGAAGAGTCGAGTAAAGTAGGTTTGCATCTATACTAAACAAGCAGCCAATCCAGTGAAGCTAGAAAGCAGAAAAAGCAAGCTAGGCAGTGCAACTATTAAAGCATAAATACAAACCCCCCCCGTAGGTTAGCTAAAGAAATGATCATTATGTTTAGATAAGTATAGATCGCCACAACAACAAGTACATACATAGATAAGAGGGTAGGCAGAGAGGCACTTACCCTTGCCGCTATCCTGGTATATCTCTCTTGTTTTATGCACGGTCATCGGTACCTATACACCAACTAGTATTGAGCTACTTTCACTAGGTCTTTCTATTTAGCGGAGAGAGGTTCCTAGTATAACGCTTTCTTAGTCGTGGTCGCCACTCAAGTTTCTCCTCGTACTATGAACTATCGTCTATTTAAAGCTATCGGCTTACCATACATATTATGAGCTTATTACGAGACGCATCGTGTCTTGTGTAGTAGTACCTCGTTAATGTATAAAGAGTCAATTGAGAAATACTACGAACCTTATACCGGTGAAATATTCATTACTTAACTACTTTTGTTCTACAGATTTTCATAGTTCGTTGTTTGATTGTTACATATACAGGGTGTAAGGGACGGTGTACCGAAAACGTTGCAC
The DNA here is from genome assembly GCA_963675205.1 of Catocala nupta. Taxonomy (NCBI): domain Eukaryota; kingdom Metazoa; phylum Arthropoda; class Insecta; order Lepidoptera; family Erebidae; genus Catocala; species Catocala nupta. The sequence goes on along the minus strand of OY776078.1, from coordinate 30,889,905 downwards.
AATCGTTTGTCCATAAGTACACAACTGAATGCAAATGTCAATTCAAAAATAAAACGTACGATTAAAGTTTTATGCTAGTACATTGTAATTTACACTACGCAATGTATTGCTACCAATGCAATGTGTCCGCCCGCGCTATCGTATCGCGCTTTTTGCGCGACGCGCACCAATGCTACGCTCGCTCACATTATCTGACGGGGCCCGGATCACCTATTTTAGTACTAAAAATCGGATTGTACAATTTTATTCCTGTACTTACAAAGATTTGACCCCACTCTGCGACAAAGTCGGAAGTTAACTCATCCAGTACAGTTGTCAGGTCTTGCTGTAGAAAATCCAAGTAACGGGGTTCATTAATGCGCTCCGGTAAAAAGCGAGGCCCTAAAATTTTGTAAACCCCCGCCCATACGTTTACCGACCAACACGTTTGGTGACCCGTTTATTGGAATGCACGTGGATTACTTCGCGCCCAAACGTGCGAATTACATCGATTCTACATGCCATTATTCCGAGTAAACGTGGATTCGTCAGTCCAAATTATGTGGGATACAAAACTTGGATGTTACCGCTGCTGATTCGTCAACCACCTGCAGTATGCAACACGCCGAACTTGGTCGCCAGGCACGAGAGCTTGCACTTTATGACTACGGCCGTTGTCGATCTCTGCGTAAAATTTTATGCACAGTCCAGAGCGATACGCGAGTTCCGTGGTTACGTCGCAGAAGTTTAGCGGTGGTTCGCCTACCAAGGCGTGGATTACGGTGAACGGCATCGCGAATTCTCCGCTCAGTGGAAACTGTAATCGGCCTTCCAGAACCCTCCTAATGCGGTACTTTGGGTAAATTATCCAGTACTCGTTGATACACACGAGTAATCACACGGCTGTCCATAGGGTGACGTGCGTCAGGATACCGCTGGATGTAAATGCGAAGCGCCAACGAAGCATTGCCTCGTGCCTCCCCGTATGCCATGAGTATTTGTCCATATTTGCGTGCACTAAACGGCTGACTCATTATTTATTAGGTACAAACACAACTTTGTAAGTATTTACACAAAAAAAATATAAACAAAACAAAAACGTTAACAAAATGCAACGAAAATAGTAAACACTCGCGAATACGAGAGATTACGTCAAGTACTTCCGATTCCTGACAGTAGCGTGACCGAACTGAAGAAAAATAAATTTCTTTTATTAAATTTTAGTTGTAGTCATAATAGATAGGTATGAGATACATCTATCTATGAGAGTTATCGACTATCGATTAATTTTATACTTATACATAGTAATAAACTGTTTATGGCTAATTCCACTAACAAATTTTTGTAACACCTTTGTATTTTAATAGTTAAGTAAAGATTTACTAGATTACATTACATTGTTTGAATCGCTGTATACAAAAAGCAATTAAAACAATTAGATGGTCTTTTACATTAATTATTATTAAAAGTGATTAAATAGACTCGTACATGTTTACGATACGAAAAATCAAAACAATTAATATTCTTTTACATTTAAAATAATAATGGGTATTGTAAAGTGATAGTAGTATAACATTTAATTACAGGCTACTTTAATCATTACAATCTTTTCAATCTACGTCACGTGACTAATTTAATAATAAATAGTGCTCGTTCATGTAAACTTTACTTCTGAAAGGCAAACAACTGTTTTATTTATTAACCTATCCCGCTTTGTTTAATACACTTTTTTTCGATATCGATCATTGATCATAGATCTGCCCTAGTTTAGTGGTAGTATGGTGCGGGCGGGTTTTTACACAGCACACTATTGCCGGTGCGTAAAAAAAGTTTGTTGCGTTGGTCATTGCCTTGTCCGCGCGAGATCAGCTGATTAGTTCAACTGTGTTTATTTTGTATGTTTGGATTACATAGCTGTTTTTTGGTATTATGTAGTTTTTATTGATATTATCTAGTATAATGGATCGTTTACTCGTTATGTAATCATTATCAGTTAGAAAAATGTGAAATTTTGAAAGAAAATTCGTGAATTTTCCGGTGGAAAATTCCTACGTTTTCCAACTCAGAATGATGGTCCGAAGCTAGTATTTCAGTTTTCGGTGAACCGTCACTTACACCCTGTATAAATCCAAATGTTGAAATTGGTTCCTCTAATCGCACGACTACCGTACGGCTGAATACTACATGCGGTCGCAAAAAGCAGAGGCGCGGCGCGCGGCATATCCAAACAACACACCGGTAGAGAGGCGTTGTGCGGCAGGCAAAATATGTTTTTCATATAGTATTTTTATTAAAAAAAATAGTAGTTAGAACAAAAGTTGTTAAGATGTGAGGAAAGGTGAAAAGAAGGTTTATGTATTTTCATTTAATCCTGTTTACAATCTAGTAAAACACAATTGAAACAATTTCATATTTGTGTTCTATTATGGTGGAGTTCTGTTGCCTGGGTGAATTCTTGAGATGCTGACAATCAGGTTAACTTGAGGTCTCTGCTCTTCAGCGCTGCGTCATTACGATGTTGCAGCTTAAACTGAGATGAAGTCCAACTTATTTCCTAAATTTGTAATTTTATTTTCAACGCCTTTTTGACAGGTCTGTAAGATCCGCAGGAGTACCAGCAAAACAATATTAGAAAGACGAACATTTATTTGATATTCAGAACTAAGAAGAGGCTTGAACATTGCTTAAAATATCGTAGCAATTTTGATTCATTTCTTAAATACGCTGCTAAATTCGCTGCGTAATTCAGATTTTGCTGCTTTGGTACATAAAGATAGCTGTATCATTTTGAATGTTTCGATATTTTACTACATATAAACATATGGATATTTTCAGTGTTATATTGCACGGATGGCGTAATGATATAAGTGGTCGTCTCGCCTCCACTACTGCGCCGAGTGTTATGGGTTTGAATCTTGTGTGCACAACAAATGATTGTTTCCAGTCTGGATGTTCTTTGGATCCGTTTTTTGAATGTTTGTAAAAGATACCGGAATTATGCTTAGTACGCAAATAGTCTTATTTAAAGGAAAAGAAATGTCCAAGTGCAAACTTCAAATAAAATGCTATATTATTTAAAAAGAAATTTAGGTATATACATATTATTAGGCAAAGACAGTTAATAATAGCTCAGTACCATTCTCCTATGTTTGTTAACCGATATTATTATATTTTAGTTTTGTTTAGTAGCTATTGACGAGCTCTATTATCTTTATATATATAAATCTTCTATGCGTGTGTTTGTAATTAATCTCCTCCTAAGCGGCTGGACCGATTTTGATGAAAATTTTTGTGTGTGTTCAAGTGGATTCGAGAATGGTTTACATATTTTGGGTTTTTTTTGCGCCTGTACAGGGCAACCTCTGTCGGGTTCGCTAGTTATCAATAAAAATATTTGGTAATATGGATAATGGAAGGTATTTTTTATTATAATGTCATGTATGTTTGTCTGAACATTTTAATATAATCATGGTCGAATTTCGACCATCGGCGAACACTAATTTAGGAAACTGAATAATATAATTGATAATGTAATTATATTAAATGAATGACAGTCAAGTTGTATATTTGTCATATTTTTAATAGCTTATTGATAGTGTAGAATATGCAGAATGACTAAAACATACCATAGTATTCGATTGCGTTTTACTATTGTTACTGCTATCATTCTTAAGAAAATTACCAATAGATATTACAAATATAAAGAAAATATTTTTATAAATACATTTTTTGTATTCCAGAAATGGTATCACATGTCACTCAAACTGATCACCTCGTACGGAGAAGTATGTAACTTGTTATGTAAACTTATACGGCTGTTCAGAAAATAAATATCTTTATCAACTAGCTGCCCCTTGGATTTCACGCATGTGTATGATTATTGCGCCAATCCCGTTGCTTGTTGTGGGATGTTTCATAGCAGTAAGTAGCTTTCTACTAGTGAAAGAAATATTTTAATCGGGCCAGAAGAGATTTTATTATTTAGCACACGCACACGCAAGCACACAAATATACTTACGCGGGCGCACTTACACACACACACACACACATATACACACACGATACGCACGCGCATACTAGCAACACTAACAACTAACACACTTGTAAACTAACAAAAATGTTGTAACAATTTTGTATAATTTGTTTTTGCGAAGGACTATTTCCTAACATTACAGCTCGCGCTAGTTTGGGAATCAGGATTTGCACTGTAATTGTATAAACTTTTTGTTGCAATACAGAATAGATTTTCCGATTATAGTAAATATAGATTACTGAATTATAGTGATGAACTAGAAATTAGTAAGTAATCGATCATAATTCAGACATAGAAATAATTAAACATTAATGCAACATCTAAATTTACATCGGATATTTAAATAAGAACGTCGGCGTCGCCTAAACGCATAACGTGAGATATACTGGGATTCCTCTACAACCTATTAGAACACCCTATAATACATATTAGTACTATGTAGCATTGCGTCAATATTGCGATTTACGATACCGATGGTCAGGTAGATGTTCATTTGACTGAGTCTTTGAAATACCTTTTAAAACATTATATGTATAACTTAGATGTCTCGCTATATGCTAAAGTAGCCATATATTTGGCAAGACGGTGTGTAAATATCTATATATGTAAATATAATAATCCCTACTTATAATATTATAAATGCGAAAGTAACTCTGTCTGTCTGTCTGTTACGCTTTCAGGCATAAACCACTGAACTTATCTTGATAAAATTTGGTACAGAGATGGAGTAAATTCTTGGCAAAGGCATAATGGGATTGAAATAAGGGATGAAAGTTTGTAAGGGAATTCGTCATTATAGAAGATAAAACCATAAAACTTTGTATTTAGGCACTTGATAAGAAGTAAATAAAAACTTGATCGAGCGTTTTTGAAATTTCGATCTGCATGGGGATGAAATAGGAGACGAAAGTTCATATGGAAGCCCAAACAAATCTGTCTATGTTTACTATCCGTATATGTATCGGAAACATTGTATGATTAGTAAACATGCCTTCTTGTGTTCTTGAGTGCGGGACAAGCCAAGCGCCATACACAATGAAAGACGCGCCAGCGACACGACACTACGCAACCCAGCATAGTGGTGTTTGTAATGTTAGCAAAAGCGGCGAGTATCGAAGAATGTTGCAGCAGTGTAAGCTGTTGTTTTGAGATAAATATAAGATGTCCCACAAAAGAGCAATCGAAGCACTAGATTGCACAATGAAAGATATCAAGAGCAACTCGGGTTTTATGGGAGAGATGGTGGTACTTTTAGCTGGTGACTTAAGACAGACCCTGCCGTTGTTACCAGGGGCACACCGGCTATTGAAATATGTGCCTGTTTGAAGCTTCAGTATCATCATGGGTACACGTAAAAAAGTTTTGTCTGACTACAAATGTGCGAGTACAACTACACAATGATTCTCAATTAGGGTAATAAACAGCTCCTTTTATAAAAATCTCATAAGATTGTATGCCAACAGACAGTAAAGGCATGATTACACTAAGACATGAATTCTGTCAAATTGTCGATAACACAGACGATTTAAATAACAATGTCTATCCTGATCTACAAATAAATATGGGCAATCGAGAATGTTTGATGATGATGACTGAGACAGTAGGTCAGATAAACGAACAAATTATGTCAGATATAGAGGGGATGTTGTCGTGTACCTCTTAGTAAACAATGTTATGGACACTAAACAAGCGACATCGTACCCTACAGAGTTCCTCACCTCTTTAGAATTATCAGCAGTGCTTCCCATAAGTTTAGACCTAAAGTTGGTGTTCCAGTCCTGTTAATGAGAAATCACGCACCAAGGCTATGTAATGGTACACGACTATAAATTACTCATCTAAGACGCAATATTACAAAAGCTATAATCATAAATGGAATGGCAAAAAAGGAAACTGTTTTAATTCCCCGTATTCCGATCATTACGACCGATTAGCCAATTTATTTTATAAGAGTGCAGTTTCACCTAAATGCAGCATTTACGATAACAATAAACAAAACTGTTTTCCATGGGCAACTCTAAACGGCAAAAAATTTAAAATGCTGCATTGTAACCATTCCACGCCGACGAAGTCGCGGGCAAAAGTTAGTGAATATATACATAAATAGACAAAACAAAACTAAGTTATAATTAATACGCACCTCAATATACATTGCGTCGTCGTGCACTCACATTATAGTTATTAAGAGGAAACACCACGGGCGAGAGAATTGAAAAATAGGTATTTGTAAAATCTATTGCTGTCGCGCAGTGCCCGCAGAGCGTGATAGAGACAACTGCACCTTGGACCGAAAATACCTATAAAAGTACACAAAATCAACGTTTCGTAGTCCCCTAATTCCTTCTCCAACACTTGACCGATTTAACTAAATATTTCATTAAAAATTGAAGAAAGGCTTTGGCCGTGTTTCTATGTTTTTCTTTTTTCATATAATCTACTCAAATTTGTTTTCTGGATGTTTGAACACAGCGGAAAATCTGACCAATTTTTGAGGTTTTTGAAGGCTCATATCTCTTTTAATAATTAATTAATGAAAAAAAGGAAAACATAGGGACATGCCAATAGAGGCTATACATGTTCTTTTAAAATATTATTGTTCTACTGGCATTATCCAGGGAGGAAACAGGGGACTACATTTGTATGGAAAAACAGCCCTTGTGTTTCCTCTTAAACCCTGCGATTTTGTACCAACATTTTATGATTGTATCTTGTGTAGGGTATGTACTTATTAGCCAATAATTTAGTGACGGTACAATGACGGGTTCGCCGCGATAACAAGCAATCTCTTACAAGTAATCGCCGTAAGAGTGGTGACAGGTTTACTGAGTTTTGCTTCAGAAAACGTGTCATTTAAATTTTTAAATTTAAATTTAATTTAAAATTGAATGAGACCTTAAGGTCTCATTCCATTTTAAATCCCTGTTCCTAAGGTTGGCAACTCTGTTTCTTTCTGTCTCCCTCAATTTGTCTGGTAATCACAGGATCACTGGAATCTGCTTGCGGTAACGCTTAACGGCTTGTTGGCCAGCCTTGTTGTCTACAATATACATACATCAACGCTTGGTCAACAACATAACAACCCGTAAATTGTATAAAAATAATAAACTGAGTCAATAGTTTTTCCGCCATAATTTGTAATGTCTAACTCTAGACGTGCATATAACATGATGCATACTGTTTTTAATAAAATACCAATTAGACATGCATACGCAAAAACGTCAATCGTTCACAGATGGTGACTAATATTCTAACCACAGTATAAGATCGTACAGTAGTCCAACGAGCAATATTCTATTAGGTAACCTAACTTATATTATAAATGCGAGTGTTAGTTTATTTGTTACGCTTTCACGCCTCAACTACTTAATGAAACATCATGAAATTTCGTATAAACGTAGGACATACCATAGGTTTCATCCAGGACAAAATACTGTTTCTGCAAGGGTGAATATTGACATAACCTTACCTTAACATAATATTTATAGCCGTGGGCAAAACATACATTGTACACACCTTAGAAAAAAGCAGATGCGGCGCACATGTGCTGTTATAGCGATATGTGAGTGTAGTCCACGACACGGCATTACTTCTAAAACCACTAATGATACACAAGTCTCACTACATATTATGTTATATGTATAAATATATATATATAATATGTCACCATATATTATATATATAGTTATACGTGCATGGTTGCCTTAATAATGTTCTTTTTTTAATAATAATGTTTTATTGACAGATAAATGTAGTACATTGGGTGAAACTTATTCTAGGACTTAGAATTATTAGTACAATACTTACTAATACTGATTCCCAAGCTAGGCTATAGCCTGTATTTAGGGAGACAGCACTCAACCAAAACAATGCAACAATTGTCACAAAAGAGAATTATAATATACTTCATTTATATATTTATTATTGATATATGTAAGATGTGTAAGTAATGCCTTGATCACACGTACCGAGCAAACGGGCGAGACAGTGCTCAGACCCGTGTATTCGGTATGTATAAACAATTAAACAGCGCCGAGTGCCTACCGAATACTCGGCCGAAAGCACTGTCTCGTCCGTTTGCTCGGTACGTGTGATCAAGGCATGAGTGATTGCAGATGTGTATAAGTGAGTTGTGAGTATGTGGATACATAATAATGAAAATGTAATTTGAGATAATTATTATAGAAAAATTGGGATGTCTAAGTCTGACAAGCATAGTGCAAAGGAAACATTTGCTTGCTTAATATATTTGAATTAACTGTAACGAAAATACAGTGTGCACTGCTATATTTTCGTTTAAAAATTACTACAAAAGGGACTAGATAGCTTAAAACCATTGCTTCGGCGATTAGCTTTTCGTCACGGGCCTAGCGTGTTGAAGATGCTGCTGCCAAATGGGTCGTTACCGTGACTCAACGCACCATCTAACGATAGCCGTCATATCATTGGTTCACAAAAGATTTTTAAATTAATCGGATTTTTATTTGATGCTTGCCGCACCTGATGTTAATCATTGGAGCTATAGACGTTGAAGCAGGCTTTTCAAGCATCTTTAAAAACAGGAGAACTTGAATTAAAGGAACAAAGAAACAACAGATGTTAGGAAAGAGTTTCATGCCTCAGTACCTATACGTATTCAATAATTGCAATAAATGTTTTGGCTTACTAAAGCATCGTAAAACGAGGAAGCATAGCCTAATGCTTTGTCATTCGATGTTGGAAAGCACTTGGAGTAATTAAACTGCACAATGCTATCGTACATGAGTCATAATGGGAAACAACCGAAATGCTACCAACACATATATGTATATGTTTAAAGCTTTGTAGTTTTGACTCAATCATTGCAATGTTGCTAATGGCACGATTCTCAGTAGATTTAATTCTTATTTAGCCAAACGTAATGTTAACTGCCCGTTGCAATATAAATTTATGTTTATGTTTGCGGCCGTTGCTAAAGTTTCGTTTTGGACTCTTGGGTTAAGCAAAGTGTTAATGGGTTTTTTGTAGATAAGTAGAAAGTTAAATAAAAATAAAAACTGGAAATGTGCCCGGTAGACGACGACAGGTTCGCACCCTATTACGTTGGGCCGGAAGGTTAATGTAATAATATATCTTTGCCTACTATGCTGAGGTTATACAGACGTATATAATAATATAAAAACTGATGTATTCTAGAACGTTTTTTAAAAATATCTTGTTGCAATGTCATAGATTGACGAATAAAGATTTTCAAATTAATTTATCGATATGTCGTTACCCAATTGGCGTATTACTTGAATGTAAATAAAAATGCGATGTGAGCTGTATATACAAGTAAAACTTTTATTTCGGATGATACATTGATCAGCATCTTTTGTATCTATGTTGTGTATGTCATTGATCTTTCTTCGAAAATTATTGCTACTAATGTACCGAAAATGAATTAGAATAGCGCTTTTACTGCAGATTTGATTTACATAGTACTAGCTTTTGTCCGCGGCTTCGCTTGCGTAAAAGTTGGTAAGGTTAAGATATGTTAGTAACAGTACTTTTTTTAAATAAAATAATAATAAAGCCTATGCTACTCAGTGGTAATATAGCTTTCTAATAGAAACAATTTTTAAAATCGGTTGGTTAATTTTTGAGTTACCTTACAAACAAGCAACCAAAAAATCAAATCTAACCCCTTTATAATATTAATATACATTATTTGGGTTAGGGTCAGATATTCTGGATAGTAAAAATTCTGAGTTAACAAAATGATTAGATTGCAGAATTACTGGGTAGGCAAAACGTCTACATTGCTAAAAGAATGAATAGCAGAATGTCCGTTTAGACAAAAATATTTAAACACGTCATAAAAGCTATTGCCAATTCATTGAAATGATGTAGTAACAGAGTCACTTTTAGGTCAATGTAATGTCAATTATAAATAAATTATACATAATATGTTGTGAATACAAAGTGGATGATTAAAATTGTGATACGAAATAATAACAATCGCTTTATAAACCAAAGTGCCATTGCTAGGTCGACCAACATGTAATTTCATATTTATTAAGTTAAACTATTTATTTCTGTGAAGGTTTTCAAAAGTTAGGATTTTGTAGGTAGTTCACGTATAAACGAATAAAACTATTCTTGTAATCCATTGTAAAAGAAATATGATACAGTAAAATTTTATAAGAGGGAGTAGTTAGTTTCTTTGTGTTTGGTTGGTGGCCTTTGTAATATATAGCATACAGAAGAGTCACTGTTGTTTCGAACACAATTTCAGAATTATGGATTTTGTTTTGTTTTGTTATCTTAAAGAAGAACAATTACGAGATCACAATTGATAATACTAAAGAAATATACAATGAGGAGGCGTGCTGCAAATAAGGTCAAAAGATGTGCGTCATTATAATTAAATTGATATGTTAAGTCAAAGACACACTTATAATTGTCATCAATTGTACAATATATACTTGAAAACATCATTGTCATACAACAACCGGTTATAATTATTATTTCCAAAAGCTGGCTGAGTTGTTCTACTGTTACCATGTGTCCTGTGTACACATCCCGCGCCCGCGCCTCCGCACAGCAGACGCGCGCGCGCAATCCGAATATTGTAAATCATATCTCGTCGTCTAATGTACACCGCTGGTTTTATATAAATATTTAGTCATCGTTGTGGTATTTCGCGAGCGTTGGACACGGTATTTCTGAGTGTGCTGACGTAGTCGACGCGTGGGGGAGTCAGCATACCGGAGTAATATCGCATCGGATCCAGTTGTGACTTGTTTCTCGAAACAGACGGTTGTTGCAGCTATTTTATTATATTTAAAAGGCCTGCCATCATGCACGACACTATAAGGAACCAGGTATTGACCATTTATTTACTATTTTACACTATGTTGCGATATCTGCAATTTTATTTTTATGTGTCTCGCTGCGATGCGTTTTTATTTTTGTTTGTTTTGTTGGTTCATGGTGTTTTTGTTTCAATATAGGTTTTATTTTCTGCAGATATTGAAATTTATCAATAATGTATATTGCTGTCGAAGTATGTGAATACACAGCGTAAAAGAAAACAAGTATTAATAATATATTTTTGAATTTGTCAGTAATTAGTCATAAATTTAATTCATAATTTGTATACAATCTTACTAGATCAAAAGATAAAATTATATCCTTAATAGTCAATCAAGTAGGCATTTCTAGGTAATTATACCAAAAATGATTAATAGCGTAAATAACATAAATCACATGAAAAATACGGGATTTACAATGCATTTTGATGTGGTATATATTTCCATGAGATAAACAATTTTTTGAATTTTCTGTATTATAAAAAATATTATATTTTCACCTGTAATTGTTGGAATGGCAGACATTATTAAGAACCTACTGTGTCTGGACACCGGTGTGCCACTGCCACTCAATGGGACTAAGCCATCTACTAGAAGCCTTTATTTGTGTGTATATGGTAGAATATTTATTTATTTATTTATTGAAATATACGGCCATGTCAGAGATATATTACTATATTGACAACGAGTCTTAATCCTGTTAGTTTTAAAGGTAAGCATATCTCTGCTACTGAAAATGTACGTTTTAAATACTATTGTGATTGGAACTCGTTGTCTTATATTGTTTTATGTAAACAAATAGCGAAAGAAAACATATCACTAATATACATGGCGCGTAAAATTCAAATATAAAAAATATCATACGTTTTACTTTTTGAGATATATTATGTACATAGTGTATTGAGGCAAACGTTGTTACTTTATTTTTAGGTACGCAATATAGAAAATAGCTAGGTGATACATTAATATTGCCACTTCCTAACTGTGCTGCCCGGTTTTACCCGTGATATTAGATAGCCTCTTACCAGACAGGCCAAACAAGGAGACTTAGAGAATAAGTAATTTTCATTTGCAGTCAAATAAAATATCTCCCTATCTTTATGATATATTATAATTATACTTTAAATATGGAAAACAATAAAAAAACACTTGCAATACTATGTACTATATAAGTACATACTCGTAATATTTACTTAGATTATTATTCAATAACTACGGATGGCCAGTCAATTATTAACCTTATTATTTGTTTTATATCCAATTATCAAGAGCAACTACTGTGAGGTCCCAGGTTCGATTGACTAGGCAGACTAAGCTACATATTTTATAACTAAAACTAAATTTATTGAAAGCATTTCGGATTAGATTAGTATATCGCCCTGCGATTAAATTACAGCTAGCGAATAATAGGCTTGATAATTAACCTTAAAATAGGCAAGCATTGGGCTCCTACATTATTTCTTCATATCTTTTCTTTTAAAAAAGGCAACTCTCGCTGTAGCTTTAATTCCTGTATCGCGGGGGACTTTACAAACTTTCAAACAACGGACACAAAGGACATCCAGCGGCGGGACAACAATTTATGGATAACACAATTTTTCGTCCCTTGTGGGATTCAAACCCATAGGCGCGGTGGCATTGGCAAGGCGACGACTTAAATGTCCACGCCATCCGTGCAGTCAGACATTGATAGTTATCATAAAAAAAGCTTTACAAACATATCTACCTACATTCCATAAATCACATCCTATAATGTTGCATCATTGAGATATATGTAATTTTCCTATAATGCCGTTAAAAAAATAGGTACCGATCACAACATATTTTGTTAATGACTACAAGTCAAATATAAAGCTAATTTTGGTTTGGAATCTACTGAATATTATATTGCGTGTAGTAGATAAGTGTGGTCAAGAGTCACAATTTTTTGTGCATATACACATATGATTAATAGTTGTCATCGTTAAATATTTTTAATTATCAATAGTAATTTTATGGTGAGTTTATTTTTAGCTAGACAATTGCTATCTCTTATTTTAATTGCTCAATTTAGTAATATATAACATTATCACAGAATCAAATAATGTGTATACATTATCGTTTTCATATGATTGTTTAATGTTCTTTGCCTTAGTCATAGTAAGCAAGAATCAGTACGGTCTTTATTATGTGCTAGGTTGTGCTTGCGGCTTTGCTCTCATTAATTTAGGTTATGTACTCTTTTCCTGGATGAAAAGTACTCTGTGTCCTATTCTGTACCACTGACAACGTATATGCGAAATTCTATGATGATCGGTCGAGTAGTTGTATCATTTTTGTTTTTTGTGCATTATTATTTCTATTCTTTCGATATGGAAGCTCAGCTACTACTTTAAATCTTTTAAACATATGTCACGTACGATTATGATTCAACGTATATATATAAACATATCACAATATAAAGATATGCTTAACGTTACACATAAGTAGTCACATGCATAAGTCCCCGAAGAAATGATTAAAGCAGAGGTGATTAAATCCACATTTCATATTATCAGCTTCGCTATAGTGTCAGATCTTACGTAATGACGAGTCTATTGTTGTTTACCCAGCAACGTACCGCAGTCCGTTCTGCTACAGCGAATTTCTTGTTAGGAAATCCAATACCGCTTTCGCCAGCCAGAAATCGTGCATGAGATCCCATGCACAGCGGTCGCATACGCTATCACCACGCCAGCGGAGCTGTCTAAATAATAATAAGTATAAAAATATTTATTGGGACTAAACATAAAAACATAATGGATCCTACCAAACTACGTAACAATTGGTCAGCGAGACCACACTCATTTGTAACAGCTACATGTATACATATGGCTTATATTATAAAACAAAAGGGGAAATCATATTAAATAGTACATTACAGCAGCCTAAAGATCTAAACGTAGTACACTAACGTTTATATCTGAAAACAGTCCTTTGTAATGATTAATAATAACGCTAGTTTAAGGGTCTGTGCCCCGCAGCGGTCAATACACTATACGTGTCAATATGTTCAAAATTCAAACAGTCTTTTAGATGTTGAGCATGAGGTTCTTTGTATCTAATTTAATCAACTTTATTTTGTGAAGTGTCAATGGGCTCATTCCATAAGCCTCTGGATGTATTGCATAAAAACATTACCCATCCACAGCAAATAAAACTACTGAAACGATGTCAATGATCCAAAGCCGACGTTGAGACTGTGCAATATTTTCTGTTTATCCAAATTATGTTGCTGACGAAAAAACCTTTTGTAGATACCCAATCGCCACTATTGCGACAGTGAGATTTCTACTTCATAAAACTGTTCTTCTAGTGAAACTCAGTGCACCAATGAAGATTTACCTTATTTATTACTGGATATAAGGACCAGCAACAACACTGAAGACCCAAAGGGTTTTGCCGGATAGCCCAGCTCAGCTCATCTAACAAGAGAGCTACAGTAAGCAGGGCTGCCAGGCTGAAATACAGTGTTTTTATTAGATATGGACAGCTAGAAATCCCACTTGTAGCTACCTAGAAACCGATTAATCTTTTTAATTGCCACTTATAAATTTGTATAAGGTACTACTAGTAAGAAACATCGTAATTTTATGTGATTTCTGGGTTTTACATTATTCATGAACTTCACTATATTTGCACACCCATAAGCACAACCTAATGCTAGACGATGTATAATAGTCACAGTGCGGACGAAATTATCTGGAAATCGATTTTAAACCAATTAGTAACTGCAATATCTAACAGGATTCGGGATGTATGACATAAAGGATGACGTTGCTTTTTCTCTTTTCAGCTCTTAATTAGCTTGATGGTTGCTTCCGACACGGTGCTCGTGACATAAAAGTCTAATAGTATACTCCTACCACTTTATATTTTCTAAAGGAAGTTACTGTCTTAATGAAGTTTACATACAAACTAATTTAAAGTGGTTTGTATTCGAGGTCGAGACGTTAAATTAATTAATTCAAGCGCGCTTGGTGATATTATGGGTACTAACGAAAATGTAGGCTTGGTTATTTTTTCTATTTTATATTGCCGAGCTTTTTCTTTTCTAATGAAATAAACAGTTCAATCAGATACTCTCTGATCATCTATGGTATGTCAAGGCATGCTAACGAAAATATTATCGATGATATGTAAGACAAACCGTGATACGTGTTACATAGCTGCCGAAGTCTAAACAGTCTTGAAATTTTGACCTGAATAAGAATTTATACTCAGGCTAAATTGAATTTTAAGCTAATATGTCGACTATATTTTATCAGTGAATAGATTTTGTTTTGGTTTATATACTGGTACTATATAATTTGATAGGTGCCAAAGAGGGTAAGGTAGATCCATAACAAAACCAAAACAAAACCGTTGTGTGTTTTGCTTTTAATATACCTAATACGATGATGAAATAGATTTATGAGTCGAAAATACCCACAATTAACTGAAATATCGGTGAACATACATACCTATCATACAGACGAATACACAACCTCCTTTTATGAAGTCGAAAGATAAACGCAGATGAAGGTATAAGAAACTTCTTATTAATAGAACAAAAGTAGAACTATGTGAAAATGTTGACTACTTGCTTCTAATATAGTACAGAAACTGAAAAAAAGAACAAAAAGCATTCAAAATTAATTTATGCAAGCCAAGAATTCTTTATTCAGTCTTAGACCTTGAAGCTTCCTTTTTGATTCAAGATTCCTCAATTCAGAGCGCTAGTGGTAGAAAAAAGTATAATCCTTTCTTAGTACTTACTGTACTAAGTAATTCTCAGTAAAAGAGAACAATATCCTGAAAAATGCAAGATTTTCTTTGCAGTGGGTAATGTTCACCGTATTGTATTTTCTTATATGCATATGTTTATATAAAGATTACTCGCTAAAACGATAATACACAGTGCTTGAATGGGTAATTGCACCCAACATTAAATGTTAAATGTTCTCTATAAACACATTTTTGTCAGAATGTTGGTAGAATTCGAATCCTTTGTTTGCTTCCACACATGTTTCACATTTTTATGCGATTTAAAAATGGAAAAGGCGTTCAAATGTTCGTGAATGAGCCAGAAAATACAAGTGTTATTGTATTCTGCATCAAAACAAAGGTAAAGCTTAAAAAGAAAACCAGAATGGTTCTAGCATTCTAGATTGTTTTGTTTCTTTGACATACCTCCGAGACGAGTACTTCTGTTTTGTTTTTCTTAAGCTTATCTCAAACTAACTGTAACTTAACAACAACGTATTATATTTGTGCGCACAAACACAAGGAGCACATTATATACCGTAAGAAATAATACTCTGTACTGACATAGGGTAGTACAGAACCATACAGTATTTGATACTTCGCCTACTAAATTCAGCATGCATAAACCTAGAACATAAAGTAAAGCCCAAATCAACAATTTTAATAATTGTTATATGTATAACATTACTTGGAATATAATAAAATTTCAATTTATACATGTAATATGCAGTTACAGACGGTAGTAAAGTATTCAACCGGATTTATATTAAATTAATTACTAAACAAAAATAAATTATTTCGATCTATACGTCATTTTAGCAAAAATCACATTGTCACAGTAAGTATTTAATGATATGTGAATCTTGTCTTTTGTACAGTCGTCACCTTAATAGTAACGGACTGTATGTGCACAATTATATAAAAAGAACCTACGAAAACCTAAAGTACCTACATATCAGCCTTTATTAGGGCTGACAGGGCTGTAGGTCCTTTTCCCTAATGTCCTAACCTACCATATACTTACTATGTGATGAATATAAAAATTTATCGATAAATTCGATATGCCTGCGCCATGCATCATATGGTAACATGCAGAGACTAGACAGGATGTCTAGGTTGAGGATAGATAACTCACTGCCAGTCAAGCAGACTCACACGACTGATCAGAGATGGCTAAATGTGTCTTGGCCACAGTGAAAGGCCGGTTAGGTATTGGGTCATCTTTTATTTTATAAAGTAGGTTCAATTACAATATTAAATGCTAAGTTTAGGCTTCAAACGAATTTTAGACTTTAGAAAATATTTATTATCATTATTTTATTTAAAGCTCGTATTTTACCATTAGAGCCAAGCCTTCCCACGTTTTCTTACTCTCTGTCTCTATCTTTAACTGCTACGAAAGAATCATTTTTAAAAGAGTTTAGATCATCTCGCTATCTTCGTTTACCGTCGTCATCGTTTGCATCTCATAGGGCCAAGGGCATTGTGTTGTAAATTTGAACAAAATGTCGTTTGACTTTCAATATGTACATATATTACATAATTATAATTTTAAACAGTATAATGATGACACAACAACATTGTTCTGATTTTATTTTAAATGTGTACCTTAAAATAGAAATTAAATTACACTATAAGAAAATATATTATACGGTATGAATATCAACCGTCTAAAAAGCTCAATTTCATAGAACAAGTTTACGTAAGGCAGCCGGTATTTCGTAGAAGTTTACAGACTTGAAGCAGATAGTTTAATTATCGAATACCCGTGCGTTGAGCCAGTAAATGGCAACAAACTTAATAAAATATTCTAATTTCTAATGTCTTAGGTACCTATATAAAATATAGCTAGGTACGCTACGCAGGTGAATGGTACGTAGTTCCTAAACAATTATTGAATTTACATATAATATAGGCATAATTTTTTTATGATGGTATTAATTTGTAGAGGTATACTCGTATACCGTCCAAGATTTTCAATATCCACATTATGTTAGGTATGTCTCAGGACCCACATATTCGTAATTCTACCGCCGTATTATTACGCTGACTAAATTCAGTTCCAGACAAAATGCTGTAACTAAAAAATCCTACTATAGAAGCCTAATGACAATGCACAACCTGGGAATCGAACCTTTGACTAACGATCAGGTAAACGTAAACGCAGACTTATGGTACTGACCATCGAGCTCTACTGCTACTTTAAGTTCGTTATATTGATCCAATCATTTGAATAAAGAGTATCTATTAAATATTTGAACACTAGACCACAAGGCAAACGTCTCTTTTTTTAATTTGGCATTACGAGAGGTAGGTTGCCTGCTAATAAATAATAAGGGCTTGTTCATCATCGCCTCGTTTTATTATTTATCAATTTTGGGTTATCTTTTACTACATTGACCGTACGATAACCTAATTATCAAACGAAATACATAACATGTATATTAAAACATATTTGCATCATTTTATCTTCAATTACTAAGACAGGGGTCAGATACTAATGATCTACAAACATGGCAAAGGGCAAACAATGCGGATTGTTTAAATTTTAATATTATATCGATTGTTATGTTAAATTATTGATGACGTAAATATGATTAGTAATGTGTCTTCGGTTACGTATATTGAACTCATTTATTTATACATATATTATAATCAGTAGGTATGTAAGGAAACAAGCACTTATTGTACCTACCATATTAGTTGGCTAGCAATAATTTAAAAAAATAAAAAAAACATTTATAACGGATTTGACTGATATATAATGGATATGAATGTTTAAATTATATATAATGAATATAAATGGTTAAATGACATAAATGCAATGCAAACAAGCAGTCAAAAAAACAACAAGCTTCTGTGGGTGCAATATAATTGTTTTAGAACTTTTTGTGAGGATCGATTCAAAAACATACGTACAATATTGTGTTAAACATTTAAGGCATTTTACTTTACATTTTGACAACAAAAGACTTATCAATGTTGTTGTATAGTTGTTAGCCTTAGTGCGACTGTGTACACTTGATAAGATAACACTATTTTATCAAATGTACAAAGTCGCACAATAGCTTCTTCATTAACAACTTAATGCTTATATGAGAATACTAAAAGCATCAACTGACATAGACGTTCTTCATTTTTTAAGACTGATTCACTTTTTATGACGATAACAACATCCAGGAGTGTGAAGTTATGTTTGAAATCCTACGAAAGAGACTGCACGGTGTTGTGGTTTAAGTGATCACCTCGCCACTGTGCCGCCGCAGCGAGTGTTGTGGGTTCGATCCCTGCACGGGACAAAAATTTGTGTGATCCACAAATTGTTGTTCTTTGTGTCCGTTGTATGAATGTTTGTAAAGTCCCCCGCGACACAGGAATTGTTTCTAGTGCGGTAATTGTTTGTTGTCTTCTTAAAATAAAAATAACAATATTTACCAGGCGCAGTATAAACGATATCTTAATATTTTATAATTTAGTTTTTATAGATATACCAATAAATATCTATAGTCCTATCAACGAGGCACTCATACCGTTGATTGAAAACCTAAATTGCCTATTCATAATGCGTAATTAGCTATCAATTGCAAAATTAGACTCAAATAAATTGTAAATGATCTAGTCAAAGAACCTAAGCAGCAACGTACAAATAAAATATATTTATGTAATATATACTATTTTTAATAACACAGAACAAATCATATAACAATGTTATATACAAACAAGATTCTTAAAACTCGTAATGATGTCTACGCAGAATTATTTATATTTTCAAGTCACTATAATAATTGAACCCTTGCTTTCTGGTCGCCTAATAAATTTATCTTTACTAAAAGTAGTTATGAATATAATAGGGTCAGTAAGGAGTTGGTGTTAGCTTCAATAGTTGACTTAAATTTGAATAGCTGAAATAGTGCCCGTTCACTTTTTTATGTTTTTAATGACAACTTATTATATATCTATGTAGATACATTTCGCTGTATTTCTTTGGACACATGAACTTTACTTACGATATTTCATATAGACACAGACATAATTCATAAACGAATCTTGAGATATTATACATATGAAAATATCTTATATACAATAAAAGGCCGGCAACATTCTGAAGGGATATTACTACCCGAGAGCTAAGTAGGAATGCCTATATTATAATGAGAATGTAAAATACCTAATATTATTCTGCCTACATTATATACTACGACATCAATACTGATAATCATTTATTCATTAAATTTACTTTGCTCCATTAGTGTTTACTTATAAATTATAACGTAAAAAGCGATGAAATTACCTGACTTGAATTTGAAATCACCAATAATTTTGTATACATAATTACGATTTAATAAACTAATTGACTTATTATGAATTTAAAATCAGAATCTCGTTATTTTCTAGTAAGTTCTAAATTATCCTTTTCTTAGGGTAGCTGCTATAAAATGTAACAAAATATTGAACGTTAATGTTTATCAACGTTCAATATTGAACGTTGATGTTTATTGTTTTCACGTTATAACCAATAAAAAGTGTATTACTGTATAGGATTTGACGTCACATTTGGATATGGAAAATTTACAACTGGCAAACGCCCATAGCTTCATCAACACAACATCAAAATACGTATTTAATATGTGCTCGCGGTTTTACCCGCGTTTATCGTTACTGCGCGGCCCCCGTGGGTCGTAACGTGATGTTATATAGCTTATAGCCTTACTCGATAAATAGGCTATCCAACACTAAAATAATGTTTCAATTCGAATCAGTAGTTCTTGAGATTAGCGCGTTCAAACAAACAAATAAACTCTTCAGCTTTATAATATTAGTAGGTATAGATAAACACCCGCGCCACTTTCGCCAACTGCTTGCCTACCAAACTCAGAGTTCTATAAAGCTCATTCGAAGTTTAAAAGAACCTGGAAACTGTAAACATCATAGCTTGGCATAAGGTATTGTTTAAATTTTTTCATGTTCTCTGCAAAGCTTATCAAAGTCTATTATACAGTTCCAAAGCCTATTCTGTATATACATCCATACAAACTAAATAGGAAGTTTCTCTTGATACTGGTATCAATACCAACATACTCCACGTAATACTTTATTCTTGTTTTTTTTTGCCTATAAAAGTAGCAAGTACTTTTAGTAGATGTATTGCGCAACAAATAAATACTTTTTAAAGATTAACACCTCGCTGGCTGTCTTTTCCAGAATATTATATGTCTTTATAGTAAATATATATTTATTAGCATATGAGTAATCCCTTTTCGGCAAAGCTAGCCAAGACTACGTGGCGTTTCTGTGGGCAGTGTGAGCGTATTTCTAATAATAATTTATCCTGTATGGACGGCGCACGTCACACAAATAATCACGGTGATACTCAGAAATGTGATGAAACTTTCGACGATGAGCTACACCGTTTTATACGAAAATAAATGACGTAGTGAACTAAAGTGTATGTCATACATCTCTGGCTATACATTCAGGGATATATGTACGTAACGTCACGATGAGTCAAATTCTATGATATTTTATGGTACGCATACTTCACGTAATACAATTCACGCCTTCTCGGTGTCCGATGTCCGATAAGTCTACATAGAACGATTCTTGTTTACGCTACATTACGTTATACAGTAAATAAGATTTCAAAACAAATAATATATACCTACATACGTACGTGGAGCTTTTTATACATGTAACTAGCTAGAGAAAGAACAAATTTTAAAACTTAGTTTTCATTGGTAACTGTTTTATAACGTCTAATTTAAGAAAAGAATCAACCCTAGGCATGATATATAGTATCACAGCTTGCAGAATACCACCATATTTGCACGCCAAGTTATACAGGATTTTCGCAACAATCTATTGTTGCGACTCTAGGTGTTATTAGTGTCAGTTGTTTTGTCTTTGTAAAGCTTCCCATGATACTGTTTAAGCTGCTAAGCTTTTTATTAAACGTGCTGTCTTTCTCTTTAGAGGATATAATCATGCTACTTAATTTATTTATTTAATTAGAACGGTTACAACTACAACCAATTACACTAATTCAGGTATCAACACTATATAAATTTTAGACAGCTTTTCATAAAAAGCATTGCAAACATTCATGACGACTTTCAAGTCATCAGCATAAATATCACAGTTCGGTTTGGCTTCCACGAGAGTATTAAGTGCGGAGAGTACACGCAGCACCAGTGATGTAGCCCATGCCATCGTGTGGCACGTGGCCACAGTGAACTGTCAGTGTATTCTGGCTCGCAAAAAATTGTGCGCTACGTTAATTCGAACCAGCTCATTATGGAGGGCATCAATCAGACCGCGACATACTTATAACATGGTCCCTATTTGATCACTTGTCCGCCTAGATTCAAGCATGTTTTAACCTAAAGCGCCTAACAAAAAATTGGTAGGATATCAATATGGATAATATCCAAGAGCCCGCTTGTATAGGTATCTTGAAAACGCTTTTTGAACTTTTTCCAACAAAAATGCGTATTTCAATTCTTATGGATTCCACACACATGAACTTGCCTCAAGCTTGCTCCGAATCAATGTGCTATACAAACGCTGTAAAACTTGTTGTTTTTGGAAATCTTGAGCATTTCTAAGTACGAAACCCAATCTCTGAAATGATTCCTTGGCAACCATGGTCATATGCTCATGAAACGTAAAATTCTGATCAAAGGCAACACCAAGATCTTTTATCAAGTTTGATCTGACTATTAAACTTTTGTTAATTTTGTAATCAAAATGAATAGGTTGACCCATTC
The DNA here is from genome assembly GCA_963675205.1 of Catocala nupta. Classification (NCBI taxonomy): domain Eukaryota; kingdom Metazoa; phylum Arthropoda; class Insecta; order Lepidoptera; family Erebidae; genus Catocala; species Catocala nupta. The sequence continues at coordinate 30,867,535 of OY776078.1, read as the reverse complement.
GACCGAATGTCATAACATAACATTTTGATGTATTGAATTCCATCTTGTTGATTTTACTCTAATACGGCGTCTATGTCTCTCTGAATAGCGAGACAATCTGTTAAGCTTTGGATGTAACCATAAAGCTTAAGATCATCTGCGTAAAGTAAACATTGCGCATGCCTAGGAATGGAAGATTAATCATTAAAAGGAACAATAGTGGTCCCAAAATTGAGCCTTCGCTCACGCCAGAGCGTGTATAATAAAGGTTCGATTCATATATTCCTAACTGGACAAAATGTTGTCGATCGCGTAGATAGTCAGCAAGAAGACGCAAGAAATTGGAACAGAATCCAAAAGCCTTTTTTCACCGAGCTTTAAAAGACGAATATCATTATTAACCCCATCAAAGACTTTGCGAAAATCGAAGTATAGTACATCGACCTGCCACCCGGAGTCCAGCCGCGATGAGATATATTCTATAAGTGTAAGTAAGTTGGTATAAACAGATCTGTTGTGCCTAAATCCATGTTGGGTATTACTTAAATATTTTTCTACTTGGGCATATATACGTTTGCGTAGAATATTTTTAAATACCTTTGCAATTGACGGTAATATAGAGATTGGTCTGTACTCTTCTACGGCTGACTTGTATGAGCTCTTAGATTTGGGGGTCACTCGTGATATTTTTCATTGAGGAGGATACTTGCCAGATTTATTTGCCAGATTGAATATATTATGAAGTAGAGGAAAAGAAATATCTTTACCTTAATATCAGCGTTTTCTGTATAAAGTGAAATCTAAAACATAAGTCACCCGTAACCCTTTTTAATGGCTATGGTCGTTCATTTAGAAGAGATTAAAAAAAAGTCAAAAAATATAAAGTCTAATTTAAGTACATGAACTGACACTCTGACAAATTGATAAATCGAACTAAAACCTACATTATGTTGAAATACCTGCCATTCGTTTTTTTACATTTCAAGCGCCATTATAATATTAAATTCATTCAAATGTCATTGATTAATGGCCTTGGTATGTACGCGTGAACATGTCTCATACAATTTATAATATACAGAGCTAGTTCATAAACTGTTCCACTATCGGACTCAGACCTTTTCTCAGTGTGATTTAGAAAACAGATGTCTTTCTTATTTGATAAACTATTAAAATTATTATTATAAATTAGTAATTAATATTAATTATTTATTAATATAGCCACTAAATCTGTAGTAATTACGAATTTAAATATGTAACAATAATTATAACTTTGGACACGATTGAATATTAATACCAAGCGTGAGTTAATTCAAAGCAACACAGATTAATTTGAAATGTGTGTCAATATCCGAAAAAAATGGATACTGTTACCATAAATATACGTGCATATTCTGATTACGAACGAAATTGATTGCATACATTATTATCAGTCTATAAACTCTTCAACACATACCATAAAGTATTACCGATTTTTTTATTATAACAAGTTATCTCGTAAACATTACCGACGTTTTTTTATCAGATGCTAACAGCAACCGCATACTTTATAATGCTTACAAAACAATTTGATCTAGATCTCAAGACTTGTTTGAAATAGACGTCCGGTTTTGATTTCTATTTTGAACGTTAACGAATTAATCGGCAAACATAAGCAGTATTGTATTGTAAACAAATATCTTCGAGATCTATCTAGTATATTATATTAAGTAGCTATTAAAACCGGCTGTAGTGCTGCTGTCGCACTTCTTGAATTATTTAAGATCTCGATTATTAGATTAGATCGGTGTATGACTATGTAACAAAACGAAGAAGAGAATTCACATTTCTTGCACTCGTACAGATTTAAAACCTTTAACCTATCTTAAATATTAACTTCTATCTGCAACCTACTAAACTGCGAAAATCTGATCATAATCGGTTTTGTGGTTTTGACCTGATATAATAGCATTATTAAAAAAGGAAATTTAGAATTAAACATTCAATTCTACGCCATAGTAATATAAACTACAAGTCAACCGTTGCGCTTGAAATAATTCCTTGTCGCCAGATGTCCAGGTTCTTTGTCCAGGATTTACGAACAATATTCCAATGGAGACAAAGACAACACAGACTGTGACTATACTTTGATCACACCAGTGTGTGCATGTCGACGAATTTTGGTTCGATTCCTTTGCCGAGGTAGAACTAACACTCGGCGTAATGCCAAGGTAATCACTAACTATTGTGTCGTCCGTACAGTTTGAACTATGTTTGTTTTGTTATTTACTTTTCTTTTCACTCGTCATATCCTGTGTTTTCTTAAGTTGCATCAGAGTTGCAATAAGTGTCACATCGAGTACCTACTCAACCTTTCAACAACTCTAGGAAATATACAATTTTAATTTTAACTTGTGCATAACTAACGGAGAGATATGTATGAATCCAACGCACTCGTATGATATAGGTTACAGCGCGCCGTGTTGTCCGTCAATGCAGTTATCTGTGCCCTTCCTTTGTTCTTAGTATGACTTAGCCTATATCAATCGTCAGCACTACATGTAAGGCTTGTTTATAATATATAAAAGGAGAAACAAACCTACTGGCTGGAGTGCTTAGAAATGTTAAATGTTGCTTTGAAATACGTTTCTCCTAAAATCAAGTCGTCCGTTAAGCTTTCCGTAAACTTCTTTACTGAGTGCTTGATTAAGTGTTCGAAATCTGTGGGTATAAACATTATACAGATAAATCGAATCTACTTAAATACTCTTCAAAGTAAATAAACGAATACATTATGTATATTATCATTTTTAACATATTTACTCTAGAAGTGGTAAAATAGGATCCTAAAGCTTTTAATAAATAGTTTACGTTTCTAATAAGTAACATAAAACAAGTAAAAGTACTTTAAAATGTAAATAGTGCAGAGACATTTCATAGGGTTTTATGAAGGACTTACGATACTTGCATCTCTGGCATTACAAATCCAGGTGAAGCCGTAAGCGTAAGCTCTATTTAAAAGAGACTTGTCTCTATATGAAAGTGACTCAGGCGGCGATATGGTCTAGATTTTTCTTCCATTACGTCACGTTTGGCGCCGACCGCTATGAATCTGATCCCTATACTTCGACAGTACAAATATGGCTATGTCCACTGTCAACAATTTCATTCATATATATAAGTTTACAAGGTCTCTTATAGACTATAGGTACGGTTACGGTTTCCGTAACAAGGGACAAATACTATACCACAATTTTCAATAAAAGATTGAACCATACTAGCAAATTTATACATCGGATTTTTTTTATTTTGACAATAGAAAGTTAAACTGTTTAATCTAATGTCCGTAAGCAGAAGACTATCATAAGTCAGTAAACTGAATTTATTTAGAAGTATCTATAATGTTGCAGATAATTATTCTAATAGAAACCTTGGGTGAAAAGGCGTCGTTTTAAATACACCTAAGTTACTAAAAATAAATTCGACCGTCCTAAATGCAGACTAAGCAAAAAATCCCATACACACATGTGTCCAAGATTTTGCCGAGGTTTGTGAGATTTATAATACTCGCCAAAAATATTTACTGCGCAGAGAATTGTTTTACGTTTATCTACACTAAAGCTTTAATAATATAATAACGATGAAAAGATTATTTCTTATATCTGAATGCGCTTATCCCTGAAGCTACCTTACGAATATGAAAATTATTTTTGCACTCGTAGTTACTATTCCTAAGGGCTGCATAACATCACGCTACGAGCGACGGGACCGGAGCAGTAATCATAAACATGGGTTTAAAACGAAGAGCAGCTAATAAATACACCAACGTAGTGGCAAACATTTTAAAATAAAATAACCTTGCCTATATTTTAGAGAATATTATTCTTTTAAAAAATTATCCTTTGTGTAATCATTGCCACGTGAGAAAATTTTTCGGTGTTTGAACACGATAAAAGTAACTGACAGGCTAGACGCATCAGCTATTAACGCAGTTTAAATGCGTCAGCTACTCGAACGGCTTACATGTGTAATATAATTTATACAGGTGGTTCTTCATATAATGTACACTACCCACAGTGCGGTAGCTGTGTATGCTATCCACATCGAGTACAAGACCTATTAAAGGAGCCACATTTCAGTCACTGAAGCATTTTCATGCAAATTTGATGCCTGCAAAGCTGTGTAAACAGTTATCTGACACTTTTCAGAAATTATTCTTTAAAGAAATAACGTAAGAATTAAATGTATTTTTGAAATAGCTTCACAAAGGCTCTCCACTACAAAGAGTCTCCGTAACATTACATTGAATAAACAGTGTAATAAAAATGACCGTTGTGAACGTACACTCGACGTAGGACAGCTGAGTAAAGTCTCGCTTAATTTGTAAACGGTAATTGATTAATAACATGTTAAAATTAAAGACAAGTAATTTTTTGGGCTGGCATTTTCCCCTACTAAACTCTGCACGTATACCAAAGCTTTATTTATTTTGCTTAAGTCACTTATAAACCTAAAAAAGCGCAGAGGATGTAATAATTCAATTTAAAATCAGATTTTATATACAGAGCGTTTGTGCCATGTGACATGTTCCAAACGGCAACATCGAAAATCACATTTTATGATTTTAAATGTAATAATAAAAATCTTATTTTTATTACCTTCTATTATCTAAGATAGACGTATATTATATATGCAATATAATTTACCTTATTCTATAAAATATATTAAAAACATTTTGAAAATATAGTTTTAATAAATTAATTACACTCGATACCTCATATTATTACATAATATCCTTTTTATGTGTCCGTTCAAATGTCATTGAAACAGTTGTATAATTTGTCAATAGTTTTGCTTGTTTAATTTGTCAAGTCTTAGAATACCAGACATAATTTAAAACCTGTTGTGTCTGGCCACCGGAGTGCTGCTGTGACTCAAGAGCTTAAAAACTAAATATCTCTTCGGCCATTTCGATAAAATAAATCATATAAAATATCTCAGTTACCTTAATCTTTCTGTAGTACTTTAAACAATTAAACTTACCTACAGACTACCGGTGTTTTCTTATTGTTTTATGACGGTATAAATATTAAAACTTCTGATTATGAAGATAAACTTTTAATTGAAATGAAATAAGACAATATTTTTATATTATTTGCCTTGAAAACAACACGGGTTAGCTTCTTGGCTAATATAACAAAGCTGCGTAGTATTAACAATAATGTTCACAATTTTTTAAGATTGCCACTGTTTGTTACTGAGTTATTTATGCAAGAAAATTGCCAGTTAGCAACCGTAACTTGTCATTCCATCGTGGTGTTCTTCTTTTGGTTTTTATTTTTTATTTGCATATAATATTCATTACCGGCATTAGCCTCTGCAGACGACTGATGACAAAATAATTACTACAAGAATTTTCCCTCAAGGAACAGGATGCAACTTAGTACTTTCTATCGGGAAATTGAATAGACCTTACATGTTTTAGTACACTTTGAAACAGTAATTAGGTACTGTTTTCGTTTCTTTTCGCATGGCAGTTGTATTATGGAGAGACTTTTAAAATATCGCTTAAGGCTCTCGAATTCAGGATCAAGGCACGTAGCAACGAATTGTATACTATTCACTGTCGTTAGTTTTAACCGATACGCTTTCTTTAAAACTAACTGCTACGCTTGTTATATACATATGTACATCTATGCATATATATGTATAAAATGAAATTCTCTTTGTATGTATAGCGCTCCTATTCAGCTGCATTCGGTTGAATATTGGTGACCAGAAATGCAAGCTTGCGATAGCACCTGACTTAAAAATTATATATATATATACATTGACAAAGACTTTCATTTATTTTTTGTTACGATTAAACTACTTAACCAATCATCATGAAATTATACATACACTTTGTCAGGGATACAAAAACAGAAACATAAGGTATTTATCCAGGAAAAAGCATTTTGCCTGTGAGAAGCCGCGAGCCATAGCCAGTATCATATATTAATTAAAATGATTTCATTAATCGATGCATTTTTGTCACATACTAATGTTCGTAAATAAAAACATTACGAATACAAACTTACATAGCAACATTGTATGGAAGGTACTAACTTCGTCTCCCTCCTTTACCGCATGTGTTTACATGCGGTATAACTACGAGTATATAATTAACCTATCGGGTGTGTCACGCATTAAACAACCGAATACCGACACTGAATGTCAAACAATTATGTTTAATTACTTAATGACAGATGTACATTGCGCTAAGATTAATAGGTAGATGTTCTTTCTGACATCCCAGCTGCTTGGCTAATTTGCGCTTAGCTCAACCGTACACCTGTCCTTTGATATAACTATTTTACTTTCGTTGTAGGTTATATGTTCGACATTGTAACTTCTGATGCTACATGGATAGACATATGAACTTTGATACTATTCTATTTTAGTGTTAGTACTGAGAATAGTAATAAGATAATATGTAGAGGTTAAAAGTTCATATATGCGAGGTATTGTAGATCCAAATGATAGTCATACAGAACATTAAGAACTTCTGCTATCTATCGTTTAAATATTTAAACTAACTACTAGAGATAGTAATTTAAGATAGAAGTCGATTAAGTCTGCAGTGCAGTTTTATTAGATCTTACCTTCGTGCCCATTTCTAATTCAAGTTAAAATTCAAATGCAATTTAAATATACTTAAAACCTAAAAATTACATTCAAATTCCAGATGAAAACATTCTCAAAATAGTATGGCTGAATAAACACTTCCCAGTTACACAAATACGCTTTCAATTCAATGCCAACGTAAAACTGTGTTCTATCCAACCAAAATTGGCAAATACGAAATTCTAAATTCGAACGTTAGAAATCGTTCAATAAAATTCGAATACCGAATGCTAGTTTACTTTTTAATCCATAGTCTATGAATAAAACTCTAACATCATGCGATGTCTTTTGACGATTATGATAATGAATGATGCAAGAATCACGCAAGGAAAGTATATCAGGATCTTATTAGGTATAAAACTCCATAGTTTTTGTCTACTCCTTCGAGAAGCAGCCGTATGGAGGCAATCAAAAAAATCTGAATAGTTATTCCATCTTATCCCGCCCTCCCTTTTCCTATCCAGAACAACACGTGCTGGGCTCAGATGCCATCCTTACAGGGTAGAGTCGATTAGAGCGCGCACCATCAAGTTTGGGTCCTCATGCCTCTGCCGAACGATCAAGGCAAGGAATTCTCTGCCAAGGCACGTGTTCCCTTCTTCCTTCAATCTCGGGTACTTTAAGCGGGGTGTGGAAAAGCACCTTCTTAGGCCGCAAGTTAGGGACCTCAACATCGCCTCAGCTGCTATGAGGAGGGTGTGGAGGCCACTGCTCTTAGACCACATGATCACTTACCATCAGGCAGAATGTGGTCATTTTGAAGCGCAAAATAAAAGAAAAATTAATTATTTGAAGTAGAATGTTGATAATGTGTGTATGTTGTAATGATTTCATATTCAATAGCACATAGAACATAGCACATAGAATGGGGATATGTCGGCATCTCCTCATACTCAACCATAAATATTGCGCTCCGACTGCAATTTTTACTCTAAGAGCTGAATATGGTAACCAAAGAAAGTTTATTGGATATAGTTCTAGCAATAATTTAAGCCATAGACGCGCCTTTACAGTACTTAGTTCGCACGAAAAACCGAGCTTTTTTAGAATTTTCGATATAGGTGAGAGTGAATATCTTATATTTATAATACGGTCAACGATCCAGAAAGGTAACCATATTTAAATGTAGAAGGGCGCATCTAGGTGTCAAATCTTTGAGTTCCAGTGGATGGAAACTCAACAGCCCTCTTTATAAGCTAAATCTGTCTAGAGACTGTGAGTAACGCATGTTCATAATTCAGCCACAATTATTGTCAACGGTACTCATTTTTAACGAGTTCGTTTATAAAGGTTGCTGTTTCAACAAATTTTTAACAGCTCGACTCCCTTTAGTACTAATTAGAACAATTATTCTTAATTGTTTGTCCACCGTGTAATGACGCCTATTCAAAGGTAAACACAAAGTCGTTGGGCTACACCAATTGTACATCAATTTACTTTGTTTTCAAATAAAGAATAATTATAAAATGTTTATAGCCTTATAAGATGGAATATTGCGCAGTTCTAAGTGGCTATCTAAACATAACTTAAATATGGTGTATTAAGTGGAATATTTTATACTTAACTGATTTATTTTAATATAATTTTGATGTTTTCACTATTGTAAAGTTGTACGCAAAACGCCTACTCCGAGTAATTTATATACGATATAATATGTTAGCATCGTACAATTTTATTTCGTGTGTAGTTTGAACCTAAAAGCCTCATTTTGATAATGGTAACCATTCCTCTGTCACTACTACAGTATTTTTACAAAAGCTCTTTCGTCGCGGGAGAAGGAATGGATTATATTAGAGTCTCCCGGACAGAACAAGGCCTATTGATTGAAAGGAAAGTTTGCCTCCACTTCACTTTTACTGTAGTTTAATATCCGCCATCACATTCACTTCGCATTCAAACTGATTCGCCACAGACAGGCGAATTATTACAACATATTTTCTTTTGTTATTATGCTTATTGAACGTACATTACAAAACACAACAAACAAACAACAACAACAACAAACAAAAACAATAAAAGAAAATATTTACCTACCTTAAACTGGTGAATATATACGAAGTATACAATGGGGTCAATGACATTAGATATATATAAAAAAAGTATATTCGTTGCTAGGGCAGAGCAGCGTAAAAGAAGTGAAAACTTATGATCCCATCATTTAATACATTACTCTATTGTTCTCGAAACAAAATAACTCTTTCACGTAAGCTCTTTCGTTATCTGCTATGCTACTAATTTGTTATTTTTTTAACCACAAGTGGTTTTTACCACAATCAATAACAAAATAGCTTAGATCGGATTTTGATGCCGGTTACTACGAAAGTGACATATCTAGTCTATAATATGATTGGATGGAAATAAATAAAGTATGAGCAAAATGTCAGCTACGTAGCAAGTAGAAATCCGAAGCCTTTACCTGCCTTTCCGAGAACATGTATTCGTATTAAAAACTGCAAAATAACATGATGTACATTACACTCAGGGACAAGCATATGACTGGCATGCGACTGAAACACGATACAATAAATGGCATTCATTCGGCTCCAATACATATCGCAATTCGAAAGCTACAATAAATGTAAAAGGTATTATATTTCAGTTTGTAATAAAACAAATGCCTCCTACACGATCTCAATGCGTATTTTGGCCGTGTGGTGCCGGCAGAGTAGAATAGCACCACCCCATTTCTTCCCGTGGGTATCGTAGAAGGCGATTAAGGGACCATCCGAGAGGTGGGCAGCAGCGCTTCTTGCGTAGACAACACAGTCCATACCAATACACTGCGGTCACCAACCCGCCTGCCCAGCGTGGTGACTACGGGCAAAACCCCCCATGATGAGTCCAAAAAAGAAACGGCCCCCAGTTCCCGGCCGCCCTACTATTCCAGGTCACGGCAGCGGCCTTGGTTACGGTAGGGTAGGGGGTGCTAGGAATCCCCGGGCTACGGACGGCTGCCAACAATTGACCCTGGCTACATTTAATGGACGCAGTCTACGGCTGGACGAAAGCCTCCAGATCCTTGAAGAAGAATTAGAGAAGATACGATGGCATGTTCTCGGGCTATCGGAAGTTCGTAGAGAGGGAGAGGACACGGTAACCCTTGAGTCAGGCCATCTATTCTACTTCAGGGAAGGGAGCCAAAAATCCCAAGGTGGCGTGGGATTTCTCGTCAACAAAGCCCTTCGTGATAACGTGGTGGAGATCTGCAGCGTCTCGACCCGGGTTGCGTACCTTGTACTGAAACTGACCGAGAGATACTCTCTCAAGGTCATACAGGTATATGCGCCGACGTCGAGCAGCTCAGACGAAGAGGTGGAGGCCGTTTACGACGATGTGTCAAAGGCCATGCATCGTACCACCAAAACCCATTATACAGTTGTCATGGGGGACTTCAACGCCAAAGTGGGAAAAGAATGCGGTGAATCTTGTTTGGGACAGCATAGCTATGGGCGCAGAAACCATAGGGGCCAAATGCTGGTCAACTTCCTTAGCATGCAGGGGCTGTTCTGTATGAACACATTTTATCAGAAAAAGCCCCAACGGAAGTGGACCTGGAAGAGCCCCGACGGTGTGACGAAGAACGAGATTGACTTCATCATAGCCGACAAGAAGCACATTTTTAGGGATGTCTCGGTGATCAGCAGGTTTAATACCGGTAGCGATCACCGGCTTGTACGAGGCACCCTAAATATCAATTTTAAGCTCGAACGTAGTCGCATGGTGAGGTCTGTTCTTCGTCCAAGTGTGCCCCAAGCTGGACATGATGCGTTCCAACGAGAATTGCAAAATAGATTCGCCGCACTGGAGACCCCGGCCAATGTTGACGAGGACCTGGACGGCGTAATTGGGGTGATACGCGAAGTGGGAACGAGGCACTTTCGGAAAAGGCGATCAGATAGGAAGTCCAAACTTTCTAGCGAGACCCTGGATCTGATGCGATTTAGACGTGAGACACCAGAGGAATCTTTGTCAGATCCCCAGTCACTCCACAAGAAAATCAGGAACTTGGTAAGACGCGACCTTCGCAGCTGGAACACTCGCCTAGTACACGAGGCGATCGAGCGAAATCGGGGGTCGAAGGTCTTCACCAAGATACTGGGGAGGAGTCATCTGACAAAGTTAGCTACCTCGAATGGTGAAACCGTCACATCAGTCCCGGGGATACTCGCTGAAATTGAGGACTTCTACGAAACTCTGTATGCTTCGCACGCACCGAAGCCTCCACCAGACGCGAGAGACCCTAGAGCCCCACTTACCCGCCACTTCACTGACGATCTCCCAGACGTAGATGTCGACGAAATCGAGGCGGCTCTCAAACAGCTTAGTAATGGGAAGGCTCCCGGTGAAGATGGAGTAGCCTCTGAGCTCCTCAAGGCTGGGGGTAAACCTGTTCTTGGGGAGTTGAGGAGGCTCTTCAACTCTGTAATAACCAATGGGGCTACCCCGAAGGCGTGGAACAGAGGTGTAGTGGCATTGTTTTTCAAGAAAGGAGACAAAACGCTCCTTAAAAACTATAGGCCGATCACGCTGCTGAGCCACGTATATAAGCTGTTCTCGAGAGTCGTCACGAATCGTCTGGCTTCAAGATTTGACGCCTTTCAGCCACCGGAACAGGCTGGGTTTCGTAAAGGCTATAGCACCGTAGATCACATCCATACTGTTCGGCAGGTTATACAGAAGTCCGAAGAGTATAACCAACCGCTGTGTCTGGCGTTTGTGGACTACGAGAAGGCCTTCGACTCCATCGAAACCTGGGCTGTTCTGGAGTCTTTGCAGCGATGCCAAGTCGACTGGCGGTACGTGGAGGTGCTGAGAAATCTCCACCAAATGGCGACGATGTCCGTCCAAGTGCAGAACCACCAAACAAGACCCATCCAGTTGCTTAGAGGTGTAAGACAGGGTGACGTTATTTCCCCGAAACTCTTCACCAATGCTCTGGAGGATGTCTTCAAGACCCTGCGGTGGAATGGAATGGGCATCAATGTCAATGGTGAATATCTCACACACCTCCGCTTTGCTGACGACATAGTTATAATGGCAGAATCGCTGCAAGACCTGCAGACAATGCTGTCCGGTCTTAATGCTGCCTCGAGACGCGTTGGGCTCGGGATGAACTTGGACAAGACTAAGGTCATGTTCAACGAGCACATCGTCCCTGAGCCCGTTTTCGTCGAAGGTGTAGCCCTTGAAGTTGTCCAGGGGTACGTCTACCTAGGACAAAAGTTACAGCTGGGTAGAGACAACTTTGAGGGTGAAATCACCAGAAGAGTGCAGCTTGGCTGGGCAGCGTTTGGAAAGTTGCGTCACATCTTCGAGTCACCCTTGCCACAATGCCTGAAGACCAAGGTATTCAATCAATGCGTCCTGCCGGTCATGACATACGGAGCCGAGACGTGGAACCTAACAGTGAAACTAGCCCACCGATTGCATGTCACTCAGCGAGCTATGGAAAGGTGTATGCTCGGAATCTCGTTAAGGGACAAAGTCCGGAACGAGATTATCCGACAAAAAACCAAAGCTACTGACGTAGTTCAGAAGTGTAGCAGGCTGAAGTGGCAGTGGGCCGGTCACATCTGTCGCAGAACCGATGAGCGTTGGAGCAGACGGGTTCTCGAGTGGAGACCACGACTCGGCAAGCGTAGTGTAGGACGCCCTCCGGCCAGATGGACCGACGACCTGAAAAAAGTGGCTGGTGGTGACTGGATGGCGAAAACGGGAGATCGGGCCTTGTGGCGCACCCTGGGGGAGGCTTATGTCCAGCAGTGGACTGCAATAGGCTGAAATGATGATGATGATGATGATTTTGTATATCGTTTGATGTTTTTATATATAAATATAGTCTTTACCGCCACTTACAGATAATGCTTTAAAACACAATTTATCTTTATAGTATGATTATTTACAAAGACTATTTGTGCTCTAAATTACCTTCATAAACCCTTGTGTTTGTATTACCGCAATCTGTAAATAAGATTTAACTATTAAAATGCTTTTATGTTCATAATAGTGTTTTTGTCTTGTCAAAATGGATAGAATAACAATTTTATGTATGAATTACAGATAATAATTTATAGATACTTTGGTAAATCTGTGCTTAAATGACACGTTACTGTAAACAATATAATAGACGTCAGACAATATAATATGTCTCAGATCCACATTTCGCCATATGTTATATTTTTATGTCTCACCCTATAACTAGCCTATTACTGTTAGTTAACTAGCCTATTACCGTCTCCCTTGCTCATTTCCAGACTTCATGCTGCTTCTAAGAGTTTCCTAACAGAATTATTTATTCTGCACTAGTATTCCAGAGGCGAGACGACAAATGAATGAACAGTTCTTTGTTTAAACTGTTATATTGCTAACTGAGCTGTATTGTACTTTGGTTATATATAATTGTTTATGTGTAATTGTTATTCTCTTAGAAACTATATGTAACTTTTAATGTTATGTTAAACGTGAGGACCTGTATTTGGCTATCAAATACTTATTAAAATATATTTTCAAACTAGGATAAGCTGTTGGACCTCCATAAATAAATAAATTAATTATGCAATAGCTCGAACTAATACTGTTATCTGCATACCATCGTGAGGTCGGGCCTCACGATGGTACGCAAACATTAGAGCAAACAAGAGCAACAAGGCGGTAACTCGATAATGTTATCAACGAGAACTATTAAAAGCATCCCACGTCATAAAAAATCATTAGGTCCATATGTACTGCAGTTAATTAGCCTTGCATTGTGTTACTATGGTGCGTAGGGTATCCTGCGCTTGTTAGGTAAGTAGAGCCTATGCTGTCAGCAGAGAACGATTGGCATTTGTTTCTACCGCTGACTAAGCTCTCGTCTTTTTAAGTTCGCAGACCCCTAGTCAAATAGGGATCTCACAAGCGTACTTTGTTTATAGTGACTAGTTGCTATAAATCTGGCCTTACGTATGTTTACTTCTTTAACACATTCGTCACCCTGCCGGTCAAAATTGACCCATTAATACATTTTCTATTGTGTCAGCTATATTGTATTCAATATGTTAAGAGCGACTTTTCTATCAACAATGGATTTTATTTATTTTTAGGTATGTGTCAAAATCCTAACTAATATATAAATGTGAATGTAAGTTTGTTTGGTTGTTACGCTTTCACGCCTTTACTACTCGACCGAGCATTCTGGAAAAAGTTCTGTTACTAATCTAACGTCACCTAACCTAACATATATTTACGCGCAAAATCTTATCAAATCATAATTAAAATTGAGAAATTGGTCATAGAACTATAAAACCATGTAAAAATTTAATGTAATACACCTCTGACTATCTTTTCTATCCTTCCTTTTGCTTATGTATACATTAGCTTAATATATTATGGAACTAATTTAAGACGCCCGCGGTCATTTGTGTTTATACGTATACGGTTGCTTAGCGAATACACAAAACTGGTGCCAATTTTGCTGTGCGTGTCTTTAATTATGTCATAAACTTCTGTAAATGAATACCGTTCACAAAAAAGTTTACTGATATTAATTTTGTATACTTTGCGATTATGTTTATGTGCGATGAAGAGATCCCGATTTCCAGATAAAGTAGCATTCTTAGTCATTATCTTCTGCTTAAAAATTCTTGATTGCACGTTTGGATATGTGGGTGTAATATTCTTCCAAAACGATAACTCCTAATATGATTGTAATTAAGAACAGGACATTCTATATCTATAATTGTATGCAATGTCCTCATTATTAGTACGTTAAGAATTATTTTGAGCATTTTGGATACTAAACTGAGAGACAGTACTCGAACTTAGAATATCAGCTAATAGTGTCGCCGCTTCGTTATCTAGGTCAGTTACGGCTCCTCAGTATCCAAGAATAACTAAGTTACTACATCTCGTAGATCCACGAACCAATACGATGAGGACAAGTTTGGGCACATTTTCTGAAAGACAATATTTGCAGACCGCTGCTACTCAGCGTGCATTTGTTTTAAACTACAAAGATTTCCTTACTCACCTAATCTACAGCGGCAACATTATGCAGACTTGCCTTTTTTGTCTGGTCAATCTACTTTCAATACTTATATTCTTTGTAAGATTATAATATTTTTCTACATATGACAGCAATCTGATGAATCCTTAAGCATAAGCTTACACATCCATACCGCCGTCATAGGGAAAAAGACATTTCTAACATTTATTTACAAAATAAAAAATCTATTTTTTTCTATTTGGAATCAGTAAAAAGAGACGCATCTGCAAGTAAAGGAAACAAATTTTTGTCGGGTATGTCTTATCCCATATGACGGCATCATATTTGACCTAATATATATCACCAGCTAAATAGATTAGTAGCCAGATTCAGTTGTACTGCCTACTAAAATGTATTACTAAACTCCGTAAAACTTTTCTTTTTATTTAGTAGTAGCTCTTATGATAAATAATAATTCCTTTTAATTAATACGTTGCCTTAAGACAAGATATTAAGAAGAAAGTCGTCGTATTGTTGAAACTCTGCATACGATGTATTTTAAATTACGGCACAATATTCTTACTGTTCATATTTTCTTACAAAAGTTACTATGCGTATCGCTTTTATGGCTGTTTTATCGTCTCGTAAAGTAAAGAGATCAAATCGGCACAAAAAATATATAGATACATATTAGCTGTATACGTGGAGCTCACTTTTAATGTCACTATTAAAAAATATTCGTTATTAATCATCGCCTTTTTATTACCATCATTTTAACCCACCCACATTTATTTAAAATGTGCCCAGTCTAGATTTATACAAATACTAGATTTTGCCCGCGGTTTAACCTTCGCAATCGGTTCAGTAAATTTTACGTGAAAGAATAACAAACATCCATACATCCTCACAAACTTTCACATTTACAATATTTGTGTAGAAGTATAGAAGTAAGCAGTGTGACTACAGCAATGCGACTACTGCTTGAGACATGTTTTGACATGTTTTAGTGTTACTTGTTGGGAACAATCGATATAAGGCGTCGTATCGAGTAACAGTGTGACCGGTTGGAATTCTCTTTTATTCCCAACGAGTCACACTGTGACGGGTTACGTGTGACTCGTTGGGAACAATCACAAATTTTTCGTGGTATTTATATTTTATAGAAACGGCATTTATTGTAACAGTTTTAGATATTTATTGCAACAGTTTAGATTTTTCAGTTTCTACTATAAAAAATTCAGTAATATGTAAAATCTAAAGCTGTTTTATGCGCGGCTAGCTCTATAAGTTCGTTGTCTTAGACCGGTCGCAATAACAGCCAAAGTAGTAAGCCAAAGTAGAATAGACAAGACTAAAAAACTTTGTTTGGAATGACTAATCTAGCTCAAAATCATTGGAATAGATATGATTTTGAACTTCTCGGGCTTTAATTTTGATACAGTTTACTTTACATATGTATAATATGTTCTAAATAACACCCACTTTAGAATATACAAACATTTGCTCTACAATCAACAGAAGATATACATATATTCCCAACTAGACGCGAGCTTTATATTTATTTACATTAACAGTCAAGGACAACGGCACACATTCTAACAAAACTTAAAATATGTTCATGGTTTTTGCTGTCGGTAATAGGCCCTCCGCGTCGCGCAATATTGAAATAAGCGTTCAAAAATAGCCCGGCCACGTGGGGGCGGAATGAACTCGTGCGCATATCTAGTCTCCATCCCTACTGTTTACATTTAATGTTTAGAATCTACCTGTACGACGTGGCAGACACTTTGAACTGAAACTAGAACGCTTGCCAATGTGCAGATTATTCCCGCTATTTACGTCTGATTTATTGCACATAGAAATTATTGCGGATCTATGACTGCTTAGAATAGAAGATTGTAAACTGATTCATCTACGAATACATACATTTTATTGTACCTATTTGTACGCACTTACTATACGTTATTCTATTTTCTAAAACTAATTCGACATTGGCATTGTTTTGTTTGATCCATACGTAGTTGTTCCGTGTCCGGGTGCTATTTGTGTTTCTTGCTGCAA
Source organism: Catocala nupta (assembly GCA_963675205.1). Classification (NCBI taxonomy): domain Eukaryota; kingdom Metazoa; phylum Arthropoda; class Insecta; order Lepidoptera; family Erebidae; genus Catocala; species Catocala nupta. The sequence continues at coordinate 30,850,890 of OY776078.1, read as the reverse complement.
TGTTTATGCAATAATTATTCCTATACAACAGTTGTTTTTAGAAAGTCAACAGAATACTAACTAAAATAATTAATGCAATATTGTATTTATTTGTTTGTACTTTGTTTCAGAATAAACTGTAACATGAGTTTATTTATCATATTCATATATTAATCATATTTCACCAAAATCCTGCTCCGTTTTACTTTATATCTTGGAGTCGCAACCACGCAGTTCACACATGTTCGCAGTAATGTTGTGATTTGTTTATTTTTATCAAAATGATTATTCAGAGTTCTTATTTAAGAAAGTTTCGCGCGCTAGCTAACGTTAATTTATGTGGCGCGGGTGACTAAAATTGAAGCAAAGGACACAAGAAACATCCAGATTGGAAGCTACTATGTATGGATCATAATATATAGCCATAGTACTCAGCGCGCGTTTTGTAGTTAAAGACCAAGGAAACCACAGCCTATCCGTACTGTCACAGCATTTATCATTTAAATTATCAAAGTTATGTTTATAATACAATTTTAGTAAGTTATTTGATCGTGCAACCTTAGATTTTGTTTGGCCTCCAATTCCGAAGAGGATGGGGTAAGGCCACCGACGCGACAATTTTATAAAACCACTCACGTGACATAACCTAATCAAATCCTAATACCCGCCATACACGTTCTTTTAGCGTCTGTAATCGTGTGTACAACGTGTCTCACAAAAAAGTACATTCAATCCGAACGACTCATGTGCAAGAGTAGTGGCATAGACATGGTGTACCTCATTAAGTTTTGTGAAGCATATCGTATTAAGCTATTTATCTTTAAATATGTAATTAATAGATGTGCCCTCACCTCACCTCTGTACATACATAGATCACATAAAAAAGCGTCCACACTGAGTATGTTTATACAAAATACTAGGCTTTAGCTGCACTTCTAGTGCATTTGCATTTAAAAGACAATTCTGTTGTTATATTACATTTTCCCGGTACAAAAGTAATCTATGTCACTATCCAGCTCATCACTTTTGTGGCCGATTCACGTAATAAAATGTTAAAAATGGAGTTTCGTTCTAGTCTGTATACTTAGTTGTGGCATAACTAGAATAAATAACATCCTTAACAACAAAAAATGGCATCCTGTGTTTTTAGGAAATGTAAAAATTATACTGCAACTATGAAAGATAATAAAAAAGTATCGTTTCATATGTAAGTATCAAGAGAAATGGATTTTATTTTTTCGATGCCTTCTAATGGCAGCTGGCGCAGAATGACAACATAATTAAAGAAATATATTTATCTCTCTCTAACAACAGGAATTACCTAGATGACATTCAATTTTCTTTCCCTTTCTTCGTGCGTCTAAGTAGCTGTCTAGCTACCGATAGTATTTACGATGTTTTCGAGTGCTGTGATGTTCATGCATGACGCGTCAATTTATATTACGTCAATATCAATTGCATTTGACGTTTATTACACTAAACCGGACCTCTATTTTGGACGTATTTTTACGGGAATTGGCCCTTAGACATTTCGCCCATGTGAATGTATACCACATGTGGGCGTAATCTCGAACATACCATTTAACAAATGTTGACTGATTCTAGTGACTAGCTGTGCTTTTACCAGTACCAGTTTTCGAAACTCTCCTTAATAAACATCTCGTCATTTTTCTAAGCATATTCTAACAGAGCTTCTAACTACAACAATAATAAAGTAATCAATTTGCACGGTAATATTATATTATAACGCAACAACAGTGGCATATACCAGTCATAGTACACAAATAGTTTGTGGCCAAGCTTGTTTTCGCTTAAACTAACAATAAATGTCAACGGTTTTAAATGTCACTGGGTTAGGCATCACGCGAATAATTTACTATTTCACCTGTGATTTTACCTCTTCCTCCTTTGTTTCCATTTTACCTCCTCTCCTTCTACCCTGAAATATTACTGTCCAATATTTTCTAAAAAATAAATTAACCTCATTTCATAGAATTAAAATAATTGGTGCTCGAATTTCGATATTTGTAAACATTCGAATTTTTAATAACATCATTATCATAATAACATTAAAATTAGTACCGCAGGACTTGACACAAAGATTAACGGCAAGAACATTCAGATTCAGAACAATTCGTAAACAGTATTAGGTGTACTTAATATTTATTTTTGTTACAAATATGTAAAGTCGAATAAGTGCAAAGGGTACCTCAACCTTTTAATTTTTTGATGACATTAAATTCGCAAGGATTGGCTCCACATTAAATAGTTGTAGTGATGAGGTGACCAGTTATATTGACATCTTGTAAATACCCTGACATGACATAAAATGACAAGACATGATCGGTATAAGTGGTCAGGCAGTACCTTTCAATGGACTTTATGTGTGTTTCACATTATGAATAATAATGCCTGTGCGACTTCTTTAAATATTTAGCAAATACATTTGGCTGTAAAGTCATAATAACTGCGAAGTCATGATATGTATTATCCGACTAACGATATATTCCAAAATATATATCATACCTTCATTTCTTCAGATGTGTGTCAAATCCCCCGTAATAGGGGTCTAGTTTATTATTATACCGAGCGCATTATTAAACTAGCTACCGACCATTTCTTAGTAGGTTATGCCAGTAACTTTTGCTCGGGCCATACCTGAGACATAGGGACCAACTGCAAAAATAAACACAAAGTTATGCCACGTGATCAAGTTATTAATTATCATTTAATACTGATCATTTGAACAACATACCTACAAATAGTACTAGCAGTTGATAGACACACATTACCTTTATTAGGGACTAGCTTTTGCCCGCGGCTACGCTCGCGTAATAGCAGGTTAGGTTAGTAACAGCATTTTTTTTAATTTATCTCCTTTCCGTTCAGAGATAATTTTGCTACTGGCATTCGGCCCATTTCCAGTGGTCTATGACGCGGAAATCACTAGTGTAAAATGAAATGTAAAATGTCACTTGTCTTTGGTCACTTGTATTTTGGAGTCGACTTTTGTATCTTTGTCTTGACACATGGAAAATTGTAATCTTGAATAATTGTTGAAATTTCGAGGCCATTTTGGGTTAATTATATAATAATTAAGCCTTCGTTTGTTTAAATCCTTGGATATTGTTCCCGAGGCATTACCGTATGCCCTCGCCACCTATGCCAGAACGTCCCCGACTTGAGTCGCGCCCGCCGCGGTTCGGGTAGGTATCAACTTATGACCCACAAGCGATGGCGCACCGACCAGGGCACAGGGTCTACGAGGAGTTTGAGCCTTACCCTCGTCTTGAAGGGCCAGCTGCTTGTTGCGGTGATTGATCACCGCCTAGGTGGCAATAGAAAATCGACATCTGCCCCAACAATGCACCTCGACCACCTATTGAAACCGTCTTGTTGCCAACGGCCTGTGTTGGAGTGTGTGGGCCACAGGATACCTCTATTGCGGTCCGTGCTTTGTAGGACACAGGTTCCCAGGAATGCATATTGTCTACTTAGTTGGTGGAGCAGATACGCCTACAACATCGCACGTTTTCAGGTTTTATGAAAGGAGTGAGAAATGCTGCGTTCCTTAAACTTGAGGGACAGGTTTCTTTCGCGTGCTCTCTTGTTGATTCTCAAGGCCCTTTCTTGTTTTTAAAGCTGTTGTCATGGTGAATATTTTAAGTTATTTACAATTATGTACCTTCCAGTGCTAAGACTCGCCAGGAATTTGTTTGGCAGTGGAAGCTATATATCTTCTAGCCCAATCTAACAACAATTGTGGATGATACTTTAGTCACGATACATGGCTCTAATTTAATACAAAGAGTTATAATTGGGACTAACTTCTAAAATTGTTCATCATTCGCTGGGCTGTAGATTAGCAAAATCGAACAATAGACGGATCCGAATATTGTCAACCAGCTTACCTGAACAGCGTCTTCGAAGTCTGGCGGCGTCAGCGGCTCAGTACGTCGGGACGTGTCACGTGTTTTAATAATTCACGATTCTTCAATAAATGTTTATAGCACAATATTCCAAGTTCACAATATTTTACAGTTTTCGGCGAGGAACACCAACACCAGCTCACAAACAATGTAACTCACAAAATCGACGCGCCAGTATTACACGCGTGGTGATTATAATCAAAATCCAACAATATCCAAAGATTCAAACAAACGAAGGCGTAATTATTATACAATTATCCAAAATGGCCCCGAGATACCAACAATATTTCAAGATTATAATTTTTCCAAGCATCAAGACAAGGATACAAAACTTGACTTCAAGATTTTTGTTACTCGGTGATAATATAGCTTCCATAAGACGAAAGAATTTTAAAATCAGTTGTGTAGTTTTTGAGTTAAATCTTAAATAAACAAACAAAAAGTTAAATCTTTCCTCTCTATAATAATAGTATAGATTGGTACAATGCATTGAAATTATATATTTTTTAATTTCAGTTCGAACAAAATGGATATGTGGTGTTAGAAGACTTCCTCAGGCCGAAAGAATGTGATGAACTACTCGAAGCGGGCAAAGAACTTGCCAAGGACTTACCCAGCCAAGATCAAAGAACCGTATTCTCAAGTGTTGATGCAGAAAAAAAGGTCTGTATTGATGTTTATAATATTGTATAAAATATATGTAATACACAATAGTTTCATTGAAAATATAATTCCGTTTAAAAGACTCTTAATTTATTCTAATCTTAATATCTGCATATTAGATGCCTTACTTAAAAAATATATTCACAATCTTAGCATTATTTACACCCTAACGCAAAGTACTATGAAAGATGTCAGATAAAGCAGTCGCCTAAGTTTCTTATAATTTGGCAAACTAAATGCTCTTATACTCAAAACATAAATAATTCTAAATTTTCCAGCTACTGAAGGAGGAATACTTCATGAAAAGCAACGACAAGATCAGTTACTTCTTTGAAGATTCAGCTCTCGACGCAAATGGAGAAATCATAGTAGATCCCAGCGTGTGTCTAAATAAGGTATACTATATCCATTTTTTTAACCCTTACACTAGAGTTCAAACCCTCTATCACAGAGAACCTTACATTGATATAATTAACAGATATATACATACATCCAGTTACATAACAACAATTTGCGAATGAGACAAATAATAGTCTCGTGTAGGATTCAAAACCACAACACTCACTTAAACCACTACGCCACGCGTGCAGTATAACAATAGATTAGCTTATGCTATAGTTTGCTAATCGTCGTTCACAGGTGACTTAAATACCACCTAATTATTTTATTAGATGGTACTTTCTTCGCCAGTTTTGTGCCATAACAAATAGGCATGTGTCTATGTATTTAGTATTAGACAGTAAGGGCACAGCGAAAACCGGTGATTTCGCTCATACTGGGACAGCCTGTGAAGAAAAGTACGTCCTCTCGACAAAAGATCGCACTGGAAGAACCTTGTGCTGTTTTCTCACAGTTTCCAAATTCCCCAAAGAACTGATAGCTGGCGAAGCTACGCGACTACTGAGCTAAAATAACTTATTTTTCCTTTTATGTGACGCACAGTTATTCCTTCATATGAAAGGGTTGGTTGACTGACCCATGTCTGATACTCAAAAAAGTATGTACCCTATTATTGGGCAGAGAGATCGGATTGCCCACCACAATTATTGTAACAGAAAAATGTTGACAATACTAAAATCCTCTGATGAGAAACCAACTTGCAGTATTCTACATGGAACACAAAATATGCTTCAATACATGTTTTGCTTCAGAGCGAGGCATCACTTGAAGTTTCCTTGTCCTGTCCTAAGAATGCCTCCAGCAAGTTGAAGTACCTCCAGCTCCCTTAACGCAGCTGTCTCTTATCATAGTAATTAGTTCGTTTCTAAATGCAATTTTTTATTGCAAACAGAGGCGGGCAATTCGGCGATGCGTGGTGGGTTCCTCACTTCAAAATTATTTAATTCCTATCAAAGTTGCAAATACCGACAGGCAAAATTAAGCACTAACCATAAGCCAAGTTGAATGCTTGCCACCTTGGTGGTACAAAATATGATAAATATGAAGTCGAATGGTTTTTCCAGATTGGCCATGCGCTGCATCACTTGCATCCAATCTTCAGGTGCTACACGTACAGCGACCGAGTAAAGACCGTCTGCCGTGAACTAGGCTTCAAAGAGCCTTCTGTGGTCCAGTCCATGTATATATTCAAGAATCCAGGTGTCGGTTGTGAAGGTATGTTAAATTGAAAGCGGATTTTATTTAATATAAGCCCTATGTCACGGGGTACTTTACAAATATATAATTAACGGACACAACGTACACCCAGATTTAGAAAATTATATGGGGTTTTCACAAATCCGTGCGCGATACAAACACTCGACGCGGTGGTAGCGACATGGCAATCCTTGCCCGCTACGCTATCCGTACAATCTGTTTTAAAGTCTAATTATATTGTTTACTAATCGTTTTTCCGAGCTTGCGTGATATGTCATAAAAATCATTTCAGGCAAAATATAGTTTCTAATGATATAATAACTTTTCAAACGATTCTGAGGGGTCAAACTAGAGTCCTTCGAATTACTCTACTCTACTATGAATATTTTTATAATACAATAATATTATATGTATAATCATTCAATATTATAATACAGTATAGTAGATATAATTTAATATTAATACTATTTTATTTTAATATCACACGGTTCCCCTACGTATGATAAAATTAATGCCACTAAAAATTTTACAAACATCAGAAAAATATCGGTCCTGACATCAAAAATTCACCTGTATATTATACAAATCGAACTAATTGTAAACATACGAACACAGTAAAAATACTCACATCAATATTGTAAGTCACGTCATTTCACTACGTAACGCAATATTTTATCTAACGTTATAAGACCCGAACCGCTACTGAAATGAAACTTACTTTTCTAATTGTTTATTGTACGCATCGACATAAAACAATACAAACGGAGGTAGGATAAATATATGTATAGATAGTGCTTGTATGTTGAGCCAAAAATCTGGTGTGGTATACATGCAAGCTGTTTGCGTAAGCATGCGCAGCCTAATCATATGGATTATCTATACCCGCCTGTGGCTGGTCTCGGTCGTTTATGCAATGCATAGATACAACCCGCGCGTGCATCAGCCTAAATATAAGGTATCCTAGATATTGAACAGCAGACTTTAGATAAAGCCTTGTTGGAAACTCGTGCTCACATTCAATATAGGATTTATTGTGTAAACCGTATTAGATATGAGATAGTGCAGAGTATACAGGCGTTTATTTTAATACTTCACCAAAGCAAGAAATATGGAAATGACATGTTCCTATTTTGTGTTTCGTCTAGTTATACATAAATGTGTATTGCTTAGTAATCTCATAGCATTGCTCCTTTATATTGCCCAAAGATCAAACAGAGGTGTGTTAACAGAAATAATAATCATGATATCTGTGGGTGGTAGATACGTACCCCGCAATCAAATTGTATGTGTCCAATCGAACCCATAGCTATCGACGTTAAGACAGTAATCATATAAACCACTGTCTCACCCTAGCAATTAGGTACTTAACAAAATTCTATATAAGCCCTAAAATAAATTCAAGATAGCATTCTGCAAACATTAGAATGCGACCATGCGAATGTATTACGAAAACTCATTTGTCGTCTGAAAATACGTATTACAAAGCCCATTTAAACTTCACCCGAGCACTAAACGTAGTAGTTGCAAACCGACAGAATCTCTGTCTTCTTTACTTCTGATTAATTTTCGCCCACCAGGGAACGCGTCCAACTTTTGCGGCAGAGCCAACTTTGCGCACTTCAGGGAGACTTTTCATTTCTTCTGTATGATTTCTACAAATGTTTGCATTACGCAATTTTTCTCAAGATATCATAATAGGTCATCGTCGATCGTAATTTATAAGTTATATTTTCCTAATTGACCTACAAATAGCATACAAATTCTTAAAAAAGGTAGGTAGGCCTTTACAAACGTCCGCATATATTGAGGATAAATCTACAAATTATATTCTTAAGTTTTATAAAGAAGGAATTACAAAACATTTTATAGACGGAGGTGTTCTATATTTCTAGTATACGAAGCTATTTCTATATAAGACAACAAAACAGCGGTCGTTCTGGACCGGATTAAAACCGACACCGGTGGCAGTATACCCGAGTTAGATCATTGTAAGTGTGATTCTAATTAATGTTTGTATGTGTAATGTAACACAGGCTAATATATTCTATCTTGCAACGTAAAATGTAGGCTTGGCGTCGGAATGCCTAATCCACTAACGTTCTCACTCTCTCTACAATCTTCCTCCTAATAATCCTTGCGCTAAAACTGTTTCAAAACATAACATGTATCTTACTTTACACACGATTTTTAGATTACATCGGGTATATATGCAGCCTTATAGATGTTCCATTTCTATGAACTTAGAGTTGCAAGGTATCTTAGATTTGCAAGGGAGAAACGGCAGCCACACGAATTCTAGATTACATCGGGTATATATGCAGCCTTACAGAATCGATTTCTATGAACTTAGGGTTGCAAGGAATGTTTCGAGATCACGCTGAAGATAATATATCTTGAACGTAATTACGTACAAACCCATTACTGGCCCGGTTAGTTTTACTCAAAAGACTGTAGTAAACGAGGGATTACTAAACAACCATTGCAGTTAAGTTATTGCGCCTTGAAGAAGATTGGAAGCTTAAAACTGTCGCTGCCGACTCTTTATAGTCCATTGCAGATACATAGGTATAGCTTTAAAGAAAGATGCACGGCACACGGCATAGATAATTTTTTTAATTTTTTGTCCCGTGTGGGTCATTAATTTGTGTTATCTACAAATAGTTATTTAGAGTCTGCATGTTTTTTGTGTACGTTGTTTGAAAGTATGTAAAGACCCCGCGTCTCACGAATTAAATGGCTTTTAAAATAAAATAATATTTTTATATAAGTTAATAAACAGATAATTTTGTTAGATATACATATGTATATATAAACTAATATTTCGTGCAATTATGTGAAGCATCAATGCCTACTGCCACAAAATTGAATGGTTTATTCCACTATATTCAGGTCGATCAGGTAATTGCGCGTATTTCGTGCGCCACATTGGAAGTTGTAGGTTGGAATCCTACACGGGACAATAATTTACGTGGTTCACAAATTATTGCTCCGAGTCTGTGTGTTTCGTCCGTAAATTGTATCATAAGATGTATGATGTATGTATATATATATACACCACACGTCTTATGATAGGTATATGTATATTTATAGATCAGAAATTTACGTAGATCGTCAGATTTACGTTTGTCCGATGCCCAAAATATATTTTAAAGAAATGAGGTATGGAGATATCGCCTATTGTTAATGCCAGGGAAGGCATGAAGGGATATATTTGTGTTTATATAAGACACGTTTGTGTAGATACGGTTACTGATGCAATATGTTCTTAGGACTAAATTGAAAACAGCTAAAATAAAACGTAGACTAATTGATTCTTCGCGCTTAAGATAATATTGTGTATTCAAAAGAAGTACAGTCACGTTACGGTAACTACAGGCAGCTGGCACGCTGATGCGTAACATAGATGTCATAAATACCGCCTGTTCATTATGCATGAACTATTAACAAGTATGAGTATCACACTTACATACTTTCTATTCATACCCTTACGGTAACGAACGGTCGCGTTTCTGGAGATGAGTAGTGGAGCGAAATTTGTATTTACATACAATATAGTGCATCTAACTTGTATAAATGCTATTGAGTTTAATATGTTAATAACATTATTTTAATAACAATACTCTTTCTCATAAAAGCAATTGCAGTTGCATTAACTAATTTGCAGCTGCCCAGGACATTGCTGTCTGGATCATCTCAATATTATTTACAATTTTTCGACAGTCTTGATGTACTGCTTATTTTTATTGTCGTTATTTTGCTAATCTTGGTAGGGTAACTTGGCCTCAATTAACTTATACTTTCGTTATAAGGAAAAAAGACATATCTGCCAGTATTTATATATTTAATAGAAAATACTAATAGATGCATTTTTTTACTGATCCCAAATAAGTACATAATAATCTAATTTTCGCAAAATATGGTAGATACGACGTATTTTACCTTATCACTATAGCTGGCAAAAATAGCTGCCACATTATATAAGGTGTACTCATACCGCTAAAATCTTTAACAAAATTTTAAGCAGTACCTGCCGTGATTCCTTATATATTCCGTGGTATTTGCTTTGGTAAATGTATTTGCAATATACACGCACAATAATTCAATATGGTAGATATTTCAGGACGTAGAATCTCAAGCATCTTATATCATAAACGTTTCATATGAAACAAAGCAGACTCTTTCAGCTTTAATATTAAAAGCCGAATTATTCCTTAATACCAGCTTAGACTGATCGTCGAAGAATTGATTGCACGATATTGTGTACTCCACCGGTAGTTACCTACTTTGGGCCTACGTTTTCTTTGTGTCTGTTGTCACAAATTTGGTGTTACTGTTAAAGTCCGAACTACGGTATATCCTAAGAGTTGCTAGTTAATGGTAAAAGTCCGAATCATTCTATGATAATCGTTTATTTCGAACTTTTACCACCATTCACTTGGTAAATCTTCACTCCCACCTTAGCCTTCTAACCTAACCTATCCGAGTCGGATTGCACGCTATTTTGAACACTCGATGTATTGAGTGTACGATATATTAATGTCCGATTTATTATCCATTCGATATTCTGCAGACCCCCGCTACCCGTTCCATCTCCCTCTACCATCTCCACTTAGGTTTGTCTAGTGCAGGGCCAGTTTCCGCGCCAGTGGAAAGTAGAGAAACTTCGCGTCTTTCTTCAGTGGTCCCGGATTTGGCGGACAACCATTATGGTTTCCGCCGCGGGCGCTCCACTATTGATGCTGTCCTGCGAGTGAGGAGCCTGGCGGAGAATGCGGTGTCCTGGGATGAGGTTGTCTTCGCGGTGTCTTTGGACATCACGAATACCTTTAACACCTTGCCCTGGAGTTGTATTAGAGAGGCACTCATTTTCCATTGAGTGCAAACCTACTTCCGCCGCATTGTCAGGGCATATTTGTCTGAGAGGGTAGTAGTCTACCCGGGTCACGACGGTTGGAGTCAGCGGGAGATATCGTGCGGTGTTCCACAGGGATCGGTTTTGGGTCCGCTCCTGTGGAACATCGGTTACGACTGGGTGCAGCGAGTCGCCGCTGCCATGGGACCTGGAAGCGGCGCTCCTGGCGTCACTCTACTGTTGGCGCCAGGAGGCGCTAGCTTGAGGCGAAGAACCTGCTCTTCCCGCTATCGAGGCGGCAAGGTCCGAGCTCCGTCAGGTCCTAGTGGAGAAATGGAAGGAACGACTTGTGCACCCCAGTGCCGGGCACGCCACGATCGTGGCGGTAAGTCCCGTTTTTGAAGAGTGGATCTAGAGGCGGCATGGTGCTCTCACCTTCCGGCTGACACAGGTAATGACTGGCTACGGTTGCTTTGGCCAGTTCATGTGTGGCATAGGCCGCAAGAGACACCCAGTCGTCACCACTGCGGCGATTGCTGCGACGTTGTTGAAGACACGGTGATGCACACTTTGGCGGATTGCCCCGCATCGGCGTCGCAGTGCTGTGAGCTGATCGCGACAGTCGGTATGTTTGCCCTCTCGCTTCCGGTCTCTATGGTCCGGAACGAGAGTTCGTGGAACGCCGTCGCCTCCCCTCCCCCTAAAGGAAAACAGGGGTTAAATGTAGTAGTGATCAAAGGGTAGTCTTGTTGTGTAGTGGCCTGCCGTTTCATACGGCGCGGTGGGCCGAAACATCGGTGGAGTCGCGACCGCATGTGCAAGTGATCCGCGCGGCCCCGCTGATTGCGGTTTTGTCGAGGAACAGCGTGGTAGGTTTCGTCGGTATTACCGGAGGTCCATTATCATCATTAACATCTCACTTTAAACTTTTTTTTTTAACTTCCTGGGCATGCATTTACGCACCATTTTACGTGTTTGGTGCTCGAGCCAGAGAAGCCGGCCCCATACCCACTAAACCCCTGACGACGTTTCTCTAGTACCTAGTTTCGGTGCCACGGGGTTCGCGCTAGCATTCACCGCGATACCGACAGTTCTTAGCCCGCCACGTAACAAGGCGGGCCCCATCTCTTTGGGGGAGGACCAGATGGTACAGCCCTCCCCTCCATTGAGGGGGGCGCACGGAACGCTTACGCCCCTTCCTCGGGTATATCTTTTACCTCGATGAGCCCGACATAACCCCTCTACCTGCCCTCGCGGAGGGGTATGCGACAATGCATTCCGCCACGTAAAAAAAAGGAAAAAAGGTTAGGTTAGTTGTTTTATTTCCAAAACCAAAATTTACCAACATGTATTCTAATGGTAAAAGCCTGACATAATCGTTCTTCTTTTATAAATTCTTACATTTACCGACTCGTGTTGGTAAATCCTAAGATTCACTGGTAATACCTAAGATTACCCAATATTCTGGCTTTTACAGTAACATATGGATCCGTGACCAAATAAGATAACTCTCTCGTCTATATTGTAGCAAGTAAAACTGTAAAAAAAGAGACTTTTCTTATTACTGATCACAGCCTGGCAATCAGTTCTACATGTTATAAGTTCTGCATAAATAATAATTTCGGTTTTCAGAACAGAATCTGTTCAAACGCTATCTAACATTGATGAATTATTCAAAATGTATAGACCAACACTCCGATCTTTTCTGATTCCAGATCTAATTCCCTGCTCGGGCATGTGTTAGTAGATTTTGTATTAGGCGTTTCTTAGTGGCTATTTTTAGGCCTTAAGCAACAAGAGCGGTTGTGAATTTAGACCGCGAAATAAATGTGTACACAACAATATAAAATAAAGATCTTCAATTAAATCGTTGATTTAAATCGTTTGACATTTATTTCATAGTAATTGCATGCGATCATATTTTCACGCAATAGCCTGCGTTATAATATGGTCGCAATTTTGGATGTCAAGTTGTCAACTACCACACAATGTCAACTGTATTATGAATATAATATTTACACGCTCAGTTCTATTGTAAATTGTGCACTACCTTTCTCTATCTAATGTGTGAGCTGAAGAGATTGTTTGTTTGAAAGCGCTAATTTTAGGAACTACTGGTTCGAATTGAAAATTCAGGAGGAATGCTATAGGCTATAAAACATCACGCTACGACCAATAGAAGCGGAGCATTCATGGAAAATCTCGCAAAAACGGGGAAACTTCTCTTATATAAAGCAGACAAAGTTGCGTGGTTGCGTGGAGTTATGTAATATAGCTACCTCGCTGACGCAATCCTAGTGAACTTGGCCGTGCATGAGATCGTGGTTGCCTTCCCGGGTGGATCTAATTATTATTGGATTTTCCATCAATATTGTTGGTAGCAAGCAGTCTAGAAAGCAATCTAGAACTGTGCTCGTTAGACGAACACGAAACATATGCTGGCGAAACATAGATATAAGATACACATATGAGGTAGAGGTAGGCTCTTTGCAAATATACATGTAAGATTACTCCTACAATACTTGCCAAACATTAAGGGATATACTACAGAAATAGTCGTTTTGTATAGAAATAACCAACAAGACTATTACGCGACAAACTATCAAACAACTAGAATACATGGTCGAAAATATATAATAAACATTCATTGAGCAGAGAAAAATATTTTGTTAAAGTCCGTTTTAGTTTGCCTAGACTGGCGTGAGCGTACGATATAATAATGCCGAATAGATATGTAAGGAGGAAGAGGAGAGCCGCTATGCCATCCATTTCGATCAGCAGGCGTAAATCTATTAATGTGTTTATGCTTGATGACGTTACTACACTATAAAAATAGCGCAGCTCATTTAACGCCCTTGCCTAAGTTCTAAATGATTCCAATGTTCTAAGAATTGTACGACCAAATACAGTTGTTTACAACTAAACGTCGTATCCACTGTTTCTATATTTAGAACATAATAATTATGTTTAGTTCTGAATTTATATTAAAAATACCAACATTCTGTTTCAGTGATACCTCACCAGGACGTGACATACCTGCACACAGAACCAGTCGCCCCCGTCGGTTTCTGGATTGCCCTCGAAGACGCCACGATACAAAACAGTTGTCTCTGGATGGTGCGTGGCTCCCACAAATCTGGTGTCCATAGGCTACTAGTCCGAAATCCTGAAGAGAAAGAAAAATTCTCCATGGTGTATGACAGGCCGAGTCCTATTTACCCAGCATCGAGCTTTATACCTGTCCCTGTCAGTAAAGGTGAGAACTATAAAAAAACTATAGAGCCGAAAGCCCTAACATTTGTGGAATTGTAGAAGATGTTTACCTGCCATTTTTTTATGGAATGTGTTCGGTACAGGAAAGTAGAGAAGCTTTTATTTTTGAGTCCAATAGTCACTTTCTATAGTTATTTGTTGTATGTTTCAAATAATCCTGTCGAGACATTACAGCAAGGAGACTATGCAAATTAATAAATTTGTTTGTAATTTGAACACTTAATTCATCAAAAACATTCCTCTTTCTCTGCCGTTTGTATTTTAGGCTATGATGGGACTAGTATAATTTTGTTTAGATTTCATGGCTCTAATTTCTATAAAGACCCTGTCTTTAGAGAGAATAAGAACTGTATAAAATCGTGACTTGCCCAAGTTGCCACATTTGTGTTATGTATTATATACAATAAAAAATAACAAACATCCGCAGGCCAATCGCGCATGTAACTCGGTTGATATACTTGTATATGCAACTCGCACAAGAAACTTACGCATCATGACCGCATCAGCTAGTTGCATCGTGTACAAATGCCATATTAATAGGCAGGTATAATCAAAACTATATTTAATTATCTTACCATTTAAAGTTTAGCTAAACAACTAGTTCAAAATTATAATGAGTTATAAAAAGAACCATAGCTGATGTAACTAGGAATTAACTATAGTGATTTCCGTAAACCAATACACTGGCACCGGCGGTATTTTCCCGCGACTGATTTTAAAACCGCGATTTATTACAGAACGGATTGCGGGTATAAACCGCGCCAAAATGTGTAGTCCATAGAATTTATATTGGCGCGCACACATTGACGCAGTAACCGCGGGCGGTTTCTGTCATTATTTGTCTGACCGCCGCGCCGTGAAGAGTCGTTGTGTTGTCGTTGTCGCGTCACAACTATATCGTCGACTGAGTCGGAGTCTGTTTCAAACGAGCCAGATTATAAAAAAATTATCCTTAAAAATCATAGTGGAAGTACAGAAAAGGCCAGCGTTATACGACTCTACTATGAGTCAGTATAGTGACAAAAATTCGAAAAACAAACTTTGGGAGGCAATTTACGTACACACAGTAAATAATTGGATGTTACCGTCGGAGGCTGAGAAGAAAAAGAAAGGTAAGTTATAAAAAGGATTTATTCATTACAGCGAAGTCAAACATAAAATGTTTCAGCAGCGAAAACGATCTGAAATAAATAGGTTATAATTATGAACGTCGTATCCTTTTCATGTACTTTAGTTCAATGTTTTATTATATTATTATAATGTTTTATTAAATTCTTTCATACTACCAACTCAATGCACCAGCAGGAGGTAAAATAATCAGCAAATATATTTCTTATATCCATAACGTTTTTGCTAGAACGCACATGGGTTGAAGAAATGCGCTGAGACTTGAGATGATTCATTTAGCTGTTTGCTATCATGTTCTCTTACAAAGTTGTGCAATATGTAATAAGCTTTAATAATTTGGTCGCAGAAGTCTAATTTCCCATCCAAAGGTCTATGCAAAATACGCCATTTGTTTATCATTATTCCAAATGCACATTCAACAATCCGTCGGGCTTAGGATAATCTATAATCATAAACTCTTTCTTTTATGGAGAAACATCTGTTTGGATATGGCCTCAATAAGTGTTCTGTAAGTGGTAAAGATTCATCACGTACGAAAACAAACGACTGTTGGCCGACTTCTTCGTATTCAGGAAATGTAGTAGAATCAGATAAATCCATTTGGTTGTTTAAAATTTCTTGTCAATGGTGCCAATTCTGTTGTCACAAAATTCTCTTATCTTAGCTAAAAATCTCTAAAATTTAGTTTAGTCCTATCACTTTTAGCGATTTCAGAATACAAAATGTCGTTTGTCAGGACTAACCTAAATTTTAGAGATTTTTAGCTAAGATAAGAGAATTTTGTGACAACAGAATTGGCACCAATATTTGAGTTTTTAAATTCGCTAGGGTCACTATTTGATCCATATGCTCCAACATCTAGAGCAGTGAAGCAATAGTTTGCATCAGCTATAGCTAATAATATTAAAGAATAAAACTTTTTGTAATTCAAGGCTTCTGAACCAGTATTTTCTGGCCTTTCTATTTCTATATGTTTTCAATCTATGGAACCAAAGCAATTAAGAAAATGAGTTGTTCCAAAAAAATTTTTCGCTGTATTTATCCAGTCTTCTTCTGTTTTTTCAGGCATAATTGTAGGCTGCAAATATATCCATAAACACTTACATGTGTGTTCAATTATTTCACTTAGAGTTGTTGTGCCAATCAAATATTCATAATACAGAGATTTCATACCGCTTCCACTGGCGAAATACCTGAAATAAAACAGTTATTATATTTTTATTTTTGTTACAGGCAGTGCAATACAAAAGAAATGGAAGAACATGCGCGATAGTTTTGCTAAAGAATTAGCAATGCAACGTGGTAAATCTGGTCAAAGTGCTATAAAAAAGTACGTTCATTTTGACTCTGTTGTTTTTGGTACCATCATTACAAAAAAAGGGAGACTAGCAGCAATATCAAATCGACTTCAGAAGATTATTCTGATATTGTTATAACTGAAAACCTTTCACCAATATGTACTAATATTCGAACCCCATCCAATAAGAAGGCTCCCAAAAGCCAAAGTACCAATAATGATTATGAACAAAAATTGTTAAATTTTTTGACTACGACTCAAAATACGAATGAATACGATGAAGACATAAACTTTTCATAAATGATTGTACCAATGTTACGAAAATGGAATGATGACCAGAAGCATTTTGCTAAGATAGAAATTATGAAAATTTTGCAAAAAGCCAAATCTTTCTATCCATTCGAACCACAAATTCATGGTCAAAGATATGGATCTCGTGTGTTATTCACGCCAACACCGTCTCCACCATCATATTATACACATTCTCCATCTCCATCGCCAACCATACCAGTACAGTCACCAGTTTCAACACCAGCGCCTGCTGCGCCTTCAATAACTAAGAAGCCACAAATCATTCGTAAACAGATAATATCTACTGGGCAACAAAATGGAGGACAGCCTGCAAAATAAATAATCTATTTACCGCTTAATACTTCTACTCCATCAACATCACAATCACCCATGAATTCCATTCGAGAACTTGACCATCCAGAACTGTTGCAATATGTAGACATTAATGAACAAAAACCTTCAGCCGTCAATCTGTCACAATTTCAGGAACATTAAATGTAATGTAATGTTTAATAATAAAAATTTCTGTAATTCGATGTACATATTTTTCTTACTTACCTCAAAGTAACAGACAGCCGCTCCTTTGGTGAAATACATTTGCGAAATGTGGTATCCATGTAGGTAATTATAATTTGCAAGATTTTATCGAAGCTGGCTACTGACATCCGATAGTAGTTGAAAATTTCTCAGGAAAGGACATCATTCAAGCTTCGAACATTTTGTACCCAAAAATAAAAGTGCCGGCCAGAAAAAAAAAATACTGCTGTTTTGTAGAAAATATGTCTCTAAGCATTTTTTTTCTATTACAGCGAACCTCTAAGTTTAACCCTACAACTGCTACATGTGATTAAAAATACAAAAATCTTTATTTTTACGTACAACGTTTGTCTAATAGACACACATTTATTTACTTTAGTTAGTAATCATAAACAACCTAGCTACTTGCTATTGTTATGTGTGTGCGCACAAGCACCCATCGCCCGGCTCCCTGCCCGCTCGCGTCCCGTACTCCCCTCTCCCTGCGCGACGAACACTAATCGCTTTGCACTGTTTTAAATATTTAGTTAAATAGTTATCCATGCAACTCCTGTTACATCGGACGGCTTATTACAAACGTATGCGTGATTGTGATGTGTTTATTTAACAATATTTCAAATGGCTGACTTTCTGTGTATTCGGTGTCGTGAGTCAGTTGTAAACAGAAGGCGATACACTTGGGCTTCTCGAGATGAAATACACATTGATATAGCGCAGATTATTATTCAAGAAATATTGGAGCTACAGGTATGTAATCTTTGAGGTTATGGGTCCTACTTCTATCTCGTCTTATTTAATAATAGCGCGTTGAATTGAATATCTACCATCAGTTATTATGTTTTGATATCTAGTTTTGTCTTACATTTTACTAGCTCATTGGATGTAATAATACGTACACTGTCTTAATTGATAAGGTTTCCAGTTTCCGCAGTGTTTTTATTATAACAATAATTGCAATTCGTCATAGAAAATACGTTTATAATGTTCTAGGGAAGTCAACATCTGATCATATCAAAATCTAAAATAAAGCATAGTATAATATAATGCTCGGTAGCAGCAAGTGGAACGACACGAGTAGGAAACCAATCTGTTTTATTTTACAGCTCCAGCCAACAGATTTTATTTGTCGACCTTGTTGGCAAAGGACAGAAAGAACATACCATAGAAATATACGGGATACACGCCAAGAAGATGATGATGCTGATGTTCCTCAGATGGAACCGGTAGCAGGTGAAGAACCAGCTCAGATTAATTTGCCTGGGTATGTGCGAACACCGGACACTAGGCGCAGTTGTGTTTTCCAACATTACGATAACGATACAAGACATCGTATCCCAGATGACATTGTTTTGCGGATGTTGTGTCGATATAATTTACTTATATGTGAAAACAGTCGTGTCTGTAATGAACATTTACAGCAAGACTTATGGCACACATTGGCTGTACAGCAAAACAATATTACCGTATTTAAAGCTGATCAGATTGTAAGACCTTTGTCTCTATTACAAGCGCATGTCACTACAGATGTTTTAAACTTTGAACAATACCAATTGATAAGTCCGAACGAGTTTCGTACCTGGGTTGGCCTTACACATGACCAGTTTACCGATTTACAAACTAATCTTCCAAGCCTTAATAATAGGAGTAACAAAAATGTAATATTGGCAGCTGTACTGGTAAAATTACGGCCAAGAAATTCTAACGCTAGGTTGGCATCAATATTTAAAATAAGGGAGTCTTCTTTCGCCCGCTTACTCAACACTGGTCGGACTGCACTAATGCAAGATTTTGTCCCGAGGCACTTGGGCTTTGACCATCTAAGCAGAGAAGACGTAGCTCGAAGAAATCTAACTGTGCCAGAACATCTCTTCGGTAATCCAAACAGCGCCGTTGAAGAAAGGAAAGCAATAACAATTTGTGATGGCACATACATTTATATTCAAAAGAGTTCTAATTACTTTTTCCAAAGAATATCTTACAGTAATCATAAGTATAGAAATCTTATAAAGCCATTCCTATTGGTATACTGTGATGGATATATAATTGAAGTGTCAGGTCCTCTACATCTGACGCTCAAATAATGAACAATATAATAGATAGTGAAGCAAACAACGGTGACGGCGTTTTTCATTGGTTTTACAGAAGTGGTGATGTTTTTATTTTAGACCGTGGTTTTAGAGACGCGGTTGAACCAATGCAACAGCATGGTTACTCAGTACACATGCCAGAATCAAAACATCCAAATGAAGCACAATTGACGACAGACCAGGCTTATAAATCTCGTCTAGTACCTATTTCCCGATGGGTCGTCGAGGTTGTAAACGTCCGTTTTAAAAGGAATTTTCGGCTTCTGCGGAATATCATTGTAAATCGTTCTTTGTATTATATGTTCGATTATTTTAAAATAGCGGCTATCCTATTGAATGCCTATCACGGGGTAATAGAAGACAACATTCACGCACAAACCTTTTTATCTATCATTAATTAAAGATTGTCGCTGCCAAACTCACTTACGGATATCCTCCTGAGACCCAGGGTACAAAATTTTGTCGCATCCTCTTGATTTTTGGCATAAATAGTAATGTGAACCTAAGGACTTCAGCAAAAATATATAAAAAAATCCCCTCCCACCCAGAGAGCAAAAAAAGGGGGTATCACAGATGATACTTTGGGTTCTAATTAAACTCAAACATGTATTTTTTACTTTTTATTTAACATACTTTAATTCCTTATTTATTGCAAGTGAAAATCAGAAAAACAGTTTCTATTGACATTAAAACATAAGAATATGTTACAGGTGGAACATTTCACGAAAGTTAGCTGACTGCAACCCTTCATTCTGCATTTCGATCTAGTATTTTGATTGTCTTTGGCACATACAGGCAAGTGCTTTGCTTATTTTACCCTTTGTGACGTATGTGGCATTGGTTCTACAAGTCTATAGGATCTTTTCCGATTCGGTGGTAGTTGTTCTTCTTCCGTTGGTAACGGAGGTCGAATGGAAGAAGAACAACTACTCAATCTTGGACTCATACGTGGGCTGTTGAGAGATAAACGCTCTAAACTAGGACTGGAACACTGCGAATGAAATTGCATGTATCGGCCATAGATCAAATAATTAGCCAAGTCCATTTTGAAATCTAGGTACTGCATTATTTGCTTCCTGGGAAGACCAAGTCTCACAGCATCTTGACGATATTCTATCCAAGCTGCTCCAGCCGCAAAATCAAAAAAGTGGAAAGATTGCTCGCACAGTCCATTTACCTGTTCTTCCGCGCATTGGATATTTTCCAATAATCCGATCTAACAGATCAATGCCTCCCATGTATGTATTATATTTTTTTATTGCCGCCGGTTGTGGAATATCAAGATATTGGCCATCTTTTTTGCTCCAGCGACGACACGTTCCAAGAGGTTGAATAGCAATTTCTGTTGAAACTACATGAATTGGCTTGCTATCGATCCACTTGACTACCGCTAACTTTTTGTCTTGTCTCACCACACAATCATAACTTCCTCTACCGTTCTTTTGTAGAGTCCTGTCGGTTTTCATTAAAGCCTTCTTTTTCTTCTGCTGCTGCTTAGGATGAATATATCCCGGTACGCGGTTTTTCATAAGAGTGCCAGTACAGTTGAAGTTTCTTTCCGTTAGGTTTTCCAACAGAGTAATGGAAGTGAAGTAACGATCGATATAGATTGCTGTTTTTTGTGGTAAAGTATCGACCAGTTTTAATACAACGCGTCCTCCTAGATCAAGTTTATCTGGCATTGGATGTAAGGCAGACTCAACCGAAGTCCCTTGACCCTGGTACAAGTATGAATCTAAAGGCAGACCATTTGGATTTGTCATCAAAAATACTTTAATCCCTTCGGGATTTGGTTTTCCTTTAATGACCTGCTTCATCTTACATTTCCCGGTAAAAGGTATTATTTGTTCATCTATGAACACACATTTCTGTCTTTCATTTTCTCTGCAAGCTCTCTCAATTTCAGACACTATATGGCGAATTTTCCAGAATCGATCTACATCTTCCATTGCTGGAGACACTTTGTGATCTTCCACTACTTTCAGGTTTGCTCTGATGCTGAAGTATCTATTACGAGTTATGGTCTCTGCTACAAGTTTTACTCGAGTTTCTGCGGCCCAAAACATGCGAATCCGAGGAAGACCAAGTACACCAATTGCCATAGAACAGCCGATGAAAGATCGTATTTCTTCAGGCGTCGTATTCAGAGACTTACCAGTTCGTTCTACACTGGATGTGTTCGTACAGGTCGATACTAGGTTAAAAAAGCCGGGATGAATATATTTCGAGAAGTATTCATAAGAATTTAAAACTGAGGGTGGATTTTCCGTGGGCTGACTTTCCAATGGCGGGTCTGCGTCAAAGGTATTATTGAAGTTTTCTGAACGATTCCACGTCAGTGGTCAGTTAGTGGCTCGTCTCTGATGATGACGTCTAACAACGTTGGACAAAGGCTCGTCATCCGAATCCTCCCACTCACTTTCAGGATCTTGAGATATTATTTCTTCGAGGATCTGATGATCCTGAGGATTTTCATCCATGTCTTCATCGTCTTTGTCAAAGTCTTCGCAATCGGAGACATCTAGATTCACTAGAAACTCTGATATCACATTATCTTCTAAACCTGCAAAAATAATTTAAAAATGTGTTGAGCGCCCAAAGTATCATCAGTGATATCGAAAAAAAATTGATAAAATAAGTACGTTTGCATAACACTTTTACAATTTTCTTAATGTCATATTCAAATTTAATCATTTCTCTATTCGAAACAGTTAAAAAATTAATACAAAAGTAATTAAAACCAATATTTACCTTTTTTGTTCGCCGACATGTCGTTACTCGCAAAAACAATTTCACGCAAATGAATGTAAACAAACGTCAAACTCCATTAAATGAACCGAATGCACATTTCAACGATACACAATCCTGCCACGCAACTTACTACGTACGTAGTTCACAGCAAAACTGATAGATGGCGCGAAAAAAAATTTTGAATCCAGGTATCATAGGTGATACCAGGGGTCTCAGGAGGATATAGTCATAAGTCATAATTATAATAGAAGGCGAGTACAATTTCGTCTATTGCCGGCTGATGTACCTGAGCTCCAAGATTTCCCAAGGCTCACTGAAGAAGACTTAATATTATTTAGCTTAGGTGTATACCAGTTAAAACAAGCAAAAAGCTACTATGGCAAACATTTAAACCCAAATGGAGAATTTATTATAGAAATAAGTTGAACTAACTGAACATATTAGAGAACTAGGTGAAAATATTGTATTGATAAGGGGGCGAATCCAGTCTCGACATGTAAGGGCTAGGGTATATTATGTGTATATTGGTTGGCATAGAGGTTCAAGTGGTAGGGCAGCCATAGCGCATTATTATTGCACTTGCAATATAGGAAAACGAACCGTTGGTTGTTCTTCTCATACAATGTGTTTGGTTTGGTACTTGAGTTTTGCTAGACACGAGGCTCGTGTAAGACCACCTGCAGCTGGCTTAGAAAGCATTATAATAAGGTCTATTGAAATGTAAAGCAACCTATCTAATAATAAAGACATTTTATGTTTATTTTTGTTTTATTTGTCACCTTATTATATCTATATCTACTTAAACAATGAATAACTAAACTTAAACTTAAAATAGAAAACTTACAAAGCTTTCTTTTTGCATGCATGCTTTTTACGTTTTTGTAATCCCAACTCATATTGATTTTTGCATTTTTCTACCCAGGTAGCAGTCGGAGGGTTAAACATTAAGCTTTCCTGTAATACGTAAACATGTTTAGGACGTTATTTCGTATAAAAATACAATATACTTTTTGTTTACAGAATTTTAATTTCGTATAAAACAATAATGATTTTGGTATCTTCAAACTAATGTAGTAATCGGAGGGTTTAAACATACAGCTTTGCTGTAGTATAAAAATAAAAATGTTAAGAATGCTATTTTCTATAAGTATCTAACATTTTTTTTCTGGCCGGCACTTTTGTTTTTGGGTACGAAATGAATGATGTCCTTTTCCTAAATTTTGATACTTCTTATAAAAAAAAACATTTATTTTTAATTTTCTGCTCGCCTGTGGATGGATCCAATATTTGCGTTTATGATTACGTTTTCTTTTTCTGTTTCTTAGTATTAAAGCAACAATACATACAGCTCTCTTGAAATCCATCTTCAAACTGTGAAAATCGTGGCCAGTTTCGCGCTTTAAAAAGCGCGAAACTGGCCACGATTTTCACAGTTGTGTTCGTAGTGTGTGCGTTTCGGGCGGTTTCGCGGTTTAGCGGTTTACCGCTTGCGGGAAAAAACCGTAGTGCGGTTTAGGCCTTAAAGTTATTATTTGTACCGTTGACGGTACTGATTACTCAAGAAAAGGACTAAGGAATTGTAAAGGTAAAGGTTGTGATACCTTAGAATTGTAACCTATTAAAACAAACGTTATTGTTTTAAAATTGCCGTAGTGTTGTAATTTAGGTATATGAACAGCGGCTGTGGCACGTGGCCTAGAGTAGCACGGAGATTATGTAGGATGCCAATGAAATAACTGCTACGTCCTATATCATCATATAAAAGCACAAGTTTAACATGTAATCGCTTTGCCATAGAAACTATGAAAATTCTAAGTTGGTTCTTCCTTATCCAAATAGCTCCGATAATATTGAACTTAGAGAAATGCGTGGCTTGCTACGACTAACAACACGTCGAATTTACCGGTCATCGCGCAAAGCCATATTTATTTACTTATAATTTCGCGTTAAAATGTGGTCATTTTTAAGTGAGGTATAGTAAAACCTCCGAATAACGCAAGAGTCGGCAATTACATGAAAATTAAGAATCAATTATTTTTTAATTGGTCTTAAAGTATAAACGATGTCATCAAAATCTTTGCAGAAAGAAATATGGCATAAATTATCCTTTAGTAATAAATAAGTTTTAAGGTGGTTGCTAAATACATAGTTCAAATTTATTGGAAAATATTCATATTACATACCTATATTGTATTTAATATGTCTTTGTCTAATATATGCCATCGTTATTACCTAATAACGGTGGCATATATTAGACAAAGACATATTAAATGTCGTAACTACATATATTGTACTTATGTATACTTACAAGACACTCTGCAAAGATTCTCAAAACAATGATATTGTATTCTTTAAGCTAATATAACTATTTATCATATGCTCGTTATACCTCTTACATATTTATATAATTAGTATAATTTTCTATGAAAGACTATAAATTTCAATGCTTTTAAACCTGCCAACCCAAAGTACAAATCGGGTACTTTAAAAAATAGAACTACCTTTTCCATTATTACAAATAGTACATATGTTTTAGGTACCTGCATCTTGCTCCACGGCAATGTCGTCCACAAAAGCGCACACAACAAGTCGGATAAGAGCCGCCATGCTTACATCTTTCACGTGATAGAAAGGAAAGACAACAACTATTCACCAGACAACTGGCTGCAAGAAGGAGAAAACGCACCTTTCGAAAACCTTTACTCTGCTTCACAAATAGTTTAGTTAGACAATCGAACCCTACATATTCCCTTTAAGTAAAACAAATATAAGTTAAGATGAGTTTGTACGTCGGCTGACTTCTACTTGAATTACACATTGCTAGCCGCGATTGTTACTGAAAAAAAGGTGAGCTAACCAACAATTGTAACGGCTTATGATGCTACATGCACCTTAGTAAATTTTAAAAAGCTGTGGAACATTCTTTCAAAACTTCCTTCGGGCACATCGATTTTGAAGCCAAATCGAGTTATAGATGAACGACGCGATATCACAAATACATGCATGTAATTTGTAGTATTGTAATATTATTATCTACATGAAGATATGACTTGTTTCTTAGCTAAGTTGCATATCGTTTGTCGCTCACCTAGACCAATGTGTCGATCGCCGAGCAAACGAACTCGCTAGCTGTAAAGGAGAAAGGCTTTGCATAACATTGGTTGCTGCAAAGCGTTAATAAAGAATATGACATAATATATCGTAATTCATTTCCAAAAGTTTGCTTGTGATACTTTTTATACGGTTTATAAAGGTTTATATTTTTGGGTGAAAATCTGTTTTATTTTAATCCCTATATATTTTATTCCTCTTACACAAAATATATAACTTACTGATAGATGAGAGATAACCCTACCTATGTGTGTTGACATTCTAAAGGAGCGAACGGCGGAGACAAAATCGTATTATGCCTTTCGTCCCATCTCGGCAGAGCTTACATGCCTATTATCATGACTTTACTACAAAAGGCTGTAGCTCGCTCGCTATCTACTCAAAAAAACCTAACTTTATTAATAATTTCTAGAAACAGTTACGCAGTAGTGAAAATCATTGCAAGTTTAATCTTATATAGTTTAATATTTATGTTGTATCTTGTAAATAAACAGCAGAGGCGTTTGCAATATGGTGAAAATTAGGTTGTCACTACCGGCTGTAATGTTTGCCCTGAACTATCTGTCCTACATGAAATTGCCAGGTGACACATTTTACTTGAGCATACAAACGATGTTTCATAGCTGATGAAAGTGCATACTTGTTAGTAAACAAATTACCTGTTTGTTGTTTATAGTGTGAACCAGAAATGGGTAAACGTGGTTTATAAAATCGCTTCAAATTCTGCGACAAACAACAGATTTATAATATAGGATATTAACTACGACTACACTAATGACTGCACGGATGACGTAGTGGGTTAAATGGTCGCCTCACCACTGCCTTTGTGGCGAGTGTTGTGGGTTCGAATCCCACACGATACAAAATGTTGAGGAATCAAAATTGGTTGTTCCGAGTCTGGCTGTTTTTTGTGTCGGTTGTTTGTAAAGTCCACCGCGATTCAGGATTAATGAAGCGGGAGTTGTATTTTTAAAACAGTCACAGCAAAAATATAAAAACTAATCAATTCTATTCTAATTTTATGTCTTAACTATCCTTAGTTTGATTGCCTCACTGATTAAGTTAATAAGTTTGCTTTCGTGTAGAACCAACGTCAGATTACTGTATTTTGAACAGAGGTCCAGGACACCTACATATCACAAGCGATGTTTAGCTGCACATGAAAAGGAGTATACTGCTCCGTAGGACGTGGAACCATAACATGCCATCCAAGGTGTTTATGAGATTTTAGAGCATTTCTACTACAGCATACATATTAAGGAAATAGACTCACATATTTACCCTGTATTGCCTCGAAAATGTAGGTTAAGGTTTATTATTGACTGCATGGATGGCAAAGCGATTTAAGTGATAGGCGATCACTGGCCGCTGCCTCTGTGCCTAGTGCTGGGGGTTTGAATTCCAAATGAGACCAAATTTTATGTGGTCCCCAAATGGTTGTTCCGAGACTGGGTGTTCTTTGTGTCCGTTGATTTAATGATTTTAACCTCTTCAGTGTCGAGAGGACATAGAAAAAAGAACGAAATCTTTGAGCAAACTATACAAAAACGGACAAACGTACATATGTCCGCTCGACACCCGACGAGCCTTTGCGACTCAGGTATTATTCCTAGTACGGGAGTTGTCGTTAACAAAACAAAATATTTTACATAAGCTAAGTTTTAGGTGCCGCATTATGGGGAACGAGCTTTTTCTTACTAAGAATTGCCTAACAGAATAATTCGATAACAATCTGGTAATCGAGGCTGCGATCGGAATTATGTTCTAAACTTGGACAGCGGACTTTAGCCTTAGGCAACTTACAACAATAACTAACAAGACTTTTCAATAGTCAAATGGCATAGCTAAATTAATTCCAAATATAATTTGTTCAACTGTCTGTATTTACGATCGAAAGACGATACTCTACGAGTATAATCCAAAACAACATTATTATACTTATATCGCGTGATCCGTCTCACGACGCCTTCAATAGCGAAAATCGAGAAACTTAAATTAAAATCATCGGTACACGATTGGATTACTTACAGGAGTGAAATTGAATCCAACCGTGTTTCGAAAAATAATATAAGTCAGTCAAATTCCATTCCCTTCGAAGTTGATCGGAAATATCTAATGTTGATACCCACAGCAGTGAAACATCTAGTTTATGACAACCTTTCTTAGTTCCAGCTAGTACAATTTTAGGTTTTACGCATGGAATCCCCACGAGACCCTATTATTTAACCTACTCTGTCTGTCTATCTTATGTTTTAAGGATTTTATCTTTTGACCCGTAACAGGTAGCCAGCTGAAATTGTTACGAAATATGTGTTATCATGTTTGGTTCACGCCTGTATGCCGATAAAAGGGCAAGCAGTGGATTGTATATTACCAAATAAAATTAAAATTTGTGAAACGAAATTTAAGAATATCACGTGACAGCGGCTAAACTTATTGTCGTTTGCCGGACTCTATTATAGCAATTTTCTGATATAAAATCTAACATTACTTTGTAAGATAAGGAATCCAAACCGACACCTCACAATCGCACGCATACTTTCTTTTTTTTTGTTTCCCAGGAATAATGCTTTATGCACTGTCCGCCGGCTAGGGGACGGCACAGGCGGGGTGTGTAACTAAAAAACCTGGAGTGTTCCCTCTCTCACCCAATGGGGGGACCAGTTGGGAGCTTGTAGTATTTGCACTTTATACGTAACTTTATAGATTTACTTATTTGGCTCGCCAACGCATCACCACGTGTTATCGGGCCGGCGGTCGCACACTGACTGCCCCTCTCTGCTCGCACTTGTGACGTATGCGCTCGAGACAAATGTCTTACTAGAATGTATTAATAACCACATACACTACGTCCCTTCCTTATTTTAATTTATATTATATTTAATATTAAAACGATTTGGTATTATAAATTTAAGTACTCATTTATTTATTAACTTTGTATAACATTTTAGATGCATTTCCAAATACTATTTTAATCAATATTATTATATATATATTTATTTTAATTGCTTCATGTTTAATAACTATTGAGCTATCAATCACTTAGGTATTCCTATTCCTACAAGCTTCCTTTCTTTGTAATTTATTATAATGTATCTTCTATATGATTTTACCTACTAGGCAAGGTTATGCTCCCATTCCTTTCCTTTTATAATATGATTTCTACTCATTACTTGTAGAAGGCTCGTCCTCTAAACTGATATTGTCATCCTTTTTATTACCAAGAATTTTCCACTGGCCTTCTACTTTCTTCAAATGAACTATATTTCTCCTTAAAACCTGTCCGGTCTGATCATTTCGAACTTCAGTATCCCCTCCAGTGCTCTTTTCAACCGTATGTGGAGTCGGATCATAATGTAAGCTTAATTTATTGTCTTTATTACTATTTTTTAAATAAACTTTATCCCCTGGCTGTATTTCAAATTCCTTAGCTTTTCTTATCTTATCTGTATATTCCTTTTCTAGCTGTTTCTTCTGCTGATCCCTATCTCTAACATCTGAATTCTCTGGCTGACGGTTTATATCAGCTATCATTGGGATTTTGTCGCGAAACTGTCGCTTAAAGAATAACTCCGCTGGAGATTTTCTAGTCACACAGTGTGGCGTACTGTTACACACTACCAAATATTCCTCCAACCCCTCTAGCCAATGACCTTTCTCTGCCTGACTGATTTTTAGGCGTTTTAAGATGTCCCTATTTTGACGCTCTACTTCACCATTCTGTTGTGGCCAATATGGTATTGTGTTAAATAATAATAATAATAATAATAATATTCTACCACATACACACAACACTATCTAGCCCAAACTAAGCAGAGCTTGTACTATGGGTACTAGACAATGGATAAACATACATATATACTTTTTTTTTTTTTTTTTTGTAAATACATACAAATAGAATTATATTTCGTGTAGCACAGCTCTGCACTACAAAACTGTTTGCCATTGTCTGCAGTTATTGTTGTTGGATTCCCAAGACGGCTAAATATTTCTGTTAGCATCCTTATGATGTCTGCACTAGTGATTTGCCGAGTAATCTTTATCTCTTTATACCGGCTAAAGTAATCGACCACGACCAGTATATGTTCTCCATTCGGCAGTGGTCCCATCAGATCTATAGCTATCTCTACCCAAGGTTAATTTGGTAATTCTCGCCTTTTAAGCAGAAAATCTTAATTGGCAACACTGGCTACATAAACACTGCCTTCGTATTTAAAATTAATTTTAAACCTAATTGTACTTTTAACTGTGTGTATTGTCCTGAAATCAAGTGTAAACATCGCAATTCGCAAGTGACATTATTAGTGACCAATACTACCAAACACAAACATTATCGGAACAATGT
Source organism: Catocala nupta (assembly GCA_963675205.1). Lineage (NCBI taxonomy): Eukaryota > Metazoa > Arthropoda > Insecta > Lepidoptera > Erebidae > Catocala > Catocala nupta. The sequence goes on along the minus strand of OY776078.1, from coordinate 30,821,051 downwards.
AATAAAGACTAGTGACTGTGTTCTCGAAATATGTAAATAAACAGTTCAAACATATTTTAAGTGATATTTTTGAACAATAAACATTCCATTCCCGGTCATACAATATCAGTGCAGTGAAATACTTAGTTTAAGCACAGTACAATACAAATAACACATAAAAAGACCGTTGTGAAAAATTGGTTTGATTTAAAAGTAGGACTGCTAGCGCCACTAGTAGCGAGTAGAGGAACTTAAGTTGACATATGCTGACTCTAAAATGAGGGTTACCAACGCTGAAATCACTTGTTAAAAGCCTAACAGCGCCATCTGTTGTCGAGTAGATAAATGAAAACTGACACTTATTTGACATTAGTAACTGAGTTGCCACTACTAAAAACTCTTCTAACGGAAATTGGTGATACCACAGTAATTAAATATTCTCCTAATTGGTAGGAATACAATCTTCAATGTACCTATAAATTATAAATACAGAAATAAATCAGTACTACTAATATATGAAGCACTAAGTTTGATTGCTACCTGTTTGAATTTTTTATGCGATTTCAAAGATGAATTGTGCTGGTTGCATGAATGTTGTTAAGCGCGGAAAAGGATTGCAATGCTCTGCTTGCCATTCATGGTACGACTTATTTTGTGCAAATATATCGGAAGGGCGATTCAAACAGATGTCTGTCGAATGTAAAAATGCTTGGAAGTGCCCTGGGTGTGTGAGCAAGCAACCTAAGGTTGATAACACTAATACACCGATCCGATCTACTCGCCCTGAAGTACCTACCACCAGAAATGAGGGGCCCACTCCTTCTGTACCTAATGTAACCCATTGTGACAAGCAACGTCAACACCAACCACATGGCCAGGAAATCGATGCGGTACCGACCCATATAAATACTGACTCTCTTAGAGAAATTATAAGGCAGGAAATACGACTTGCCATTCAAGACACCGTACAAAATTTAGTGAAAGAACAATTCAACATAATAAATAATTTGATTGTAGAGAACAATCCCTATCGTTTTACGATACCAAATATGAGGAAATGAGGACAACTTTAGACGAAAATTTTACTAAAATTCAGACACTTGAAAAAGACAATGTCTTATTACAAAACACACTCAGCGATTTGTCAAAACGTATGAATATCATGGAACAGCACGCCCGGGCAAATAACGTGGAAATACAATGTGTGCCTGAACATAGGACTGAAAACACAGCCAACACTGTGCTCCAGCTCAGCAAAGTAATTAAGTGCAATATTAAAGATACGGACATCCAATTTTGTACTAGGACGGCCAAGAAGGATACTCAGAGCACAAGGCCTCGGTCTATCCTCGTGAAATTCAACACTCCACGATTACGGGATAACTTTATCGCCGCTGCTATTCAATACAATAAGAACAACCCTAAAAATAAGTTAAACTCAAGTCTACTAGGCATCGCAGCTGACAACCCAGTACCGATATTTGTCGTTGAACACCTGTCTGCAGAAAATAAGGCTCTTCACGCGGCGACTCGAGCTCGCTCCAAAGTACTTGGCTATAAGTTCGTGTGGGTACGCGGTGGTAAAATTTTCACAAAGAAGGATGAATCGTCGCCTAGCATAATTATCAACAGTGCCGATAAACTAAAATGCCTAACTTAATTTTAGTCAGTAGTAAAATTGTGCTTGATAGTAATTTAAGTATATATAATTCAGTATTAAATGTTATTATCAAAATACAAGGGGCCTACGGGCCAATCTAACTGAAGTGCGTCAACATATACACAACTGTAAGTATGATGTCTATGTATTAACCGAGACGTGGCTATGCGGGAGCGTTTTCGACTCTGAGCTGTTTAGCGACAAATTTACGGTATATAGGAGAGATCGTGAATCATCTAAGCTTAACAATCACAAAAAAACGGGCGGTGGGGTACTTGTGGCCATATCTAATAAACTTAATTCGTGTCGCAGAGCTGATTGGGAGAGTGACTGCGAGGACCTCTGGGTTACAATTGAAACACGTTCGAAAAAGCATCATAAATGTGTTAAATTATGTGCTGTTTATCTATCACCTCCTATATGCAACGAAGTATTGGTGCATTTCCTAGAAAGCTGTAACACAGTTATAGATTCCACTGCCAATAGTGCTACACTGTTAGTTGGAGATTTTAACATGAGTGGTATTAATTGGATGAAAAATGACATAAATAGTTTTACCACGGCCCGTAACTACTGCACCAGTAACGTCCATCAGCTTCTTCTTGACTTTGTTGCTCTTAATAACTTAAAACAATTTAATTGGGTGAAAAATTTTCAAAACAAAACACTTGATTTGGTATTATCTGATATTGACCAAATATCAATCAATAACTGTCTTAACCTTATCCGAAACTTAGATAAATATCATCCGGCCATAGAATTTGAACCACACATATCAATAAATACTAAACCTAAACCTAAGCAAATTATTAAACTTAATTACTACAAAGCGGACTATGCAGCTATTACCAAATCACTTGTTGATATTGACTGGAACAATGAATTCACATCCTGCGTCGACGTGGATAGTATGATAGACACATTTTATGTACTAATCCGAGACAATATTAGCAAACACGTACCTGAAATAGTGTCCTATAGAGGCAAATATCCACCATGGTATTCTTTCCAATTAATAAAATTACTTAAAACTAAACACAGAATTCATGTTAGGTTGAAAAAATACAATAATCCTCTGGACAAAATTGAATTTACATACTTAAGAAAAGAATGTGCTATGATGATCAGAATCTGCTACAACAATTACTTAGAAAAATTGAAAATTCTTTAAGGAAAAACCCTAAATTATTCTGGACACACTTAAAAAACCTTCGAAAGGGTGGCCCTTCTTACCCCTCAGAAATGGTATTCGATAGTATGATTGCTAATACTACTAAAGATATCACTAACCTGTTTGCTAGGCAGTTCTCGTCAGTGTATAATCATGCTAGCCATGACGATTCATCAATTAACAATACAATGTCAATTTCGATAAAGCCGGAGATTGATGCCTTTTGCATCAGTGAGGAATCTATAAGGAAAAAGCTTTCTGGGCTAGACCTGGGAAAGGGCGCTGGTCCTGACAATATACCCCCAATATATTGGTCACGGTGCGCACATCAGCTCTCCGCCCCACTGGCAGAGATCTTTAATACGTCTCTTAAGTCAGGCATATTTCCAAGTAAATGGAAACTTGCTAGAATTGTACCAATCTTTAAAAGTGGTAAGCGCGAAATGGTCTCTAATTACCGCCCCATTGCCATTCTTTCTACTTTGTCGAAAGTCTTTGAATCACTTGTATACCCCATATTTTACAATCACATCAAAAACTTCTTATCTAACAATCAGCATGGTTTTATGAAAAACAGGTCAACTAACACAAATCTTGTCAGCTACATTACTGAGGTTACTGCGGCTGTTGATCGGGGACTTCAGGTTGACGCAATCTATACTGACTTTTCAAAGGCTTTCGACAAAGTGAACCATAGCATACTTCTTCAGAAACTCCAGTCCATGGGCATCACCAATAAGGCCTTTAGCTGGTGCGAGTCATATCTTACCAGTAGACCTTCTAAAGTAGTAGTAGATGGAGAAGAGTCTGAACTATATTTTTCTTATTCTGGGGTGCCGCAGGGATCGAATTTAGGACCGCTATTTTTTAATATTTTTATTGATGACTTATTGGACACATTTAAACATTCGTCATCTTTCCTATTTGCCGACGACCTAAAGTTGATTAATGTAATAGAAAATGAATGTGATTCGCATCTGCTTCAAACAGACATAGACAACTTATGCCAGTGGTGCGTAGTTAATAAAATGAATCTTAACCACGGTAAATGCTATCATATAAAGTTTGGTAGGAAACGGAAACAGTTCCAGACTACATATAATATGCGAGGAAGCAAACTTACTGAACTTGCTTCAATCAGAGATCTGGGTGTTCATTTGGACAGTCAATTGCGATTCACTGAGCATTACGACGAAATGATTGGTGCTGCGTACCGAGCACTCGGATTTGTTCTACGTTCATCAAAAGAATTCCGAAAGCCTTCAACATTACTGATACTTTATAATAGTTATGTGCGTAGCCGTTTAGAATATTGCAGTACGGCTTGGAACCCCACTTATCAAATCCATGTAAAGAGAATTGAGAATATACAAAAAAGATTTGTTCGTCATTTGGCTTATCGATTTAAAATAGGTACGCCAATTATTAAATCATACGAAGAAAAACTAAAATATTTCGAGATGGTGTCTCTTGAATCGCGTCGCATGGTTGCTGACCTAATGTTTCTACACAAGCTACTGAACAATAAAATTGACTGTCCGAATCTTCTGAGCAAATTCTCCATCAATGTACCTTATAGAGTCCCGCGTCATCCTAGCTCTCTTTTCAATATTCCTCGTCATCGTACAAATCTTGGTAAATACTCACCCATTGCAAGACTGTCGAGGCAATATAATAGCATGGTCACAATCGCGGTAGACATAGACATATTTGATGACGAATTAATGAAATTCAAAAGAAAAATCTACGATAACATTTCCGTGTTTATATTGACAAACTTCTATTACTGACTTTATTATTATTATTATTTTGATATTTGTGTTTTTATTTTTATTTTTTAATTGCAGTACTTAATTTTATTTGATTTATTAGTAATATAACATTTACAATATATTTACGTTATTAATTTTATATTTTAATTTGATTTTTAATGTAATTAGAATTTATTATTTAAAGTAACTCGTACTAATTTGTGACTGTAAAACAAATGAAGTTTACTGGATATTGATTTAATTTAATTTTAAATATAATATAATTTAATTATAATTTAATTCTAAACTTAACTTTTATATTGATATTTCTTAACTTTTATCTTTGTTTCTTATGTCACATTATTTATGTAATATTTAAAACGCATGCTGAATTCACCTGTAATTAGTTATACAATTGGTTAGATTCAAAATGTTTATCCTATGTGTATGTGGTATTGTAGTAACTGTTGGTGAATCTTAATAAATAAATAAATAAATAAATAAGTGGATTCGGTGGATTTGGGGTGGAGACTAAGGTGCACCCTTTACATGATTTGACTAGGTTCTCAGCGTCTTTGTCATATCTTGGCCACCACACTTTAGTCCTTAGTCTAGCTTTCATTAAAACTATACCAGGGTGACCCTCGTGAGCTGCCTTTAAAACTTTTCCGCGTAATTTATTTGGAATCACTATCCTAGTTCCTCTCAATAAAACTCCTTTATAAAAGCACAGTTCATTCTCAAATAACCTAAATGTTTTTACACTATCGTCCCATTTATTATTATAAACTCCTTCTTTTACTATTATGATTTCTGGATCTTCTGCTGAAAAATCAATAAGATCTTTCAGTGATATGGCTGTTGGTTTAGTTTCTTCTACGATCTGATGTATGTAGTTTTCAGTTTTGTTTACTGATGTGTTTTCTAATCTGCACAATCTAGAAAAACTATCCGCAATATTGTCTTTACCTGGTTTATAAATAACCTTAAAGTCATATGATTGTAGTCATAAAATCCATCGCTCTATTCTGGCACATGGTTTTGACTTAGGTCCAAATATGACTTCAAGTGGCTTGTGATCGGTTATTAGCTAAAAAGATTTACCATAAAGAAAAATGTGAAAATGTTCTACGGCCCAGACTAATGCCAGAGCCTCTTTCTCCGTCTGACAGTATCGCCGGTCACAATTCGTCAATGTCTTATGGCCATATGCAATAATCCGTGGCCCTCTGTCATCTATTTGTAGCAATACGCCACCCAATGCTACTGGACTAGCATCAGCCATAACTTCAGTCCTATCTTTCACATCGTAATAGCCTAGCGTTGGAATCGTAGACAATGCGGACTTTAGTTCTACAAATGCAGTCTCTTGAGTGTGACCCCATAGTTTTGTTATTTCCGATCCTTTTCCCAGCTTGTTTCGTAATAACTCTTTAAGAGGTTCGGTTTTAGTGGCTAAATTTGGAATCCATTTCCCGACAAAGTTTATTAATCCCAAGAAGCTCTGAAGCTCACCTATGTTACTAAGTGGTCGAAATCCTTGAATACTAGTTACATATTTCTGTAAAGGTTTTACTCCACTCTCTGAAAACTCATGTCCCAGAAATTGTATTTCAGTTTTATTCAATAAACATTTGTCATTTCTTAGCACTATATCGTTCTCTTCTAAAGTTTTCATAACTGCTTTTAATCTTTGGTCATGAATTATTTTATATTCGCCATACACTAAAATATCATCAATAAAATTTACCGTCCCTACGCACCCTAGAAGAATACGTTCTAAAGTTTTCTGAAAGAATTCAGGAGCACATGTTATACCAAACATTTAGCGTTTGTATCTATATAGTCCTTTACTTGTAATAAATGTCGTAATGTGACGAGAGTCTGGGTGTAATTCAAGTTGATGGAAAGCGTCCTTTATATCAAGCTTGCTGAAGAATTTGGCGTTTTTCATTTTAGGTAGCAGTTTGTCCATTGTTGGGAGAGGATGGTTTTCTCGTAAAATAGCTTGATTCGCTCGTCTCATATCCACACAGATTCGAATATCTCCGTTATCTTTTAGGACTGGTACTATTGGAGATACCCACTTTGAGGACCCTTGCACTTCTTCAATAATGTCCCTATCTATAAGATCTTTAATTTTACTGCTAACTTATTCTTCTAGAGGTATAGGTATTCTTCGAAGTGGCTGTGAGACTGGTTGTACCCGGTCGTCAATAAGTATATGTATCTGAACATCTTTAATTTTTGGAAATGGTTATTTGGTTTCCATATGGTTTATGTCCAATCCAATCTTAAGGACTCCCATGTTTATAGCTGTCTGTTTGCCTAATAGGTCCCTGGTATCATCATCTATTACAAAGAAAGTTGCATACTCAGACCTATCAGCTATCTTGATCCATGCTTCAAAAGATCCTATTAATTTTAAAGGTTCGTCACTACCATAACCATGAAACAATTTGTCGGGCTTGTCATCCTGATTACAAATGTCTATGTTGTTACTTTTCATTTCATGCCATGTTTTGCTTGTTATTAAGTTACACTTGCATCCGGAATCTACTAACATTTTAACCTTCACCCCTCCAATGTCACATTCAAATTCACCATCCTCATCGATTCTAAATACATATGTAGTGTACGTCGTCCGTGTCTTTGTGAGTCTGTCTATTTTCTTCTGTAGTCTAGATTTTTTGTTGTCTATTTTCCGTTTGATTAGTACTTTAGATCTGCAGTATTGTCTAAAATGTCCTTTCAACCCGCATTTTAAACATTCTTTATTTCGTGCAGGGCAATTTACGTCTAGAGAACCATGGTTTCTATTTCCACATCTGCCGCAAGCTGGTTTACTAGTCCATTTCTTCCTATATGTGTCTTGATTTTCACTACGTTTCGCCTTTGTATCTACTTTGTTAATGTCTTCAGATTTACTTGATCCCTTTCCAAAATATTCCATTTGTCGGCTAACAGCTTCTAGCGCATTTGCCTCAGCTAAAATATTATCTAGTGTCATCGAATCGCCAGTTTGCAAAATATTTTTCTTAGTTCCTTAGAAGAGCACTTTTCAGTTATCTGATCGATTATTTGATCATCTTTGTCGTTGAATTTACATTTGTCAGCTTGTTGCCTCAAGCGTACCAACAATTTCTCAAATCTTTCGTCTGGTTCCTGTTTAATTAGTCTAAATAAATGACGTTCATAGACTTTACTTTGTTTCGGTGTAAAGTATGCATCGAGTTTATCTATTGCTATTTTGAATACATCAACTCCATCTGTAGTCGAAGCATTCGCTTCTGGAATGTTATAAAATATCTCCTGTAATTCTAACCCACCGAAATGTAACAAGCTAGCCCTTTTCTTTTCACTTTTCTCAATACTTGTTGCATCAAGATAAATAAACAGTGCTCGTTTCCAGCGTTCCCATCGTGCCCCGACCGATGACTGTTCTCCTTCACAATCGAATTTTTCGAGTGTGAGTTGAGACATTTTAATTTATTTTACTACCTGAAACCAATAGTCTTAATAAACATTTAAGTTACTAAGCTTGTTTCATGTCAATTCAATGACCTGTATAATTAGACAGCTGACACTATTGTTCACAGTCCTTCTCAAACTGCTTTTGTATCAATTTAATGATCAGTCAAAACTGCTTTCGTAAGGTAATAATAACAATGTCAATTCAATGACCAGTGAAACTGCTTTTATGATTAAATAAAATATTTGGTGTCAATTTGATGACCAGCCAAAGCTGCTATAATATTTTAAAATGAATTTCATTTGTCAATTTAATGACCAGGCATTACACTTACTAATACTGTAGTACGTAGCGAAGACATACATGTATATATCAGCATGTCCTTCTGTTCCTTCGTCTTTTTAATATTTTTCCTTTAAATATTGTAGTTAGTGCGAGTTCAATCTCGGACCACTAATTATATATGTATATATAGTAAATACATATGATTTAAATTTTGTAAGTATTATTATTTTATTTTAATGTGTAAACTATATCTTTATTTTGTTTCAATCATAACCTATAATTAATCAGATGCGAATAATTCTATAATATTTAGTTATAAAATAATACAAAAGCGTTATCAGTGCGATCGCCTCGTTCTATTCATCTTGCAACGCATTCCTATGTAATGACTAATGACTCACAGTTCAATTAAGCGTAAACAACTAAGGATTTCGTTTAATTTGCTTGAGATAATCAAATAGTTGTTTATGTTATTACGTATTAAATACTATTACCATACATAAGACAACAACATATTATGATCTTAATTGCCGAAAATATTTACGTCAATGATTAAATAGATTGTTAAAATTTAAAGGTTAAACGGGCATAATGTCGGTAGACATAATGCTAGTTAACTAATCAGATATAACATTTAAAAGTAACTCACATTATAAATCGTTTAAGTCTGACAAATATCACTATTTTAAATATATATTTCAGTTCTAGGTACTTTTCATTCCTACACACCCTATTATCTCAGTTATTTAAATAACTATAATTAAAATTTTACTCACAGTTAGTTGTTCTTTATCCTCGTCGCCAATGTAGTATTTGCACTTTATACGTAACTTTATAGATTTACTTATTAGGCTCGCCAACGCATCACCACGTGTTATCGGGCCGGCGGTCGGACACTGACTGCCCCTCTCTGCCCGCACTTGTGACGTATGCGCTCGAGACAAATGTCTTACTAGAATGTATGTATAACTACATACACTACAGAGCTCTTAAAAGATTCATCCATAGCAGGCCTCCCCGTGTGGGTGCAGGTCTGGTCAAACGGACCCGACCACCTCTCGTCCCCAGGGGAGAGCCTCACCGCTCTCCCTTTTCGACGTTAGAAGGCGCGCGGGAACACCGCGCACGCCCTTTCGGGGCTCTTAATTTACAGGTGGCAGGATCCCCTGAGGCCCTTCCACCTGGAACCCCTAGGTGGGGGACAGGAGTGCGACATAAGCGCGTCTCCTGTGCCCCCTCCTCCGGCGGCGGACATCCGGGGCGTAAGGATCTTCCTCACGCCCCCGTTCCGCCGCCTGCAGAAGGAGCAGCCTCATTGCGCCCCAGCACCTGTCGTCGCCGACCATCTTGGATACGACGGTCACCAACGAGAAGTCGGGGCCAGTCACGGCGACCAGGGCACAGCGCTCTGCGGCCCACGCCGGGCAGTCCTCCAGCGTGTGCTGCGCCGTCGGGGTCACACTCCTCACAATGGTGACACCTGGTTGTCGGCTCCCTAACGGCTATCTTGCAGAGGTACTCTCCGAAACAGCCGTGTCCGGAGAGCACCTGATTAAGCCGGTAGGTGAGCAGTCCGCGTCGTCTGTCCGTCCATTGCCTTAGCACCGGACGGACAGCCTTGACGGTCCTTACCCTTACCATTTCGCCTTAAGGACCAGTCGAGCCTGGGACCTTCGCGTCTCCACCGCCCCGTGCGAAGGTTCCTCGCCATGGAGCCGGAGGTCCGCGCGCCAGTAATACACCGACGGTTGGACCTCCACCTACAAATCACAGGGCGGCGATGCCGCCAGGACGCACGCCGCCTCCAAGGAGACGGTGTGGTACGCCCGCGACACCCTGATCGCCATCGCCCTCTGAGGTCTCCTCAAGAGGGCGACGTTTTGGCGACCGAGGGCGACGGCCCAAATGGGCGCGACGTAGAGAGCCATCGACCGCACTACCCCCAAATAGAGGCTGCGGCAGACGACACTCGGGCCCCCGATATTCGGCAGCAGAGAGCTAAGCGCTCCCGCAACCGACATCAGCCGGGGAGCCAGGCGACTAAAATGGACGCGAAAGTTCCAGCAGCCGTCGAGGTGGAGACCCAAGTATTTCATACTCGGCTCCACCCCGATGCGGACCCCTCCAACGATAATGTGGGCATCTGGTGGCGGCGCCCGCCGAGGCCCGTGAAATAACAGAGCCTCGGACTTTTCCAGCGCCCCCTCCAGTCCCAACATCCTAATCCTGCCGACAACCAGGGCCACTCCAGCCGTGGCAAGACGGGCAGCTGACCCGTAATCCTCTCCCCAGGCCGTAACCAGCTTGTTGCGCCCGAGGACAGGGCGCCCCGCAGCACCCAGTCATAGCCGATTTTCCACAGGATCGGTCCGAGAACTGAACCCTGCGGAACACCGCACGAAACCTCCCTTCCGAACGTCTCTCCGTTCCGCCCCACACAAAATACACTCCTCTGGTGCAGGTAGTCCCCGACTATTCGGCGCAGGTAGGGAGGCACCCCATGATATCGGAGCGCCTCCCTAATAGTCGCCCACGGCAGGGTGTTGAACGCGTTGGCGATGTTCAAGGACACCGCCAACAGCAGTCCGCGCGAGGCGACCGCCTCTTCTGAGAGAGCCTTGACGCGACTAATCTCGTCAATCGTCGATCGGCCCTCCCGGAATCCGAACTGGAGTTCGGACAAGTCGGGGCCCACCCGCACCAGGTGCCTGGAGAGGCGGGCTTTGGCACCGCCCTCCTCAATTTTGGGCGGCGCCATTTCGGGAGGCGTGTGTTTCGCTCTCGAAGGAAAGAGAGTGGAGACCACCTCCTCTAATTGCCGGGGCTGGAGACTCTCGGTGACCGGTGGGGCCCAGGGGCGCAACTTGCCCCTGACTGCCTTGTACGGACGGCCTCTCGGATCTGCCTCGAGAGGCCCCAGGAATTCTTCCCATCTTAGGGCTTTGGCCTCGCTGATGGCGGGCTGCAGGGCGTACATTCGCTGTTTGTACGCATCCCGTAGCCATGCCTCCACGGTCAGGTCACGGTAGTGCCTGCATCGGCGGTAACTAGTGTACTGGCGACGCGCCGCAATACATGCGGCGCGTTTCTGACTGATGTCGTCGGACCGCCAGTACACCTGACGCCTCGGAGGTTGAGCACTGGCCCGGGGCATCGACGCGTCGCAAATCAGCGTCATCGCGCCGCGGAACCACTCCACCTCTAGCTCAGCCTCCACAGGCCCTTCGCCCATCGGGGTCCAGGCCTGGACGATGAAGGCTTCCACCAGCACGTCTACATCGTGACGATTCAATGCCCATCGTGGGGACGACGGGGTGTGCACTCTCCTCGGGCGATCATCCGGGATCGCCGGCGAGGCGGAGATGTCGAACCGCACGTAACGGTGGTCCGACAGTGACTCCGCCTCTACCAGCACTTGCCAGTCCCGGACGCGGTGCGCTACGGCAGGGCTTGCGAGCTACGGCAGAATAGCTCAGACGAATGCACAAAACTAACATGAATAAATAAAAAGAATAAAATATTCACAACCAAAAAGGTATTATGTTGCTTTTGTTTATATACAATAACTATTACGGTCAATTAATAAATTTAGGTTTAAATAATAGGTATATATAGACTAATTTTCTTTTTGTCTTATTTTGTAAATAATTAATTAGAGACAATACATAATACACATCCCTATGTACTGTCGTAATTTTTGTCACATAGCTATTTATTAGAGAACTTATATAGTCCGAAACAGTCTGAAAGCAGTAACCGAATGATTTTATAATGAGTTTGTCGTTTACGAAATAAGAAAATGGACTGTACAGTAATTTTGAAAAGTATAACCTAATTATCAGAAGTAGGTCACAACGCTATCCCTGATTTCAACTGGGAATTTGCATAAATTATATACAGGCTGTCCGGTAATTAATGGATAACCTGGAAATGTCTTATAGTGGAACAGATGGCCGTTCAGAAAAAAATATGAAAAAATATCTATCCTAACTACTACCTGAGATATGTGTTTTTTTTTTTATATATATAACTTTCTTGTATATTACGACCATAAATGAATAAAATCCATATTTTTTTCTGAACGGCCTTCAGTTCTACTATAAGACATTTCAAGGTTATCCATTAATTACCGGACACCCTGTATATAAAATATTTCCCCAATCGGATCTCGGCTCCATGCTTCTTTTGAGAAGTTAAACAAAAAATAAAATCTAATAGCATTTATTTAAGTTGCTCAAACCAAGCTCAATGTTTAAACTTATTTTTGATCTGATTACAATCATTCACTCTTAACACTGATTGATTTTTATGGGATAAGATATAATTTAGTTGTTACTAGATCAATAATGCGTAAACATCGGTGAAACCCACAACAGATGGACGATGTATGTATACGTTTGGCGCGCAGTATTTGCTATGCCTGCGACGTCATCATACCAGTCTGCGTGATTGTTACGAAATAGCTTTATGTGAAGTTATTTATCAGTGTAGCATTGAACAGTAGTTATCACGGCAATGGATTCAGATTCTATTTGCCTAAATACAAGTGAAAATCGGCAATACGGTGAACATTTTTATAGATACCTAAGTGTCGTCATATTTAAGATGACTGATAACCTTGATAGCAATTGACTGCACAGATGGCGTAGTGGTTAAATTGGTCGCCTCACCAGTGCCATTGCGTCGAGTGTTGTGGGTTCGAATCCCACACGGGACAAAACTTTGTGGGGTGCAAATGGTTGTTCCGAGTCTGGGTGTTCTTTGTGTTCATTGTTTAATTGTTTGTAAAGTCCCCTGCGACACAGGAATTATTCCTAGTGTGGGAGTTGTCTTTTCTTAAGAAATAAGAAAACACTAATAATAATAATAATAAACCCCTCTGGGACAGTCGTTATCTCATCATGAGACCAACGCGATATCGGAGGGCACAGTACACTAGCTTTAAAACTATCACTTTCGCCTTGTGATATAAACAAAAAATGTATCACCTGGTTAAATTAAAGCGCACAAACCGCAGGGCAGCTTGTGGCGGGCTGAATGTGAGTGGCGACACTGCGGTCCTGAATGCCTCAGAGAGTTGGTTAGGGCCTCGTCCCCGGCTTTCAGTTACTGGTTGGCTGGGGTGGAACTTCAAGAGCGCCCGTAGGACTCTCAACTCTGGCTTGCCTTGGTCGGCCGGTCAGAGGGGGGGCCGCTAGAGCTATATGCTTGGGGGTGGAAGTGTCATTTTCAAGGGCATAACTACGGGGAAACCCGCTCCGGGTCGTCGTTGTCACGAGACCCGTGATGGTGAAACCGGCGCCGCACCGCTCGACACCCCTAGCCACTCGCACCGGTGTTGCCCTCTGCTGCTGGCTTGTATGCCTATAGTGGCTTATCAGGGGGCCCATCTAGTGAGTTGGCGAGTCACCGTCTGCCCATTGCATTGATGCTATTAGAGTATTCAGGGCAGACGCCGTTTTCCATCCATAGTTAGCAATATACCGGTCCACCAAACACCCATGCCTATAGCCCATAAATTAGAATCCATACGTAGCAATAGTCCTATGCCTGCTGCGGCAAGTGCCGCTGTAGGTGTTCCATCCCACCTTTGATTAAAACTCTCGAAGGGCCTCTTCATGTTGGACTCATGTCTCCGTGTAAGCCTCCCAAAGGGCCAGGTATTTTCTAATATAATAGGTTAGAAAGTACCTGTGATAAGAGAAACATAATAATAATCTTTATTGTAGCCATCAATAACACTTTTACCTAGAAGCACTGTCCCCTGAACTAAGTTATTAACCTGTATCTCAGGAGACAGCTCGTTCCCATATTACATGTTAACTTATAATGTTATATTTACAGATACAGAAGATTAGAAAAAGAAAAAAAGATTAAAGAAAACAAAAGAAAAAGATTACAAAGATTTTAGATATTACAATGATAAATAAATTTTTATTTACGGCTAGTTTGTCATTGTTGTTTTGCGTGTTTTATTTAATAATTTTTTTTCTATTATATAATTTCATTCAATGTGTACCTATCAACTTTAATATATTTGTACAAATGAAAATGTATAAAATGCAACTACTCAAATGTATTGGAATCAAACTGTATTTAAAATTCACTAGACATCAACGATGATATGTATGTAATATGTATTGCTTTATAGTAAAATCTGGAAAATGTGAGTGGTGTGTACGCTTTTAAGTGATATATTTACACTGTATTTAGGATTAACGGCATTAAACGTAACACATTGTTTGTAAATATATAGTTGGTGTGCCTTAAATAAATAAATAAATTTGCGTGTGTTTGTGTGTGTGTGCGAGCGTATGTGTGAGTGCGTGTGTGCGTGTACTTATGCGGGTATGAGTGTGTACGTTGTAAACTTTGTTTCTAGTGAGTTTGCTTAAACATGGTTAAATAAATTGATTTGCGACAAGAGATTCTACTTGGTCATAGTCAATTATTTTGAGATAACTAACAGATACTTACTGTACATATGTTTATTTACTTTATGTGTATCTCTGTCACTTATTATATTATATATACGGCGTGCATTGTAGTCATAGTGCCGTTGTGCGAAGCTGGATTTGGCGGGTGGTACTGGACATCAAAATTGTCTTTAGAGATTTTTCACTGACTGATAACTCAGAAAATATGTGCCCGTTCAAAAATCTTCTATGTTAAAAGTCCGTCTGTAAGTACCAAATGAATGCGAGAGCTCCAATAGCATCGAAAAGGAAATGAAAGACGAAGCTTTCGTGAAAAAGTGCAACGTGGAAGTGGACGCTGCTTTTTTACTATTTACTTTTTTATTTAGGAGCTTTGTTATGGTTTTCCAAGCAGTCGGGTAACACAAACTTCTACGTAACCACAATTACCACTAGAGTTTAGGCAGATGGCAGAACAATTCGTAAGTTTGTGGATTATACATCCAAAAAATGAGGTTGGTCAATAATTCATAATGACTAAAAAAATGGTAAATCAAAATTCGGATGCTGAAACATACAATGTTCAAGTATTTGAATGTAGCCAGTAAAAATAATTGCCATGAGTTTCATGCCAGTTCTGTTCGTGGGTATCTACTAAATAAGGTATTTATAATGTTACTTATACCCTTGTGTTGCTGAATGTGGCAACAGATAAATGGCAATTCATTCTAAGTGTAACATTGATATTCCTAAGCATAACTTTATGACATCCATAGTAATACTGTGAGTGCGAAAGTAAATCTACCTGATTGTCTGTTCCGCTTTCATGGCTAAATCACCACACCGATTTTAATGCCATTACCAAGGAGATAGATTGTTTTCTAGGGATGAACGTATGCTTCTTTTATCCCGATATATGTTCCCATGGGCGAAGCTGAGACTAGAAACACGTAAATCAATGAGCATAATCATGTTTTGATTAAAATATAATTATTATTATATAATATATTTACAGCGTAACTCTTAAACCTAAAAGAAAGCGAATACAAACATAATGCATTATATTACACATATTATGTATCATGATCACACAACTACCGAACCCCGAAAAGATAAGCACAAAAATGTATACAATTAAAAATGATATGAATGCATTATCCCTGCACGATGTGGGTTTCAGGTCAACGACCCACGGGCTCGACAATATTTTCATTGCCACATATAACTTGATAAAAAATGTAACGTCTAAACATTTTGTATAGTGCACACAATATTTTTTCAACGACACGCGACGGTCTAGTTACGTTATCATCGACTAGTGTCGGACCACAATCGTCAGTCTTTGTTAAGTATAAACTTGCCTATCGATTGGGACACGCTTCTGAGTTGAAACTTTTAAGTAGCGTTATTCGAAGTTAAGACTTCGAATAACCCTTCTTCCGTTATCCTTACTAACATTATAAATTCGAAAGTGGCTCTGTATTGTCTGTATGTCTGTTACCTACTCACGGCTAAACTGCACAACCGATTTGGATGTAATTTGATACAGAGGAGGATTTTCTTCAATTGATTTGCGTTCATTTTCAGCCTTACCTTATTTTAAACATAATAATTTGTTTTATTATGTCATCATTTATTTAATTTTATACGGTATACGTTACGTAATAAAGTCACATCACCTGTATCTTACTGTTGCATGCTGTGGAAAACCAAAAATGTAACAACTATTTTCGCCTTAATTTTATCACACAATGTATGTAACTGGTAAATCCATTGAAAGGTTCCATCCATTCGTTACTACCGTTTGTTTTTCTTTAATACTACATTTATCAGATACATCTAAAGTAAATAATTGTAATCACCATTCATTCACAAGTAAAGAATGAAAAGCAATTTTTTTATGTCTAAGAGTGTTGAAGTTGAATATCTCAACTAGAACAGTACGTCCATCATATAGAAGATCGCAGTCAAACAATTTTATATGTTGTACCACAGGATGAGCGTGGTCTCCAGCCTTCATGAACAGGTGTTCAATTTTTAGGAGACCAGAGCTATCGTTGCACATTTTGCTGGATAGTCCTTTTTATGTACCTATCGGAATATCAAGGTAATCGCTGACCATCAGGCGAGTATGCCTGTATACAGTAGGTATGCCTGTTTAATACCGATGAACAAAAAGACTTGGTAATTTGTTGATATTGAGAATAATTAATCACAAAGAACAGCTGACACGAATGAACTCTGTTACGTAGAATTCATTAATGGCAGCTGTTCTCTGAACGACGTAGAGCATGTATCGATGGGTGGTTAGACACAGTCGAATAAAGTAATTTAATTATTGCAGGCACCTGATAATAACAAACAATGGTAACTGACTGCCCGTTTGGTTCTGTGGTATGAACTTAGGTTTGATGTGGGTATGATAGAAGTTCAGTACCTGAACGGAGTCTAGAAATATTATTACCTATTATTGTTTTTTCAAAGTAAGCTTATAATGTTCAATTCAATACGTTTATTGCACTTCATAATGTATATACAGTTTATAAATGTAAAAAGAACTACCGCACTAAACGGTTCCAAAGGAATTTTCTCCCGCGGACGCTCAGGTTGTGGAATGAACTCCCTGCCCAGGTTTTCCCACAAGACTACAGTATGGGGTTCTTCAAAAAGGGCGTTTAAAGGTTTTTACAAGGTCGGCAACGCGCAAGTGATGCCTCTGGTATTGCAGGCGTCGATAGGCTACGGTAACCATTTACCATCAGGTGGGCCGTAAGCTTGTTTGCCACATTAGTAGTATAAAAAAAAAAAAAAAAAAAAAAGAATCAATTATAGACCCCGTCAGGCACGGCAAAATTACGAAAGAAGAACATTCTATTATCTCTAAAGCATATCGAAGTATATTTTAGTATATATTTATAAGTAGGTATATATTTCATTATTCACGTATAATAATTAATATTACATTATAGTTTATTACTAACTATACATAATTGTCATTATTGAAATTTATCGTTAAATATTAATTTATATCATAGTAGCATTTCCGTTCTAAAAAGTCTTTTAATTTGTTGATAAACATTAAAAAAGTTTCTTCAGTTTTAATATTATTTGATAATTTATTAAATATGTTTAAGGGCACATAGGGAGTTGATGCATGCATTTTTAATCTGGACGTTATTAAACTTTTTCTTTTTGTGTCTTAATGTATATTTTGTATTGAAATTTTCACTCTTGTGTAATAATGTTTGTGTTGTCTGACAAATTTTCCTGTTTCGAGAATATACATAAAGTAACGGCTAGTATTTTTAGTTTTCAGAAATTTACTTTAGCAACTTTCTGCTTTGTCTTTGTTTACTATTTTTCTTTTAATTTTTTTTGCATAATTAGCAGTGAAGAAGCGTCTGTGCTGTTACCCGATAAGGTGATGTCATACTGCTGCCACGAGGATGCATAGGCATAGTAGGTGACTAGAGCGGTTTTTATATCATTGGTCTTTTTAACTTCCCAGAGAGCGTAGCAAAATATTGATAATTTAGATTAACTTTTTTGTGATTATCAGTTAATATTGGTTATAAATTACTAATATTCCTGTTACACCTTCAGATAAGCAAGAATGCTTGCGTTAGGTCTACTTCGGTAGTGCAATGGGTGATATTCGAACTCACGACAATCGCAAGTCTAATGCCGAATAACTGATAGTTGACTTTCGAAGATATGTATCTAGAATAATCTTTCTAATTAAGCAAGGAGGCTTGTTTACCTGTATTTCGATCTGACCGCAACTGTCCTTTAAACCAGATGTATTTTTTGCTATTCTTAGCAAGTATGGAAGTTATTGTCCATAACCTTTATAGACTGAAAGGGTTCTGTGCCTAATAGTAAAATAGACTGATATTATCGTTTTATGTGTTTCTCTTTCACGGGTATTTTCCTAATGCGTTAGGTAAAACTTGGCCCTTTGGGAGGCTTACACAGGGACATGGAACTAACATGCAGAGGCCCTACGAGAGTTTTAGGTTAGAATGAGCTGGTACACTTACCGAGATATTAGCTGCGGCAAGTGTAGGAGACTATTGCTACATATGTAACCTAATAAATCTGGGCTATAGGGATGGGTGTTTGATGGGCTGGTATAATGAAAGCTATGGATAAAAAACGGCGTCTGCCTGATATACTGTTTTAGTACAAAGTCGTAATGGCAGACGGTGACTCGCCGACTTACTAGATGGGACCCTGAATAGCCACTATAGGCATACAAGCCTTAAAGGCAGCAGAAGGCAACACCGGTGTGAGCGGCTAGGATTGTCGATCGATGCCGCGCCGGTTTCACCATAACGGGCGTCGTGACAACGGAGACCCGGAGCGGGTTTCATATGACACCACTGGGGATGTCATTTGGTGGTATCACGGGTAAAGAACATATCTTTAAACATAAACTTATCTTTATTTCTCGCACCACAATATCATGTTACAGAATTGTTCATAACTGGGTCATGTTCAAAAAAATTGTAATTTCGCTACGTCCAGCACAATTATTTCTTTACTACGACACAACTCATTATTTTTTTCTAACTAAAACCATTATATGCCTATTTGTGTTTTATAAAAATAGAAGAAACATAAAATAATAAACAGTATATTAAAAAAATAAAACAGAACTGCCATTGTGTAATGCCCGTTTCATACAAATAATCAATGTCCACATTCCTGGCGGTATTGCTAAAAATAAATTATTAATAAAACATGTGATGTTACAATACAAAATATATATTTTTTTAATAGAGCCATTTTTTAAGTTTATCAATTCATAAAATAAATAATACATACTTTAAATTATTCTTCAAATTTAATTAGTTAATGCGTATCCTTATTTTACTCATATCTGTTATTCTTCTCTGTTTTGTGTTTGTTAATTCTTATTATGGTAATAAATAAATTTATTATACTGGCAACAATAGTAAACAAACTATCAAACTAAATGATGCAACAATTAATATTCCGCCATTTTGTTCAATGGAGTACTACGAGTCGTTGCGTTCCTTGTTAAAATTGGACATTTCAAAGTTTATATTGGAGTGACAATTTTCAAAATATCGGTAGTTACTAATTGTTGTATTATTTACGTTAGATTATCATAGTTGTGAGACATTTGCTTAGAATAAATTAAGATTCGTGTAGCATGAAATTTAGCATGGCACTCGATATGTTTTTAGGTTAGACACACGCAATTATTTCATATATGTTATTAAATCTGTCACATTTTTCTGTTACGTAACAGATATGAACGATAAAGGCCTGTTCACATAGCTCCATATATGTACATATATTATTTTACTTACATATAATTATTGTATAACTGCAGGAATTAGATTATACATTATCATTGTAGAACGCAAAGCTCAAGTTTCAAAGAAAGCTGATTTCAGGTTCTACACATATTTTCGGATGGACCTGTAACGCAATATAGGCAAAACATTTATTTTTGTTCAACACAATTAGTAAATAATTTGGTTTGTTTGGTACATGGAATTTCTTTGAAGCTTCTCATGGGAAGGGAGCAGCAGATGGCGTAGGTGGCAATATCAATCATCATAATAAAAGACTTTTGGACAGAAATACTTTACTTATGGAGCAGATGTTCTAGACGCAAGGTCAGCATATATACTTAAAAAAATGAAACGAACGTAAAAGTTTACCTCGTTGACGAAAATAATATTAAAGACATTATAGAAAAGTTTAGGCAATATTTGCCGTCTCTTAAGCCAGTTCCAAATACATTAACTATTCACCAAATTCAAACTGCCACTAATGATACAAATATAATCTTATAAGATTTTAAGTTGTTTCTGTGCAAACGCTTACTATCAATGATTTTGTAGTTGTTATTTTTAACATAATTTGCTTCAAGAAATTTCACCTAAGAAACAAGTTAATTATTATTGACAAAATTTAAATAATTTTCCAAAATAAACCAAAAGAATTTAAATCTGACAGATATCAAAACGTATTAGCTTGTTTGTGCTTTTATAATCTTAATCTGACAAATATTAGGTACCTACTTATTATCTAACTGTGGTTTGATCGATTACAAAAACCCAATAAATGATTATAACTTAATTCGATGTTTTATTAGACAATAGTAATCTAGATAGAAACCCAACATTAGAAGAGGCCTATATCCAGCAGTAGACGCCCGTGGACTGATATTATGATGATAATTAATTCGGATATAATTATTTTAATAAACTAAATGTAACTTATTATTTTTTAAAGATGTTTGTATAAAATTGCCCTAATAATTCCTTTCTGTTACTTTTCTGTTATGATCAAATAATTTTCTTATCTGTTTCATATCCGTAACTTACACTTTTTTTGAATATGACCCAACTATTACATAGTTTATTGTGGGAGACTGGCGCCTAAACCAGGCGTTAGCCTGTATTTCAGGCCATCAGACCTCCACCCCGGTTTTATTTAATTTGCGTATATAAATAATTCAGCGTAGATGAGCCAGGTATGATGTTTAGTCTATTAAAAGTGGTGTCTTTGATTAGTTAGGTTTTGTGTGTGTGTGTTTGTGTGTTTGTGCGTGCGTGTGTGTTTGTTTGTATATATGTGGTTTGTATATATGTGTTTGCCAGTTTTATTCCAGAATTTTTATTATGTTTTCGGTGTATATATAATTCAATAACATAAGCCATTCAGTCATCGCTTTCTTACAAGCTAATTTTGTTAGCGGAAACATATTTATGGCTTTATTTATTTTATTATATACATACATACATAGATTCACGCCTGTTTCCCAGAGGGGGAGGGAGAGACTATATATTATATATTATTATATATGTACCCTCCCATAAAGCAAAAGAAACGATTGGAAAACTGAGTGTGGTAATGAGACTGGGTGCGATCTACGGGTTTGCGCAGTCTTTGTTCTTGGAGCAATGGTGGACTATATGTCAACAACGGGTGCTCTCTGAGTATTGTGTCAAATATACAGTTGACGTACTGTTAAAACTTTGCTCTCCTTATACAGATCTTCCGTTGGGTAACGGAATGGCAGGAAAGATGAGACTTTGAGGATTGCCCGTTGTGCTCGCTCTAACTGTAGTAAGGTGGTTTTGTGTGCACCGCCCCAAGTAGTGACACAGTAAGTTAGCAAGGATTAGCAAAGAGTATAGTAGACTACTACCCTTAGGCTTTCAGCCACCACGTGTCTTAAATTTTAAATATGTATATAAGTTTCCTTATTCTGCCAGTGCGAGCTTCAATGTGTGGATGAAAGCTCAAGGAAGAATCAAGAATAATGCCTAGGTATTTGGTTTTATTGGTTCTCCCTAGGAGCGGACATGAACAGGCTGCATTGTATGGGTTATGGCAGGAGTGGACGGTGATGGAATTTAAAGCTGCTGATGAAGGGGGAGTTTGTAGAGAGAATGATATATATTTTGTCTTTGCCGCGTTTAGCGACAGAATATTGGTACGCAGCCATTCTGACACTGTGTTTAGTCCTCTCTGGGCGGTCTCATATACACTTTCCCATGTACTGGAGTGAAACAAAATCGCCGTGTCGTCTGCGAGGGTGAAAATGTTACCTTTATGTAGATTGAGAGTACACAGATCGTTAATGTAGATCAGGAACAGGGTTGGCGAGATTACGCTGCCTTGAGGAACTCCATAAGTGTAAGATAAGTAATTAAGTACTTTAGACATAGATGGCAATACTGCAATGGGTCTATAGTTTGTGATTTGGTCTCTATTTCCACCCTTAAAGATAGGGTATATTATGGATTTTTTGAGAGTGTTGGGGAATACATCAGTTGTTAGCGATACATTACATAGTGTGTCAGCGGTGGAACTATAATATGGTTGTTTTGCTTAAATTGATTGTGTTGACGGCCTAGTCAGGCGCAGGTGCGAGAAAGATAAAGCTAACGGAACTAGCTCTTGTTGTAATCCTATTTGTAATCTTATTAATTGATTGTCATAATGATTTCGTGTTGCCGGTAGCTGTTTTTAATTAGTTTTTGTAGAAGTCCCTTTTAAGATTCTTAAGTAATTTACCACAAAAATTTCTATATCATTGGATGTGGTTTTCAGTTTTTTGTGCATGTTTTCTCTGTGCTTTAGACAGCGAAGAAGACCTGGTGTGATCCATGGCTTTAGTATCTTTTTGCGTTTGGGACGCTTGATCACTTTAGTGTTAGCGTCTACTATCCGCTTAATGGAGCTAACCAGGAATTTTGCTGCATCATTTGCATCTTGCATATTATAGAGGACAGAAAAATTTAATTCGGTTTGTTCAGTATTTATTTGTTCATAATTTATTTGGATATAAGTGTAGGACGTTTAAAATTTTGGAGTTATTTTGGAGACATAGAGTAAGACGGTTTCATGGCCTGTAAGAGCTGAGTGTGCAACAAGAGCCTTAGCCGGATAGTAAGTCTTTAAAGCCGGGTGGAACACAGTCGCCCAGATCGCAGTGTGCGGAGTCGGCGACAGAAATGGTATCGATGCAATCAATATTTATACGTGCGTTATCGAATACTATGAGAATTATGCTTAATTATTTCAGATATAGTTGTAATAACTTTTAGGAGCAAGACGAGCCGTAGGCTCTAGGCTGTATGGTAATAGCAACACAAGTACGCTAAAACTGATTTAGTTTAGCAGTTTATGTATGCATGTATATGTTGTTTGTGTGGTGTTAGGTGTTGTGTTTGTTTTCCAGTGTATAATATTTTGTGTGTTGATATCGTGTATTAATAACATTACATAGATTTAACATAAATAATGCATGCATAGTAATTAAATAATAACATTATTTTTTTATTACAAATTAAATATCAATGCATTTAAATCTAGGCTTAAGACAATGCTAAATGAAAAATGTTATTATCACATAAATGAATTCTTAAATGATAAATTTTGATATTAGGTTTATTTTTTATATTTAATATTATATTTTTAACTTTCACTTCTTATTTACTTAACATTTTTATATTAATTTGACTTTTTATTTACTTAACATTATTATATTAATTTGTTTGTTACATTAATCGAATTATTAAATAATGCAAATCTTATGTGACTATTTGAAAATTGTATTTCATTATTTTTATCAAAATGCAAATATTGTATGCTTAAATGGCAGGACATAGTAGAAATTAATATTATCATGTGAACATCCTGCATACCTATGATCCACAATAAAGAAATTTGATTTGATTTGATTTGATTTGAACATAACTTTAACATAAATAATTCAGGCATATTAATTAAATAATAACAGTTTATATGATTTAGTATAGGCTTGAAGCAAAATGGAAATTTAGTACAAATAATGACTAGGTCGGATTCAGAGTTGATACGAATTGGAAGGGCATTTAAGCCCGTCACAGACGTAGCTATAATATATATTAATATATCGAGATATATATTATAATATAGCAAGCTATCACACACGGGAGCTATACTATAATATATATTTTGCCCTCACTCGGTCTGCGGTCGTCCTTGCAAGCACACGATTTTAAAGCTTATTTTCTGTACAGGTTGTTCAAATTTTGAAATAACACTTTAATCAATCTACGAGGGTGCGTTTTTAAGTTCGCGGAATGGAGGGTATGGAAGGTGGTGGGGGTGCTTGTTTAGTCACTAACGTGTTTAGCAACTAATAATTAGTATATATACCGAGTATTATCATAACGAGGTCATTAGTCTTTGAACTATCGTCCCTCAAGCAACTCAATCTGGAAGAAATTGTGAAGTATGGAGAAAATCGAGTTCCGCGCCGTTATAAAGTTCCTTACCAAGCAAGGAAAAAATGTTCAAACCATTTTGGAAGAGATGTCATCTGTATACGGGGACTCTTGTCCAGGAAAAACCATGGTATACAAGTGGCACAACCTCTTTAATCAAGGCAGGGAATCAATTGAAGACGATTCCCGGCCTGGGCGGTCTGTTGAGGTCACCACTCCAGATCTTATCGAAAAAATCGAAAAATTAATATTGGAGGATGCACGTTTGAAGAAAAAACAAATCACAGAGATGGTTGGAGTATCTGAAACGACCATTTTCAAGGTTCTCCATGATCATCTCGGCATGACAAAAGTCAGTGCAAGATGGGTGCCTAGAATGCTCACACCGCCTCAAATACAGAAGCGCGTCGAGTGTTCGCGTGCGTTTTTGAGCCAGTGTAATGAAGACAAGGATGGTTTTTTGGAGCGAATTGTTACTGGGGATGAAACTTGGGTTCATCACTATGAACCTGAGTCTAAACAAGATTCCATGCAGTGGCATAAAAAGGGTACACCACCGCCTAAGAAATTCAAGGTGTCGCAATCGGCGGGAAAGCTCATGGCGACAGTTTTTTGGGACACAGAAGGAATTTTGTTGGTTGATTACAAAGAAAAAGGTGTTTCCATAACCGGAGAACACTACGCTTCAATTTTAGAGCAGTTAAAAGAGGCAATCAGAGAAAAAAGAAGAGGAAAATTGACCAAAGGTGTCCTGCTCTTGCACGACAATGCTCCTGTTCACAAGAGTCGAGTTGCGTTGGCTGCTTTGCACAAGGTGGGCTTCGATATCATTGATCACCCACCTTATAGCCCAGACTTGGCTCCCAGCGACTATTATCTCTTTCCAAATCTGAAAAAAAAGCTTCGAGGAAAGAAATTTTCAACCGATGAAGAAGTGAAGGATGCAGTTTCGGCGTATTTTTTAGAGAAAGACAAAACATTTTTTTATGAAGGTATTCATAAGTTAATTCATAGATCTGAGAAATGTATTAGGGTTTCAGGTGAATATATTGAAAAGGAAAAATAATTTTGTAATATTATTTCATCCCCTTCTATTCCATTCCGCGAACTTAAAAACGCACCCTCGTAGGTACCTAAATGAATTCGACAAGAGCACTTATTTTAGATCTAATTGAAA
This sequence comes from Catocala nupta, assembly GCA_963675205.1. Taxonomy (NCBI): domain Eukaryota; kingdom Metazoa; phylum Arthropoda; class Insecta; order Lepidoptera; family Erebidae; genus Catocala; species Catocala nupta. Next base: position 30,795,379 of record OY776078.1, on the reverse strand, counting down.
GTATCTGTGAGGGTGACTCCGATGCTGAATTTGATATGCGTGTTGCTTTGTCAGGAACGAAAAGTAGAACCATCTGGGTTGAGTCGCATATAAAACAAAAGAGAATTCGTAGCGAATTTAATTTGTACCATGATTAAAATTTATCATCGAATAAATTTGCACAGTATTTTAAAAGTTCAAGATCGGCATATATCGAGCTTCATGAATTGATAAAAAATGATTTAATAAAATGCGATACGGTTATGCGCAAAAGCATTAGTTCTGAAGAACGTCTTGCAGTATGCTTGAGGAAAGAATTAAAAACAAATCATATTTCAATCATTTATTATAATTGCAACACTTGTATTTTAATTAAATAGAGTTACGTACTTTTATCTTAATTTAAGTACGTAATTTAGGCTCGTGTGCATCGAGCACAGACGCCGGGCAGGCGTTCGGTGAACAAATGGAACACCCCTATCCTCAAATAATATCAAAACATATATTAATATACCAAAATATACCAAGATATATATGTCGACATATTTTGGTGACGTCATAGAAATATATATTATAGCTGCGTGTGTGGCCACTCAAAAATGTATATAGAAAATATGCCTTAATATGCCTTACTTTGATTCATATTAATATATATTATAGCTACGTCTGTGACGAGCTTTAATTTGCTTGCGTAGGTATATCACGCCATGGGATGTCCAGCAAAATAGGTAGTCGTGACTTTTTCTAATCAATCTACCCAGGGAAAACAACCTTTGTGATTTTGGAGTTAATATTTCGGATATGTAAATTGGCTGAGCAGGTTGTTTGAAGCGAAGATGGGCCGGGCCGTATTTAACATTTCCTGTCTTAATTTGTGCTTGTTGAAATCTCTTACTCCCTTTATAAATCTATCCTTAACTAATACTGAGTTGAGTTCTACTATGACCGGATCGATGTTATTTCTAGATTTTATTCTAAACACATCTCTTGTGGTCTTGGGTGATCTCGACAATTATCTCTTTTCCCAAGTCAATTACTAGGTCGCAGAGCACAGAAATCTAAATAATTACCTTATTATTTAGATTTCTGTGTCGCTGAGGCTTTCTTTTGTTTCTCCAGATGTTTTTGGCAAGTTTTTGTTTCTACACCACACCCCCGTGACCTCCTTTCTAGGTTTTCAATCGTGTCTTATAACTGTTTAATTCTTTTCTGATCTTCTTTTCGCTTTGCTTCTAAATTTTCGATGCGCTTCAATCACTCGTCGTGTTTACTTGACATGAATTCGACGCTATTTTTTAATTCAAAATTTTGCTCTATTGTTTTATTGATTTTTGCCAGGAGATCATCAAACCGCTTTTCTTGCTCTCTGGAGAATGTTGAAAGCACATCCATTGAAAGCGTCTCGTCATTTTTAGAGCTCACTTTGGTTTTCCTTTTTGCTTTGCGATTTACTACACTACAAATCACATCGGCCGTCAGAGACTGTTTCGCGTTTGTTTCATTTGCGCAGAACGGCAAAGCAAATGAATATTTTAAAGATTATATTGTTCATGAAAGTTCAAGCATAATAGTGTTTTGAAATTAAACACTTTATACGGATTTTATCGCGTTGTTTATTTTACTTTAAACACTGTTATTACATAATTTTGAAAACTCTAACACTACTATTATTGAATTTTACTACTATTTAAGCTATATATTTTTTTTTTTCTAATTAAATCTATTTGTATTTAAGTTTACACTTTGCCCCGACGTTTCGGTTGCTTTACAGCAGCCATGTTCCCGTGAACATGGCTGCTGTAAAGCAACCGAAACGTTCATTAAGTATACGTACAGATAGACTTTAGCTTACAGATAATTTTAGACAAGTAAGTACATTAATGAATTTAGAAGATACAATGACGTTTGCACGATTCCATCCCAGCATTATTGACTCTCAAAACCTTATTGCCGAATTAACTAAATTATATAAACAATATAGTCTATGAATGTTAAAGCATATAGTAAAACATATTCAATTAACTTTATTCTAAAAATCCCATCTATCTCTCCTGAAATATATGACCTTATACATCTTTATTCCGTGCCTGATAAAAATAACTTTACTATTATGCCAAAATCCAGATACATTGCACTTGGTAACGAGGAATACATTTACCTAACAGAAACCTGCGATTCACTTACTGATGGCAGCCAACTCTGCAAGTCTCTGGAAACAAGAAAATGGACGATTTCGAAGACTGCATCGTAGCCCTCATACATCACAGAAAAGCCAACTGCACACACGCCAAGATGAACCTCGCTAACGGCAAGATACAGAAGACTGGAGACAGCAGCTGGTTAGTGGTGCTGCTAGAACAAAAGGTTATTCGAACAGAATGCAACCCTAAGACAGAATAAAAGCGAGCAGCCGGAGTGATCCTAATTTCACTAACGGAAGATTGTAAGGTCTATATTATGAACACAACGCTTACAACGCACACCAGTACAAAAGCCATCGATGAAATCATTCCATGGCCTAAGCAACAGACAATACCAGAAGAAACGATAAGGTTCGAGCTACAACTGGAAGAAATATCTTTAGATAATATTCACGAACTTATCAACCGAGCGAATGCCATCTCTGCAAACAATGACGTAAACTGGCATTTGATTATCGCTACGCCTACGCCTTAGTTGGACAACGTTACTGCTCTATACCCTATTGATAGCAGCAGCAAAATGTAAAATATATCGATGGAAATCTGCAGTGTTCCAGCAAGATCAGAACACTAGGACACCCAAGGAATCCGATGGTAGTGAGGACGCTACCGGCAGCAGTACCTGCTTCTGTCTTAAGGAGGAAGGAGTTACCACGTCATAACAACACCTTTATGCCAATGTTGCAACCTACACGACATTTTGCGTCATGTCAATTAGCTGATACATGATTTGAATATTTGTAATTAGATTTAAGTTAGCCTTGTAACAGTTTTTATTGAGTAAACGTTGTACTTTGATAAATAAATCCTTTTTAAGTTATTTTCTGCTTCCGCTCCGTTCCATCCATAATGACTTACTCAATTATAGCATATAATCACAGTAGTCACTCGACAATAGGAATGACTCCTTTTGAAGTGTTAGTAGGACATACAGATTATTAAGACATGTCTTTGACAATGACTTTCGAAGTCAAGTTTCAAGCAATATATACAACAATTAGTTAAAGAAAGTGCACAAAGAACCAAATACCTCTATAAACATTTAACAGAGAAGGTAATTTAAGTCAAAGAAAGTAAATAAAATCTATACTAAAGATATAAATAAAAGAAGCAGTAAAAATAAACCTCTGTATGTAAAAACTAAGATAGCTAAGATAACAGACCAAATATCCAGAAACACAGTTCCTATAAAAATAAAAAATCGCGATACTAAAACGCCATTAAAAATATAAAACGTCCTCCGCAGATACGCCCTAATTGCCCTGGCAGTAGCCACGATGACGCAATTCCAGGCCCTTCAACTTCAGGCATTACCTGACAATCCAGGAATCCTGCCTGTGAAAAACGGCGTAGCTGTAATTAGCAATGATAAGTGGATCATAGTTAAGATATCAGACTTTAAGCCCATTGTGGGAGAATTAGAAGAAAATATTTCGAGATTATGTCAATTAGATAGATTAGTTAACCATTTTGATAAGGATTTTACACAAATAGATTATTTACGCAATTTAACCATAGAAAAGTTAGAACAAGTTACACCTTCTATTAGGATTAAACGTGGTTTATTTAATCCTTTAGGATCTTCAATCAAACTTATTACAGGAAATCTAGATAACAAAGATGCCATTAAATACGATAAAATTATAAATGAAATAAAATTAAGTCAAAACAATAACTACAAACGACTCACTTTGATCACTGGAATGGTACAAACATTAGCAAACTCTACTTTGGAAATAAATAATAACCTCATTCAAATTAATATATATATTAATGATTTCACTAAAAACTTGAATAATATTTCAAGAACAGAAATATTAAATCATGTCGAAGCACATATTATGAGTACATATAATTTACTTATGCACAACTTCCAGACAATCCATATTAAATTGAATGAGATAGAGACCAGTAGGTATAGGATTAAGAAAGTTAGGTATTTTACATCAATCTGTAGTATATAAGAATAGTATATAGGATTTTTTTTTAAAAATAAGTAGAATTGATAAGTTGGTATATTCTCCTAGTTTAGAAAACTATGTTGAAATAGAACGAACGATTACATTAAAATCTTATTTTAAGGAAAGCCAAATTCATTACTTAATGGAAATACCACTTGTCAAAATAGACATTTATGTATACTATAGACTGTACCCTTTACCCATGTTATCCCACAACCATACCATGGTCATTTTACCTTTACCTTTCACTATATAAAATATAAAAGTACGAAACCAGCTTCCTGTGTGTTAATGACTACACGCATTACCCTGTTGAAGATAATTGCATTACAGAGCTCTAATGACATTCGCTGAAAATATAGAAAATGTGCAAATACCTGTCGATATTAAAAATGTAAAAATCCAGTTAATACCAACCCAACGGATGGCTATTATATAGCAAGGAAGAAATACTGCTCTCTAGAACCTGCAATGACAAAGTATACCAGCAGAAGATCCGAGGCACGTACATACCCTAGACTACACATGTGACGTAAAAATACGCAACATACATCTGAAAATGCATCGAACAAGTAACGAGAATATAGTTGATTTTAAGTTACCAATAATAAACCTGCCTGCAGTAAACGTCACTAGCCCGACAGAGTTGAAGCCAGCGAATTTAGAAGGCATCGATCTTACGCACTTAAAGCTCCTGTCATTCGCATTAAAGAAAAGTGTGAAAACAAGTGAAAGTGTAACTCCAATAGTATCAGTGAAAATTGTCAGTGTATGGACAATTGGACTGTATTTAATATTATTCGTAATTCTGTGTATCTTTACTTATAAACATTGACTTACATATGTGTTGAATATTATGTAAACGAAGGTCCCTTAAAAAGGAAAACTTCGAACTTGAGGAGGGAGGAGCTAAGTGTGACGATCCGCACAGCAGACCTCACAGGCAACAATTATTTTAACTGTTTCTTTATACTGACCACCTCATTAATTGTTTTGGATAAGTTACATGTAAAAAAACTTAAACTGGCAACCTCACTAATTGTTTTAGATAAGTTACATGTAATACACTTAAAGTGTTCAGGCTAAGCCGAGTAACCAGAGTAGACACCTCGTTACTGTCGCCCACCTGAGGTAGACACGCCAGGCGTGTTAACAGGCACACCCAGCTTACTGTATAAAAGCATACGTATTTTAAACATAGAGTTAATCTTAAGTTAGTTTACGAACTGAACAGCTGTTGTATACTTGAAATAAAAGTATCAAACATTTCAATCGTGTCTTTTTAAAAACTTGCCTCGGCCTCCGCAAAGTTTGGTTAGCTTATTTTTAACACACCTATATTTTTTCTTACTCACTTTTAAATATAATCATTACATAATTATCTCTCATTTTCATGATCTTCTACAAATTATTTGTGAAACTTAAGATGAAATCTAATACTTTTATATAAATTTTTAACATCAGAAAATCCTGTAATATGACGTCTATTTAAGGCCGTTATTCTAGTAGGTTCCAAAACGAAGTTCTTAGTATTCTCCCTTTCGCTTTAAGGACATTATTATTAAAACACACACAGACGGTGAGATTTATAATTAAAGTGAGCCATAATTTTGTACTTCACTCTAGTCTATCGTTTAAAGGTACCAGCTTGTTATACCAACGTATAATTATCGTTTAGATCGCACGTCTATTTGGCTTTCTTCCTGCCTCGGGAGCTCCAGCCGGAAGAAATCAGATATAGTACTGAATTACCAATATACTCAGTTTCACATCTCACATCTCTTCACATCTCCTTATAATATTAGCGTACTTACCTAAAATTATTGGTAAGGTCATACCCATGACCCAAGAAAATATTCTTAAAATTCTAAGATTGAACAACGAATTTATATTTGCTGATTTGAGTGATAGCTATATCTTTTACGTAAGCTCTTTCATAATATATAAAAAATTCCCGCGGCTTCACTCGCGTAAATGTCGGTTAGGTTAGGTTAGATTAGCAACAATCGTCTTTCGGGCACGCCACAATCGTGGCGGTAAGACCCGTTCTTAGAGAGTGGCTGGAGAGGCGTCATGGCGCCCTCACGTTTGACCGACCACGGTTGTTTCGGTCGGTACCTGTGTCGAATAGGAAACAAGAGACGCCCGGTTACCATCACTGCGGTGACTGCCGCGTCGTTGTCGAAGACACGCACACATTAGTAGGTTGTCCTGCTTGGGCCACGCAACGCCGTGTCATGCATGCGGCAGTCGGTAGAGTCGTCCTCTCGCTCGAGGCTATGGTTCTGTCCATGGTTTCAAGCGAGAGGTCTTGGAATGCCGTCGCCTCCTTCTGTGAGGAGGTGATGTTAGTGAAGGAGGCGGCGTAGAGGGAGAGGCAACGTTCAATCCCTCTCCTTAACCGCAGAACCGGGCGCAGGAAGGTGCGAGAGTCGTCTCGCGCTCTCCTGCGCCCGGTTCTGGACCCATTGGGGCCGTCCACCACACGATCAGCGCAGGTCCGAGTAGGCGGCGTTCGTGTTCCGCGCACGCCTCTCGATATCGCAAGGGGGACTAGGTCCCCCGCTTTGTCTGTATAAATATTGTGTGTTTGTGAATTTGTCCTGTATGTGTGATGGTTGTGTGGGATCCGCCACGTCCATCGGCGGATCGAACCTTTGGCGGGGTCACGATTCGAATGCGAGAGCGATCCGCGTGGCTCCGCCATAAAGGTGTGAGGAACACCGCGGTGGTTTTAGTTGGTTCAGCCCAAATCCGTCTTAGGGGCTGGATCCCGACATATCCCCATCGCCCGCCCCAAAACCAGCGATGGGGAATGTGATTTGCACACCCGCGTAAACAAAAAGAAAAATATGAGCAACAGTACTTTTTTCTGAATGAAAGGTACCTTGTGTTGTTCTATTCTGTATCACTGAGAACGTCTAGGCGAAATTTCATGATGATTGGTCTATTAATTAAGTTGTGAAAGCGTTACAAGCAAACATACTCACATTCGCATTTATAGCATTAACTTTGGATTCCGCTAAATATTTGTTAAAAATTTTATATAAGTGCTCTTATTAATTAACAAAATAATCAGATTTACTTCGTCTATTTCTATGTAAGTGACATACCAAATATATAATAAGATTGTTTTTCCTATTAAAATAATATTGATGTCAGCATAAACAATAAAATAATATAATATAGTATTTTATTGAATAATCGTTAAATAGACTATTGTAATAGCCAGAAATATACAGGAAGATACAAAACTTAATAATATTAAGTTTTGTATTTGCCTGTATATTTCTTTCAAGATTGGTCATTCGTAGCAATCATATAGAACTGAAGAAGGCCTTCGCTCAATACGATAAACCGTTTCAATTCGCTGGCTATTAAAATAATCTATTCGACAAACAATTGTAGCTTGTGTATTTACAAAACGCCAGAAAGCTTTGGCATTCTTTAAATATTAGCGTTTAATTATAAATTATTACCATTAATAAACTAAACAAATTAATACACATCATACTGCCGTTTTAGTTTCTATACTTATGTTCAACACATGACAAGAAAGTTGTGCGCATGCCTAAAGCTATTTTCCTCACTTGACAAACATTTTCTAATAGCAAGTTCAGGAAGCTTTTCTTTAATTTGATCTTCTTCTTCATACTTAAGAGCTTTGCTCTTGTTGGTGGAATATACACCATTTTTTCAATTATAGTTTTTGTTCTAGTTCCCTAAACAACGAAACATTTTTTAAATTGCTTAAACGGCACACAAGTGTGTATACTGATAGCCTGAAAGCATTGATATATTATAAATATTACTTCAGTAACCTTAGGGTAATCGGTTACCATACACTATGGCCAATACTATAAGTCTTAGGCTGTCGCTATTGCGTTGCCAAGCCTTTAATAATAATAATAACTAACGCAATACCGGAGGGCACAGTACACTAGCTTTTAAAATACCACCTTCATCCTGTGATATAAATGAAATGTATCACCAGGTTAAATAAAAGCGCACAAACCGCAGGGCTTGTGGCGAGCTGAATGTGAGTGGCGACGCTGCGGTCCTGAATGCCTCAGAGAGTCGGTGAGAGCCTCGTCCCCGGCTTGCCGTTACTGGTTGGCTGGGATAGAACTTCAAGAGCGCCTGTAGGACTCTCAATTCTGGCTTGCCTTGGTTGGCTGGTCAGAGGGAGGCCGCTAAAGCTGCTTGGGGGTGGAAGTGTCATTTTCTATTTCTCTTTTTTTTTTTGCCTTTGGTGGCAGACGTCCAAGTGGCCCACCTGATGGAAAGTGGTAACCGCTGCTCGTGGACTTCAGCAATGTCAGGACACAGCAAAGCTGGTGTCTACCGTGAAAGAAGAACTCTCTTTAAACCTCGTTTGAAGAAGGACATATCATAGCGCTCGGGAAACACCAAAGCAGGCAGTTCATTCCAGAATTTTCAAGGGCATAATTACGGGTAAGCCCGGTCTCCGTTACCACGAGACCCGTGATTGCGAAACCGGCGCCGCACCGCTCGGCACCCCTAGCCGCTTGCACCGGTGTTGCCCTCTGATGCTGGCTTGTATTTCGGAACGTTTAAAACTAGGAAATAATGGAATATAAACAACACTATCATGCTTGCTTTAAGCATGAGTGCTTATTACTACGAAGCTTTCATGAACAATATAATCTTTGAAATATTTATTTCCTTTTCAGTGGTGTCATGTGAAAGTCGCTCCGGGTCTCCGTTGTCACGACGCCCGTAATAGTGAAACCGGCGCGGCATCGCTCGACAATCCTAGCCGCTCACACCGGTGTTACCTTCTGCTGCCTTTAAGGCTTGTATGTCTGTGATGGCTACTCAGAAGGCCCATCTAGTGAGTTGGCGAGTCACCGTCTGCCCATTGCATTGATGCTATTAGAGTATTCAGGGCAGACGCCGTTTTTCATCCATAGTTACCAATATATCGGTCCACCAAACACTCATACCCATGGCCCATATTAGAATCCATATATAGCAATAGTCTTACGCCTGCTGCGGCTAGTGCCCTAGTCGGTGTTCCATCTGCTGCGGCTAGTGCCCTAGTCGGTGTTCCATCCCACCTTTGATTAAAATGTCGAAGGGCCTCTTCACGTTGGACCCAAGTCTCCGTGTAAGCCTCCCAAAGGACCAGATATTTTTCTAATATGATAGCAAAATATGTGTGATAAGAGAAACATCATAATAATAATATGTTTTTATTTAGCCTTGAGAGTACATAGCGCAAGAAATTATAATGTGGTTATATATTTGTTTAAATACATACTAATGTGAATAGTGACCCCGATGCTAGGAAAATCCTGTGTTTTAGGGGCATTCGTCCGGGAAAGGGTATTTAGGTATTGAAATTAAACTACTATATACGGATGTTATCGCGTTGTTTATTTATCACTGTATTACAAAATTTTGAAAATATTGCACTACTACTACTATTGATTTTATTTTACTAATTTATAAGCTAATAAAATTATTTAAACTATTAAATCTATTTATTTTTGGTTTACACTTTCCCCGACTTTTCGGTTGCTTTTCAGCAATTAGTAAAATCAAATCAATAGTAGTAGTAGAGTAATATTTTCAAAATTTTGTAATACAGTGATAAATAAACAACGCGATAAAATCCGTATATAGTAGTTTAATTTCAATGAATAACATTCGCGTAAACAGAAGACAATATTGGGTATTTAGGTACTTATTACAATTTTCGTGGGACTATGGAACTAATTGGCTTGACAATATCAACGCAGTGAATGTGCGTGCGTGTTTGTGTGTGTGTGTGTGTGTGTGTGTTTATGTTTGTGTGTGTGTATGTGTGTGTGTGTTTGAAGGCGTTTTATGTGAAATTGTTTATATAATTATGTAGTGTATTAAATTATAGATTATCATATTATAGTACATGTATTTATATATATTTATGCATAAAGAGACTTTATCAGTATTTCTGTTTCGTCATAATTTAAGTTGAGGAGAAACGCTTTAGTTTTTAGTTTGCAATTATGTTTATTTAGAGAGTGTATGTTTTCTTTTTGGTAAATTTTATTGTAAACGAGCGCACTTAGGTGTGGGTAGTGTCGTGTGGCAAATGTAGTGTTTGTAAATATTTTGAGACTGGCTGGTTTAAGTCTTCTTCGTGTTATTGCGCTCTTATTTGCACTATATGGGCGACTTGAATGTTTTTCAATACAGTGCGATAAATGTATATTTGTCAGACTGTGCGAGCTTTGAATGCCGTATATATTTGTTTTGTTGGGAATCTAAAAGATTTGTCGGGTACGACTTTGATGCTCATTGAGCCCGTTCTAACTGAATTATTATCGATTTTGGCTGCGCCACCCCAAGTCGCAATACAGTAGCTTAGTACTGATTCTACTAGTGTCGAGTAAACTATGTTAAGGATGTGGTTATTGGCGGATACTCTTAATTTCTTAAATAGAAAGATAAGTATTCTAATCCGTGCAGACACTGTTTGTAAATGTGTCTTCCACGATAGGCAATCAATCGCTCGGGAATCGCTGTGCAGGATATATGAAAAGTATTAAAGCCACTTCACCTATTCATGTCACAGTATATTCTTAAGGTTTCCCTGTAAATGTACTCATCGCATGAACACAACTCAATGTTGTTTGACTGTTAATTTCAACCTTATGAATCCAAAATGATGATTACTGAAAATTAATTTCGGCAAATGCAAGGATTAACTGTGCTGTCTGCAGTCAACAGTTTCTTTCTACTCTATTTCTCAGTCATCTTGAACTAATAAATAACTAAATTTATGAACCCCGAATTTAACTAGTATAATAATATATTGTTTACATACATATGTATAAACGTTATACTACAAAGAGACACTGTGCGGCTAAATATATATTGAGTTAGTCTAAATAATTATAAGGTATAACTTACTTTAAACAAAACAAAGTGTAATAAAAACAAAAATGTACGAAGTCGTAACTAATAATACCAAACTTATATTAGAAATAGTATAATAAATATCTATGTTATAAATAACGATTTCAATAAACCGATACGATAAGTATAAAAAAAATAAAATCATCTAATTTATCTATATAGTCGTCTAAATACATAAATAAATGAGAAATTTATAGAATGTAAAGCTAAATATATTTATACCTAGATAGATTTTCGCCTTCTTCCTAGAAGATGACGCTGAAACTATTGTATGTCTAAAATGAGCTGATTGATGTGTCTAATCTTACCGCATATTTATTCGATAATATTATGGCAGTTCTTATACATATTTATGTGTAAGAACTGTATCTACACAATCAATAACAATAAACTTTACTAACACATTCGTATGAATAAAACTCAGACAAATAATAATGTCGCGCGATATCATACTGTATGTTGAATTCAAATTTAGGGGTGTTAGTTTAGTGGGATGATAGATACGTGTTGATACCACGGCCGTTCACACTGTCGGGAGGAAGTGCGTGTACTTCGTATCTCAGTATCAGTATCAGTATAGTTCGGGACATCGCGGTGTGCACACCAGCAATATGCGCGTCACCGCCCTACTCCTCACTCTCACCTGCATCCAATGTAAGTAGAGCTAACATCACGCACTCAGCCGCTTTACCCAGCCTTCGCGAATTTTATTCAGTTTTCTGCGAATTATTTTCTTTTTAATACCGGGCTTTTGATCTATGTACTTAAACTATTTAATTCATTAACTAATTTAAAGACTGCGTTTGGTAGAAGTTGTTTAATATAACACGATTTACACAACGCATTATCGCTACGAACAGTCCGAGTGTTGTTTGGTATTTAATATGAGACATATCTAGAGGTCATAGTTTATTCGCGTTACGATATTATGTTTTGTAAGTAGTTTTATTATCAAACCAGGTGATTGACATATAACATTGATAGTATTTTTTGTTGATTTACTATTATTATTACATGTGTTTCTGTTCTTTTTCGATACGATATATAAACTTTTTGGCTCTTTTCACTAGAAGACGGCTTAGTCTGTGTTTAATCTTCTAAACACAGTCTATAATTATAATTCTTCTGTACGTGTGTAACTGAACTACTTCCAAATTACTGGATCGATTTTGATTTAGTTTATTGTGTGTATTTTAATCGATGCCTAAATGGTTTCGATTTACAATTGGATACGATAGGTGACAGTGCGATCAGTTTGTTTCTGCAGGAAAACGTATGCTGGATCTGCTAGTAATAATATAATAAACATGCCTATTTATTTGGTATTATTCCATTGTAAATCTCCAAAAGTGCCGGATAGTTTTATACCTTAAAATGATAAAATAATACCCGTGGAATAGATATATAATACTAACAGTATTCTTACTAACATAAAGTAATACAAAGGAACAAAGAATTCACTGACGCCCCGAAGAATACCTGTACGTATATTATAGAACTTCTTTAAAAAAAGCTTAAATGATGCGATGCGATTTTGTTCATTCACATATTTGTTCCCTCACATTTATTACATACAATATTTATCGAATTCGATAGTAATTAAATTCATTTAATGATTTAATATTACTGAAGTGAATATTATGTCATATTCATAGTTCACAAGCCTGCCTAGTAAGGGACGAGCTTGTAACTGTCTACCGGCCCTTGAATCAGTTCCTTGAATTTCTTCGAATTATAAACATGAAAAGAATTTAGATGAATAGATAAACATATATATATCTAAAAACGGTGAATCTATTAGTGTTTGAAAACTGCCAGGCTACCTAAGCCTGCCATAAGCTAAACTCCAAGCAGGTTTCAACGAGCAATACTTTAATAATACTTTAGCAACAAAACTAGTAGTAGTAGTATTGTAACAGTTTCAAAATTATGTAATGTAGTGATAAATAAACAACGCGATAAAAGCCGTATATAGTAGTTTAATTTCAATGAATTTATCTATAAGTTACGTAGACTATAAAATATCACGCTAGGAGCTGAAAACCGATGCAGTTATCATAAGCGTAGATGAAACCGCGGGAGACAAATAGTAATAAATACGAAATAGAAATTATTAAGGATGACAAACTCAGGTAAAATTATATTAAATTTTTGCTTTATCAATCCCAAAGGCTTTAAAAAATAATTGGCTCCTCTACTAACTGTTTTGCTGGTGTTATGCAATTTGTATTCAATCGTTTTTCTCACATCACGGCATACCGTACTACACTTTCTAGATAAAATAATGCAAGACTTTAAATTATGCGCAGTGCTTCATACATTTTATTTTATTTAGGTTGTACGAAAGAGATATCGGCACCTATACGATCACGTATCCACGTGCTTAAACATTAATGAGATTGGTCCATAATAGAGACACTGTATGACTGCATGGCACAAAGATTTTAATCGTCTAAATTGCAGGCATATACATTTGTATGATACATACGGTTGCTTCAAGACTGGGTGTTCATTGTGTCCGTTGTTTAAATCTTCCTAAAGTCCCCTTTGATACAGGTACCTATTAAAGCGCCAAAAAAGCACTTGCAATTGCAATACTTTATTATATTCAATTTGATTCATGTATAAACTCACACGCTGTAATGCTTAACGTAAGTATAAGCTTACGTGAAACTACTGAAAATTGCATAGAAAATTAAATAACACAACATACGATGTGTACACGACAGGAATAACCTGTGAGAGAAAATGTAGAATATGATAAAAGTTTCTATAATAGCAGGAGTATTTTTTGTTGTATCCCAGTGCCGCCTCGCGTCGCAAAGAACTTTCGCTGCCATCGATATTCGCAAGCATGCATTCCAATATATACCATTACCGTACAGATAGTTTACTCTCGCGAGCATAGATATGCACTTAACCTTTATATTCTTTTATTAAAAAAGTAAAGCTTTTGTCTTTACTATTTTGATGCAGGGGTAAAGTATATTTCTGATTTATTAAGCTACATAACGGATTACAATGTTCTTTATCGCTAGAACTATTTATGCCTCACTTATATAAACTATTTTGAAGATATAAGCAAATGAAGAGGTAAACCAGTTACCTAGCATACTATTAATAATAATTAGGGGGCCCATCTAGTGAGTCGGCGAGTCACCGTCTGCCATTCTGACTTTGTACTGAGACAGTATATCAGGAAGACGATAAACACCCATCCCCACAGACCAGAATAATTAGATTCCATATGTAGCAATAGTCTCCTATATCTGCCGCGGCTAGTGTCTCGGTAAGTGTTCCATCTCACTTTAGACTAAAACTCTCGAAGGGCCTCTGCATGTTAGACCCATGTCCCCGTGTAAGCCTCCCAAAGGGCCGGGTATTTTCCTAATGTATTAGGAAAATACCCGTGAAAGAGAAACATAATAACAATAATATTCTATCACATACACACAACACCATCTAGCCCAAACTAAGCAAAGCTTGTACTATGGGTACTAGACAATGGATAAACATACATATTATACTTTTTTTTGTAAATACTTAAGTACATATTATATAAACATAGAAAAACCCAGACCAAGACATTGCACACAAATGTTTGACTTGTGCGGGCATCGAATCCGCGACCCTCAGGCGTGGCAGTCGGTTACACTAACCAGAACGCCATCGAGGCTGACAAAAATAAAAAAAATACAAATGATAGATATAATAATATCAGCCCTGTTTATAAACTCTTTCACTATTTGGCACGGGCCTCCTAGGCTATAATCCACCACGCTGGGCCAGTTCAGTTTGGCAGACATCACATATCTTCGAGATCATTGTGGAGAACTCTGAAATATTCAAGTTTTCTTCACCGTTAAAGTAAGCGATAATTTATCTAATAATACGTTCGTAGCTTCAAAATGTCGGTGGTACGTGCCTTAGGATCGAACTCAAGATCTATGCGTGGCAGTCCAACAGTTTTCTATTAGGCTATCGCTGCCGATTAAAATTAATATTTAATTTATATTTAGCTACACAATCCGTAATATGTATCAATCCAAGCGAAGCAATTCCTTTGTAAGTACATATGTACTCACATAGATCGCTATATTACTTTAGATAATTAGACAGTTTAGCAAGTCTTTGTTTAACGGCTAACATGATGTGGATTTTTTAGGTATGTAAGTTGTGGATAATGGTCAAATAGGACAAAATTTGTATTTAATTTTCTAAGATAGAATGATCATGATGTCTGTTGTTTGAATATAATTATATCAGCCCAGTATCCCACTGCTGAGCACAGGCCTCTTCCCAGGTTAGGATTAAATGTCACCGTTTAATATATGTAGTCGTAAAACAATCGCCAAAGAAGCACACTTTTATTTTAAAATAGAATAAGTAAGTAGTATTTAAAGTAGGACTATAAAACTAATAGTTTTAACCTTTACGGGCGGCACTATTGTCTGTGTTAGCCCAGCAAATTGAATTGCTTTAGTGTTCTTTTTACGATAGCTTCGGTTGTATTTACGATAAACAAGCAGACAAGTGTTTATGCAATGTACACACTTCTTATAAGTTGTGAAATCTATCTCCTTCAAACGCTATAACAAATCAAGATCACTTCTGTTTTATAACAATAATAACAAAGAGACATACTTATTGTAACATTTATAATTAGTATTACTTTGCATTGTTTGCTTGCGAACATAGCCCAGTCAGGTAGTTTTTGTAAATTGGTAAGTTGTTGAAAATACGGTGTCTGAAAATATGGTAGACGACAATAGGCTCGTCGTCGATTACGTGGGACGTAAAACCGCAGAACGTAAACGTCTACTTTTACCTACCCTTTCGAAAATGGCATAGGCGGAAATATCTACCTATACATGTACGTTCTCTCGACTAAACTTTTCTTAGAAGCATATTTTCTTTTATTCTCGTTACGATCTCACATTATTGTATAATATGTCGTAGTCACGTTGTAACAAATAAAGCGACAACGAAGCTACATTTCATCCAATGCCAATATCGCACACCCTCTTCTGCATAGATGCACAAATAGAAATAATTGTCACTTTGTAAGTAGGTCACAGTGCAATTGCAAAATGTTGCGGCTGTCATGTGCAATGTGGTGCACAGCAATTGGTTCTTTTGACGCCTCTGAACTACTAATCTATTGTCAAATAGATACTTGGTAAGGATATGATTGCATCCCGCCGGCCGTGGGCCACATTCGTGACCTGATTTCGTGGGGTTTCATTGTGATTGACAGTGCATGCATCTAATCGTTTGGAAACATGCAATTGAGAATGTTGTTAGGTTAGTACCAAGCTATAGTTGTCTCTTTGACACTATACGCATAAGTGTTAGTATGTGTTAGTATGTTAAGGGTCGTATTGTGGATATGAATAAAAATTAAGTACATACACTGTACAGAAGCTAATCGAATCAAATTTTTACACTACGAAGAAGAAATTGTCCTGCGTTGGGTCACTTTATATAATACAGGGCTGATATATGTTATAGATACTATAATACATTACCGCAGATAATTAAAATATTTGTGATATATTTTTGTTACTTTTTTTTTAATGATTGAAATATTATTCTTTGTAGTAAAATTTTACAACTTCTGGTTAATTAAACTATACAAAGTATACATACATAGATACAAGGCTATATCTCCGAAAAGACAGGTTGAGAAGTTTTATTCTCACTTTGCAGATAGTCAACTATAAGTTTAGGTTTACGTTAATAGGGGTGGGCCTGGTCTATTGGCGTCTACCCGACAGTGTATCAGATTAGGAACTGGAAGTCAAAGCCTCATGCAAAGCAGTTGTATTACTACCGAGTTTTAATTAGTATATATTCATTAGAAGTGATATTTACTACCACTTAATAAAATTCGTGATATTCAATAGCAAATATATACCAAAAAATAAAAATTCATAATATTCAAATAATAATCATAATAATCAGCCTTTGAAAAATGTTTATATTATTACGTACTGCTGCGATTTCATTTATGATTAGCATAGAACTGGACTTACCTTACTTTTAAATAAATCTTACTTGATATCGGTTTACTGACTGCTTGAATGACGCTGGACAAACGGACAGATAAAAATTTAAAAATGTAGCCCTTGTTTCAGACGGTTCTAAAATCCAGTCAATATTATTAACCAATTAGTCTATCCCAATTAATATTTCATAATGTATATTCATAAACGTCCTGACACAGGCTCGTTCTAGTTTTACAACAGTTCTACTTTATATCATCCTTATATTCATCATCATTATGTGTTTATTATTAATTTTTGTAATCCATCATTGAATGCATATCTTCTAATTGACAATGATGATAATATATATTTATAAACAAGTAATGATATAATGATAGGAAGTGCATCAGGTCACTTGAGATGTAGTTCCTTCCGTATCTTATCTACTACTCCGCGATCCTGTGTTAAGATTTTAATTAAATAAGAAGTTAATGAGACAGCTTTGTTGGTATTGTGTCGTAAGTTTCAACTTGTCTCCTTTGATTGTGAGGTTCGATACCCGGGTCGGAAATTGTAGTGTAGTTATTGCCTGTTACTAAATATGATAGTAGAAAATATTTGAAAATTTAACCCAGTTGACAGCAATAGGCTTCATCTCAATAGGGTATGCAGCCATTGTAAATAATTAGTCAGTGTATTTTGTAACGATATTTTTTTATATTATACTAGTTGAACCGACAGTCGTTGTGCTGTCAACCCATACAAATTACATTACACGTAATTAAATTCAATATCAAAACGTCAATCAATTTTGTGATTTAAAATATAATTTATACTTTCGACGTTTCCCGCGGATTTATCGTAAATTGTCGGTCAAACAAACCCTGTCCTGACAAATAAAAACAACAAAAAAAAAGCAGCCATATCGGTCGAGCCATTATTAAATGCTCAGTCATACATTTGGCAATTGATTTTTATTTATATAGATAGATTATAATTATTATTTAAATTAAACTTGATTTGTGGGGTTGCATAGACACTACTAAATAATTCCAGATGGTTTTCAGAAACTTGTCAGATAGTCTATTATATGGGACATAAAATATACCTACCTGATAGCCAGCTATATGTATACTTCTGTCTACCACTCTGAGGATTTACAGTCGTTAGTTAGGACAGTTAACAATTTTTTTTAGTTTAGTACGCTGAACTGCTGGAATGTTTTGATGTATATAACAATATGACATCCAAACAATGTTTTTTTAAATTCAACCCTCGCATTACGAATAATTCCTGTTCGCGGGGGAATTTACAAACATTCAAACAACGGACACAAAGAACACCCAGTTTCGAAGCAACCATTTGTCTTTACGCCTATTAGGCTTAAATTAGCAATTATAGCAATAATCATTTTTGTAGGCGCTTTAATATTTTTACAATTATGTACCGTTGTGTGGATAGGATGAGGCGCCATTAAATCGTTAACACGAAATCAACCAAGATTATTTTATTTTCACTTCATAATATTCCTACTGGACCCATATATCCCCAACTTCAAACCCGGATTCTTCAAAAGACTAAAGATTAGCGTTATCAACCTTGGATTTCACTGAAATATAGGGGAAAACATCGTATATGTGACCACCGGTTGGATATTGCAAGTGGTACATTAGAATGCGGATGATTACATGGTTTTAAGTCTAGTTTTGGATAATAAAATCGTAACCCAACACTATTACAGGTATTTTAAATTACAAAACAATAATTTGTCAGGTTAGTATATAAATTGTTTGTTATATAATTCAGTTACCAGAATACCGTTGCATTGTAAATGACTTGTTTACGCCATTCGAGTTAGAATCGTACATAAAATTGTTTAGTTAGCCGATTGCTACATTATTGTATCTCGATTGGTTATGTGTAGACGTAACTTGTGTCATTTACATTATTTGTACATAAGGTACAACGTGCATTAGGTAATTAATAATTAGTACTGTTATTGTAAAAGTGTTTCTAACTGGACGATTTTGTTATAGGTTATAAGTAGTTATATAATAAACTACACTGTTACATTAGCACTGTGTGAATAATTGCTACAATTACTTAATAAAAGTATAACATTATAACAATATTATCGTATCTGTAATATTTATATAAAATACATATTGTGGTGAATATCTAGTTCATTATTGTTTGTTGAGAGTTGGTACCTATTTAATACGCCTTTCTATTCCATAGATCATTAAAATAAATACATAATTAGAAGAACAGTTAAAGTAATCTGTGTATCTAGCTAACGATTACAACATTGAGTGTGTATGTATCTTAGTAATTAGTTAATTATATCAGGTAGATAATTACATGTGTTTTTATTGTTATTAAAGTTAACTTTGTATGAATTCCAGATGAGCCCGCTTCCCAGAATGGGTACAGCCGATCAGCTTAAAGAGCTGAATAAGAAAAGAGGCAATTTCAAGGGTCAATTAACTAATTTTATGAATTATTGTATGGAAATAAAATAGCCTTTGTCCTCCGCGATCGCTAAAGAATTGCAGCTTCGCTTAGGTAAGATTGAATCGTTATATGACCGTTTTGACGAGGTACAGCTACAGATTGAGTGTTTAGTTGATGAAGTTGAAACACAGTACGCCGCCCGCGCAGAATTCGATTCTCAATATTATAAAGCGCTGGCGAGTGCCCAGGAGATGTTAAGTACATTTAACGAGCCTCAATCATGCGATTGCAAAAGCATAGTGAGTAATCGACAGCTAGTCAAACTGCCAAGAATTCAATTATCAATATTTAATGGCTCATACGAAAATTGGTTAAAGTTTCGTGACACCTTTGCTAGTTTAATCCATTCTAATGACGACATAAGCGATATTAACAAGTTTCATTATTTGCGGGCCTGTTTATAGTCTTCTGCTGCTATGGTAGTCCAATCTACAGAATTCTCGGCTAGCAATTATGTTGTGGCGTGGAAAATGTTATGTGAACGATACGACAATAAGAGATTATTAATTCAAAATCACGTCATCGCCTTATTTAATATTGAAACTGTAACTAAAGAGACATCTGTTAATTTAAAACGGTTAATTAATCAATTAAAAAAGTACTTAAGAGCATTAGAGAGCTTAGGTGAGCCAGTCCAATATTGGGATACGTTATTAATATATTTAATAACTAGAAAATTGGACCAAAAGGCATATCGGGAATGGGAAGAGTACAAAGGTCATTTAGACGAAGGGGATTCAAATAAATTCAGTGTATTTATAAAGTTCTTACGTAGTCGTGCTGATTTATTAGAAACGTTGAAACTCTCACATACTATTCTCATGAAATCAAACTCGAAGTTTAAGTCTATACAGCAAAATAATAAATCTAGTTTGTCTAATGCTGACTTACACAGTAAAACATGTCCTCAATGTAAAGGCGATCATACATTATCTAGTTGCTCACAGTTTCTTGCTCTTAGTAATAAAGCTTGACTTAAGCTATTACCTAATTTTAAGGATTGTTTTAACTGTTTCAAGTCTGGTCATTACGCAAAACTAAAAATAACAAACAGAATGATAACATGAACTTACCTGTAAATGTTACATCTTCAACATCAACGTCCGAATTGTCGAATGCTAGGCATAGCGGTCATACTTTGTCGGCTAACATAACAAAGACTTGTAAACTTGTAAGAGCGGTTGTGGACAACGGTAGCACATCGTGTGTGATGACAGAGAATTTATGTGCTAAATTAAACTTGACACCTTATCAGATAGACAGATCCATTATGGGTAAATGATAGCGGTAAAGTTGTGGTCCGTTTAATGTCTGCCAAAAGACGGGTGGCCCTAATCAAGTCTTTGTCGATTTCTAGATTGGAGCTGTGCGCAGCTCTAGTCTTTACGAAAAGATTTTAAATTTATTACGTATTGCTATTAATGAGGTTTACATCTGGACCGATTCCATCATCGTGTTGGGATGGTTGCGGATGCACACTTCTAAACTTCAGCCTTTTGTACGTAACCGTGTCGCTGAAGTTTTAGATAAGACGGTCACCTGTGTTTGGCGATACATCCCAACTGAGACTAATTAAGCAGACGTACTATCCCGAGGTACGGATATTAGTACCCTGCAAACCTCGAAATTGTGATGGACCGGTCCAGATTTCCTGGGCTATGAACCAATAAGGGTTCCCTACCAACCGCAACATAGTGAACACTTACCAGAAACTAAGCCTGATGTTTTTTTAACCACTATGGTCGATAATAGCGAACAAACTAATTTTATTGATATGCGTCGATTTTCTAACTATTTGAGACTTGTTCGTACCGTATCTTATATTATTAGGTGGATTAATCGTTGTAAAAGGCTACCGATAGCTTCATCATTCCTGACTAAAGGTAAATTAAGTAAAGCACGTATTTTATTAATAAGACAGTGTCAAAACGACTCATTTCTTAAATATAAAACTTTACTAAGTAATCAAGAGTTACCAAAAAAGAGCCCGCTGCTTAAATTTAATGTATATTTGGACAAGTATATTTAGACAACCTATGCGCGTAGTTGGCCGCATTGATAAATCTGATTAACACCATGATAAAAAACACCCAATTTTACTACAGTCTTCTCATATTTTATGAAATTATTATTCGATTTTGAACATCGAAAACGGATGCATGCCGGACCGCAACTTCTCCCCGCCTCCATTAGAGAAACCTACTTGCCTATAGGTGGACGAAGTTTGGACGATGCAGTCGAATGGCTAGTAAAACAATTGTTCCAATGATGGGAAACTAGCCACAGCAGTGAGTTCTTTCTAGTGGGTTTCCTTTCGAAAATGTGGGCGTGGATTACGCAGGACCCATAATGTTTACTAGTCGTCGAGGCCGTGAATGTAGACTAGTAAAGGTGTATATCGCGATTTTCGTATGTTTTAACACCATGCCATTCATTTAGAATTAGTCGGAGGCTTGACGAGCAATATATTTTTAATGGCATTGTATCGATTTATATCTCGAAGAGGTAAACCTCGTAACCTCCGACAATGGTACCTCGTTTATCGGTGCTCACAACTAAATTAGAAATTTTAAAGCAAAACTGCAATTCTTTAGGCGAAAAAGCAGCCAACGATGTCATTACTTTTCATTTTATTCCGGCTTATAGTCCTGATATGGAGGGCCTCTGGGAAGCTGGTGTCACATCTACCAAATATCATTTGCAAAGAGTGTTGGGTAATTGTAACTTGTCGTATGAGGTAGTCGTCGTCGTAGTAGGTGTCGTAACGTCACGTTGACGCTAATTGAGGCAATCTTGAACGCCCGACCGTTGAGTCTATTGTCCTCCGATCCTGCCGATAGTACCCCGTTAACACCTAGTCATTTCATTATTCGACGGCCTCTGACTTGTCTATCACAGCCAGATTGTGGAGAACGTGTCATCAGTCAACTGACACGATTTCAACGTTTGGAACAACTTCGCTAACACTTCTAGGTCAGCTGGATCAAAGAATATATTGCGGAGTTGCAAGTCAGAGTAAAGTGGCGATCTTGCAAAGGCAGTCTGCGGTTGAACACCTTAGTTGTGGTGAAGGAGGATCATTTGCCTCCGTTAAAATGGAGACTTGGCAGGATTGTGGCATTGCACCCAGGACCTGATGGCATAGCCCGCGTCGCTGACATTCGGATATCAACAGGAGTAATACGGCGCTCTCTTAGCAAGATTTGTCTATTGCCCATTTCGCCATAATCTTGGTGAAAACTATGTTTTCACAGTCCGGGGGGATATTTTCGCTAATTAGACTCAATAGCAATAATCATTGTTGTAGGCGCGAATATTTTATAATTATGTACCGTTGTGTGGGTAGCGTGAGACGCTATTAGATCTTTACCACGAAATCAACCAAGATTATTTTATTTTCACTTCGTAATATTCCTACTGGACCCATATATCCCCAACAATTTGTGGATCACACAATTTTTTGTCCCGCGTGGTATTCGAACCCACAACACTCGGTGCAGTGGCAGCAGCGAGGCGACAACTCAAACCACTACGCCATCTGTGCATTATATTACATAATATATGTGCAAGTATATCTATTCGTTTGTTACGTTTGCTTGACTTAATCGCTGAAAAGACTTTGATGCAATGTGCTTCAATACTAAGGTTGACAAAATATGCTTTTAAAAAACGCAGTGATGTTTCATCGGATGGTAGAAAAAGACACTTAACATTTTACACAACGAGCCTGATTTTCTTTTCTCGGCCTGTTGTAAACTAGAACGCAGAGTTAGCGTGACAAAGCTTTTTATTGAGTCTTTCATGACGATAGATAAGACTATAAATGTAATTCGTAAAATATTCACTCATTTGCACTTGCCCGCGACTTTGCTCACCTTAATCCCACGGGAACGTATACCAGGATATATTATTGTGAAAGCTTGTGACAATGTATGTTTCTGAAACATGCCGCTTTACATAAACTTTTACGTAACTAGTGTGTGTATTTTTATTATCAATTATCAAGTCTTAGAATACCAGGCATAATTAAAATCAGTTGTGCCTGAACGTCGGTATGCCGCTGCGACTCCAAAGGGTAACTGATAGTTAAAGACATACCGGGATGTGGAATCCCGGTATCCCTTCCGATGGTATCCTCAGATGCAGATGCGATTAAAAGCTGGATTTTTAGTTTCACATCTTAACTATTTAACCGATCATCATTAAATTTCGCACGCACGTTGTCATCTGGTATGTCCTTCTTCTGTACCCCACAGGAGAAGGACATACATAGGACGATACCATCATCCAGGAAAATACTGTTCCGACGAATAGAAATCTACATTAACATGCGCGAAGCTGTAGGCAAAATGATGTTGTTAATATTATTGCATTTTCTCCAGTGACAGCATGGGCCTGCGAGCCGGAACAAGCTCAGAATGGCTGCAAGATATACGGCGCCAGTTGCACTTGTAGCTTCGGGTGCAAGAACGAGTACGTTTACAGATCCAGGCGGGCTTGTCTAAACGCGCTCAGAGGTATACTTGTTAATCCGTAAATCTAAACAGTCGGATTGCCTATGTTGGATTTTACACATTATTAAACATAAGAACAATATTATAAATTATGAAAGATTGATATCAAAATTGGTTGGAAAATGAGGGAGTGTTTATATTTTAATTTTGATATAGGATAAAATGGGGACGTGGTGGGAAAATCTCGCTATCTTCCTCGAGCTGCTGCTTAGATAAAGTAGTTATGTAACAGTTTGTGTAGTGCATCGTTTTTATTTCATTTGACAATAGCCTACTATCAGATTTAAAACATTTGGATCATATAAATTTTTAAAAAGAGTTCAAATATTCTTTGTCTTATAGAGTTTGGGTAATTTGACCAAAATAATAAAACAATTTGAGTCGCCATCTGGCTAATTATTTGGATTAGGGCCGGTTTTTCAATCGTCAGATAACTTTTATCTGAAGATTAAATATGGCGGTATGACATATTTTCGATACAAAAGCTGTCAAAACGTCAAACATATTCCCCAGATAAAAGTTATCTGACGATTGAAAAATCGACCCTTAATAACATTTACATACTAAAACCCAAAACTCACAAGGCGCAGTGGTAACATTGATACAATATAAAATTGACGACGTTTAAGAATATAAATCATAATGTAGGTGTATTTGTTGTATTTAGATTAGAAACCAACCATGGCGTGTATTATAAAAACACAAATTTACTTATATTTATGATAGAATATAATTATTATGTTAGTTTGAAGATACTAGATGGTATGTTATGAGAACGAAGTCGATAATACTTTTGTGTCACAGATCGGAGTTCAAACGTGTGCAACCGTAGGCCCTGCTTACGCGGTATATGTATTCAAACGGTGCAGGATCCTGGGTTTACTTGTAAATGTGAAGGTACTGGATTTTACGGTCAACGCTGTGACAAGGGTAAGGCTATTTACATTTTACATAAAAAGGCGACGGTCGATGTTGTTACTCTTTATTTTTACACATTGAATGTTTTACAGCAGTTGTAACTGAAAACCTACTTCAATTTAATAACTATCGTTATATATAATTAACTAACTAGATGCGGTATCAAGACATTATAAATTTATTATTATGATTCAAAATGAAAGCTGACAGATTAATTATGTATTATGTTGCTATAAACCAAGATCGAAGGAGTAAGAATAATAAAGAAAAATATTCGCTACAACTCCTAATCTCCTTTAGGATGAGGAGGGATATCCCAGTCGGTCGGCACCAAGTTCAAACTCTTATACATTTGAAAAGTAGACATTGTCTGCTATTGCCTATCGCCACGAATCTACTAACCCGGGATGTGAAACCGACAAAAGAATACAGGTCTATTCATAGGTTTGACTTCTAACAACCTAGCAAGTGAACGCCTGGTTCAAGTGGACACCTTGCCATTACCATTGAGCCGTGTGTTACGGGTTCGATTTCCAATAGCTAAAAGCTTTTAAATAGCTGTTTTGAGTCTGCGTGTTCTTTGTGTCCGTTGTTTGAATGTTTATAAAGTTACCCACGACACAGGATTCATTTCATTCAAAGACAGAGATTGAGAAGAATTTTATAAAATATGTTACAATTACGTACATTACATGTAACAGTTTATTTTTGTTATTGCAGCTTGTCCCACAGTACCGATGCGCGGTACGGTGTTTCCCCACGAATGCATCGTCATCTGAACTTCTGAAGAAATCCAGAATCCTATATCTATCTACTATTTATTTAGACCCACGTTATAAAGCTTAGCTTTCTATAGGTAGGTCCCGTTAAGATATTATAGTGATAACAACTTTTAATACTAAGTTGTGTATGTTTTTGTCAGAATTTATTTAGAAATTAAACTGTTTAAACAATATATTCGTTGTATTATTTGATGGTGCGCATAGTCCAGGAGTGGACTCAAAAAATAGTCCTATGGTAGGTATGGTCATCGAAGTTTATTTCCAATATAAATGGTGGCAAAAAAGAAAAGCTGACAAAAGCCATGTCGGTTTTAAATTGGTTCGGTGGAATTACGCGCTTGCACAATTGATAACCTTAACATACGTGGCCAATTTTAAGGACGGGTAGTATATTTGAGTATATTGACAGAAAATTCACAATAGCATTGAAGAAATACATATGTGTGTATGACTGGTAGCCGGTAAAAGACGCCAACATTTGAAGACAGTGACAGTGAGAAGGTATCACTAAAATAACAATGATACATACCCATATCCCCAAAGGGGTATGCAGAGGAGTAAAACAACCACATATCAACAACTATAGTTTTAAATCCTACGTCACAGAGAAAAAGCATATTGCAGTCTACCAGATACAATCACTGTGAATTTCTTCCTTCCGGACACTAGGATCCCGCAGCGCTACTCCCACGGGAACCACAGACAGTTTTTTGTATTACGTCCTGTGACAATTTTGATCTTATGGCCATTATAGAGGATCCGGAGATATCTTTTTTCTATTACATAAAACCAACTATGTCGAACTGGCAATCGAAACCGGGACCTAATGCACAATAGCTGCCACCATTGTTGCGTCGTCGAGGCAATAATTATATTGTATTGATAATTAGGTTTGTATAACTGGATATCTCCGTCCATGTCGACCGCATCCTAATATGAGACTAATAAGCAACAGTTTACTGCCTTAAAACTAAAAATGATAGACTAGCAAGGTCTAAGGGAAGACCAGATATCCATTACATACATACCTACGTAGTCTTACGCCTGTGTGTATATGTACCACTGAAATGGTCAGCACAGTGTTACAACTATCGCCAGCTATTGTTCTAATTCCCTCGTAAGGGAGGACCCTATTACCGTGTGGGCACAGTTCTTGATACTGAGCTGCTACTAAGCATTCTTGAAAGAAACTTCAATATAGTATGGAGTGGCCCAAGGATCGATCTCAAGAGTCCAAGAACAGTAAACACATTCACTACCATTACAAGGTATACATTGCTTATTTTAAAGGAGTCTGCCCACTACCCCGTCTCATACCATGACCGTGCTAGAAACGTGTCAGGCAAAAAAATATTCTTTGTAAGGAAATGTATAAGACTATGCCCACTAGACCGTTCCGTCACCGACCAGCAGTTCCTATAACAGGGCGTATCGTGTTGCTTTTCGTGTCTGATACGTTCCTAGCACGGTCATGGTATGAGACGGTGTAGTGGGCAGACTCCTTTATGCCTTATTTGTACTACTATGATATTATTCATACATAATTATACAGCGCGCACTTTTTGCAATATTCCTTGACTATTGGGTATACATATATTCTTTGTCAAATATTGCGAAGTGGTTGGTGTGTCTATTTAAGAAAGTTGGTAATTAAAAAGAATACCGTGCCTCTGATAGCGTACGTCTTTCTATCTGTATAAAAGTACTAAGGGTTGTTTTATTGCTGACAGCGTTGCCCAAATGCAAGTTGCCCTTCATGGAGTTCTCCAGTTAAATATAATTTGATAAAGAAACGTGGTGCGCTGTTTGTTTTATATCTACTTTAATGATAATTAGCATTATGTGGTTAATTAGTAATAATTTGGTAACTCCTTTAGCTAAACTAGGTATATTCATGTGTTAAAAATCACAAACGTATAATAGGTACCTATACTTTGACGTGGATCCACCAGATATCGTTTTAGTCGAATATATTATAAACATCAACGTTATATAAACTATTTCATGACAAAACAAAATAATAATTGCGCCATCAATTAAAAATTCACTAAAATATTTAAATTTTAATAAGTTATAATTGCATAGATTGCCACAACCAGTGACATCTATCACCAAATTTGTGAACTATGGCTCATATTTTGTTTTATCGCCATCTATCAGGATTCACATGAAATTTATTCCAACGTTGCAACTATCATTACATCATACAGATTTCGTGTGTTTGTAGTATAATGATTAAACTGTTGTATGCATTATTGTATAGATGTCGCTGCTTACCAAAATACTGCAATGCTATTATTTTATACAGGCTCATTATAAATGCAACAAAGTGCTCCTAGCTCAAAAAGTCTACAAAAGGGTTGGCAGATTATATTTTGATAATTAAAGAGCCTAAAACCGACCTAAGGCATTATAAGATTAGGCATTTTAAAGAGTTACGTAATAATGACATACAGGTATATATATATATATATATAGGTAAGTATTAAGATTTTATATATATATATCTCTCTAATAGGTCATATGATTTTTACATATTTTCTTCGAAGAAATGCCTAAAGTTGTTTAAAATACAGCTAATACATATTCGCCTAAAGAATGACCTTGATATTATTATATTTGCCCATTCAATAGGTAGTCATAATCAAATCATTAATCATTAACTTTCGCAGTCATTAGGTCTTTGCACAGTACCTAAGTATTATTTACAAATAAATAGATTTTATTAGAATATTTATGAATAAATAATCTTCCTGATAGGTATGCTATGCAAAAAGTCTCTGATTCGATCGAACAGTGATAACAGCTAAACTGTGTCCAGTATATTGGCTTTATAACAAAAAACAACATTGAATTTAAGTATTTCTTATGTTGACAAGTAACAATTCCAGAGATATACCAATACAACCAGCAGCTTCAAACTCATAGGCTTTATCGCTGGAGTCAATAAAATTAAAACGAGACTTTGAAAAATAAATGTGTCGCCTATATTTACTCACCTGGACCTGAATCCACAAAACCACCCTAGTTAAATAAACTCAGAATTTAAAAAGCTCCGTTATAAATGATCCACCCGTTTACACGTTGACACCTAATCACCGATGGGCACACAACCCCAAAAAGTTGAGTTGAAACCTAACATCCTGGATTGTATACACCCTCTCAAATCCTGCGTTATATACCTACACTTAGGGTTACCATATCTCAGGATTTGTCCTGAGATTTCAGGATTTTTGGACTCTTCTCAGGATTGCGGTTGGATTTTGCAAATATCATGAAATCTCAGGATTTTGAGAATTTTCAATAAAATACAGCTTACATTTTAAAGACCTCTTTTATAAATTAATTTTATTTTTAGTGTGTTCTGTGATAATTGGTACGATGGAAACTAGATTAATATTGTTTTGAGAGAAAATTCTGAAACTGTTAAAAATATCTCAGGATATTTCAATGGAAATCAGGTCTTTTCTCCGGAGTTTTGATTTTTCATCTGGTAACCCTACCTACACCAATGTACATACATATGAAACTACCTAAATAACATCGTACGTATTCCTTCTAGAAGGCAATAGAATGAAAACACGTTTCTCGCATCCGTTGTGTGAATAGGTATACGCAGTTACGTGACGTCCCCACGACAGATAATTTAATCTTAGTGCGTGTACTGACGATCAAAACATAAAGAATAATATTTCCATGTATTTTGACTTGTTCACTACCTGCGTTGGAAACTCTTAAGTCCCATAGCCATAAATCCTCGCAGGCTGTGGTGATCACTTGTCATATTTCAAGCCATACGTTTATATGAAACTTTATTTCCTCGGCTAAAAAATAAAATAAGTAATTAGTGCGTAACTTTACTGTTAGTAGGTAGTGCCACTATTACATCATTTAATCACGAAATGCATTATGAATCACTTTTTTACGTCGTAAGTATTGTCCCGAGCGTATGGCCTTGGCACTGAAATACCAGGTTTCTGGTACCTACTTAAGTTACCGAACGAGACGTGTTTGACGACGTAGACGTAGACTTGAGAGTGACGTGCTTTATTTTTTGTGGTCACAAATTTGTTACCTTTGTTTGCACTTAGACACTGCGGCTCTTGCCCAGCGTCAGGAATTCGATCCCGCTCTGATGAACACCCAAACTTGGAATATGTAACTCAAATGTCTAATGATTTATTTTTATATTAGGTTTTTGGCGTCGGTAACTCCTATAATTATTTGAGAGCAGAGACCTTATTTTTGGTTAATTTTCTATTTATCATTGTACTAGGTATTTAATTTTTTTCATTCATCCGTATTGTGGACGACTAATATATGTTATTTATCCGTTTAGTGGACGACTAGACACTTTGATTTTCTTTTTCCTGAGTAAAGGATACCATATATGCTTTTTGTACCTCTGACAAAGTGTATGCAAAATTGCAAAATTGTAACACGTCACAGAACTTATATCACGTACCTGTAGAACTTATAATGTTCTGTGTAACACATAAACAAGCTCATATTCTACGTTTTTTTTGTACAGCGTCGCTAGGAATAATAACCGTGTCGCGGGGAACCTTAGGGGCAGGACAAACAGAAAAGACGTAAGACGAGGATGCGTAGCAGACGCGGCGCCCTTTCAATAAATTTCATACAAAATGTATAGCCCGCGTCTCGTTCGCGCCCAGTCAACGCCCTGTCTTTTCTGTTTGTTTTGTGTCGCGACGCTTCTACACATTTTACGTCTTTTCTGTTTGTCTTGCCCCTTACAAACATACAAGCAACGGACACAAAGAACACCCAGACACGGAACAACTTTTTACGACCCACACAATTTTTTATTGTCCCGCTTTGGGATCGAACCCACAACTTGGTGCGGCGGCCAGTGGCGAGGCGATCACTTAAACACTACAAACTGCATTACGTCATTCGTGCAGTCAAAATTTTACTTGCTTTCATAATATTAATTGGGACATATTATCATGGCAGCCAATATAAACGAAGACTGGACATCTGCGCGCAAGACAATATAGTGCACTACAGCTGTGTGCGCAAACACAAGCGCACTCTCTATTCCCTCACTCTCATAGTCCGACTGGACGTCAATTCGACACGACCGCAGAGAGATCAGCCGAAGGATTAACAGCTTTACGTCCTTTTCTAACGTCGGCTTCTGCAAAGCATTCACTTTTTGTAGGTCACAGTCGTAGCCGAATACTATGCCGAATATAGGTGCCGTCATGGCATATCGCGCATCAAAAGGTCGACAAGAATCTTTTTATTTTCTCTCAAAACCACTGAGAATATCCATAGATAACGACTTAGTTGAAAGTTCTTGTTACGTAAGTTCAAGACTTACCTTGCGCTGTAGGACAAAAGGCGCGCCTATTACATCGATTTCATGCCTTTTGGCTCTTTCAATAAAAGCATTGCCATTCTACTAGCAGTAAAATAAACGAAAGTTTAGCTTAGTTGGATGTATGGCAACGCTTATCACGTTCATCAGAGTTTTTTAATAAAAAATTCAAATAATATAAGTCAATGTTAATGCTCAAAAATATACCTATATTCACTTACTAATGTTAAAGTCAAAGGAAGAGCTGTACTCCCTTATACAATCGCTTAAAAAAGGTCCAAGACGATTTAATGTAAAACCCTGTATGTGAAGAAGTTAATTTTTATTTTCTGACATTTCGACTTTTAATATTTTTAAGAAATGCGCATAATGGCGAAACTTTCGAAACTAAGGACAGGAAAGGTATTGAAATATAAAGAATGACAAATATTTATACAGACTTATTGAAACTGCGGCAAAAGGGCGTAAGTTTGCAGTCGTCTGCAAGCCAGCTAAAGCCAACGAATTCCTTCCTTACTTGGATTTTCGGAAGAGGAAGAAGTTTCCCTTTGAGAAACTGCACAAGCATCATAAAGTCTGAAAATATACCTTCTAGACGCAGAGTGTAAAAGGTTTCTTAATAATACTAAAAACCGAAACTATAAGGTTGCAAAGATCGGTGATCCATGGGTTGTTCTTGTTTTGTCGTGTAGAACTTCGGGCTTCGGGAATATATGCACATTTGAATCTTACAAAATTTATATACAGTGGCTAGACATTAGAGGCTTGTTAAGTGGTAATTAAATATAATAAACTATTTTTACGTAATGATTACAATATATAATAAACTGTTCATTTAAATAAAGTCGACACAGTTTCGTAGGCTTTGCTCATTTAATTGCAATAGATACGTAATTAAACATTAGCCATTTAGCCAGCCTCGATGGCGTAGTGGTTAGTGTAACCGACTGCTACACCTGAGGTCGCGGGTTCGATTCCCGCACAAGTCAAACATTTGTGTGCATGAACATGGATGTTTGTCTTGGTCTGGGTGTTTCTATGTATAATATGTATGTATTTACAAAAAAAAAGTATATATGTATGTTTATCCATTGTCTAGTACCCATAGTACAAGCTCTGCTTAGTGTGGGCTAGATGGTGTTGTGTGTATGTGATAGAATATTTATTTATTTATTTAAAAAAAAAAAAAAAAAATTATATATTTTGGTAATGAATGTTTCTTTTTTTATAATGGTGAAGTAATTAAAAAATTACAAAACGACAGGTGATTGTTATAATTGTATTCATATGACATTATACGGTAAAGCGTGTTCATATTTTACAATGG
This sequence comes from Catocala nupta, assembly GCA_963675205.1. Classification (NCBI taxonomy): domain Eukaryota; kingdom Metazoa; phylum Arthropoda; class Insecta; order Lepidoptera; family Erebidae; genus Catocala; species Catocala nupta. The sequence continues at coordinate 30,762,925 of OY776078.1, read as the reverse complement.
TATTGTGTTGAGGAATGCGGCGTGCACAAAAGAAAAGGGTTATTTGGCGATAAAACAATTTTTATTCTTGTATTTGCTTTTTCTTACTAGTCGTTATTGTAGTTAATACAAATAAGTTAATGTGATAAATAATTATTTATTACACAGCAAATTCGCGGTATCGCCTTTATATATAAATCTGTAAATATATTATATTCCTTTACGTGTGTATGTCACTGATCCCCCAAGCTGGACCACTTTTGATGACCATTGGATGATTTAGATTCACAATAAGACCCGATTAGATGGCGCTGAGATCGGTATAATGAGCAGGACAACTTCTGTCGGGTCCGCTAATTAAATATTATGTAACTATATAATTTTTTGCATTAGTATTTTTACATAATAATTCGTCATGTAATTTTGAGAAGTTTACGCCTATCAGGGAGTTAAATATTACCATGCTTTACAGTTACTTATTATATAATTATCTTCACTTAATTACGATTATCAGTGACTTAATATATAATCATACTATTTATATTCCGGCAGGTATATAACATTCACATTTTACCAGTCGTGTTTGCCCGTAGTGGGATACAAATTTAATTGTAACTATAATAATTATAATTATGGTTACTAAGCACAGTTCATTAACACTGATCGCTGTGCATGTCCGGCTCTCGGGTTTGCCTTCCTAGGACGTCCGTCCGTTAGTGTTATTGTAATTTTTTATGAAGAATAGAATAAAAGATAACTTTTAATTTTACGTATAAGAGCAAATAGCAATTATAATAAAATCTTTTCGTGCAAACAATATCAAAATAGGATGTAAAATACGAAAGTAAGAAATATTATTTAAAATTTGGATGAAAGAAAAAGTGATATCTCGCTATCTGCCTCGGACAGCTGCATTTAAATAGCGCTTACGTCACAGTTTATACTGTGCATCTTTTTTCTGTCATTTGACAATTACCTCTACTACCAGATTTGAAACGCTTGCATTTTAATTATTTTTTTGTAGATTTAAAAAGATCTTAGTATTTTAAATTTTGGGTAATGTATCTAATTGAGTTAAAAATCTAATAAAAAAATATGAGTGAACTACCCTATTTCTCTATAGCAGCACAGGGCCAGTCACTGTGCTGATATCGAGATCTAAGCCCGGTAGACGACAACAGAACCGCTCCCTATTATGTGGGACCTAGACGCATAACTGACGACATGTATGTGTAAAGGCGCAGTCTTAAGGATTCAACCAGTTAATTATTAAATTTATCTATAAAATAAATCTATAAGTCTCGAGTTGGCAAAAAGTTTTTAGGATTTTCTGTCAACAATTTCGTAGTAGAAGAACGGAGTTTGAAATTATGCCCGGTAAACAGTAATAGGGTTGCCCGCTTTTACGAGGTGACCTGAATGAATACTTGGTGAAATGTGGTTACAAGATAAGTACATATGTAAGATGTATGTATAATACATACAATTACTAATAATTCATATTTTATTCATGCTTAGAACAATTTAATGTTGTGTTGTGAGAGCAAACATTATTTGTTACTATCAAAATCATCATCAACATAATTTACTAAAATTACTGTTCGGGCAATCACTATACAAACAAAGAATTTAAACATTAGAACTTACCTTCACCAAGCATTATCGGAAGCAGAACCCACTGGGCCCCTAATATTCGAGCTCCGGAATAAAAATTATGAATCCGGTTCCTATATAGGTGCCCATCGGTCCACCAGTACTGGACCAGCCAATATTAATTTATTTTAAGGCACTAACTCGTCCCCTGGAATAAAAGTTACAGATTCGGCACCTGCTCAGGTGCCTTTTGTTTCCCTAATAGAAAACCATTCATATTTTTACATAAAAAAGCGTTGACATAGAACATTTGTGAACAGTACTGTGACGAAATTAATTTAAAACAATTATATTATTAAAATTATATTAGATCGTTGCAAATAATAATGCTATTCACGCGCTGCAACATACAGCATTTCTAAGTGACTGTGAACACGTTCTTTAATTCGTTAATAATCTTTATAGATCAATTTCAAAAGTACAAATAAAACGATTTATTCCGCATTCGACCCTCATTCGTCCGGAATATAAACATATGCATTCGCCCCAAAAAAAATGCCTCATGTGTCCCGAAATTTAGATAAATATTAATTTCTTTATGTAATTACTATTTCGTCCCGAATTATGTTCCTTTATTGACCCTGTTTTTTTGTATAGTATATATTTGATGTACCGTCAGCCAAAAAATATTATAAAATACCTCCTTGATCTCTCGGTGAAACTTTGGACTTATGATTGCATGACATCACGAGCCCGACATTGAAAAGACTTAAAATAATTTTAAACATGTTTTATTTTAATAACCATATGCTCAAAAATGTAGGACGAAAAAGGAATAATTAAAAAAGAGGAACATTTTGGAATGTGGGACGTAATGTAGATGCGAATACAGAACAAACCAAAAAAACTAATCGTTTGTTTAATAGAAGACTGATTGTTACTAAAACTTATATTTTGAGCTAATTTTCTGTGATTTGAAATACATAATGCTATGCACCTATTTACTATATTTTTTTTACCTATTGTATGCGACTGTACTACATACAACAACCACAGGAACTGAAAGGAAATATCTAAATTAGTAGAGTGAATGGGAAATATAAATGATTTTAAAATAATTAATAGATCAGGGGACGCGTGGGAACCTCAAACATTTAAAGGGACAAGTGGGGTCAGGGTGCGAATTTCAGAGGACCAGTGGGTTCTGACCCCATTATCGAATAATACCGGGGCTAATATTATATAAGCTCGTTTTGTAAATTGTAAAACAAATAATTAAAGTAAGAAACTTTAATTATTTGTTTTACAATTTGCCAATCATAAAACTATGATGATATATTATGTGCAGCAAATGCACGGATTGAATTAACAAGTTTCTAACGTGGACTACAATACTCTTTAGTGCCTTGTCCAGCGCAACAAAAATGCAGAACTAATCTTGCACAGCGTAATTATACTTACTTATCTAATAATCTGTACAATAAGATTAATAAGGTCTGTGCCATTGCGCCTATGTGTCGCAATAATTGTAAAGCCACTGTGTTTAAATGGTTGTTGGCACTGGATTATAGAAAGACAGAAGATTTATTACGATGTGGATCATAAGACTGAACTTATAAATTACGCACGCTCGCACACGCACACGCACATGCACGCATGCACGCACTCACACACACACGCACACACACACATACACACACACATACACACACACACACACACACGCACACACACGCACGCACGCCCGCACGTACACACACGGGCGCGCACGCACACACACACACATACACACACACACACATACACACACACACACACACACACACACATACACACACACACACACACACACACACACGCACACGCGCAAGAGGTTACAGTAGTAAAATAAAATGTTAGCAACTAAAAGTAGTAGCTTTAAATTTTATATTTTATATTATTGTTTGTCTATTCTTTTTTAGTATTTTCTTAATTAACACTGTGTTCGTCTTACGAGTACTACTCACCCAATGTGTTTAAAGTGTGCGCGAGAACGCTGGTACCCTAAACACAAGTTGAATCTTATTCTGGGTACCAGAGTTTATCGTAAATACTAAATATCGTGTTTGTGACGCTGTTATTGTATTTCTGTGCCAAGTTAAGAAAATAAATCTTATTATTATTATTATTATTCTCTTTATTCAAATATGTTCAATATACTTTTCAATTTTAAATATACATATATCTATAAAAATACATTTAAAAATATAAAATATATGGTACCCCACCGGCATCGGGAACAGCGTCCAAGCTGCCGGTGGTTAGGATTCCAGAGATAGGAACCTCCTCACAATGCGTGCTGTATCTAAAAGCACTGCCTTCTGCATCAAACTCTTGATCCAAGCACCCAACGCGAGCCTCTTTAGATGGTGATCGAGGCTCTTGGCTATTAGACCATTGACAGATATGACTATCGGCACAATGATTGCCGAATCAACGTCCCACATGTCGACAATCTCGCGAACCAAATCGAGATATTTAATTTGCTTACCTTTTTAGCTTTCGCGAGATTGCCGTCATGCGGAATGGTGACATCGATAATCAATGCGCGGCGCTCTGATCGATCTATCACCACAATGTCAGGTTTGTTGGCCACAACAGTCCTGTCTGTGATGATAGTTCGATCCCAGTACAACGTGACATGACCATTTTCGAGAACTGATTCAGCTACATACCTGTAGTACGGCACTTCAACATATATTTATTATTATTATTATTATTATTTTACTGTCACGTCCGTATTTAAATAGTAACATTGTATAAGATAGCAAAACTTCATAATGATATTATTAAGCAAATGAAAATGTATTTCTTAAGCACACACAACTACGAAGAGCCATGGGTTCGTTTCTTAGAAGTTTGAATTAAACCGCCGACCTCCGCTGACCTAGCAAACTAACGTTATTGTCTCTAGAATATTACTGTTTAATAATTATTGTACCTAATGCACTATGTACTTAACTAATAACATGTTCTCTGATATAAAATTAAAATATACATAAAGCACTCGCTACCTGTACAAGATAATTTATAATAATGCGAATTGAATGTTAACGACACTGCTAATTATTTACAAAGCTACATATATTTTTTTATAAATAATCTTTATTATTCATAGAATACAAATATTAGAAAATGTATAAGGTTGTGCATAAATAACTTGCGAAATGAATTTGCTTTAATTGGAATCAGAATTTACAATATAATTGCTTAGTCCTTCTGATTTAGTATTTCGTAATTCGATACAAAAGCAATCATAAATCTACATCATCATTAGGCGCCACGCTTACAATGGTTGTGCGAAACTTTGCTGGATTTTTATTGCGTGTTTTTATATGTCAAAGGTGATAAACAAGCATTGTGTCTCGCGCGTTGCCGTCTTCTCTAAGAAGGAGTCATTACGCTACTAAAAAGCTTGAGGTACCAACTCTCTTAGGCCCGATTCCTGTATTCAACTAACGACCCATTTTAGTTAGGTAGGTTGCGACTCGTTTCTTGAATATCGGTATAATTATAATATTTTCCTGAAAGAGCGTTTTGAAATTGGTATACTTACCGTTGCGTCGCAATATATATTTACGAATATATAAATTAATATTATGTGTTAAAAACATAATATTCACTATAATAAGAATAGTGATATTCACAACTTAAACACTAGAAATAAGTTAGTAGGTCCGTATCATCGTTTACATAAAGTTCACAATTTTGTGGGACTCAGTATACGCTTTTTTAATAAACTACCGATTGATATATTAATTTACTTTTACTCAAATATAAAAGTGCTGTTAAAAGTAAGCTTATCCGGCAGGGCTATTATTCAATCAATGATTACTTAAACGGTACGATAAAAACCTCATGGAACTAGTTGCTTTCTTTATACAGGATTCAAATAATGTATCTATCATATAAGTCAATTTAGTCATGTGAAAGTACTTCGTGCTTATGTTGTGATGTTAAAATATCTTTCTTTTCTTTTAAACAAACGTTGTAAGTATTAACGTAAATTTTGTTTTAACTACATGTACTACCTTCTCATATTATGTCACAAAGTGTAAGTGTATACGTCCTCCTGCCATGCTACTGTCTATAACAAATGACTACAGATAAATATTATTTCAAACCTGAAATGCTTTTTACCTAATATTATTAACTTTTCCTTTATTTTTAGAATTTAGTTTTATACGGACAGTGACTTAAGGCATAATGACTGCAACACCTGGTACATAAAAGAGTTGGAAAATACTGAAATTATAATTTGATGGCGATTTAAAAGAGTGGCCTTGAGTTTCTTGCAGGCAACCTTTTGGTTGAGCCTATGAGAAGACCAGAACCTTGTAACTAACATAAATGTAAATATAGTAAAAGTAATAAACTTACTAACCCCTTTGACGTTCATAAGTGTTACTTTGTGACCTAAGTGAATAAATGATTTTTGACTTGACTTGACGAGGTACCAGGATTTACAGAATTGAACCGTAATTACTCAATAGAAGGTCTTTGAACTGCATCTTTTACCCAGGATTAAGCAATGCTTCTACTATGCCCCACTTCGAACAACGAGTACATAAAAAATTAGGTTCTTTTCTTATATAATCTTCCTCAGTGTCAATAATAGATTTATGTGCAGTTCTAGCTTTAATCCTATATCATGGATGACGCACTTATAAATTTCAGCTCAATCCGGTTGCCCCTTTCATCCTTCATCAGCCATTTGCAAATGGTGTCAAGGTATATCGCTATATTGTCATCGCACTATCTGGCCGTGATCTACTTAATTAAGTTATTGAGTACTAAGCCAAATTAAATAAATAACGATTAGACCTTGTCATTGGATCGGGGAATTTCACGCGGCCAGTAAAATGCCTATAGAGGCATGTAAATAAGGAAAATTAAAATGTATGCCTTTTCTCGTCATTGCACCTGGTTATATGATGGTAATCTTTCAGAACAAGGACAGCCAAGTCAATCAGTAAAGCCATCAATAAACTATAGCCCTAAAATTGTGAAATTATTTATTTATAACGTAAGGCTATTAAACTATTGAACAACTTTCTGTAAGAAAAACTAAAGCTTTGTTGAACCATATAACTCCTTATGTAAACTAAATCAATCATCATCATCAAGACTTGTTTGGATGACAAAGGCAATTGCATAGCTTAAACCACTTCTGAGCCATTCTATACAGTTAATATTTTACAACTATAGTGAGATGGGAACGCTTGAGTAATTGTTAATTAGCATTCTCTTGCCAAGCAACGTGTTCATATTTACATCTGAATTTTGAAATCGATTCCGGTAAACGGATGATAATATGTGTATATGTATGATGCTATATTACTAGCCGGCTACGACGAAGCCAAAAGGAAGGGTAATTATTTTGGCAATCTGTGTATGTATGTTTGTATGTTCCACTGTAGCGCCTAAAATACTGAACCTATTTTAATGAAATTGGTGTCAATAGATTCGTTATAATGGCCCGATTGAAATAGGCTATATAAATGTTATCAATTTTCTATATGACTGAATGTTAACTCTCAGATTCTAACCTCGAAAAAAGTTAAACTGAGATAATCATCACGTATTTGATATCAAAAGAAAGGTCTTGGCAAGCGCATTACAAATATTTATAGATATCATATAGTTTAAGTCAAAATATATGTTTAAAATGGGGTCATATAGTTCGAATAATAAACAGAAAATTAATGTTAAACGAAAAAGTATTAAATAAAAATATCAAGTTTAGAAACTATAATCCGTCTACGTAAAAAATATTGTCTAAAAAAGACGAAACAAGAAAATAATTCAGATAGAAATCCAGAAAGGCATAGGTACAAAAATGGTCAAGGTAGAGCCGTGGTCGCACCCACTGTATACCTACCCTGTCTGTTTAATGGAGGTGTTTCTGGCATCCACATAATCATGGTGAATCCACTCCGTGGCGCAGTGGTAGTGAATACGACTGCTGTGCTTAAGGTCTTGGGTTCGGATCCCAGGTCAAGCCAACAAAAAGTTATTGTGTTTTTCTGTTAAGAAATCTCAATAGCAACTCAGAGTTAGGAAGTTGGCGGTGTTAGACACCAACGGCTTTATGTGCTTTCCGAGGCCCCCGCGCCTCCTGGCCGTTGGTCCTACCCCTGATCTCTCTCCGGTCGTGTCGGATTACCGTCCCATCGGATAATGAGGGTTAGGGAACAGAAAGTGCACTTGTGTTTGCGCACACACTTGTGCACTATAATAGCTCCTGCGAAGATGGCCCGTCTCCGTTAAGATAGGCCGCCGTGGTCGCAATTCGGTCTGGTGAACGTTATTATTATAGTTTTAAGCTTTATTTTTCTTAAATTAGTGACCGTCTCACTCGAACACACTTAATTTGGACATAAACCGAAGATGGTTGACAAAAGGAATAATTCAATAGCCGTAAATAACCGGTTAATGAACGCAACCGGATTACAATGTTTCTGTAATCGAATAAATAGAGGTTAAAGGTGAACGGCTACGTCTACCCGCTGGCCCAATAGCGTGAGAGTTAACTCAAATCTGGTAGCCGTACGATGACACCCGGTTTCGAAATCCGGCAAAGGCAAAGTAGCTATAGGTTGTATCTTAGAATATTCTCAGTAGTTAGCATCTAGCCTAAAACTTTGACTAACAAACAGCAACAGAGGGGCCTGCTAATATATTGATTACAAAATACAAATATTGTTGCCTAAGTGTACGTCTTACATCTAATTCAAGCTTTGACGTAGGTGGTGTGGTACATATAAACGAAAGAAATTGAAGAGACTTTCTCTTATTTTCAGTTTTAGGAAACCTTATTGCTATTAAAGTATTACAGCTTAAGTAATGTGGCTAAGGTAAATTTTACGGTAGCTGAACATTGTTCTTATAAAGAATACAATTAACAACTAGTGCATAAAGTAGAACCAGACCTATAGGAACTATTATTGGATCACATACATTTTTCAATTAGGCTTCAAATCCCATTCATCGGCTATTTATAGAAATGGCAAGGTCACCTCTAAACTTATTGCAACATCTATGCAATCAATTGAATTTGTCAAAGCTCTAAAATATTACAAAAGATTGAGTAATAAAATATTATGATTTATATACATATATATACTTAACACACGGAAGCTCACATATCCACCTCATCCATTTCTGCATTTCTTTCCTTCATTGGCAACAACGTTTACGTTTCATGTATCAATTACCTAAATAGTTTATTATCGCCCACTTTAACGCTAAAGAACATCTGTAACTGAGAGTTTTCTATAATGTTCTCATAGATACGTAAAATCTGTTCCCGCATTAAGCCAGCGTAGTGGATTATTCGCTGTGCTGGCCTATATTATTATGGAGCGTTACCATTATTATGCTGAGAAAAGGCCCAAAGCCAGTAGTGGGAATGTTTACAATCAGCGCTGGTTATATTATTAGATATTTATTTATTCATGCACCTATTATTGCAAGCGATCATAGGCCGTTGTAAACACTTACTATAAGGTCACATGCGATTGTTTTCTTGAACTTGTTTAGAGAAAGACTAGGTTAAGAATTTTCTAAAATATTTGTGTGCATGAACATTGATGTTTGTCTTGGTCTGGGTGTTTCTATGTAAACATAGAAACACCCAGACCAAATATATATGTATTTACAAAATAAAATTATATATGTATGTTTATTGTCTAGTCTCCATAGTACGAGCTCTGCTTAGTTTAGGCTAGATAGTGTTATGGGTATGTGATAGAATATTATTATTATTATTAGTTCACATGAAGAATCCAAGCCCGTTAGCTTACACGCGCAAGAAGCAAGAAGTAAAAGAAATGTGTTATTATCGTAGTATGTGAAAAATGAGCCTCTGCCTAACAATACGTATTTTTTTGAATTACTTTTCGCATGTTAAAATTTCTGTATCTCGAGGAAGTATACAAAAAATAAATCAACGGCTACAATGAACACAACCCGTACCTGGATTCTGAATGGCCGGTAATTATAAAATTTGTTAACCGACGTTAGCTGACTGAATTTGCTACAGCCAATCAAATTACTTGACATAACTTTGATTACGACACAGCGTCGATTAGCATTTCAGAAAAATATTTGTGCTACACAAAATTTTGTCCGTGTGAGGATCGAACCACGACAGTCGGCGAAGCAACCATTTAGGCCATTACGCCATACATTCGCATATATATGTTATTATAATATAACTATGGTTTCGCAGACAAGCTGCGCAGGCGACGGCAGTTTATGTGGCTTTAAGATGTAAAAGGTCAACTCGTCTCACATTTAAAACCCACAAGTGCATGCAGTAAATCTTAAATAAACGATTCAGCTGATTACTATTTAAAAATATGCATATTGATATGCGACGTCATTGAAATTTTTAACATAAAAGATAGCATAACGCCTCCTTTCTCTATGAATTAAGCAGAAGTGTGTACAAGCACATTTCGTCAGGGTACCAGAATGAAGCAAGCCCGATGCTTTTCAACAGCAAATTTCGTTAACTCCACCCTCTTTATTCTTTAATTTCAATCGAACACAGTGAAGTCTTTGTTAGAGGGAATATAATAAAATATAATATAATAAACATATTAGTAAGGCAATCGACAAGGACTGGCTCTAATATCCACCATTCACAACTCCAAACTCCGTTCTATTAGTAAAGATACAGAAAAACCCAATAAGACCTTCTCCAATCAAATAATCATTTGAGGGATTGGTTGATCGGGAATAACGCTAACGCTCATACTGAGGTGCCAAATGTTGTAAGTTCTTCCCAACACGAAACTACAATTTATTTGATCCATAAATAGCTGTTCTGAGTATTTTTGTGTTCGTTTTTTCAATGTTTGAGAGATCTCCTTAATGTCCCAAAGAGATGTGAAGACTGCCAATGGGCTAGCGTGGTGGACTATAGCGTAACCTTCTCACAATGAGAAGAAGCCCATGCCCAGCAGTGGGACAGTTATATAAGGCTGATATTATTATTATTATATATGTGACTAGCGACCCGCCTTTGCTTCGCACGGGTAATTCAAAACCTTAACAAATTATACACCTAAAGCTTCCTGGACGCCGAGCTTCAACATGTCAAGCAAGTACTGCAAGACAACAAGCTCCAACAGCCGCGCCGCCGTTACAGATCCCGAGAAAAGCCAGCCACAGTCGAGCGCCAGCCTGCCATACTACCATATGTAACGGGTGTCACTGACAAGATTGGCTACATCTTGAAGCGAGCTTCGATCAACACATACTTCAAGCCGCCAACGAAGATAAGTAAATTTTTACCATCCGTCATGGGCCAATTACCTTTACAAGATGCAGGTGTCTATAAAATAGATTGTGACTGTGGACTTTCATATATTAGGCAAACCAAGAGAAGCATAGGCACCCGTTTAAAAGAACATATAGCTGATGTTAAACACAAACGCTCGTTGAAGTCTGCTGTGTGTGAACATATGCAACAGGTGACCAACCACTACCTACGATTTGACAAACCACATATACTCGCAAAAGAACACCGATTCCTACCAAGGATGCTTCGCGAGGCTATTGAAATTAAAAAACATCCTAGTTTCAATAGAGAGGATGGTTGGAATGTACCACCAGCTTGGGATCCAGTCATTCAAATAGTCAAACCCAAGAAGAAGCAAAACACAGCTAGACTTCATGATACTTTGAGCTCATTCTGCGTAAATAGGAACACCAAAGATTAAAATATGTTCGGGTACTTACTTTGAAATAACTAGCTACACTTCAGAACGTTGGGACAACTACCATCTCAGTCTCCCCGTGAACATGGCTGCTGTAAAGCAACCGAAACGTCATGGCAAAGTGTAAACTTAAATATAAATAGTTTTAATTAGAAAAATATATAGCTTAAATAGTAGTAAAATTGAATAATAGTAGTGTTAGAGTTTTCAAAATTATGTAATAACAGTGTTTAAAGTAAAATAAACAACGCGACAAAATCCGTATAAAGTGTTTAATTCCAATGTATAACATTCGCGTAAACATAAGACAATATAACTTATATTGTTATTATAACTGACATCAGCCTAACAGCATAAGCAAAATATCAGGTCTTTAGTTCAATTTCTCTTTTGATCAATACGTTATCGAGTTATCTATCAACACAACGTTATTGTTACATGGGATCTAAAAATCGAAAATGAAGTTGTGAAAGTACTAATAATAAAAATACTTTGAACCTTGCGAATTTACAAGCATTGTTTACCCACATAAGACACATTTACTGTACAAAATTTAGCATTGCTAGAAGAGTTAGGCCTGGGATTTCAGTGTAAAAAGAATATACATAGCAATCGTATGGTTCATACGACGTTATGTAAATGTTCGTGTAAACTCATATATTATGAATAGAGCCAATAAATATTTATAAATATAAATAGTGATATAATTAATTATAATTCTTTTTAACTGGTTGGGAGCCTTCTGCGTTCACCCATAGTCCTCTTAAAGTTGTCAAGGCCAGCAGAAGCCCACAACTAACACACATAAAATAAGTTAACAATAACTCTTTTTGTAATATAAGAAGGCAAGAAGAGAGGAGACCTCGGTGAAACTTCTCCATTACCCTGTCGGAGATATGTTGGAGAAAGGTCAGATTAAGATGTAAGTATCTCAATCTATCCTTTCTCCAAAATCGGCTAGTGCGCATAAAAAAATAATGATTGTAAATGAAACAAGAGAGATAGGTCAGAATCATAGCATGAACCTATTACTTTATACCAGAATCACAGTATAAATCTACTACCTTCGCGAAACCGGCGGCAATCTATAAATGCTATTCTTACTCCTCTTCTTGGGTTATATGCATAAATATTTGACAAGTCCATGCAGCTTTCTCAGGCGACCGATATTATCAAGTGGAAAATCACGATAAAACTGTTATATAGCCCAACTTCGCTTTCTAAATTTCTATAAAACCTATTCTGTACTAAAAGTATAGTGTATTGTTGGAGATAGGCGCAATGATCACAAAGAACGACTAGCATACTATAGTGCAACATACATATTTTAATTAGGCCCGCGAGTATAAACCCAACGCATTGACACTAGGTCCCCTCGCTATTACTTAGCAAGAGCTCCCAATGCCAGTGCAGTTAAATGTAATTCAACGTCAAATCAATGCACTAGAGCTGTTTGAGATGTTGTTACATATTTATACATTGTTCTGTACACACCTTGAGTGTTCTCGCAACAATAATATTTAAGGATTGGCTGAATATTTTAAACTACGGGATCATAATATTGATTTAATTCTTTGGGAATTTGGACAGCCACAACCTTGAACGGTATCTACTATACACATATTATTTTCGTGGAGCGTCTAGACTTTAGATATATCTAACGTTTATAAAGAACACACACAAGGGCATTGCTAAATTATTATTCAATGAACGTTTGAATCAATGCGGAAGTATTTTTACCAAAAATAGCGGATTAATACTTAAGTAAGTATAAGTTAATAATTAAGGCATATTTGTCAGGGGCAGCAGGTTTATTTATTTCGCGACATTGTCAGAAATTCGGAAGACTGTAATTATTGCAAGTCCAAATTTTATTGCAATATAAAGTAACCTGTCTTTTATTAACCTTCTCGAAGCTGACTTTGAATGACCGTCAATCTCTAAATATAGGCATCTTATTATTTTATATTTATGTTAAATGTAACAAGGAGGACAAAGTAGGAAGCTTAGTAGACATTATTGACCTATTCTTAGACATCAAATATATTTCAAGGCAGACCTAATGCGTTTATGTAGCTACGAAATGAAAATAAAACCTTATAAATAAAACATAATTTAAACACAAATTTAAACGAATTATCATAAATATCATACGAGTATTAATAATTATCGTACGAGTATTTTTATAAAAATATTCGTACGATAATTATTAATACTGTTCATTAAGTATCTATTTCAATAATCCAGTTATTTTAGGTTCGCTATTGAACAATAGTTCTAAATATTGAGATAAACAATGTCATTATGTTTACATCAATGTTTATAAACCTACCGCGACTACAGAATGTCTGTATTTAGTTTGTAGAGCAACCACGCTAGCTGTCCTCTCACACCTTAAATTTAAACTGTCTCGGCGCCTCTATATGTTGCACATATTACCCCTAGTAATACTACGATCTTAACTTCTCAAAGGCTAAGATAGTTTATTACAAAATATGTTATGGCAATTCTCATGAAAGAGAAAACTTAAAACACAAAGAAAACCTACACTTGGTTAATTTATCTTTGAACGACAAAATTTCTTAATTTGTATGTAAACGCGTAACTAGACATATTGATACCAACTAATACTAACTACGTACATATGTTATTATCGGTATTGTAGTAGGTGACTGAGTGGTCTCTTAAGCAATTGTGCTATTGCTATTCTAGGTATGAATATCCAATTCCAGGTACGTGTTGAACTGATTTAATCAGGGTGTATCTTCGTTAGTTTCAAATCAGCGGTTGAAGAAGGTCTCCTCCAATTGGCATAAAATACTTGCATAGCATGTTTGATATAATTTTCAACGACTATAAAAGTATGTTTGAACATGTATTTGTACCTATTCACCAGAGGAACTATTTATTACTCAAAATATTGAGCATGTTCAAAGAATGAAAAAATAATAAATTCATTTTACTTAATCGGTTTTGCGATTTCATCTGCGTACGTATTACCTAATAATATTATGCTGGAGATTCGTTCTCACCTATGACCCTAATGAAAGTGGCCAGCGTCACTTTGCGCATTTATTTACCTATTACCTATCACGTCAGTACAGCAATAATTCTCACACCTTTTTATTTATCGTATTTGTTTCTATATGGTATCTATTATGTAAGGAGAATGAGATTGGAACGTCCTTAAGCTTTCTAAAATCTATTTTCGCATTTGCATGTAAAACATGTGACCCATTTAAAATGTTAAAGGTTGACGACGTTGTGTAAAGGAAGCAATGTAAAAAAAGGTTAATAATGAAGTACCCAGTTGTATGCTCAAATTATAATATGCACAATGTCATAGAACCGTTAGAGCAGTTTCCAAAACAGTGGTTAGTAAGCGAGTCACGAAGTTCAGATGCGACGTCACAACAGGATTTAGTGGGTTTCAGAAGCGCCAGTAGAGCTAAACGTCGTTATGTAGACAATGTTCGGCATGTGGTTGCGCGTGCGACTCCGAATATAAATCAGGCTAGTGGTCGTGGGGCGGCGCGGCGGTAGCGACGGCGGCGGCGGCGCGGGCGGACACTGCAGCTACACCTACTTGGAGTGTACCGGAGGTGTTCGTGTTTGAACGGCAGATCAAGCGTGGCCTCCGTCGATTGTGGACCTGCACAAAGCCGTCCCGCGGAGAAAGGACCGACAACAGTGACTCTTACAACATCTGCACAGACACCGACCAGATCAGTACACACTCATCACTCAACCATGAAGATCCTGCCCCTGTAAGTAATTTCATACAACTATTCAAAGATTTTTTATTATTTTATTTTATCTTTTTAGTATTTCCTAATGACCCATTTAAATAAAATATAGGTATATTTTTGTATAGGATTTAGCTAACAATTTTAAGCTCCAATTGCTGTGCGACTGCTCTTGCGATATAACATGTGAACATTACTTGTCAATTATTATTAACTTGGTATCTAGTAATTGTATCAAAGGTTAACAAAGACTTTAACGATTATCGATCAATATAATGTGAACCCTACATACTATTAGTAGGATTTCGCACGGCGATATAATTTGAAAGGTAGGTTTATTGTGTTGAGTGATGGTATTGATAATGATTAACCAGACGTCTCGGGTACTGCTTTATAACTAATGACGAAACATAAAAACGTAATCATAAATACAATATAAGCTTAGGAATGTTTACGGCGTGTGTTGCCTTTCTAATATCATTCTCAATGGTCAAACGTAATAGCCAATGCACCCTTGTACTTACAACAAGTGACAGCTTGCGGCCATTTAAATGAATGCCGCCTACGAGCCGTTCAATCGTTGTCGCTGGAACATTATTCGAGTCTGTTTAAGCACGCAAAACATCTGAGTCCTGGCCGCAGAGTGACCGCAACTATTATTTCTTAATTTTGTTGACTTATAAACCTCAATACAGAGACAGCGAGCTGACCCGGCGTAACAAACTAATTAATTTTCAAATTAATTGAGCGAAACCCAGAACCGGTTCTATGAATGAGTCGGTCCCATGTTGAAAGTTGGACCCGCGACCTACGATTAGGCAATGTAATGTTATGTAGGATGTAGCAGACGCAGCCGCGCGTTCTGCCTCCCTGTAGCCGCGCCACCGCTCGCCGACCGTCGATGTTATGTAAACCTTATTCGCCACACAAGTGCACATCCGTCACCGTCACTCGTCACTACTCACTCTCTGCCTCAAATTATTCGCATTTTATCCGGACAATGCGACTTTATACATGAATACACTTCCACTAATATATTCTTGCATTAGAATCCCAGATGAGAACATTTTATAAAATAATTCACGATCGCATTTATTAAATACGCACGTAGAAGCCCTTGATCGTATTTCGTCGGTGGTTGGCATGTGTCGAGTTAAAAATATTCACATTTATTCATAAAATACCTCATTCTATATGAAACTCTCGTAAGAAGGTATACAAATCAGTAGTCAACGCGTATGCCGCTTATAAACTAAACAGTCTCAGACAAGTTATACGCAACATGGAATTAACTGATCTTATTTTACATAATGTGTAGACTTAGAGTGAAATTGATAATGCTCAGTTTAGTAATGAGCATCCTTTGTGAGTTATTAACATGAAGATTTACATACACTGGCGTAACATCTGAATAACATTTCGAAAATAACGGTTACGAATTGCAACAAGTGTCTTACTTTTTAGATTTCTTGTATTACTAACTTTCACATGCATTTCAAATTTATATTTTGCAATAAACAAACTTGGCATCAACCTCCAAAATGCATAAATAACGGAAAATATTATGTCTGGATAATTGAAACAAGGTTTAAGAATTGGTGTTTCTACATTTTGCAATGTCGGTAGGTAACTATTTATAATTAATGCAGCTACTTCCACTTGCTGGCCTCAATTAATATAGATTATAATGAATTAAAATTCTGTATCAGATTTAGCGCAGTTTTATGATCCGATCTTGTAAGCTATCTTTGCTTAGACAATGCATGTGTGAGCGACCGGTATATTTACGGAACTCGTTGCACATCCCATACGAGAGAGAAGCGCTTTGTTAGCTGACAGCACTGTCTGACGATCACTGAGGTCACACGACTATCTTAGATGCACGTTCCATCTGCCAGACAAAGGCGTGCCTAGATGTAGATGCGCTCAAAAATACCTAGCACTTACTCAACACCGGCATTACTGCTGCAAACATAAGACATTTGGTAATAAAACATAGTTGCTCAACTTAACGATTGACATTTGCGTATAAAATGGAAGGACTCGCGAGCATACAATGTTATAAACTAGTTTTATAAAGCTCGATGATACTTTCGTTTAATAGATAGTTTAACACTCACTCGAACTTATAATAACTTTTGTGCATTTTGAGTAATTCTTACAAGATATTGCTCAACAGTTAAGTAGCTAAATTGAATGGTGTGAAGTTTCAAACGCAAAAGCTTCTCAAAGTTTCTCAATTCATCGGTGTCGTGTAGATCTGCAACAAATTATGTGTAATCAGATATTTTTATCCAATTATCATTTTTGGAGCATTGTTCTATATCGCAATTGTGATTGTTAAAGTTCGTGAGAATAGAGGCATAATAGAGTTTCGGGATGACGACACAGTTAGGAAGGCCACGGTCACCATTGAAATGGCACTCCCGTTAAAAGTGCGTAATTCCGTCACGGGCCGGTGCGGAGAGACGGTGCCGGCGAGCGCGCCTCGGGGGCAGAGCGCTGCCTACCGCATTGCACCGCGAGGTCAGCCTACTTTTTACAACTTCTGGTTTCTGCCCGATTGACCTTGACGTGATTTGAGGTTAAAATTACACATTCGGCGCACACGTCTGACATAGTACGTTACATCGCCTAGTATAGAAAGCTGCACTTTTTCTGACGTGCCTCGAATTGCAAATAAATGATTTCTACTCGCAAGACAAATGACAAATAAAACAATGACATTTCCTTTCACAATTGATTTCACAAAATGCAGAGGCACGTTTACTATACTGGATGTACCTAGGTTTGCGTATTGATCGTAAAACTCATCGCCGGTAGAGATGTATAATTCGTGGAGATGCATAAATTAGAAGGACGATGCGTGCGTCGATGCCGCTTGATCGCGAATTACATAAAACAGAGAAAGCAAAGGGAAGCTGTTGTAGCGTTGTCGGAAGCGGATGTGGAATCGAAGCGTTGTCCACCTGAGCCGACCCTGTGCGGGACCTGTTATACAACAATCTATATAGTAGAGTGACGTGTTGACCTTTGGAGCATGCGCGCGCTAGCACCATGCCTCGGAGTGTCTCACGCGCTCGACAGATCCTACGCGACGCCAACCCGGAGGTGTCGGCGTATTGCACTGCGTAACACGACATTCACCCAACCTCGGCATGCCATACCTCGTATTTGACATTTAACGCCATTGAACTATGTAATAAGCACACGTTAGCCTAATCAGTCGTAGCCGACATAAAAACTCATTCGTCGACTAGTTGGTCCTGCACTCGACACTGCCAGTTTGCTGCTTGTAATGCATTATCTGAATACGTTTCCTCTACATTTCGCGTTCGATACATGACTCGTATAAAATTAAATGTTACACTAATAAGATCAGATGTATTCATCTTCAATGTAGGTTATGTTGCATTAGAATTGTAAAACAACATTTTTGCCCCTTGAACTTAAAATGAAGTGGCCTTTTTGGGTGACTAGTTTTTACATTTTGAAATGTCATTTTATATTACGTGATTCTTTATGTATACGTAACTGTCTATTAGACGGGTATGTCCTATAAATTGTTATGTAAAATATTCGTTACTTTACGACAATTACATTGGATAACTATCGTGCGTGTATGTATGATTTCTAATGTGGACAAATTGGCATTTGCATTATCCGGCGCGGTCATGTACATGTAGAAGTCTTAATTAATTTAGCAAGGACAAGACGAATTCCGAACAACATGCATTGCATTATTGATGTATTGCGTGAATTCGTTTAATAACAGATAAGTATATGAATAGGTATCCATATAATAGATATCCCTGACATTTTGCATGTAGTTAAACAACCGTGCAGAAAAGACTCGATTCTGGCTTGACTAGCCAACTGTTTTATATTAATCGAATAAATATGAATTTAAATTTTACAATGTTGTTACTTAAATGGTGTCCTTTCTGTTTCATATTTAAACACTATACGATAAACGAATTTTAAGAAAATTATGATCTCGTTTGCTGTATTTGTCAAATTTTATCATTAATAAATACGCTTATTTGTATTAATATAACTACATTAGTTGTCATTACTTATGTAATTTACTTGTATCAATTCTAATAATAAACATACTACAGCATTGGGCAAAAGTAATCCATAGGTGACTGTTTGTTTACGCGAATGCTACACAATATAATTATATTAACTAATTATTGGTGCAATGATTTAAATATGGTTTTTCATAACAGACCTATCTGCCGTTTCATTTAGTAGTAATTCTTTTAATAACTGAGTCATTTGTTCAACGCGATCAATACCTGTCTAATATTAACAATGTAGAGTAATTACATACATAAACTCACAACTATAAATTTGATTACACCGAATTTACAGATGAATTATAGGTGTAGGTTGAGATGTTAATCAATCATACTTTGTCCCCAATATTTTAACGTACCGTGTAATAACGGGCTCATGTGCACATGAGATTTGACTGAATCCCATGTGCACATCGGGATAAAAATGGGATAAAATATATAATCGACTGATATATAATCATACTGTTAACGGTTAATATTATTACTGTTGACACCGCAACAGAAAAAAATATCTATTTTTCCAACTCGTGAATCGATCCCAATCACATACAAATATGAATGTTATTATTCGTGATTTCAAAGCTAATTAATGTTTACAATAACCAGTATTGCGGGTAGGTTGTAATTATTTGTGTATTGCGAGTAGTTGTGATAGATCTGGGTGAATTTTAGCCAACAATCGCGAACAAACCGGGCTGTAACAAAGTCAGGGTTGTATTCATTTAAGCCTACAAGGCCTTACTTGGAAAGTACACAGCAGCATTAGGAATGTAATACAGGATGAAAATATCGCAAAGATCTTCATCTTATTTCTTATTTTAGAGGTTTATTACTGAATCACGTGTTGAACGGATTTGGATGTAACTTTGCACACATATAGATATTGTTCTGAATTTTTGTCCTGATGTGCACAAGAGATTCGACTGAATCTCATGTGCACATCGGAATAAAAATGGGATAAAATATAATCGACTGATATATAATCATACTGTTAACGACTAATATTATATAGTTTATATAATTTATATAAATAACATTAACTTCTATACTGGTGTTTGTATATGACGCAAGTTACTTGCGCGGGCTATATGACGTTTTTACGCGACGCATTCCATTCTACTAACGAAGCTTAAATATAAATCTTATTGCTTGCGTTCGAAAACATTATCTCTTTAAAGTTATGCAGAAAGCATTTTTATTATCTTTATATGATATATTATAGAATACCCAAACTTGATTCTATCATACTGCCGTCATAAGAGAAAATACATATACGCCAGAATTTTCATATTTAATATACAAATACTGGTACTTTTTTACTGATATCAAATACGTAAAAATAAGAATTTTGAAAAGAAATTAACATATGTACATATTTTCCCTTATGACGGTAGAATATGTACTAAAAGAAAACTTTTATAATATATTAAATATTTACTTCTTGTGGGATCAGAATTATTTTTATACTTGCATTAGTCCACGGCTTCGATCGCGGGTGCGACGATTTCACCGCCATTACTTTAAATGCAATCATATGATGGTCCATAGTTGCTAGATTGTAGTGAAATGTGACATAGTACTGTAGCGAAAACCACATAAAAATCCGTACTGTGCTTTTTAGGTATTACGTGTGTATTACAAACAAAATGACAGGTAAAAATATGAAAGATTACATAAAAATTTAATGCAAGCAAAGTAAAAAAAAATTATTACTAGCACTAAAATGCAAATATAACAAACTATGTTGAGAATTGTATATTTTTATAAAATAAGAAAATTTGAGCATAATACAATTTTGGGTTAAAATAATATATTTTTACCTCACTATACTATTTTCATCAATACTTTTCGAACCTAATATAAGACCGCATCTTATTGTATCAAGCTGCAGATCATATCTTATCATGCGCAAATCGCTATTTGAGAGGTTGCTCGAAATTTAATTTGATTCCCGGATCAAGCAAAGTGCTTATAACTATAAGCACTTTGTGAACTCACTAAGGCAATTTCTAAGATCCGCTATTACGAGAGACCCGGGTGTATATGAGATAGACATTTACCTATCCTGTGTTATATCTTCTGTCTCATATCCTAAGTTAAAGAACTTAGTGGTGCAGACCGTATTTCTTTTCTTTCGTCTCGAATGGCAAAGTAAGTAGAGTTACAGAACTCTCAGTCTTTCTTACCATATTGTCTTAGAACCTATTTTCATCCTTTTCAGATCACTCTCTATTCTTGTATTCATTAAACTATATATAACGTATTATATACTTTGAGGTAATAGTATGATTATTAAAAGCAATGCTGTTTTTATTTTATATTTTCAATCTCTACTCTAACCCAAAGTCCCGGCAAAACGCCCATTAAAAAAGTTGACACACACTGTACCCAATAATAGCTCGGTTAGCATATACATAAATGTATGATATTCATTCCTTCGAAATGTAGGTGTAATCTAATAGATTTCCCTTAATCATAGAGCGAATCTATTCTCGTTTACAGGGCGCATTTGCAGACACAATGCTATTAGAATTTTCTTACAGAAAAGCCAATAACCTTTTGCTCTATCTGGGATTATAAAGTAACAACATTACCACCCCAGATCTTCTAGTGTTTCCGTACATTACCATCATTAACTTACTATATTTCTTATTCCTGCAGGTGGCTTTATAAGTATTAATTATTGTTGATATTGCCACATACATCACCATGTAGAAATCGTGAACACGTCCCGATATTGTCGTTTTGTTATTGAGCTCGCAGACGCCTCGGCGCATACACTCTCTGTTATTTCAACACACAACTCCCTACTAATATTGATTTGTACATTAACATCATTTCTATATGTATTCATGATCGTGCTCTTTAAGATTTAGCGACCTTAAACATTTTCAGCGGTTCTATTAAACGACTCTATCTTTATCAATCGTACTTACTTTATGGAACGAGAAGAACGAAGGAAATATTACACGTAATATCTCATATAAATAGCAATCTAAGCCTGTGGCCACAATCTTTACCTTCATAACAACTAAATGTATAATTATTTTTACATTTATTGTACATGTAACTTTTTGTTATATCTACATCTCCTGTCTCTCTGAACGATTACTTATGAAACGAGGGAAACGCGGCTCTCCGAATAAATGTTCATTTCTTATCTCATGTACAGGGTGTCCGGTAATTAAAAAAAACTGGAGATGTCTTATAGTGGATCGGTCTTTAATTACCATGTAAAACTTTCTTGTATACTACGACCATAAATGAATGAAATCCTTCGGTTTTTTGTTGTTTTATTATTAAACACTAATTATACTAATAGATAGATAGTCAAAAGTATGCTATGCTATATAGCTTGCACTTTTTAATATATATATATATATATCTTTTTTATTCTATTATTTTTCTGAACGGCATGTATTTTTTATACTATTAAACTTTATACGCACTTTTGCATGTATAAAATATTACTCACTGCCTATTTTTATCACACCATCTGATATTGCTTCACTTAACATGTTCTTATTGACTAACGTCAAAGTATGTTTAATTACGAAAACCAATGACTAGTCAATCATATTTTATTTCAATATATTCGCCTACCAAAATAAGCAAATTACATAATGTTACATTGTATTAAAAAATCAATCAACAGGATATTATTTCATAGAAGGAAAACTAACACATAGGTACGTAACATACTGGTTTGTTATACAGTTATGAATATCTAATTTCACGTTACCATAATTCCTTGCTTATGAATCGTGATTTCATATTAATTTATTCGAAGAAAAAGTTCGCAGTTAGGGTTACTTACTATTTTACGAATTAATTGATGAGAGCGCTGCAGAACATATGTATTATATATGTACTGTAGGCTGGGCAAAAATAGTATTTTACGTCAAACTAGACGGGCTTCACTATTACATTTTTTAATTATGCACAAATCCATGTTTGTAGTCTATTTTACAAGTAACTGTACCTCGTATGTCTAAATACTAGCCACTCATAGTATTGGTAAAATTAAGCTTACTTCACGTTGATTCCTTCTCTCCTGGTGCATAATGACGGTAGTACGATGAGTAGATGGATCGTGGTTAGCTTCACTCGGGAGCTTGGACGAGGGTGGGGCATTAGTAGCTAGCTATCATATCGTGCTGGAGTCACTCGCCACAGATAGTTTGGACTCACTACAATACAGACCTCGCAATGAATACAGTCAGGTGTGATAAAATCAGAAAAAGTAGTTTGTATTCAATAACATTGTGTAGTATAGTGGTGAAATTCAAGTGCAATACATTCCGTAAAAATAGATCAATTTGAAAGTGAAACATTCGCGTAAACATTAGCCAATATTCGTCAACGAATTGTAATCTACATATAATTGCAAGTTGTTGTCTCTACTGAAATTGTTCGCAAAGCGTATCTTCACAATGCTCATTATCAAAAGTGTGCTTTAAAATCGTGTGTTACTTATTTGTGCCATCATTTGAGAGTTAACTATATGTGTAAAAATTAAGTGATATTTTTTGTATTCCAGGTGTACGCTTTTGATCTGCGTTTTGCTTGCGGCTGCGCAAGAAGAAGAAGCGCGTTCTGCGAGTCGCGGCTTGCTGAAACGAGGCCAACTAAATAAAGGAAAAGCAACCACGACTACAACCACGCCAGCGCCACAGGCAAGTTGTTAATTCTCATTTAACTACTTTCTATAGTAAAATTAAATGATTTGTTGGCATTTGCTTAAATTTGAAAATACTGATTTTGCATGCAGGCTTTGCCGAATAGATTATCGTGAAATGTTTTTGTGTTCTAGAATAAAGCCTAGTCAAATATTAAATTTGCCACAATACTTTGAACAAAAAAATATTTCTACATATTCATCAGTATAGGTGCCATATTTTATTATAGCCAGGGCTGCCTAAGGTCTAAAAATCTGTCTCACAAGCTGTCATCCAAAATTGCAACTTTGTGCTGATTTAGATTGGCCAGAATTCGATCTATTTATGTCATCATTCTGGAAAAGGCATAAATATCATCCTGTCAATCATCAGTGTTTTTCGACCTTCACAGGCAATAGTCAGTCATAACTAACACCATTGACCCAGCTTACCAGTAGATTGGTTAAGTTGGATAAAGCGCAATTGATTTAAAAATGACTGCACCAATTTGCAATTCAGCAAATCAAATTGATTCCAATAACTGCATCAATTTGCCCTATATTGGGATCATAGGGTACCAGGTCAGATGAAGATCAAACGCAAGGCCTGGAGCTGTTAATGATGCTATAAAAGAGCCAATTTAGCCACGCAGATCTGTCCTGATTTATTAAATTGGCTGGTGTATTGGATATGTTTATACACAGGGTGTTGACGAGGGAAGCAGGAGTTAACACACTGGTCATGGTCGAATAAAGCCTGTCAATCTTCGGTTTCATCTGACCTTATCACGCAATTGGCTGATAACCACTCATTAAATAGGGTTGGTGTTGATATTTGGTGTTAAATTGATAAACAAGGTCAGAATGCAATCATTATACAATTGCATTCAAAATTGTGCACCAATTTCCAATTGGCACTAGGAGTTGGCCGTCACCCATATTCTCGACCCCATTACATTGGTGAAGGCTAGAACAATGATGATTTATGCACCTATTACTAAATTGTTTACTTGTTAGTAGTTATTGTATAAATGCATTGATACTCAACAGTAGTTTGAAGTTGCTTTTCATATACTCATTATCTTATTACAAAATAAGATATCAGCATACATGAGATCATCCCACCTTTAATTATGAAGCTGTTTAATTTGGTTATGCAACTTTTTTCGAGATTCCAAGAACTTAAATTGTCTGATAGCAAGAATGTCTATTTTCGGTAAAATGTTATTTGATTACCAAGCCGTGGTTGGAGTTGGTTTGCGGTTACACAACATTCACTCACATATACAAAATAAACACATATAGAATAACAATATTACGCATATCTTAGATGTCTATTGAAAGAAATTCATATAATCCGGCGACGTATCGAACACTTAGAAAGTCCAGTGTAGTTTCGCAAGATATCTCCTCAGTCATGTCAGTACTCATCGAGTGAACGTTTAATTGAGTATCTACCTACATATAGTTCTATTGGAAATATTACTTGTGTTATGTAGTGTATGTGACGTAGCGTGAGTCGTTATAAGTGGGAGTTCACGACTTCACGCTTAATTAAGCTTACCAGTATGTATTAGAAAGCGTTTCTTTGTATTATTTTTACGTTAAAAGGAACTGGCCAGTTTGGTGCTATGTGTTGACAAACCGCCAATGATAGAAATTAGTTGTGGATTATTGTGTCTAGCTCACACAAATTAAATTAAACTTCTTTTTAATTGTCTTCGCAATTTAATTAAATTTCCAATGACGATATAAATTATTTTATAGCTATTATTTTGCATTTTACTCTATTGTAGCAAAATTTTGTAATGTTTACTAATTCTATTGTAAATAAGACCTCCAAATAGCGATCGGAAATACAATAAAAATAATGTCTAATCATAGAAAATTGTATGACTGCGCATCCGATGTTGATTAGTTGTCATTGATTAGAATTGGAATCACAATCGAATATTTGAAAATTGATTTGATAGGTCAAGATCGGTTCCGTTGGCTTTGTTTATGGTCTTTTGTAATATTTCTTAATCCTCTATACCCGATATACGGCTATAAACTCGTAGACGACAACGACGACGACAAAAGCTTTTAAACTTTTATTTTTAAAATATGCGTACAAAAAGTTCAACATTGTTAATGTTGAACTTTTTGATTTTTATGTTTAATCGCTCGTTGCTACCTTCATAATCCAAAAATATCGTAGAATAAGATCTGTCCTATAACTGGAGGACATAGACTATAAAATGTAGTCAGATCACTATACTCGTATCAAGAGCTACGACGTGCGAGTTAGGTATTTTAAGAATAAAGTTCTGGCTTGATGTTAGGAATTAATCATTATTGTAAACAAAGGTTGTGGGTTACTTAAAGACTTAAATGTCATGACTCCCAGCTCTTTGTGTACGTTCTAATTGCAGAAGCTGTGTCTTATGTATCCCATCCACAAGACATTAGCAAAGACTGATATATAAGGTACCTGTGAGGTCTATCATGATCCATCCACTCCTAAGACATGAGGAATGGTTTTTAAGAAATTCATTGCTAAATATTATATTAAGTCGATGTCAAGCCCCATCTTAAAATAAAATTTAGCATTGACGTCATCATAACGATGCACCGGTTGAGATCTGGTCAGCCAGATACATTGTTGTTTCGCAAAGATGTCGTTGTAGGTCCATCTGGTTCAAGGCAAGTGGGGCGAGCGTCCGATGATCGGGTCACCTTCGCGTATGACCTTTCTGAGACCTCCCTTTCCTTTGAGGAATTTCTACCTGCAAGTTTTTGACGAGAACCCGTCTATCGAACTGGTTCCAAGGACATTTGTGACGTTCAATGCAAAACAGTATTTGTTCATATGCGGAAAATGCTAAAATTATAAATCTTGAATGTTTTATGGTAATATTCAAATGGAATCTCTACATTCGTCTTGTTTAAATTAGTGGAACGTGTAACAGGACTTGACTTAAAGGTCAGGGTTACACAACTTCAACTATACATCGTTGAAGCAAATCCAGTTTTATATTCTTGATAATGAACATTTTGAATGTTTGCAATAATGTTCAGTAATAGCTTACTGAACATTATTGCAAACATTCAAAATGTAATAATAATTACGATTAGTGTTTAAAACAGTGATGTCTGAATTTTGTAAGTCCAATTTAATTAAAGGCAAATTTCTAGAACGGTATTTGAACAACATCCTTCAATTAGGTTATATCCTTCAACTACGTATCGTTGTTATTTGAACAAAATCTTTGTTGCCATCCTGTAATTGGATATTTATTGTAGTTCCTTTACTACTTTTGGGAACACAGTTGTGAATTTACTTAATACCTTGCCTGTACATGCCCGAAGCAATTTCGAATTGCCTTTGCATCTCACCTCGAGAGGTTAAAATGCTGGTTCATACGGATTGTCCGTAAACGTGTATACACCGAAGGTAAAATTATAGAGATAATACATTGCGTCACATGCACATATAAAAGGCCGTTATTCGCGCGGGGGTGGACATTGCGAAAAACTGCCAGTGTGAGTAACAAATGATGACGCGTACAAAAACCGTGTATAGGTACGTCTTGGATGTGATATAAGTTCACAAGCTCAGTTTTGTTAGCGTAGTGTACCTAATGTATGTTAATAAATCAACGTCACGAAAAAGTATTTTATTGCATAATGGGGTACGCTGTAGGAAATTATAATTGAACTCAGGATATTGAGCCCGCGCGCATCTCATTAAACACTTTAGTGGAGTCTGCCAGTGCATGAGGCAAGCCGGTTCTGGTGGAGACGCAATCCCGCGAATGTAATGGGCAGGAGGAGGGATACGGAAGTAGGATATTAGTTTAATCATATAACTCTAGAGAAGTGTCATTTTGCCATTGATTAAACTGATTCTCTGGCATTTGTATAGACACGTAATATTGGCGAAATAATTACTATAATTGGATGTATTTACTTAAATATTATGCTAGATAAATTATTTTACCAGTTTGAATATAGTTACACATATGAAAATTTGGCAGCCTAACGGCAGTCACCTTTAAGGATTAAGTACCTACAAATGTCCTAATAATTAGTTAGCCGTTAAGCTGAAGACAGTAGCTTGCGACTGGTTTTAAAACTCCTAACCCTAAGAAAGAATGTCCCAAAATCTAATTTTATCCTGAACCTGTCAATTAATATTTTAGAATGAAGCTGAATACGATGATGAAGAAGATTACCCAGCGGAAGGCGAAGCTCAGGAAGCTTCAACTGAAGCGCCTACTTCTACCACCGAAGGCAAGAAGCTCGTAGGCAGTGGGGTCAGGCCTTTCAGAAGCAACACTGAACTGCTCGAAATCCTCAAGAGAAAGAGGGCTCAGGCTGCTGAAGGTATAGTCAAGTAGTTATATATATATATTTCAAAGGTCAACTACGGTAAGATAATTTTTATATTGAGTTTAATGAGACAAAAAATACGTTGGATAACTTTGTTGGGATCATGGACTTATTAAGTACTTCATTCATACTAAGAGATGTCATGGTAGAGATACAAAAATAATTTATTGTCAGCCAGTTTTTTACTTAAAATATATTTATAAGTAAATAATTTACTTCGTTTTTGCAGCCAAACTGAACGGCCCTTCGACTACAACAACGTCACCGGCGCAGGATTCCCTTGACCCCACCAAAGTTAACTACAGTATGTATCGTCAAGTTAAAGCCTTTAGATTACCAAAACATATATAAATATACCTAGTGGATACCTGTATTTGATTCTATTACTGAATTGTGAACTGACTTTACGGCACAATGCCTATTTTATCAATGTGAGGTGAAGTCACACTCGTATAACTGTGCTTCTACCATGGAATAGATAAGCACTTAGTTGTTGTGCATAAGTACTTATTAATACCATGGTTTTATGTCAATATTAGTTATTATCGGTTAAGCTGTGTAATATATCCCTACAATAGAGGTTTCTTTTTAAAATCTTAAACAAAAATGATAAACTTGTGCCTATGACAACGTTGACTTGTACAAGTATGCCTGTATATGTAAAAATATTAATGTTAGTCTCACACCCGGTTTCTGAAAGGTGATCTGCATTGAACAAATTATCTGGTGCGATGCTTAACGAGCGTTATGGCTTGAACTTCTTTAAACGAGGCTTGAAGACGGCTTAGCTGGGTAGTCTTCTGATATTGCTAAAGTCCATAAGCGGTGGGTACGGTTTTCTGTATTTTCCACCTCTCGTGGTATACCACGAGAGGTGGAAAATACAGAAAACCGTTGAATAAATTAGCAACAATCCAATCAAATCACTCGAAATGAATTTGATATTGATTAGTCTTTTAGAAACTGTGTGTGGGTGTCAGTTGACATTCAACACATATTGGTATAAGACAGAAATAACTGATGTGTAATTTTCAACAAATAGAGTATAGCGTACTTTTTAATGATGGCGAACATAGAGTTTATATTATATAATTACATAGTATAGTTTAGTTTAATTTGTCTCTTATTAGATGTGTAATTAACAAGTTGTGGTATTACGTGGATTTATCTTTTCCTTTAGTGGGCCCGTCTTCAACAGCGAGGTTTACTTTCATTCTACCACGCGCTTATAACCACACTGCCCAGTCTCCACCAAAGCACCCAATGCGCTGCTGTTCGGATTTTTTTATAGATTATCTATCTAAAACTTGTCTATACTCCGATACGTCTATATACTTTATTATCACATCTCTAATCACACATGCATCCCAATTTTAATTAATGTCAACATTTGTTAATTATAGTTTAAATTCTATTCCATTAAATTCCAACCTTGTTTTGCTTCATTTGTAGTATGTATATATATATATCACACAATAACACACATTTTTCCTATAGACGCCAAGACTAAGAAGCGCTTTAACAATGCGCCTGTTACACGAGAGGTAGCCAACGACGAAGCCCCAGTTCCCCAAAAACCCGGCAGAGGACGATTTGGCAGACGTAAGTAGCAACCGGGAAATTATTACAATGTACCAAATTATCTACGCGAGGGCGAAAGAGAGAACTAGCATTAATATAAATGATGATGAGATTACCACGAAGATAGTGGCGCCATTTTCGCCCTACAGACAATTTGGTAATATTGAAGTATTTTCAACTCATAAGGCATGAACATTTATGTATTATATGCAGGTTTAATCATGGTGGATAAATTAACTAGTTGGCATTATTTTTTTATATATTGAATTGGAATTGTGTATATACTGTTGGGTCTTATATTGATCATATTTCATTCATTATTGTATATACTAGTCCCACAGCAGTAATTGGTTATAAGTGTGTAGTTACAAAACTAGTAGTTGGACTAATAAACCGCAATATAGGAGCATTATTAAGATATTAAAGCTAAACTTTACTTATTACAGCCGCCACACGATCAGTGCAGGAACCCGCTGAAGAGGAGGTGAATGAACAAGCGCCAGCTACCAGGTCCTCCAGGACGTTCAGGCGAGGAGGCAACTAAGCCTTCCCTCAACCTAAACTATACAATATACTCCTTGCCCACCATCCTCCCCCTATCCCCCATACCCGTTTTAAATTTTAATCTTGTCGGAACTGTAAAGCTTCGGCCAGGCCGTGGCCTAGAAGACAGCGGGTCAAGTAGCGAAGTGAAGCCTTACCCTGTGATATTGTATTTAAAGTTTTGGACTATATAATTGAGATGCAGCGCCTTCAATATTATATACGAGAATGCGAGGCCACTACAGCTACTGACTGCACTGTTTTACAGACCACGGCCTTTTCAAGCCTCACGTTAAAATTGTTTACTGAATCCAAATTCATCACATTAGATGAATTAGAATAAATTTATATACTTTTTTTGTAAATTATAAGTATAAGTAATTTTTAAATAATAAAGTAATTGTAAATTTTATCTTTTTATTGCTGGTTCTTTATCCCTGTGTAAAAGTTACGTTAAGAACAGGACATTGATACTGCTTAGATCTTGAATAAGAGACTAGTCGTGAGAAGTATTGACCGACTCAAGTTCAAAGACACTCATACTGCTCTAGAAATTTGATATCTTTATAAATAACTAGCGATCATCTAGTGGTCAAAATTCGACCATACGTACTTGATTTAATTTTTAAGTTTGATCGTTATTAAGATTTTATTGTCTATAAAATTACCCTTATAATCACTTTTCATTTAGATTTCGCCAAGAATATAAAGGTTAATTTACCTGTCTTTTTCAAACAAATTATTATTTATTTAACTTTACTCTTTCGTTGACGATATTACAAAATTTGCTACTTCGTTGCCTTTTTCTTTATTACATATACATAAGGTATATTATTATGTAACCATAATTACGAAGAATTGTACGTCGTCAGACGAACAATGCCGAAATACTACGAACGCGATTCGACTGCGTGTGTCAAGTCAATGGTTCTGTGCGTGTAGTGTTTTTTTTAATTTAATGTACTTTTAATGCTTATTTTATAAAAATATTAGGATTCGCCACTCCTTCTCCATATAAACTTTGACTGTACCAAATTTCATACTCCTCTGTTTGTGCAATTATAGTAAAAAGGGGTACAAAGTTTTTGCTTCACGTATTAATATATAGATATACTGGGCATATATTGAGACAAATAAACTGGTATATGGGCTTGTAAAACGGGTTGTGAGTTAGGATGACCTTCATGTATAATTTACCATTACACCACTCATTATCTACAGGTGGTTTAATCGCACACCTCTTATACCTAGTCCAAGTATCAGCATCTTCAGAACAATTCTACGAGGCAGAACTAGGAACTCTTTCTGCCTATCATGATTTTATGTACTGGCCTAATCATAACAACACTTTATACTTTTGTCCATATCGGCAACGTTCAAGCAATAGTTCTAATGTTCCAGCAATACAATGGCTTTATGAAGCAAATTGTTTATGAAACTAGCATATAAACCTACTTTTAGATTGCTCGCTGGTAAGATAGGTATTCATATCTTACCAAAAGACTGAAAAAGATAATGGTTTAACTAAATAGACCAGTAATAACCCTGCAGCTCGCAGCAGGGCGTCGTTTTAAATAGATTCAAAATCCCCGTTATCTATAGGAATACAACACAAAATTATTTGGCTGTGACCATGAACTCGGACTTTGCCCGTGCTGACTTATTAAACATTTTAATGGGTCACTGAAATCGAATGCGTTGTAGCTTTGCAAATGGCTTTAAAGATAATTTTTTGATTCTATATTATAAAAATCACGATTATGCTAGCCAGGTTACAATGCGGGTTGAATTAACTCAATGAATTTGATGTTTACTTAAATGCTGTCATTAAACGAAGGGAGAGTCATCATTGCAGCCATAATAATATATCGTGCGCAATTTTTGACTCATGCAATAGAAGACAAGCCTATTAATGCTGTCTCCTAGGCACAGTGCCGGATCGTAAGCCATATACACGTACACGTATGTTGTTACTGCAAATTTCCTAATGTACAAAACTACCTAAACCAAACTCAAGGCTTTATATAAATACCAGGCTTACATAATTAATAATATATAATAATAATAATATAATATAATATTCTATCACATACACACAACACCATCTAGCTCAAACTAAGCAGAGCATGTACTATGGATACTAGACAATGGATAAACATACATATATACTTTTTTTGTAAATACATACATATTATACATAGAAACACCCAGACCATGACAAACATCCATGTCCATGCACACAAATGTTTGACTTGTGCGGGAATCGAACCCGCGTCCTCGGGCGTGGCAGTCGGTTACACTGACCACTACGCCATCGAGAAATAAACAATTATCCTATACATACATTTAAAAGTTGATCATCAAATAAAAAACGTTATATACTTATACTTAAGCTTTATTATGATTTCGATATGTGTTTTTTATTTCTTTTATATTTGTTGATAAATGCGGCAGTTAATCCTAGTTTTAAACGATGATAAACAAAATAACATTATAAAAAAACTTATACTATAAAAGTATTAAAATACCACATAGAACGTAGCGTGGCTTTCAATTGTAGTTGAGTTTTACTTGCTGAGAACGCGGGTCACTTCAGCCAGAGGAGTGTTGAAAGTACCAGGCTTCACTAAATTGACAAGCTGTTCTGCAATCTCCTGGCCGACACGCACTTGCGCCTCTTTTGTTGATGCACCTGTAAATTACACGTTTATTAGTATTACTTAAAATTAATGGTACTCCTGTTTATGACGTGGCTAAAAAAGGAACCTGCTAAAAGTGAACGTCGGCCGCTGACAACGATAAAGACAGTGGCGACTTCTCAAACATGTAAGTTGGTCACACTGATGAAGTCATTATATATTTCGTAAGAATATTCAAGCAGTGACCTATTGCTTTTTACTTAAAAAGCAATTTGCTATTCTGGTCGATAAAACTGATTATTTGTTAAACGCTTTTTGCTGACGACTCTTCGTTATTTTAGTGTTTAGATTTGGATTGGATGACATTAGTGACTAATCAAGCTCTTGCATAAACTAATACCTATGGAGAACTTGAGTAACATTGGTGACAAGCCACTTACGCACTTCTGAGTATAATAAAAAGCTATTTAATATTTAAAAAAATGCTAATCGGGTCAAAGCTTAACAATCGTATAATTAATACGACAGCGTATGCCGAAAAATTTTAAGGCGATGAAGCCCAAACTAACATATTCAAGACAGAATAATCAAGTCAGTTTCAATGATGGACTCCGCGCGCTCCGTTGCCTTCACTGGTCTTTCTTTTTGTGTTCAGAAGGAGCGATTGATGTATAAACCTGCGACGGAACAAAGCCGAATGCAAGCGGAAGCCTTCATACGATATAATTTGCTAAATTATCCAACAACCCTCGTTCACGTACGTTTGATACACCTCAATCACCTTTGTTTACTGTGTCTGTACCTGTGGCGGGTCCTTCGTAAGTTACGAGTAGTAGTAAGTTCGCTACAATAATTTTGAAGCATCTTCTCATACATTCATCTTCTCCTTTGAGTTATGCCTATAATTTTCTTCTAATTATTTAAATCAATACCTAAATGAGGTGTCGCGATGACTGCTTTGTGTTGGATGATCTCCAGGGTCAGGGGATCAGTCGGTGGCTCCTGTTCAAACACATCTAAAGCTGCTCCACCAACCTATAAAATAGTAATTGCTTTTTTATACTACGAGTACTAACCTATAATATCGAGATCTGTATCGAATATTAAACAGCCTTATAAGGAAAACCTGTTAGCTTGAGTTCCTAAATTGTTATAAGGTATGTTTGCTAACTCGTCAGGCCGCGATGGCGAACGACTTCAACAATTTACTACAATTAACATTTTGGTTGGCAATGACTTACTTGCTCATTCGGTAAATACCTAAATCTGCAGGCTGTGTAATTATATTGCTTCGTTTAAAAAAATACGCTCCCGTGTTGCGAGGTACTTTACATTGACTTTATTATCGCTGTTGATAGCAGATAAGCCATGGGGGCGTCATATGCTAAGCGGTTATTGCTAATCATCTCAGGCACTAAGCAGTTCCGTACCGTTACCGTAGTATATGTGTGTAAAGGAGATGAGTGAAAGGAGGTAGAACGCTATTTAAACAACGCATATAAAAAATACACAGTTAAGGATAGCTATTGATGGATCAAACATTTTTGATATGGCTACTTATCAATGATCCTGCCTGCTACTGAATACTTTAACGATTGAGCACTACGTGCAGTCTATTGCTCTTATTGTAGGAGCCTGGGTTCATGCTCCTACAATTAGAGTACTAATAAAACTTGTATACAGGGTGTTCGGTAATTAATGGATAACCTGGAAATGTCTTATAGTGGATCTGATGGCCGTTCAGAAAAAAATATGAAAATAAATCTATTCTAACTACTACCTGAGATATGTGTTTTTTTTAAATTACCATGTATAACTTTCTTGTATACTACGACCATAAATGAATGAACATCGGTTTTTTGTTGTTTTATTATTAAACACTAATTATGCTAATAGATAGACAGTCAAAAGTATGCTATGCTAATATAGCTTGCACTTTTAATTTATATATTTTTATTTCTATTTATCCTTTTTTTTTCATTTTTCTGAACGTCCTTCAGTTCTTCTATAAGACATTTCAAGGTTATCCATTAATTACCAGACTCCCTGTATGTACTGATTGTCTAAGTCTGGATCAGGTAGATCAGCAGCCACCACCTTCTGTTATATCATTCTTACTGAGTAAGCTTACTGTACAGCTTTGTCTTATCATAAGACATGATCAGGAAATCTGCAATATAAGTACGAAATCTAGTCGAAGATAATCTAATAGTAGACGCAATGGATAGTCCATTGCATCACCCCTATTACAGAACAAGCCTGTTGAATGGTTGATGAGTTATAGGAACGAATAGCATAAGGATTTAAGTGGTTGCCTCGTTATTGCCATTACGCTAAGAGTTGATATTTCAAAGATTTGTGTTACCCACAAATAGTTAACGCTAGGGTCACGAGGTCCCAGTGCTCGTGCTCTTTATAGAGAGATAGCGAAAAGGTTAATCGACGCTTCCCGTGACCAGAGGGCTGGCCTTTATTTCGCGGAAAGAATAAGCATTGCCATTCAATGTGGCAATGCTGCCAGTCTTCTGGGCACACTACCAGTCGAATGTGATGCGGAGGAATTCTATGACGCCTATTAGAGGGTTTTAGTTTTCTTTTTCTTTTTTATTTCTATTTTATAATATTTTAGGTATAAGTTAGTTTTAAAGAATTGTGTTTATATATTGTATATTATTATATATTGTATATAATTAATAATTTGTATTGTTATTAGATATTAATAAAATAATGTTGTTAAAGATTTAGATGTTGTTTTCGCTCGTGTTTGAATTTTTATAAAGATCTCTCCGAAACAGGTCTTATATATAATGCAGAATTTGGAGAGGATATATACATATAAATTGTCTACCTGTCCAGATTGTAAAGCATCAAGAAGATCCCGCTCCTGAATAAGACCGCCACGGCCGACGTTCACGATCTTTACTCCTTTCTTGCACTGGCTAATTGTTTTAGCGTTGACGAAGTCTGTAAATAATAAGATAATGATATAAATACGCAATGATACACTTAATTTTATCACCTAGATTTACGGTATAGAAGTTACAGAAGCATTCAAAAGCCAAACTGGTTACACATCTTCTCTCCGTGGATCTTTTATTTTATTCAACAATAGTACAGCGATAATACGGTTACGGTAATGCGACTGTTGTGCATAAGATCTCGGGCCCGATTTCCGAGTCGAGTTAAGTACTATTAACACTTTCTATCACGATATTCTTTGTGAAGTCGGCAAGCCTCGAGCTGTGCGTCGTAGACTGTAATAGGTTACCAGTTCCCTATCACGTGGGAAT
Source organism: Catocala nupta (assembly GCA_963675205.1). NCBI lineage: Eukaryota > Metazoa > Arthropoda > Insecta > Lepidoptera > Erebidae > Catocala > Catocala nupta. Next base: position 30,726,674 of record OY776078.1, on the reverse strand, counting down.
AAATTCAACAGCTTGCGAAATGTAGGTGTATTACTGCTTTGCTATGCTTTAGCGGATACAGGTGTGAGAATGTATGTATGCAATTACCGCTGATTGAAAATGAAAGTATAACAAACTGCTGTACAAAAAAGTAGTTGTAAGTAGTTGTTGTAGTAAAGTAATTGTTAGTAAAATGAAAGAGATTGTCTTCCATGAGCGCACAGTTTGTGGAATAAGCGTCTTGTCATAATATTAACGCATATTAGAAATATCTATATTTTGCACTCAAAGTATTATAGTAGGTATTAAGCACTTAACTCAGACTAAAGGAGCTAAAGAGCATACGCTGCAGACTACTGGCGCAGCGGTTGTGTATGCCACTGCTGTACATGAGGTCTTGTATTCGATTACCGCGTGGGACAAATTGTTGTAAGACTTTTCTGTCAGATAATTCTCGGTACCAACACGAGTAGAATTGTATCCATTAAACAGCAATAGACCCTTTTAGGTGGGCGTATAACCTCACAAGGCATAATATTGGTTAAAATATACCATACATATATCTCTGTCTACCAATTCGATGGTATAGGCTTCAGAGTTGAGCATATATATGTATATACATTTGGTTCGTAAAACGACATATAAACATTTATATCGATGTTACTTTTAACAAACAGATGACGGCGCGATATCGATTCTTAGGTGAGTGACCTTTCCTACTGACTGAATGACGATTAATGAGTACTGATTACAAATTGCGTCCAAATACGTACATAAGTATTGATAGAGCCACTTATCAAAATAAAATGCTGTTAAAGCGAATTGATTTGATATACATTGCCTATGCGAATAATTATAAGTTATTTAAAGCTATGATTATCAGTTATACAATAGGAAATTCTGCAATGGAAATTTTACCTAATATTATATTTATATTTTATATTTATACATATTGCCTGTTACACATTTGAATAAAAAGTACAGTATCATTGTAGATAGCTATAGCTACAAGGAATGGGCCTTAGTAACCAAAAGAGTTTATATATTTTTAGCGATTTCATAATACTTCAGTTCACTTGCTCCTAATTTAATTTGGTTTCTAATGTTTCAAAATATAATAACTACAAAAAATATTTCATTATCAATCCATTCATTCTCTTAATCATTGTTTCGGGACTTTCCTTCAAAACATTTTAAGTATAGATACAAAGAACACTTTTATACGTTACAACATTTTAAACATTTTTTTTATTCCGTAAGAAGCCTGCTCAATTTATTCAGATTTTGTATTTGATTCGTAGTGGTACCATGAGTTTTCCTTGACAACAGTAAGGCAGAATAAAGACATGTCGGGATAGGTAACAGAAATGATTATGATCCTTTAAAATTAAAAGAAATATAAATTTCTTATATTGCATATAGCACCGATATTAATATTTTTTACAAAATTGTCAAAATAAAAACATTTCTTACTCTTTGTGGATTCAATGAGAGGTGTGTGCAGTGTGATGTAGTCAGCATGTTGCCAAATCTCGTCCAGCTCCATCTTTGTAGCGTGGAAGGTAGCGCACTGTTCCGCTGATACGAACGGGTCGAAACCGATGATCTGAGTAAAATAGAATCGTAGTACATTTGATGATAATAATAATATGGAAACGGGCTTTTTTATGTATCTTGAATTCGTATGTCTTCTAATGTAATTTTGCATCGTACCAAACAGATCTGGAAAATAGTTCTACGGTATCTATATAATAAAACGATTGCTCTGCGCCGAGTGTTCTGGGTTCGAAACTCACACAGGACAAAATTTATGTAATCCACAAATGGTTGTTGCGAGTCTGGACATTCTTGGTGTCCGTTGTTTGAATGTTTGTAATATCCTCCAGGATACAGGAATTATGCCTAGTGCGAGAGTTATACTACAGACAATAAAAAAAAAAGACAGTAAACATTATATGCCATAACATGTGCGTAAACGTTCTTTATGTTTCGTTAACGGTAATTTTGTAAAACATCATTAACTAAAAATGCCCGCTCAGTCGCATTCGAGTTCGTATACAATAATAAAACAAACGCGAGCGTGAATGAGGAAGCAAATTATATAAAATTATGTCATCACTCAACATCCTCATCAGCTGTTTACTATCCCACAGTAATATCGTACCTTATAAATACATGTTTTAAAAACGTGTATTATATTTTGCCGTGTAGGTATATAATTGCGGGTATTTCATAGATGCATTATGATTTGTAACTTTGATTTGTAACTATGTAGACACATGTACTAAGTGGAAAATCTCATTATTACCAATTGTTTGATTACAGTGCAAATGAGGCCAGCGTAACGCTAGTAATACACTTACTGCGTTTCGCCTGGTTATTTAGAGTTTCGGCAGCTCACTGATATATTTTTTAATCCCATCTTTTATTCCTTCTACCTATAATTCGCAACGAACGAGTAAGTAATCTTCCCCTGGTATTCCAAACAGTTACAAACACATTTGCATTAACATTGAAACACGAGTATCATTCCATATTATTTCTACAGTTGGCAAAGTTGCTGTTTCTTCCGCAGCATATTATTTGACTTTTAACTATCAATAATTGGGAGCCAAGTCGTTTATAATTATATTAGTAGACAATGTCAAATCAATTGAAATAGATATTGATGTATAACGTACATGCGAAATAGTTATTGCATCAATTCAAGCCAACCATTGCTTGTTTTCTAAAAGAATATTTATCGCACTGGGTCCAATAATTAAAAACGAGCTCGGATGACGCGGTGGATAAAATATTGCCACGCCACCATCATTGCACCGACCGAGTGTTGCCTTTCTTCATACTAAATTCAATATTATTACATAAGTATTTGGTTATATGACGCAGTGTTATCATATATGCATGTGCATGTTCCTGGCAAGTCGGACAAACTGTTATCAGGTTTTTCTGTCCAGAAATTCTTAGTAGTGGCACGTAATTTGATTTAACTTTGCCCGGTAAACAGCAAAAGGGTCACTCCCTATTACGTATAACTTAAGAAATAGAAGGCAAAACATGTGAGTAATTTACACCGCATCTATACCTTCGAGGAAAAGGCGTTAGACTATTAATGTATGCATGGTCATAAAATGGCAAATCATTAGTTGTCTCGGCAGTATTAAACGTACATATATTCAGCTGATTAACTGTCTACTTTCAAGCAGGCTTAGGCGGTAAATATACCTACCCACCAAAAATTGCTTTGTAATTGATCATTTTATAATCTCTTATAGAAGCTCTCCACAGTATTACAAAATGTATTCCTCGAATAGTTCGTTACATATAAGATAACTCATTAATTAAGCCCCATTGACTATTTAATTGAAATATGGGGCACTGCAGCAAAATCCAACTTAGAATTAATATAATATAAAAGGTCCAAAATAAACTTGTTAAAATATTATTTAATTATAAATTTAGAACTTCAACTCAAAAAATATATGATGAAACTAACATAATAAACATCACACAATCATATGTATACTATACGTGCATACTTATAAGTAAAATCCTAAACAAAACCATTCACAAGACTCTAAGTTTTACCAAAAAGCAACAGACACAAAAGATGAAATTACGCAACGGAAATTACTTAGTAGAGCGTCGACCTAGAACGAATTACGGGCAACGGAATACAGAATACGAGGGTCTTAAAATATATAATAAACTACCGGCTGAAGTTAAAGAAGCGACAAGTATGTACAGTTTTAAAATGCTCAGGACACATATATCTATCGCATATAATTAGTTGTATAACTATAAATTTAAAAAATAAAAAGTACATAAAAATTAGAAATCTTAGTAACGTTGAAAATATCTTACAATATATTACGTAAATACATATAAATCATTAGAACATTTAAAGAAAAATATATATATTGATTTATATGGATATATATATATACATATATGTGTTATATTATATGGCATACTAGCACCCACAAATATATAAAATGATTATTCTGTATTTGTAACCTTCCAGGTAATATATACTTGCTAGGACAACACGTTTTTATCGATGATTTAATAAAAAGGTGACGTTCATCTCAGGCTGTGGTATCAAACCGTGTCTAATACACCAAATACACCATGATAAGTACGCATATTCAACTAATTTAATAGTGTCGTAGAAACCAAATCGAAGAAGTTGCTCTAAGATTTCAAATGTTATGTTATGCTGTCATAGTGACATTATTTATTAGGAAAATGTCACTGTGACGGCTAAACACACCATTGAAATATTCATGAAGATTGTGGAACGCATCCGGCGAATTAATTACGTAATTAACTTAGGGCGTTGACGTACCTTCATTCCGAAGGCGTTCATGCGAATGGCGACCTCTCTGCCGACTCTGCCGAGTCCAAGAATAGCCAGTGTCTTGCCATTGAGCTCGGTACCGGTGTATAGAGCACGATCCCAGCGACCAGCCTTCAACGAGGTTGCGGCTGGCACGACGTGCCTCGAAAGTGACAGGATTAGATTGCAGGTCAGCTCGCACGCACTCAAAGCATTTGCACCGGGAGCGCTATGAAAATAAGTTCTCATTACAATCGTTATTGGTATTATGCTGCCACAACTTTGTTTACATACAGGATTTTAAACTAGCAAAAAGCTAAACTTTGTGGGAGCTCGCGTTGTTTTTCTACCTGGTAATTATTGTTAAGTCAGTTTTAAAATAATTATTTTTATATAGGATTATTGATATGGGCTTCGGTAAATAATATTCATACGACAAATCATCTGCAAAGACTTTTTTATTTATTAAACATTTGTTAGTGCTTATATTAATTCAGTGACATTAGGTTCCTCATACGGATGTCTTCCTGCTTCCTACATTTTAACATATATTAATTTTTAATACTACTTAATCTGTCAAAGGGAAATCGTCTATATAATGCTAATCCTTCAAAGAGATTTCACACTTGAAAACGCGACATATGTAAGACCAATAGATGTTTCCTTTTCCCCAATATCTAGATACAACAGCTTTATCTAATGTTAATCCTTGTGACTTGTGAAGTGTAATAGCGAAAGCTAATTGCAATGGGAATTGTTTTTTGGAACAATTGATATTTTCACTTTTCCAAATTTTTGTTATAGGTGATATTGGAACACATCCGCTGTTGTCATAAGTTGAATGAGAATAATTTTCAAATTGAACCATTATAACTCGTGGCATTTGATCAGGAGGACTATAATTTTCTTCATATATATTTTCTTTCTTTACCAATTTCACCCAATTTCAACCCAATTTCAACCCATAGATTTAAACATAAAATAACTTTGATCCAATCGATAAAATAATAAATGGTTCAAGGCCACCTAATAGTTCTGCACTTGCCAATTTTGCCTTAGAACAATTATGATAAGCTGGAATGTAAGCAACTGGATGACGTAATTCTTTTAACTTTTGATTATTAAATTCTTTTACATCTTTATTTGTTCCGAACAGACTAACGGCATCATTAAAAAAATATTCAATGGTAATGTTTGTATACGCCGTGTCATTATCTTCAATTGTACATTCACCATTACTAATTCTATCAAGTATATCTCGTAAAACTTGTTGAGATTCATTATCTCTAAACGATGACGATAAAAAGAAAAAAAATGGATACGTAATGTAAATAATAATTTTCCTTCTAAAGGAAATTCACTTCCTTCAGTTTTATCGCTGTAAAGTGGCTTATCATTTACAGGTGGCAATTGATTTATATGTTCAAAAAAATATACAAGTAATCCACCAAATTGTTGTCAGTTCATCTTGCCTTGAAGGAAAAGCTTTACGTAAACATAGATCAATTTTCCTTAAAAAATGCACCCAATCATACTCAATTCATCAATAAATATAAATTTACACCCATACATTTCTTCTTGAAATTGAGCAAGTGAATGTAAACTGAGATCTTTAAATGTTTTATTTATTCCCAATAAAAATTTAGAATTAATTGTTGTACCATTAATATTAACAGCAGCAGCACCAGTTGGTGTCCCAACTCCCAACATTTGATTCAATCGAGAAGTTAAATAATTGATCAATGTGCTATTTCCAAAACCAGCTTTGCCTTGTACAACGATTATTTTTATAGGTTGCTTTCTCGTAACCTTGATCGTAACGAAGTTGTTTTTCAAATAAATTAATCACTTCTTTCTGTTCATCAAAAAAACCTAAATTTTGCAAATAATTGTAATTACTAATAACAGAATTTCTTTGATTTCTTGCAATCTTTTCATTTTCAATAAATTTTTGTAATGAATTCAATTGTTCTTCACTTGAAATACAATGCAATTTGTATCGAATATCAATTTCTCTTCTACCTAAATCAATTTCTTGATTAATATTTTTCGCTGCAGTAGCTACTTCCATCTAATCATCTTGTTGTTCTATTTCAACTTGATCAAATTCTTAATAATCTTGTTCGTCTTCAAAATTGTGTAATATTTGATCCAATTCAGAACTAAACACATCATTATTATTCTTAAAATGACGTTTATACACAATCTTTCAAGTATCATTATCTGGATTTAGGTCAATCAATCGTCTCTAAGCAACATGTAATAAAAATTGTTGCTTATATCATTTTTCAGTAACAATGGAATTAGGATCATATTTAAAACATATTCATAACATTCTGTTCGCAGCGATGTTAACTCTTTGGTTTTCTAACAGATGGCGTTAGTAGTACAATAATATTCTATCCAATGAATACAAAATTGTAATTTTTTTTTTTTAAATGGTTGTAAGATCATATTTTTTTGACAATTATGAATTTAAATTCATGTTTAGATGTGTTACTATGTTAAAGCACAAATCTATAAGCGTGATAGTTTTTCAGTAAAGTGTACTACAAAAATGCTCAGGTTATGAGATAGTGTTAGGGCTCGCTTCACTCGCACTGATTACTAGCTATGCTTCGAAAACGGTACGTTTTTTCTGGATGAACGAAAAATTAAGTCCAGAGTACGTTTATTCCTTTTCTATACCCCTCTGACAATGAAAATTTTATGGTCAAGGCGTGAAAGCTTGACAAACAAACTCTACAATTAAATTTTAGTTAGAACGTAGTAAACATAAATAACGTGGAGATGAATTTTATAATGTGTTTGTTGTTACCAAAGAGACAAGTAACAAAACATGGTATATGCGTACAATTATAAGGCTACTTGTCACTTACTTGATAACTCCAACGTTTCTTTGTCCAGCCTCCTTAACGTCAATGTTGTCAACTCCGGCGCCTGCGCGGCCGACGACCTTTAGCTTGGTGCCGGCTTCCAATACAGCCTTGGTCACTTGTGATGCAGATCTTACGACCAACGCGTCGTATTTCTAAAAGAAAGTAGAGTATTCATTAAAGTTATTACTAAATGGGAATTAACTTCATATTGTTGATATTGATGAATATAAATAATAATGTTGTAGACAGACCAACAGGTAATCAAACTCGTTCGATTTATCAAACGAAACTACTTCGCAAGCAAAATCTTCTGTCAATATCATAAAACTAACAAGATATAGGATTATATTACCTTCTTATAATGTTCTAATAATTAACTTTATATATATTTATGATCTTCTCGTCCAATATACCGCAGTGTCCCAAGACGAAAGTCTTTGACTAGTGTGTGTGGCCAGTGATGACTTACGGCTCAGAGACGTGGTCGCTCACTATGCCTTATGAGAAGGGTCAAGGTCACAGGTCAAAGGGCGATGTAGGGAGCTATGCTCGGGGTTTCCCTGCGGGATCGAATCAGAGATGAGGAGATCCGAAGAAAAACTAAAGTTGCCGACAGAGCTCTCCGGATAGCCAAGATGAAATGGCAGTGGGCAGGGCACATAGTACGCAGAACCGATGGCCGTTGGAGCAGAATGGTTCTGGAGTGGCGGCCACACACCGGAACACGCAGCAGGGATAGGTCTCCACATGGTGGACCGACGACCTGGTAAGGGTCACAGGAAGCGGTTGGATGCGGGTGGCCCAAGACCGGTCTGTGTGGCAAACCTTGGGGAAGGCCTATGTCCAGCAGTGGACGTCTTTCGGCTGAGATGATGATGATCCGTAAGTTATTTATAATTAATACCGGTAATTTAATCCAATAAAATAAATTGATATCAAGGATTGGCGACCAATGAATACAAAATAATACCATGACAAACTTCACTTCGCATATATTTAACATGCTCCACAGCAGTGGACCATGAAAATGATAAACGAAATTAAATAAAACAGAAGTCAGAAGGTAGTGGCGATTTCTAAAACATTTATTCTTCTATAATTTTTCTCAAGTATAAATAGTATATTTGAAGAATCGACGACTCAATTTCAACATATACCAAATAGCAAAGAATTGAATACAAAAAGTAATATTATGAAAAAGCAATCCAATCAATAAGTTTCAGTGCTGTTTTATTTTCTTTCATCTTGATAAACAGATGAAATACAACCTCGCGTTTATAATACGTTTCAAAAACCGCCTATGGACTCAAACAACTACCAAACACCAAAGTTATAGATATCGAATGCACGCCAATTCCTAAAAATATTTGCTCTGCATTCAGCGTAAAGAAAAAACATTACCTTGATTCCTCTGTCGATTTTTTATAATATATAATAATAATTATCATTCATATAGCAAGACCGTGATAATATCAGCATATTTTAAAATATTTTAAATCTGTTTTATGATGTATCCCTTTTCCATAAGGCAGTACTTATAACTGCTAGTGTAACATATCACGCGTTGACAAGCCTTTATTTGGTTTATATAAACATCTGAAACGTGAATCCAACAATGAAATGCAAAAATTACGTACCTATATCAAAAGCCTTACCATTATCATATGCGAAAACGAGACACACCTATACCTATGCTCTATTATTAGTCTCTTTCCTATCCGTGAAATAACACTAGCGAGTACCGGCGCAATTGATTGTGACTACTTTTGTTGAGCTGTTGTTTTGAACTTTTATTATTTAATACTTTGATACTTACAACTAAAAGGTGTCTTGTGTGTGCAATTTTTGGCGACCACAAGCATGTAGCTACGAGCATAGACTGATGAATGAGAAGCCGTCATATAAGGCATCATGGTAAATCGACCTAAATAGTCAAGTGGGAAAATAGCCTCTCGTTTAAAAAGACGCCTCATGTACTAGGGATCAAATATCGCGAAAATGTATACAAACATACACAAAGAATATCCAATATCCATCATTCAAAAAATATTTAATATTAATCTCGTGGAGTTCGAAACCACAACTCTCAGCGAGGCCACTTATCTGTTTTGTTAACCAGTCAAAAATATTTGCAATTTTCTATTGACGACGCTAGAGATATAGTATATATTGTTGTTATATAACTTACACATAGGTATATAGCTATACTTCTATTCTTCTTACAAGCCTTATTTGGTAAAAAAATAATCATTATAAAACCATTTAGCTACTGCTTTTAGACTATATTCCTTAAATATCGAATTAATATACACGAAAAAAAAACAAGATATAGATAGGAGATTCTTTGTATTATCTATCAGTACCTACGCCATATTTGTGTATTAAATAAGACAAGTATCGACTATACACAAAATCAGTCGCTGTTACTAGGAGACAACAATTGTTTTGACAAAGCAAACAGAATAACATCCAACATCAATAATTAGGAAGGTCGTCTATAATGTAAGTCAAGACCAAGGTCAGCAGAGAATAAAGTCCATGCGTTATACGAATCATGTGTGAGCTCGAGACCAACGTGTCTGTAGATTCAAATAATAAAGATTTGCTTTGATAGATTACTTAGAATTTCTGTCTTTCGGGCATCTAATGGTTTAAGCTTATACTGCAATTATATAGTATTATAATAATATATACACTGTACACATATTTGTACATATATACACATATTTGTTATATCCTTAATATATTCATATCAAAACCACTTTGAGGTTATTCTATACATGTTTTATTTTGAAAATACGGTTTATATTTTGATACAAGTGCGTAATTATTTTTATATTATACGCCAACTTACTAGAATCATGTAAAACCTCAACAATGTACAATCCGCCATTTTAAATAAAGGAAATTGCCCATTTGGCCATACCAAATTAATACCAAAGTACTGACCTTAATATTTTTGTGTCCTGATAAAAATGCCTTTATTTGATTATGTTACCATAATTAATTACATGTACCAACTTTAGTCAATGTTCACTTCAGGTGTTAAGAGATATTGAACAGAATAAGTTTCTTTTAGGTTATAGTAGTCTCACAGTAATATGGACTCTAAGCAGGTGTATTTTAGATTTGCATTTGGTTTTTTGGATGTAATTGATAAATTGCAGTTCTACCAACTCATATTTATTAGAATATAATTATGAGTTGGTGCCACAAAAACAAAATGGTGTGTGAAGATACAAATACTTAATTGTTATTCTATATAATATTATGTATAAGTGAAACAATTAAAATACATCATGTTACGTGTATTATTTTATTCATTAAATATATTATCGAAACCTGGAGCTGGTGCCCTTACATTGTTATAAAGGGCCCAGCTCAAATACCACAATATACACATTACGTGTGCACAACAACCAACTGTTCGTTTTCCTACAAGACAAGAGCAGTAGTAACCAGATATGGCGTCTAATGTATCTGATACATTTTATTTTTATTTATTAATATGTATGTATAGTACACTTTACTAGATATATGTATAGATTGAATTCTTCCACAAACTAAATAATTGGTAACTCCTAATATTAAAGGCAAGTCTTCTTCAATTTCTTCTCACACTTCTGCCTAACCCTAACATAAATGTCGGAATATGTTTGAGCGGTAAAACGGAAGTAGGTAAAGTTACTCATTAATTCAATGAAATGAACTCCGAAAGGAATCTTTTAAAGAAGAAGCTAAAATATTTAAAATATTTTTGTTTAATTTATTGCCCAAAAATCATTGCGACACAATATTTTATTTGAAAGTACTGGCCATGGGCATTCTCCTTTGCCTGTAAATATTTTACTTACTAGAAAAATATTTAATGCAAAGTAAATATGAAGGAATATAAAATCAACGTCAATATTATACTTGTTACCATAATCAGAGGTCAATAACCTGTTTGTCACGATCACACTAAGATAAGAAACAGTATCATTTCTTAGCAAGAATTTACTAACGAACAATATTTTAAGTAATGGTTGAAATACGTATTTAATTAAGATACTGTATTTGAGAGACATACTTGGCAATATTAGTAGAAAATGTTTCCTTTACTTACTGTGGCAATATAATTATACATATAAGTGCAATATTATAGTGATAATAAGAAACTACAAATTGGTATAACATATAATTTGTACATTGCCATTATTCAAATCAGAATTGTAACTGAGTATTGACGTCCACAAATATAATGTTATGAATTCAATTTTAAAATAAGGTATCCTATTTAGACATTCTTACGTAGTACGGTAAACAGTAAAATAGCTTGAAAGAAGAACACATTTTGAAGCCTTTAAAATAACAGTCGCAAGAGCAATGGTCAACCGCATTTGTAAGTAATTTATAAGGTGAAGATCTTACAGGCACTTCTTTAAGAAGATCATCCTTGGAGATTTTTGCAATGTTGGTGGCAGCGATGCCGTGAGCGTTCAATATCTCAGTGCAGTTGGCACCGACTCCGTCCACGATCAATACTGATTTGATTTCCAGAACCATCGTAAAGCTACAAAATAATAAGTACACTGAATATTTTTTACTATAATAGGGATATCACATTGTTAGCATCCCATTGGACGCTATATAAGTATTCCACGATAAACCGCTGATTAAAAAAGTAAAGTAACCGGTTTTAAGTTCGCCAAAAAGCAAATGCTCGCTTCGTACACTTGGAAACTACGGCTAAGTTATAATGATAACTAAAATTTTGTGATTTTATCCATAATATAACAGAAGGAAAAATATCACAACTTCTCATCACATGTAGGTATTCGCAGCGAACTGAACAATACAATTAATCAAAGTACATAATTAGACTCATTGAATATGTCACTAAACCTAAATAAATGAGTGGGTTAATTAATTCACAAGGTTAAACTGAGACATTGTATTAATAAATGTTTTAGAAAACATGTAAATACTCACGGTGCTTGACTCCTGTTTGCTAAGCTGAACGGCTGGGTATATACTAAGCGAAGGACAGAGAGTTGCTCACACGCACGAGTAGAACGCGACTCAGTTCGCGAGTGAACGAGGCGACCGTTTATCAAGCCAATGAACGGGCTTCACCGGTCACTGTTTGCACTCGCTTCTAATCACAGTGCAGACGAGTCTTACACTCGTTACTATGATAATGTGATACAATAATATAGATATATTTTAATATTGTCAAATTGCGTACTCTTGATTTATAAGATTTTGTAATCATCGCTCAACAACTGCATACTACAGATGGAATACTAATACAACTTTTGCTCAGAACGATGTCAAATACTTAGTAGTTTGTTAACATGGCCAACTATGACATAAATATTACTATGAATACATTGGAATAATAACTGTAATAGTTTTAGGTGACAGAAGCGATATTTACACAAGTGAATAATTGAGCTCTACTATCGTAAGTGTAGGTATAAAATATATAACTAACTGTTACCTACTGATTCGTCTGAGAAGAAGACACGTGCTGTAATAACAATAATATTTTTTGATATTATACTCCTATGATTTTGCTGTTACCTTTAACATTATAAAAGAGATTTTTTTACAAATATATACGATATTAAAACATTAAGTAGCGGGCAACGAGACACAATTAAAAGCAGATTTTATCTGAGCCTCAGGTCTTAAGTTCGCCAAGAGTGTAAAGAAATAATAAGGTTGGCGCTGGATACATTATCATCAGAGTTTGTTATTTATAATCTGCTATATGTGATCACGGTATTGTGATACCGTGATCACAAATGAAGTTATCTAAGTTTATTAGAATATGTGAACCGTATTCTAATAAACCTAGATAACTTCATTTGTTAGTCTTGTAGCATAAACTTCGGTCGATCGCAAATTTTCAGGTTCGATGCCTGATTTGTCCAAATTGTCGTTAGATTTTGCTGTTATACATAACTTTCTTTGTTAGTCAGGTGGCAAAACTTTGCAGCCAACCGCGACTACTCAAGTTCGATGTCTGATTTGGTCAAAATGATATTGGCTTGGATTTTCTGATAGGAATTTCTGTCTTCGTACGGTACGCCGCAATATTCCTGTGATACGGCTATAGGTTGGCGATCCTGTTCATTATGTAGAACTTAAAATATAGCTGCTAAAATGTGTCTGCAATTCCCCTTTGCTTATCCCTCGTTACAATATAAGCGCGTGACTATGTATGTAAATAAAAATCTAGTGGTATCCAGTAACGAAATTTATTTACATAAATAAGTTTATGTATTTACATATAAACTTATTAAAGTTTCGTTATAATCAATTACCTGATCCTACAATCTTTTAGAGTAACGTGTTAGATTAGGTGGTTAGCCGCTGATGACATTAACAACTATACGCGGATTATGGGCGTGCCCAGAAAGCATCCAATCTTTACCTAGGACTTCAGACATAACATACGATCATATTATAATATATCGTCACTACTACTACGTTTAATGTGAGACCAACGCTAAATGTTATCAGAATTAAATATAATATCTTATTATTGAAAAAAGTTCTATTAAACTGTCAAGACTTTGAATACGTGACATAATTATATAATAATACTAGCGGGCCCGACAGACGTTGTCCTGTACACAAGAAAAAAATCAAATCTAAACCATTCTCGAATCCACGTGAACACACACAAATAAAATCATCGAAATCAGTCCAGCCTTTTAGGAGGAGTTTAATTACAAACACACGCACAGAAGATTTATATATATAAGGATATCCTATCACATACACAGAACACCATCTAGACCAAACTAAGCAGAGCTTGTACTATGGGTACTAGACAATGAATAAACATACATATATACTTTTTTTTTGTAAATACATATGTAATAATCATAGAAACACCCAGACCAAGACAAACATTCATGTCCATGCACACAAATGTTTGACTTGTGCGGGAATCGAACCCGCGACCTCAGGCGTGGCAGTCGGTTACACTAACCACTAAGCTAGCGACTCCGCCATTCAACTAAAAATCTATTGTGTTTTGCCACCGGTGTGCCGCTGCGACTCAATAGGTTAATGATTGTATGCTATGATAACCGTATTAAGATTATTGTTCTAAGTTTATTTTTATGTTTTATTTTTCTGTTTCCCATAACTTAGAGTACTGTTTTATGTAATTTTTACCAGCTGTAAGTATTTGTAGCTTTGATATTTATACACCAGACATGGTAGAATATAAGAAACATACTTTTATAGTGTAATTTTCATAACATCTTTATTAACCTCTGAGTCTTCTTCGAAGAGGTTAATGAAAATATTATGTAGGTCTGTGTATCTGTCTGTTAGTGACAATTTGTTAGCAGGCATAGCTCCGGACTGCACCGATTGACTTGTAACTTGGTGTGCAAACACTTTGGAGTCATCCCTCGGTCAAGTTTGAATATCAGCCCTGTGGGTCAAAAGAACCCCGAGTACCCTACTATACTTTGCCCGCGGTTGCACTCGCATTAATGTAGGTTATTTCAATAAATTTCTATCCTATAGGAACAGTACTTTTTTTGGATGAAAGGTCTAAAAAAGAAAGTCTATGTCCTTTCCTGTGCCCCTGACAACGTGTATGCGAAATTTCATGATGATCAGTTGCGTAATTAAGGTTTGAAAGAGCAACAAACAAACTCACATTCGCTTTTTTATATGAGTTAGGATATTATTATAAATAAATGTTTCTTTCTTTCTCTAAATCACATTCAAACTGGATCAGCAATTACTGAGCTAAAACACACAGACAAATAAAGTCTGTTTACGATCTCGTTATATACACGGATATCTTTATTTTTCTACAGTTTAAATAAGGACGTCATTGCGCTTCATTCTGCCAATGTTTGTGTCAACATGTTTATCGCAAGCTGACTGCACGCCGCGCCTTATTTCACAAATTGTTGTTTATCTGCTATCAAAATAAATGTTAAAACAATGGCTATTTTTCTTAACGAATAAATATTTATAAATAAAATTTAATAAAAATATAATTACTAGATTCTGCATTCGACTTTGCTTGTGTAAATCCTAGGTATATGTTGATCCAGAATATGGATAACTCTGTGACAGTTTTACTCAAATCTGTTCAACGTACTTAGTAGTTAGTAACAAACTCGTTTAGCAAATTCTAAGCTCAATTGCTGTTTTATTCGAATTCTAGTATAGTAAAACCTTTTTAAGATTCATTAAAATTAGGATTTATAATAGTTATATAAAATGTAAACACCTCACTTCTTTATAACCAGCCAATGTTATGTATAACGTAGGTGTCATACATATCAGACAAAATAATGTGTAACAAAATTTAATATTGGATTAATATGTATGATGTGGTTGTGCTATAACTAGTCAATGTTAAATACACTGTAAGTTTCATTCAATTAAAAATAAACAATATTACAAAATAATATTTTTTATTTTTTAATATTATGTATGATGTGGTTTAGCTTTTATTATTATTAATAAATAAATAAACAAATATCTAAAGGTCTTCAAATCTTCCTCATTTACTATATTAGTTAAATTATTTTTATTAATATTATCATGGTCGCAGGAACCGGATGGATGCAGACGACCCAAGATCGGTATTTGACCTTAGGACGCCAATGTCGAGCAGTGGTTGTTTTTCGCCTGAAATGATGATTCCTCAATAACCACAAATTTTGTTAAAACGCTTGCATGTATCATAAACATATAAGAATAGTTTAGTTTAGTTTTCTACGAGATATAACTAGCTGAGGCGCGCAATTTCATCTGCTTCATATAAGAGAATTTTCCCCGTATTTGCAACATTTTTAATTGCTGCTCCGCTGCTATTAGTCGTAGCGTGACGTTATATACCCTATAGCCTTCCTCAATAAATAGGCTATCCAACACTGAAAGAATTTTTCAATTCAAACCAATAGTTCCTGAGATTAGCGCGTTCAAACAAACAAACTCTTCAGCTTTATAATCTTTATCTTATATATAAAATTCTCGTGTCACAATGTTCGTTCCCGTACTCCTCCGAAACGGCTTGACCGATTCTCATGAAATTTTGTGAGCATATTGAGTAGGTCTGAGAATCGGCCAACATCTATTTTTCATACCCCTTAGTGATAAGGGTTGTCCAACCTTAATATTATTTTTAAATCTTCTGGTCAGAATTTTTTTTGTGGCAATACAACGTTTGCCGGGACAGCTAGTATATGTATATAATTCTTCTGTACGTGTGTTGACAGTGAACTCCTCCTGGAACCTGAACGGCTGGACCGATTTGAATGAATTTTTTGTGTGTGTTCAAGTGGATTCGAGGATGGTTTAGATTTGTTGTTTTTTTTCTTTCGCCTGTACTGGGCGTCGTCTGTCAGGACAGCTACTATTAGTATAGATATATTATATCAACCCTTTATAATATAAACTGTCGCACTGCTGGGGGCTCGTGCCCAGGATTCGAGAAGAGGCCCGTTTATAATTCATTCTTTACTAATTATTATACTATGGATGGCTACGTCATTACGTAAGTAATATACATATTTATGCCACGAATAGAACAGCCCGTTGATGCCAATTGTTTAGGAAACTAACCGTTTTATATGGTGATGTACCACCTTTCTTCAAGGGACTGGGATTTGCGAGTAAGATTGTTATACTGTGTTACGCACGATGGATAAGGGGTTACGGAGGCTTACATACTGACTATTTTGCGTTTCATTCTATCTTTAAATCCTTTTTGTACGGCCCGCAAAGAGTAAATAATAGTATGGATGTAACCACAATGTAACGGAAATAATAAAGCCATTATTACCGCAGCCTACGATATGGTGCCTTGTAATAAGGCATCATATCGTAGGCAGATTATATGATAGATTTTCTAACAAACAATGACACATAACTTGAGCTGGGCATCAAGAACCAAGATGTAACCACAATGTAACGGAAATAATATGATGCCTTATTACAAGGCATCATATCGTAGGCTGCGGTAATAATGGCTTTATTATTTCCGTTACATTGTGGTTACATCTTGGTTCTTGATGCCCAGCTCGAGTTATGTGTCATTGTTTGTTAGATAATCTTCAATAGCAGCATGAGAACTAAATAAGTCTAGGTAGTAGACAACAGTCTACCTGCCCTATTTTCACAAAATCTATACTAATCTTATAAAGCTGAAGAGTTTGTTTGTTAGGTTGAACTAATCTCAGGTACTACTGATCCGAATTGAAAAATTATTTTGGTGTTAGATAGATCGTTCATCGAGGAAGGCTATAGCTATATAACATCACGTTACAACCTACGGAGGCGGCGCAGTAATCATAATCGCGGGTGAAACCGCGGGCATATCTAGTATACAATATACCAGCGAAATGGGTACATACATAAATATCTATCAAACCACTTCTTTGGCGATATACCTACAAGCAAATACGTAAAAGTGCCGCGCATTTTAAAACCTGTTTCACCAAGATACACCAATAAATTATAAAATCGTGCAATCCTTATTAATATTATAAACGCGAAAGTATGTATGGATGTATGAATGTTTGGATGTATGGATGTTTGTTACTCTTTCAAGCAAAAACTAGACCGATTACGATAAAACTTGATACGTACGAACGATAGCTGGCGACCTGGCTGGATAAAAAGGCCATGTGTGAATACATGGCCTTTTTATCCCGATATTCCCACGGTAGGTAACGGGACTTATGCGAGTGAACCCGCGGGGAAAAACTAGTAGATAATTAATAAACTAACTAAATAAATATATTAATAAACTACATGCACAGTGGCTGCGCGCAAGGAAGGAAAAGCTATTTTAACGTTTATTGATTTTATATGTTGTTGTACAGAAGAAGAACTACTGTATGACTGAATATAAAATAAGCAAGGTAAACCTCATACATATAAGTGCAGCGATTAATGCGACAGGTACGTACAACGCATGTTGTGCCAAGCTGTTCCTAGCCGAGACGTATGCCTGATACGGATAAGTAGTATTTTTCCAAACCGTTAATTAGTTGATAAAAACTGCATTGAAAGTATACTCGGCGTTTTTGCAGCAGTGTATGAATTGCAATGAACAAGTATGTACTTAAACATTGTAGAAAGATCTCGAGGAAGTGGATGCTTTGTTTGATTTAAGACCAGCTTGCATTCGTGGCCTTATTCGCGTGATAAGTAGTAAAACATTGCCTATATTAACTATGACGTTTTTAAATTGGTTCAACGGTTCTAAAAATTATCCACCATACTCTTATAAAATATAATTATTATAATATTAATATAGACCAATAGAATTAATTAGTATTCAACTAGCTGTCCCACGCTGTTACATCTACATTTATGATTACTGCTCCGCTCCCATGGACCGTATCGTGTAGCTGTATAGTTTATGTTATTTCCGAATAAATAATCTTTTTGATAGTGGAAATAATTTTTTAAATTTATCTTTTAACTTATGAGATTATTCATTAAAATTGTCTCATTAATAAAATACTATAGAAAATATTTGTGAATATTAAACTTTTGTGATGTTTACCAGGTAGTTTAATAGTAATTGTGTCCATTGTGGCTTAAAATACGACACCAATATTTCGTTAAAAAAGTTGTATTGTCTTTTAAAGCATTGCACTATCTATGCAGTTTAATCGCACTAAATAAGATTTTGATACCTAGAACATGCAGTATTTAGATGGATATCTTTTTGTATACATACTTTTTGTATATATACCTATTACATATTTATATATTATATAATATATTATATTATTAGATTTAGTATAATATATTCTATATTAAATCTTTATTTATTTAACATTTTAATATGTATAAATGGGCTTGGTACATGACGTAAGCGATTCCCTACATTGCGCATATATACATGTACGGAAAGGTCACCCGATTATAAGTTTCCATTGAATCTGCAAAGTATTTTGTCTGCGATAAGAAGACGTTAAACAATATCAATGTATCATTTTAAGACTTGTTCATAATAATCTACTATGTAGTCATTTGACACACGGAATAATGTCTGTTTTTGTTTAAAAACATTTTTGCTTTAGGGTATGTTCCTATGTAGCTAAGGGCTTTATAACCATTGAAACTATGGACACAAAGAACATCGAGATTCGGTACAAGTAGTAATTAATTTTATTAATGTATTTTTTTTATCTCGTGATCGACACCTATGTGTCCAAGACTAAACATATTAGCAATGTCATCCAGCCTCAACACATTATTGCACACATATTCGTCTTTGAAGTGATGGACTAATTATTAAATATTTATTTTATAAAATAAAGAAAACTAACACTAAATCCCGACAATTGTTTCTAAACAAAGTAAATCGATTGACAAACAGAGAAGATAAAAGTAATTAACTGTAGTTTCTTAATAGATCAATGCGTATATTCCATGCAAGAGGATTTAATTGTCGCGTTAATCTACGCATATTTTATTTTATGTATGGTAACCCGCGATTTCTTAATCACTCCTGGACGTGTCCCTTTGTCATATTTACTCAACGCGATTTTTAATATACTAATATTTAACTCCCTATCTATGTAATCTGGTTATAATACGAGCTTCATATTCTTGTGGAAATATTTGACCGTTTTTATCAGAATGACTTAACAACTCCCTTCAAATCTTCTTTTTATACGTAATAAATAAATATTTTTCATCAATATTTTGGGCCACGCAACAAGCAATCAATTTTCTCAGAAGTTTCTTTCCGAGCCTGAAGTTAAAGCCTACATATTTATTAATATCGAAGATATATTTCAAATATATTGATCAGTATTTACTTTTGTTGAAACTGATTACAAAATTTGAAAGTGTACGCTTCACTAAGCGTGACCAGATTGTGAATACAGTAAAAACTATCATATCATAATTAAGCTATTAAAATAGACGCAAGATTATGAAGTTATTTGTCGACATTACAGAAATAATGAGAATGCATATGTAAAGGTAACCTACTCGTCACTCTATCTATTTATAACAAACTAAGTATTTTCTTTCTATGTATTGCAGCAATATTCCAATCTGCCAAAGGCAATCTCTGAAGATATAACAAAAAGCAGTATATAAATAAAACAACACGTATCCAAACGTTATAAATCTTAATTATTAATTTTATTATCACACTTATGAAATATACAAAACATATCACGATGGCACTAGAAGTCAGTGCTTCAGCAGACGAGACGAAATTATTGTTCACGGCAGTTACCATCTACCTCATACATTTAATTTTTATCACTCAGAATAATAAATAAACGATATATGAGTATGATTGCGTCAAACTTTATATTTTTATCTACAATTTAGTTTGTAGTATACAGATAATAAGTATTACTGTTGTTCCTTTGTCAACTTGGATACTTATATCTAAGGTTGCTCTGAAGACATTTGATGTCGTATATCGATATCGATATGATAAATATATATTGTAATATGTAAAGTAATTTGCAGTCGAGTCATACGAGTCACAAGAAAACATTTTTGCTCCGGGACAAATCTACTGTGTTTGAAGTTATATTATACATTATTTTGTAAATGAAAAGTAACTATTTTATTGAGTGATATTGATTTGGTTTGTATTGATTTTTTCGGCGATATCCTTACATTCGGAATCCCGGACTTACGCGTAACAATATCTACTACTAATATGTACATAACACTTGTAAAATAAAAGGAAGGTACTAAATAGAGAGTACTCATCGGTACATTCCTAGAAACGAAAAATATTAGAAACTTACTCTAATTTTATAGACACATTACAACTAACATAGAAAAAACACTGATATTAGGTAGATAGTACATGGACGAAAGATCTAACGTCTAAGTAGTTTCTGGAGTAAATTGACTAATATTAATGACATATGATAAATGCTGAACTTAGTCGAGATACACAATATAATATATCTTAAAACTTATCGAAAATTTTAAGTTAATGTCAATAAAAGGGACTTATATTGAATAAATTCGACGAGAGATGACATACTAAAACATTCACCAGTGTTAGTGGTAACTAAGTGGATTGGTTGCTAAACTCGCATAAGTTTCAGCATCATGTCATTACGTTTAACCAGAGGGTAATGGGTGTAGGAGGGTTATTTGGGGTTGTAGATGCCTCGGGCGGGTCGTGCGGGCCGGCCGCCAATGCCGCCGGCGGCGCGTCTCTTAGCGATGAGCGCGTCAAGCCCGCGCAGCGGCGGCGCGGGCGTCGTCTCTGCTGGCTGAGCCTCCGTCTCTTCCTCCACCTTCTCCGCGCTAGTACTCTCCTCGGTCGTCTCCGTTGATTTCTTGGGCGCTTCAGTTGTCGCCTAAAACCAAAACCAAGTTAAAGAACAAGCCAATTAACGCTTATACTTTAAGGCATCTACTTTCTCCGTAATACAACCGTTTAAGCGTTACAAATGTTACCTCTGTGGAAACCAGCTTCCTCTTCAGAAGTGGATTGGAACGACGCGCAGGAGGGGTTACTGGAGCTCGTGGCTTGGGTGAGGGTGAAATCGTAAGCCTGTTGCGTACTCGGAGACCACTGCGAGGCGCTTCAGGCGCTGGGGTTGGCGACGAAGCCTATAAATTATACGTTTTTAGTATGGCCGATAGTAACAGAACATTATTGATAGATGAACAGTTCCGTTTTGTATGTTCGTCAGAAAACATGCTATCTTCGTGAATAGCATAGAATAGCAGAATTGATAATTTTGGCAAGCCTTTGGGTTACAATTAGATGTAAATTATCCTAGTGTCAAACAGGTAAATACAAGAATAACATCGGAACAGCAGCCGCAATGCCACACGCGTCTCCCAATGGTCATAGATAAGACACTATCCAATGGTGGTCAAATAAACGTCAACTGTGACAAAACTCATAAAATCGGATTGCATGTCGATAAAACTAACCTACTTGGTATAAGCAAATATCGATTAAGTAATTCTTATAAGGAGGTCAAGGAATTGGGCGCAAATCAAGAAAAGATGGCGTATACTCCACCGACAAGAGCAAAGCTCTTTAATATTACGAGAAAAAATTCCTATACTATACTAACATGAATCTATATTACCTCGGCTTCGGCATCGGTAGCAAACGATTCGGGTGCTGCGGTCTCAGCGGGAGCTTCAGATGCGGCTTCAGGAGCCGTGCTCACGCCTCTCAGACGAGGGTTGGGCCGCAAGTTCAGCCTGGGTCCGGGCCTCAGAGATGCAGGTCGGAGACCAGGTCTACCACGGCTATTACAGAGAATTAAATGAATAATATTATACGAATGAGAAGTACCAATGGCTGCGATGGATTTGTTAGAATTCATAATACCCAATAAAATTGATTTGTTATTATATAAAATTCTGTATTACAAAGCTGTTAAAATTACCCAATACTCCTAGATGGCGCAGGCGTAGTTTCGGCAGCCTCAGCAGAGCTAGCTGGCGATGTGCTATCCTCGATAGACGCAGCAGCGGTAGCAGCGGTAGTAGTTGTTGAAGGACCTCTCCTAAGACCAGGACGTAGTCTAGGCCTGCAATAGTTTTTAAGCATATAAGCATACACCAAGCTGCTACCAGCCAAGCAGGCAACCGAATGTGGGCTTCTACTTTCTAACCACTACACTAAGGGTTTCTGGAAATCTGGAAATATTCTATTTAACTGACCTGGGTGCAGGAGCTTCACTTGATGGCGCGGAAGCGCTGCCGTCCTCTTGTGGCGCCGGTGCAGAAGTAGTAGACACAGGACGAGTACGTCCCGCAAACAAACCGCGGCGACCGAACGCCTGTAACAATAGACATTCAACCATAAAACATACGAGATAATGCCTTTTTTAGATTAAATGCGTTTGTGCCAATACTGGTTAGATAGTGTACGTAAGTAATCCAGAAAAACAGACAGCTACTACTAGGTTTGTTAAAATAATTCCCGTCGAGACGTCCTATAACGTACATTAAACATATGTACTTTAACCAAGAACATGTTTTTTAAACTTGGTAGATTATTTTTTATCCTATACCTAAAATATTACATATTTCAAAATCGTTACTAGTATTATAAACGCGAAAGTTTGTATGGATGTATGGATGTTTGTTACTTTTTCACACAAAAACTACTGGACCGATTGCGATGATTCACACATAGGCTACTTTTATCCCGATATTCTCACGGGAACGGGACTTATGCGGGTGAAACCGCGGGAAAAACTAGTGCATTATATATTTACAAATTTCATGCATGTAATGAACCTTTATTCATAATTGTGTTTTACTCGCTGCACATGTAACTGACGCGTGCTACATGCGGCAGTCATATGTGCGAGTTAATATACCGGTAATTGCGCGAGTGATTTGCGTCATGTACAATAGCATCCTCAGAATTAAGTACTACTTCGTATAAAAAATGCACCTACATTA
Organism: Catocala nupta; assembly: GCA_963675205.1. Taxonomy (NCBI): domain Eukaryota; kingdom Metazoa; phylum Arthropoda; class Insecta; order Lepidoptera; family Erebidae; genus Catocala; species Catocala nupta. Next base: position 30,703,061 of record OY776078.1, on the reverse strand, counting down.
AATACCTAGTAGATATTTTATATCTAATACAATAAAATGGCAAGGACGTGCCCGCCTGAACTAATTGAAGATAATAATAAAATGACGAAACGAGGACCGACTAAATATTACCCAGAAATCTATAAAATTGAAACGAATCAAAGTATTGTGACATTTAGAGCCACAAAAGCGGGTCGCGCATACAATATATATTTATATACAAACCAATTTTAATAGCAATTTCAATATTTCATGACATTTCGGACTTAATTACTAATAATAGTACATTCGCAATGCAAATCAGTCGCTCTTAATAGCTAGAACGCAGTAAAGGGTCAATGAATATGTATGCACCTTTGGTTGTGTGGCCGGTTTCTCTACTGGAGCTGAAGGGGTCGCGGCTTCGGCTGGGGTTCCGCTTGACGCTGCCGTGGTCCTGCGACCGCCTACCGATGGTTTGTTGAAGCGACCTGATTAACAGACAAAGGTTCAATGCATACCGAGTTGGCACAAAACAGATTACAAGAAAGCGTGCATTCGTCTCACCAACAATTAAATATTTAAAAAAACATCGATGAATTGGTGACATTTGAATATGGAATCATACAGAAATAGAGCCAAATTTAAACCGTCAGATAGGTAGCTTACTTGTAAAATGAAATTGACTTATTTTCTATACAAGATCTCTCAAACTGTATAATAGAGCCTCCGTTAAGACATATCTGGTGATTTAAAATTGACCTACAATTAAATAAATACAGGTGGCAAAAGGATAAGGAATAAGAATATAAAGGGTTGAATATAATTATGATGAAGCGAAAAATTTCATGTACTTTTTTGGACTTATCCAAGCCATAGTAGGTACTTACATTTCTTTACGATCGATAGTAGCTTAATTATTGACATTGTTTGCTTAGACATGTTTTGTGTACCTACTCCGTAGTATAGGTATAGTACAACTAAAACAGTAATAATTGTACGATTGGTCACAAAGACAAGTACGAACAGAAACAGTAACGAATATCTGTGCTCTCGCAATGTTAGTCAACACTATTAACAACTCATGGCCAACTGGCTGTACCAGTTAGAATTCCAAACGAAATTACGTAGGAAATCTTAGAGCAATGTCTCATAAATTGTACTTATAAGTTAGGTCAGATTACGTGTGCAGGTGTACTTAAATATATACATACTGATTAGAGTTCACCCCGACCTCAAACAATTAACATTGATATTCACTTCAACCGAATATATACTTTAAAATTAATGTAATACGGTTAAAATTTGTCTATATATTTTGTATACGAATACCTACTCACTGCTACCAAATTATAAACTGTCTTCTGGCGGATATTCATAATCTATCTTAAGATTGCGGCCTTGAAGTGTTTTAATACTGCATAGGTATATACTGCACTTTATGCAGTGGAATGAATATAATTTGATTATATTTATATATTAACGTACGGAATAAATTCAAAGCTATGTTAACAGATTAAACTGGATTCTATTTCAGGTCACGTTTAATTTGTCTATATCAAATATTTTATATGTGATAAATAATATATTTCCTATTTTAGTAATAAGTATTAGATCATCTTTTATCAGATTAGACGCATTTGTGAGTGCGATTGCACGTTTTAAAATATTTTAGAATAGAAACTGTGACAACGCTATTGTAACTTCGCCTTATCACAACAAAGTGTTTCTACAATGACACTAACACTAAGTACCTATTACCATACAAGAATACAACAGTTTTCCTAATCTTTTCAAACGTCTTGGCAACGAAATTATCTTATAATATATCTGTTTTTATTTACTTGGTGTTCTTTTTAGCTTGTCATTCAAATTGTTTAGATAAATAATACAGATATAAAATTAATTAATTTATATTTTAAACATCTCAGGTAAAAACTAGAACATATTTATATTATCTAATCGCATAACTTTTTGACATCGTATTTGCCAATCATTCTGTTCCTAATACTTGACGCAAGTAGGTGGTGCTGGTACATGCGCAAGATACTTGCGCGGGCTATAGGCGTAAACTAAATGCATGTGTAAATTATAGTGCGGCTATCCGGCGCGATCGACTGACGGCGATGGTTTAAAAGATGCAAACAGCCGTAATGTCGCAGCCGTAAAAGCCGTAATAAATTCAGTCGTAAGTGCCTCGATTTGCGCATGCTATTGCGACATGATGCATGTATAAAAGTCATTACCGCCACAATAACATTGCATGATCGCTTGCGCGAATGTATAGGTATCGCCCAAAGGCTAGTCTAAAATGTATCCTACGAGTATATGATTAACTATTTTGAACCATTGTGCAATTATTGCGGTCTACTGAGTACAGTTTCAAAGACCAAAACTTTGAGAAGCAGGGCGCCTCTAAAGATTGTCTGATAGATATACTACTATGCCCTACCAGAGACCTCAATTCGGGTTTTCATTCTTTTGCCATTAACCAGTGTCAATAATTCGAAAACTGAATACATTAAATGATTACAGTCGTTATTGGGAGACAGAGACTAACAGAGAACATGAACATATTTGACAAAAAATTGATAAATATCCCCTTTATTACCGACATTTTAATGTTTGTGCGAACTAACTCATAAATTAACGGCTGGAACATGGTAAAGCATATACCTTCTAATAAATTTAATGTTTCGAAATCTCAATACATTTGTTCCTTCGTTCACAGCTTTACGGTTTCATATATCGGTTTGCTGATACGACGGAGCGTTACTCCTCTTATTATCCTATAAGTTTATGCATAGGTGAGATATCCCAAAACGAATGAGGTTAAGAATATACACCGTAAAATAGATATATGTAGCTATGGCTTACAAAGATTCTACGAAGCGCGATCTAAATAATAACGAAATAACGAACATTTAATATTTTATTTAAAATATCTTCCTTCTAATACAAAAAACATTATTATTTTAATAACCTTCATGATTATAAAGAATGGTTGTGAGTCTGCTGGCAGGTTTTCCATATTTGAGTCTATCAGAGACTCAGTTGACACCCACTTTGCATTTTCATAATAGCTATAGTCATAGCTTAAAAACAAATAAAATATTTAACTACAGCTTCCACAATTTATACTTTCTGAACTACTTGCCCTGCTACTATTTACATCCGCTATTTGAATTCATTGCTACTTTAACGCATAATTACATACAAGTAGTTTGTAGCCGATAGTTGTTCAGATGAGTATTACTAAGACGGCAATTAATATCAAGTCAACATTACGAATCAGAACAATTTACTGCGGTTAGTTCTTAAGCGTCTAATTATTTAGGGACTATACGAGAATATGCCTGTAATATGATAATAATAGATTCTAATCTCTAAGACTTACTACACGCTTAAGTTTTGTGCGTGTGTTTTGATTACGAAATATTTTTATGAGTGTAACTCATACTACATTATATATCGGTCACGCGTGTAATGTAATGTACTTAATAATTGTTTATTATCAATCGTATAGTACCTATAAACGAGTCATTTATCTCTCTGACATGAACCGACTTGAAGTTCATTTTCCTAGTGTAAGTTCGTGTTACATTGTTGTCAGACATTGTAGCTATATAATAATATAAGATACCTATCAGTTCATATCGTTCGCAACTGCGAATTTCTTGTCAGTATTTGAACATAATGTGTGTTACATAGTACTAACTACTTTCATGTTTCTGTAATTGCAAATTGAAGTGTGTCCATTCAACATAAACCTACATAGTTTCAACACGTGAACCAAACAAAAGATCTATTTCCAAAAGACAAATGAGGCAGTGTTCGAGCATTGTCTAAGTTTTCTTTAGTTTAAATCACACATGTCTTTGCACCATAGTGGAGACGTGTACGATTTTCTAATTTATATAATGTCAAAATGGGTGAAGGATTTGGATATGGATAAAAGGAGATATCGAAACACGGCGTTACATAGAATGAAGAAGTACATAGTAAAGCAACATGTTACATACATACCTATTTATAAATACATTACCCGTTTATAAAAACAGTCGCTTAAAATGCACATTCGCCATAAAAACAATCGCATAGCAACAATGATAATGAAAACAACTTTCGCACTGTGACGGCCACTGCATAAAGATTATTGAGATTGTAAGCAACATATCTCTGTTAAATATGACGCCCAAGTCCACCACGGTTTGTAACTTAATTAATACAATAATTACTATTAAATATAATGTTTAAATGAACGCATAGTTTTACGTATTTCTATGATACGTTATCAAAATGTAATATGGAGTTACTTTCATTTAGATTTTACGATGTAGTACATTATTTGGTGCTACAATAAATTATGTAGAGTATCAAAAAGAAGTGCAATAAATACAAGTTACGTATCACGTAGCGCTTGATAGAATCTTCTGAACATTTGTTGAGTTAAACAAGCACGTAATAATCAATAGTCATATTAGTATTCAAGTACATCTAGATGGCACTTTCCACGTACACTGTTGTATTTAATAATCTTATAGTGTACCTAGCTTTCTGCATAATTTATATGCAAGTATGTACAAATGCACCTATATGATTGTATAAGCAATTGAAGTCGATGCGGCTATTTTATATATCATGTATTATAAAGGAATACGGCGATGGATATGTAAAACTATGCAATCATTAAACACATTGCTGTTTAGAACACGTCATATGATGCAATCAATTAATTAGTATCAATTATACACAACCCGTTGTGAACTTTTGCCAATCGCGCTGAGAATCTCGAACTGGATTTATTAATGTAGTTCACGGTGAAGTGGTTAGTGATTACGGCACAAATATACTAGACACTTTTTGTTGCCAAATCGCGACAAATCCAACAGGTTACAATAGTTACGTTGCAATTATTAACAAATAGTAACTAGTGTAGTTGAGCTGTTAGTTTTACTTGAAAGCTGTATTGTTACCTCGTGCTCTCGTGGAAGTTTCCTGCGGTGCTTCTGTCGCGGCGCTGGTGGTGGACACTCGCGACCTGCCGCCAGCGCGACCCTTGAACCTCGAGGGGCGCGTGGGCGCGGCGCTCGTCGTGGTGGTCGGTGCCGGCGTGGTTGTTGTCGTCGTGGTAGTGGTAGTAGTAGTTGTTGTTGTTGTCGTAGGCGTGGTCGCCTCCTCAGTGGTGCTCAAGGACTCTGTCGTCCAAGCCTCATCATCAGATACGGTAGTTGTCCCATCAAAGTTGATTTCATTTGTCGGGTTGATATCATTGTTGAAGTTCTCGCCAGCCAAATATGCGTACAAGTCCAAAGCTACCTTATCCATCGCGGTCATTGTTGTGTACTCAGTAGTATCCTGTTCATAAGGCGTCGTCTGCTTGTAGTCAGGCGGCAGTTTCGAGTCGTCCAAGATCTCTTGAAATCTGATGCCTGATGACAAACTGTGACCCTCCCTAGCAGATTCTTTGGCATAAGTAGGTTCTTTGGCAACTGGTGTGGTTTCAGGGACTTCTTCAGTGGTTGTCCTGCTTTCGGATGAATATCTACTTGGGGGCTCTTTGTATTGAGAGGGAATGTCACCAGAGTGGGTTTTGAAGCTATCTAAGTCCACCAATTCTGAGCTGGGGCGTCTGAAAGTAAATATAACAGTTACGAAACTTCCAAATAGATATGTAATTAATGAACATGGTGCGAAAGTTACCTGATGTGCGCACGGGTTCTGCTTCTGGTCTGACCAATAGATTCATCAGCTACACTGTCGCTTTGCGAGCGCCCGCGTTGTCTAATTGTTTCCGAAGATACTTCGGGTACATAAGTGGTTGAACTAGCAGCTGCTAAATTACGACCACGAGGCGGGAACCGTGTGCTCGACGGCAACCTGACGCTTTAAATATAAATATAATAAATAAATAAATAAAAATAATTTATGAATGTATGAGTATTAGGTATATTAACAAAGTATAAAAAAATAAAAAATAAGTAGAATTTCGATAGCATCAAAATTACCTGATGTCTTCTTCTTCTTCCTCTTCTTCGACAGGAGCGGGAGCAACATTACGGCTGCGTCCTCGTCCTCTGGTTGGTGTTGGCAAAACTTCGTTTTGAATCTCCGGAGTAGCAGCTGTGGTAGTTCCAGCTCTGTCAATAGTGCTGTACTTATTCTTGGTTTTGCTTTCATTAGCTATGTGATTTTCGTTTTCAGTTTTCTGTGGGCCATCGTGCGAGTTATGAACTTGAGTAGCGGCGGTAGAAGCAGGCTTTTCTTTGACCTTGCCCTCCTTTTTCTCATCTTCATCTTCATCGTAGTAATAATAAATATATTCATATTCGTAGTCTTGTCCATTCGGTCCCTTCTTAATTTGAATTCTGGATTGGGGTTTTTGTTCAGAGCCAGCAGTTTCCAAATTTATATTAGATGACAAAAGGCCGGTGTTGATATCATCGATTGTGTCAAAATTAATTGGAATGTAGTCATATGCCTTGGTGGTGGACGGAGGGGCGGTAGTTAGCACGGGTTTTTGAGTTGTGGTACCAGAAAACTTGCTAAGTTTTCCTGATTCCGATATCGGTTCTACCACAGCCATTTTGGGATTTGTTTCAACATCTTTTACATTCTCCTTTATTTTAATGTCTTCCAATTTTGATACTGGAACATCGACCTCAATCGATTCGGCACCTTTGGTTTTCAGGCCTTTTTTAAATAAAGCTTTCTTATCCTCCTCAATTGCGACGATACCCTCGGTAGCATGCTTCTGCTTGCCACTGTGTAATTTTTTGATAATCTTTTCATTGTCATCCTGTTTAAAGTTACGGTGATGCGGGTGTTTCTCAGGAATTTTATGTGATGTTTCAAAATTCCTTAAAGGCGTTTGTTGGCCTGAACTAACAAGCACGTACTCCTCTCCTGGCCGCGGTTCCGTGATAATATCTACTTCAGCATACGCCGAGTAGAAGGTGCAGACCAATAAACATCTGTAACAAACATAATGGAATTTGTGAGATTTTTATCGACACGACAAGTTACGAAAGTTGGTTACATTACTGCATTAGGAGTCAGTGCTCCATGAGTCAGCAAGATGACATCTGGCAGTTGCGCCTACGAATCAAAAGCTTGCGACCCATGAAGGAACTCTGACTCACCAATCGTTACATCACTACATTCCCGCGTAGGGTATTGTTTGTCTAGCAACACATATTATTCTTAAATAAACGTATCTAATATATGTATGTATGTATTTCAAATGTCGTTACTTTTCTATTTACATTGGTACAGCCTGTGGGGACAGCAATATGGGTTTTGTTGTTAATGATTTCGTAACATTCATAGATTTGCATAGCTATTGATTTCTAGTACAATTGCATGTTGGCAAAGAAATTGTGTGAGAATCTAGATGACTACAAAACAAGCATTGTCGAACGATGCAATATTGCAAAAGTGATGTGGTCGTGAGAAATGGCGTCGAAAATCGGAGCGTGGGTGTATTACGCATGCCAATCCCGCGCAAGTGCAAGTCGATCGATGAGGTAACTCCACATGACGTTGACGATCACTTTCGCCTCTAGATTGACTCTCACGCGGCCTGACAGCAAACTGCTCGCGGAGTGCCCGCGGGCTATCAGCTGAATACCTCCTCCTCGCAATATTTACAATAAATCCCTGTCTAAACTAAGCTTCATAATTAATCGGCCTAAGCACATCATTAAAGTTGACTACGTAAGAGTGTTAACTCTTGCCTCGTCGGAGTCAGTACTTAATATTTGTTTGACGAGATACCAATTTTGCAACATTTCACGATCGAAGACGAGTTTATATTGCTCAACAGCCTGGTTACTTCAGACATAAAGAGCTTGTATCTATCAAAATATGTCACAGTAAACGAGTGTCGCGTATGCTTCGCTCGGAAATCCTGTTACAACTGCAGTGTGTATAAAAAATGCAATGAATCATATCATGATTATATTTATCGAGTCGCAAATCCAATTATTGGTATCGGAAGTGTATGCTTCCGTACAATTTCTTGTGAGCCTCGCCAACACCCGGAACTGATTGAGGGATAACGATTAGCTTTGTTAGTATTATGTCCATCCGATCGCACGAGCCGGCCCCGGCGCCGCCGCCAACGGTTGGTGGCCCACCTTCATTTCACTACGTGTGAGGAAGTGTGACAACGCACGAGCATGAATGCGGTACTGTTGACCGTGAGGTGCCGATGCAACTGTTACTTTACTGCGAAGGTTAAAATGGAGTGGACAAGAAAATATGTAGTTATTAATCGAATAACCTAGATTGTAAATCACCTATGTTTTAGTACATTACTTCGCGATGGCAACTTACAACACAATATAATATCTATTCTATGGTTACCTACAAATTGAATTAGTAAATGTTTCAAATGCCATGGAAGGCTTTAAGGCCAAACTTTGTGTACGCAGGTTAAGTAGATTTGATCACGACAACTATCGGCTGCGCATTTTATATACAAACGTAATAGTTTGGTAGGAATAGACATAAAATATATTTCTATATATCTCACATCTATATCCTCTTCTCTATATTATACTTTATTCGCTCCAAACACATTCCTAATGCATGTTTTATCGTACGTTATTATTATGCAAAATTATTGGAGTAATAATGTTGCCCCATTATTTCCGCAGTACAGTGCAACCAGACCAGCGCGGACGCATTGGTAGTACCGGTTCAATTTCACTAGATGTAAGGTCACAGCGCACAAGGCTAGGCGAACGTAGCACAGGAACAATTCACAAAGGTTCTTAAGATTCCCTACTTATTCTAGAGTTTGAATGGATCAGTCTCTGCAATATTTATTCTATTTTGTTCAATTAATGAACACATTTCAGATTATTGAATGAATAATTTATTAACAAAACATCGTAATTATAAGTAATACTTTTTATATGTACATATTTTAGATTCTTTACTATCTAACCAAAAGCCTGACTATAATTTCTTCAGCTTATAAAATATTAATAAATGTCGTCCAGAATGTTGCAATCTAATGGCCGATTCCTTTATTTTATTGCTAACTTGCTGATAACTCGGAATCTAAATATATTGGTCGATTCTAAATTCAAACAATTCGGTTTGACAAATAGGATCAAAAATGCGGTATTCATGAAAATTCTTAGAATATTTGGTATTGTTAGTATAGTAAATATTGTATGTCCTCAAATAAAGTAGTTGTATTAAGCTATGATCTAACCTAAATCATTATTGCCTCACTTATCCTAACCTCAACGGTTCAACAGTTCAAGGCATAGAAACACCGTTTATTTGTACCCACAGTCTAAAACTTATACTAATATATATTATACGTTTTTATACTTCTAGTAAATGAAAATTCAAACGAACTTTTATTTCTTTTTGTTCTTTTTGTCGTCATTTCAGTTTCTAAGACAGGCATAAGGATATCAGTGATACTGTTTTCTTTCTAACAGAAAATTCTCAATATCACATTCTAGACTGTTAGGTGGTATCAGCGAAATTTAAGAATTATATACCTCCATCTAATCCTTCGGCAATATATAAGTACGATTCGGTAAGTACTGTCTTACGTTTATATTATTCAAAGCCCAAAAACCAGCAAACCAGTATGTATAACAGTAAGGCCATTTACATAGTAGAAAGGTCGTTTGTCGCTAGTTTGATCACCATAGTGTTCTTGACTGGTTCTATTCGATACTACGATTATAAATAATTAGTATCACAAAAGCTGTTCATAAATAAACCAACCGACCTTTCAACGCGCGACAAATTAACTATCTACCTAAAAACTAACACTATTTCCTTTTACCACAAATTGATTTATACAAATTGAACAAAAGTAGAATAATAAGCGTGTTACGTTACATTCGCACTCAACTGTGCAGTGTAGTAGAATGTTAATTGTTTAAAAGGCTGTAAATATATCAGATAGTAAAAGATTTATGTAGTAAAAATATGGTCGTAAAAATGTATGTATAATTTAATGAAAGCGTAAGTCTGTTGTATATTTGAAACAAGATTTCTATCAAAATATTTACTTAAAATAATGATGCCTTTTTAGTATGAAACTAGAATGATTTTGTGCTTTCGGTGCTCTAATTTGTCAGTATATAGTCGAATTCGTGAGCCGAGATCGCACCTGGGTTCGATAACCCGCCCCGACTTCCTTCAATAGCAGCTATCATCACGGCCTATCACTGCGGAAGCGACAACCGAATCTCCCGGGACATTGTAAGATCTATACGTGACATGAAAGTTGTTAATGTTATTGTGTGCTGTATAACAACCTCTTTTGATTAAATAGTCTCTACCGCTGTGGTAAAGGTTAACTCTCTCCGCGGTAAAATCAAGTTTCGTTGTGATGCACCTCGCGACTTGTTAGGTCACATTGTTCGTTTTCTAGAAACTCAGTTATTACACGCAAATAAGGATATACCGAAGATGAAGTTGTCTGGATTCCTAAATAAGAAAGCAATCAATGAACAAAATATTATGCGATTGCGCAAATTTGACAATTATTTATCGCTAAAGTTTTTAAAATATTACGTATTTAATGATTGCCATGTACAAATACATTATACATCCGCCCAAAGTTACGTAAAATATGTGTGTAATGTTATATGCAATGTCACTATACAATTATAAACATACATACCAGAAAGTTTTTAATGATCGTGTGAACATTTATCATTAAGGCAACGAATATCTAATATTACTCATACTTATTGTGTACCTACAAACTTACACCACTAGAGACTGTTGGTCAACAGTCACGGCGATACTTGCAAGGTTAAACTCATATATTTTAATTAAGTTACTTGTTATATAGTTAATATATAGTGAAGCGCCTTCAAAAGGCAACTTGAAGTGTGGCCATTGTTGATAATGCCATTGTTGGTTTGGCCGTGGAACCTACGAAAACTTTACACAAACATCGTGATATATGCCATGCTAGTGCCTCCAATTTTGACAAACCCGAGTTCTACGTGGTTAGCACCTGTAAACTTACGTATATTAGTTACAAGTCCGGGTGTTTCAAAATAAAACAAAAGGTTTTACACGGTTACGAATTAAGACATCCGGTGTCGCGAACATAACATGTGCAAATATGTGGTCCTTACATAACAAAGTATAATATTAACAAGTAATCGGTTCACATTTCTGAAATAAAAGTAGGAACATTAATATGTAGAGTGGCGGTTTATTTTGTTCAACGAGGTGACAGAAAACCGGTGGAAAACAGGTTTGAAGGAAAACTTGAGCGGCGCAAACGCTAGTACCATTTGGACAGAAGCAGTGATTGTTATCCGTGGGAGCTCGACACTTGAACGGGAGGGGGTCAAGGACGGTATACATTTCCCACACATTCACAATATTTACTAAACGGTTACATCTATACAAACAGTACTCTATGATAAAAGAAGAATAACAAAAAAAATAAGTTTCTTTTGAGATGCTAAGCGCCGATATCTCTTTTAAACATTACTTGTATACTTTGATATTGTCCAAATGGTCTGTGTATATTTCATCCATCAGCTTCTGATTCGCCGACACTCTTATGAACTTTATTCAAAATTCCTTAAATAATTTACTGTATAACATACTAAACTTTAACGAAACTGCCCTTTTACTGGCTGCATCATGAGAACGGTTTTATAACATCAATGTAGTAAAACTTATGTAGTACCTACTGTTTGATGGTTTATATACCAGGTACTACATTTTTATTCATTTACTAACCTAATAATTCTTCAAGAAGTGAAAGGCAACGACATTATACTCCATTTAAAGTAGGTACATAGCTGATAAAACTATAAATGACTGGCTATAAATGCGCAGATGGCGCAGTTGTTTAAGTGGTCACCTTGGTACTGGCACTACGCCAAGTGTTGTGGGTTCAAATCCCACACGAGACAAAAGTTTGTGTGATCCGCAAATGGTTGTTCAGAGTCTCAATGTTCTTTATGTTCGGCGTTTGAAAGTCCCTCGCGATACACGAATTATACCTATTCCTTGCACTGGTGATATATTGAACTTAAAAAACTATGCTGCCTTCAAATAGGTATCAAATTCGATACTCTAGTAGTGTAGCTAGAATAAATCGTTTTACATGAATCAATGTAATCTTAAAACAATTGTTGCTCATCTGGATGACGAGAAATCCAAGCCATATTGCGCTTTAAGTGACTGTCACTTTCTTCATAATCGCATGTTCCTAGTATTAGACATTGATGGTTAATTATAAGTCGGTTGCAGCACCTTCACAAGCATTAACTATCCGCGAACATGATCTGCAACTTTACGTCAGAGGTTAGAAATATTAGAAACCGCTACTTTGACATATAACTCACATGCAGTTTGCACATAAACACGTTACGAGATAAGATTGCAATATGTGCGGCGGCGGGTCATCTTCTAACTGAAATTTCGATTGAATTATGTAACGTACGTGTAATACTGACATAAATAAACTTCAGGCCTTTTCTTTTTCTTATAAACGTCAGGTAATTATTCAAGTCAATCATTTATTACTTACGATAGGTAATAAATTATTGACCGGCTAATGAACAGCTTGCTTTCGAGACATATGAAAATGCAAATCGTGTAAACATGTAGGTACTTTAGGCGCGTATTACGGTTTTACGATTAGAAATAATGCTTGCTTATATAATAAAGAGAAAGAATATATTAGAGGTAATATAATCGACTAATCCTGTTCTAATAACTTTTAAACATTGGTTGCTAGGCAATTTAGTATAATTAACTCCGGACATTATATGTTTTAATATTTTTGGTCCCATATTTATGGCTGCCTTATGGTTCCCATGCATAATTTCGTGGTTATTTGCAGCCTATTGTTAGGTCCGAAGATCGATTATCAGGTCCAGCAAAATGTGTTGTATGGTATGAAAAAAATTGCTACAGAGTGAATCTACCACTGGAAACATGTTCGGTGAATAGAAAAGGTTACGTGGAACTTAGATCTTATTTGCAAAATGTAGTTTTAATATTTTAATACAGCTATGATGGTCACGCCTTCGTATTTAACGTATTCTCATACATCATATAGTAAGTCTGTTTGTACTTATGGTTTGTAAAAAATATGTACAATATTAATAATTTTCGAAGCGAAAAGGAAATGAGCAATAATATTATTATCACAATCAATTTATTTCTTTATTGTTGATGAACAATCGGACAAGTTAATAACATTTTATAGCATTTAACTTATGTAAAGCAGGAAGTTAAATTAAAGGAAGGGAACGTTGCTTTTATAGTTATCATTTTGTTCTTTTCATTATAAAATATTAATTTATGAAATCTTGTGGCGATAAATCACACTGACTACAGGAATTATTGATACAGGAAACGTTTACGTTGTGTTCAAGGCAATAAGCAGAGGAAAATATCATAAAGAGGCAAAGTTTGGACGAAGGAATGAATCTCCTGAAATAACACGCCGATTATTTTTTTACTTTTGCTTTGTGGGCGATATGTAATGTCACGCTTCTAGCTTTGGAAGTAATCATAAACATGGACGAAATGGCGGTGGACGAGCTACGTTTCATATATAAATTTAGATTAATTTGAAATAACCACTTGTGCAGTTATCGGATAACGTTATTGAAACGTACATTTGGTATGTTTAATTCTGGACACGTGTCTCATAATAGGCTAAAGGCTCAGCCAGTCACGTCGCGTCGGGTTAACTACCGGCGCTTAGTACGACGAATACCAACCGTTCCACAGACACGAACATATGCACTCCTATCCGATACACTATTCAGATCTATGATAATAATGTGCGTGATCCTTTTGTATAATTTACACATATACATGGCAATTATACGTTGTTCCTACACCACAAAAACAGCAGAAAATTTAAGGCTTTCCCTTCACTTTAGTTGAGGATTCTATTACCTGTTTGACTTTTATAATTAGAATTCGCAGTTACAGCTTATAAATACATGCGTATAATATAATGTATACACGTAGACGCTGCATAGCTCCTCTTTTAGTACCTATTATTGAAACTATGTAGTCTCTTAATATTATATTTGATTCCACTGTGCGACTAATATCAGATAATTATTAAATTATATAGTTATACAATTTTGTTAACAAATATTGGTTATTAATTTTGGTAAAGAATTCACGTCTCGAGCTGCATCGGTTTGCTGGCAGCGAGACACAATTGATTTTGGAAACTTACTGTATTCCTTATTATAACCAAGTGTTATGATAATCTTTACACACGCAAGGAAATGTTATCCTGTTTTTAAAATATAGCTATGGTTCTCACATTTGTAGCTTTCATGGGCAGAGAATCTAGCCACTACGTTCGCAGTACTGATAGCGACAATATGAACGAAAAGTTCATAAAAAGTTCATTAAAATATTATGTTTGTAACAAAATTATAATTAGTCAGGAACGGCTTGGAGTGGTTGCATTTCGTCATTGTTCGTCGGAGAGTAATAAATACGGCCGATGTAACCGATACTTTGCGCCTTGTGCAAACGGATATGAGCATGCTGCCGGAATCAACTCACGCGTATACGTGAACACGTCAAAATAATTCATGCCGGTTCCAGTAATTTTCAACAATTTTAGGTACTTTTGATTACCTTATTTCAATAGGTTTTCTCTTCTGATGAGTGACGATGAGTCTTATAATATATGAGGAGATTCAACCAGTTCAGAGAGTAATGCTATTCTTTTATTATATGTTTTCTCGTCTTAGATTGTCTTAATTTCTGCTTAACGCTTAAGCCTAGAATGAAAGAAAAATGAAGAGTAATTAAAAAACACTGTAGCAAAAGTTATCTATAAAACTTTGACGAAATATGGACAAAAATTTGAAGAGCCTTAAAAAATATAAGGATTATGTCGCTATAAATCGCCTCTTGCTTAGCACCGGCGTTTCATATAATGATTGCTAGTTTTATATTAGAAGTAGTCTAATAAAAGATAATAGAATATCTTAAAATAAGGATTCGGTCTGTTAGCTTAACACTGTAGCGCTGTTCAAGCCATAAGGCCAATTAGATTTTTTAAAGGAGCCTTTATTTGCAGTTTTATTTTCCACTCAGGACAGATATAACGATAATGCAGTGATACCAGTGTAATATAAGCGTATTAACTTAAATTTGCACCAGTAACAACTATCTATATTAAGTAGGTACATTTAAAATGGCACGCTTGCTGTACTGTTCAGCTATAGCATGCCAATGTTTAATTAAGTCTCTTAACAAACATACGCCTACTAGGCACGGCTACAGCAGACCAAGTGAGATAAAATTAATATTTAATAAGATACAAGTAGTGATTCAATTTGACCCTTTGACTCAATCATAATGAAACTACAGTATTTTTCCTCTATAGGCCCTAAACATTTGTCAAATGTGACATTTAAACATATACATAAAATGGTCAGAGTGAGTCAGAGAAACCGGATCTGAATAATAATAATTTCGCTACGTGGACGCCAGCTTTATATAACCTACTGGTTCTCATTAAATGTTAGTTAAGTAATATTTGTCATTTAACATCTCTATTTATAAATGTCCTAGCACGCAACACTACATTGTGTTTCAAGTAGCAATATTAATTGTTTAATAAGAACAGTCACGGCATCAATCAACGCCTAGTGCTGTGGCTATACGAGCATGCGTATTGCAAAATCGCAAATCATTTCTGTTACATTTATTATTAGAAAGTATTGTGTATAAACATTTAGCTGTTGATATCAGCTCTGGTCGCCGTGTTCAGGGTTACAAAAAACGCAAATATTATTGGGAAAGGCTTGCCCAAAATATTTAGTGGATTTCGCAAGTCCTTGCCGTTCAACATTGACTACAACCTAGTTACGCATTGTGCGTCGTTCCATAATACAACTCAAATTAATAAGTAATAGTTCCACTTTCGTAAACTTTAACGTTGGAATAGGCTAGACGAAGGTCCGGGTCAGGCAATACATATGAAAATATTTGGATTTATATTACTCTTTAATCAATGTAAAATTGGAACACGGAAAAATTGTTGTCAACGGAAAATAATAAGAAATAAATTGTATTGTAGAGTATATTAATGTTTCAAGAGCATGTTTGAAAGCGAACTTCCTAAATGCGCACGTGAGCGGCGCCGAGAAACGGAGCAACGGTTGGCGACAACTGGCTTGCTGCACCGGTGTCCTGATACAAGGTCTGGTCTGCCTCTCAGCCCCGAGGTCAGCAGTGAACGTACGGGGGCAAATATGTGCGCGTAATCAATTCACTATTTATCGGTTTCGCTGTTTTACTCTTCGCACCCATACCGGTGGGACAAGATTTAGCCAAAAACGTTATTTTAGTGCTAAATTTAATTAAGTTTTATAACCGACATTGAACTTCGATATGAAAATTTACTAAAACAGTACGTGCGCGAACTTATTGATGATCGTGACGGATGATGTTGCGTGAATGTGAAATGAAATCGAAAGGGACCTCGTAAGATTACTTTCAAATCGGACAATCTCAAAATAGTAATTGGCGTGTGTAATCGTTCAACGTGAGCCAACCCTGGAGATGCAAGCGTAACGATTTACACATTCTAGAGAAAATAACAGCTATCCAATATTTACACGTCAACACGATCATCATTGTAGATTCGCTTTAAGAAATCAACATCTAACACTTTTGCTGCTGATTTCTTTGTGAGAACGTTGCAGGCGATATCGTTAATATTAACGGCTATTGACTTAACGTATATAAAATAGTCAGTTGTTTTAAACTGAACTTGTTTTCAGTTAATATCTCTACTACAACAACTATAGAAATATGATTACAGCATATTCATTGCATAGTCGGCCTTGATGGCGTAGTGGTTAGTATAACCGACTGCCGCGCCTGAGGTCGCGGGTTCGATTCTCGCACAAGTTAAACATTTGTGCATGAATATGGATGTTTGTCTTGGTCTGGGTGTATCTATGTATAATATGTATGTATTTACAAAAAACAAGTATATATGTATGTTTATCCATAGTCTAGTGCCCATAGTACAAGCTCTGCTTAGTTTGGGCTAGATGGTGTTGTGTGTATGTGATAGAATATTATATTATATTGTTATTATTATATTAGAATTATGTTTAATCATTTATTTAGTCAACTAGTCGTCGCCAAGACAAAGATAAACTATAAGGACAGATGGACTAAACTATATGACGTCATAGTATGTTACCCCGTAATTTTTGCTGAGTTTATATGAAGATGCTGACATCAGCTGCCAGCAAAATAGAAGTGTACTTATGCTGTGTATAAGTAATAAGGTTTATGGCGATATTATGACGTCATATACATATTTAAAAGTAACATAACGGTCTGCAACAACAGAAATCCGCTGAAGGAGCGACGATAACCGTAGATCAGACGCACCACGTACGAAGGAACTATTCCATAGGTGTCGACATTTGATGCGAGAATAATGACAAGGCATGCGGCACGTAGGTAACTAACTGGCATGTATTGAACGGTACCGCAGTTCGTCAACCCTGCGATAGCCGGATTGCGATCACGTAAAAATTAACACGTTAGCCGTGCACGGAACGCTAACAGCGCGGGTTACACCGTAGATTATCCGCCATACTGCATACAATCGAAACAATGAATAGATACGTGACTACGATTGTTAGACAATGAAACAAAAGGTAATTTTAACGTAATTTCTGAGCAGATAGCGGCTAATCAACGGACAAATGCGGATCTTGATGTAGATCGACGATATTTCGTAAACAAACTTCAATTTGTAAAAAAGAAACAAGTATCAATTAAATTAATTATCAAATTTTGGACATGCAGCCTGTTTCGCTAATTATAGTTTTATTTAGTTTTTACATAGTTCATGATTTTCAGATGTGTGTTGTGTATGTAGCACACAATTTAATTAAAGTTATTATCTAATATTACACGGGGTTTACGGGCAAGCAGTTTTTATAAATTAAATCGGTTTTGGGTTACTGTGTTAATTTATGTTCAAGACCGTTTTGGTTTCGACTTATACATTGCAGCGTTGCAGCCTGTGCTACTCATATTATAAACAAAAATATTCAGTTTGTGAAATTCAAATGATTACTATGTGTAAATAAAAGTATTTATCATTCGTAAATGTCACATAATGTATGACTTTCGGCAATAGAAATGTTAGTGGGTCATAGAGACGAGACTCGGATCCCTTGCTATGTCCCACAAACATCATCGCAGTTGTCAAGGCTATGAGCTGTAGAATTTAATTATTTATTAAACATTCGCTATTGTGCTCAGAATATATCTACGTATTATGTAAAACTAGCCAGATCGTGTTTTTACCGCATAGTATCATACCCACAATGTAAATTAAAGACGAGGAATTTGAATAAAAATTAAGTACGGCTAGTGATTTATTTATAAAGTTTATTGGTCGAGTGAGCGGCGCGAGCGCAGCCACCACTTGAGTATCAATATCACGCCGCCACATGCCCAGAATCACAAAGTGTGGTATCCGCGGCACGCTCGCCGCCTGTCTGCGGCTGACACGAAAATATTGCCACCACACTACCTGAGAATATGTAATACACCTGTGATTCACACACAATATACTCCTAGAATTTGTAAGAGCGTACGCAGAAAATCGCTTCTGCTACTTGATATGCTTCAATCCCGTAGCGGGGTCATACTATGATCCCGCCATGGCTAAGGGATCAAAAACCGCAAATCAAGGTCCACGTACCTCTTGCTAAATACATACGCTTCCCAAGTAGAAAATCAACTTTTACCACAATGCCGGCACATAAAACATGTTTCGTAAACAGGAACCGTTCATGCGTAGGTACCGTGACTGCCGGCGCACCCTTTTCATATAAAACCTTACAAAAACTTCGAATATAATGTAAATCATCTTCAAATAACACAACTGCCATTCATCGGCTTCCTTGTCCTGTCTGCTTTTATTTTTAGTACATTAAGGATATCATTATATTAATGCGAACGTTGTTACTTCCATATCTGACCCCAAGTTAATTTTGTTTAGAACGTGATTTGAATAAATTGTAATGGGCAACTACAAGCATTACATTCATGTCTAGTGGTCATAACTTATAACGCGATACAATGGCCATTTCATCGATATCGGTGCCCGTAGATGTGTTTCGTAAGAGCCGCCGCAGATCATGGACATAGAAAGAGCCAAGGTCAAAAAACTGCGTTCCAATCGTACACCAAGGCGTCACACGCCTTCGCCGTCCAGCCACATGAATTACTGGGAATCTCTCTTAGTCGTCTTCAGAGCGCCTTGCAAAACGTGAGCGCAATAGATAAAGGTTAAGTCACCGGTTGCTACAGCGATTTGCCTAGAAAGTATAGAATATTGCATCCGTCTCGTGCAACAATAGTGCGTGCATTTACTAGTATAGGCGATATGACAGGATGCCGCCAAGTAGCTACAAACCTATAGCTAATAGGTATGTTTTATTCATCCGTTATCTCACTTCGCATTCCTCGAAAGGTCATCGGCAGGAAAGTGAAACTGGTTGAAGCCGAAAGTGACGCTTACAAAATGCGAAGACGCACATAAATATCCGATTATGTTCGCGTTGATGTCGCTCGGGCTCGAACCCGGACCCCGCATGCCTTATATCACTGATGCAATGAAGTTAATCCAATGTCAGTTTCTTATGACATCCTTTAAGCGTTTTCTCCGCTAGTGAAGCCCGAACGCAAACCGCGATCGCTGACGAAACCGAATGATATAATGTGTGCAGGCTTTGCGCAAACATTGTTAGCGTTCAATGCTCACTCTGTATGCTTATTGAACTTTACATATACGATTCAAAATATGCAAAATATTAGATTTTTAGTCTGTACCTAGTGAGCTTCCATAATATGTTAATTTATTTATTAGCTACGAAATATCACGCAGTTATTTACATTCTCGCCACATAAAAAATGTCTACGTCTAAAAACGTGAAATGTGCTAATAAAACATTGAGCAACCAGTAATACCAGCTAAGTAAATAAAGAACGAGATATTCAATTCGAAATGTCACTAAACGCATATCATTAACTTAGTTGGTGTGTCCTGTTTATCTTCAAGGGACGAAGTAGTTCTAATCGCTTTACGCTCCTTTATTTTGATAAAAAGGTTTATTGTAATGGCTTTGCATATCCTTTCTTTCTCTTTTAAGAATAAATCTTAGGCTATTTCTTTGACTGACTGCTACCCGCAATCTACAGGCCATCAATAATTTTATACCTTCTTATAGACATATAAAATATGACTCTAATGTTATTTTTTCGTTTTAAGTCAACAATAGTTTAAACCATTTTGGGTTCTCGGTTATAGTAACGAGACAGCTTTTGTTATGATAGGAATATTATTACTAACACTCGAAACCGTATGAAAAATTAGTCAATCACACAATTTTTCAAATCCAAGCCATTGTGTAATAGTCAAGTACAATTGTACATTGTAAAATTATTTACTTTTATTTAAAAATCTGCTTAAACACGATGTACTGAGCATAACTACACTACTTTTGTCATAGCGGACATAAGGTTTTAGTTAGACACGCTTCTATTTTTAGGCAAAAACAGCATCGTGACTCTAACTTGGCGGAAACGAGTATCGTGGTAAACTAAAATGGTAACTTCATGACTCATTTGATTCATAACAGTCCCTAAAACGGTTATGTAACTCGAACAGACAATTAATATTTTCCACACCAATTAACCCTTCCGTTACATCCGGTACAATTACAATCTAAGGCCGATATTATATCTATAGCTTTTATAACTGTGCTAGTCACGCATCAACAACAAACTTTTCTTTTAAACAGCTGGTGGTAATGAAGCGGGCATGTAACCCCGATAACATTCAAAACTTTCGATGACAAAATACGCTAGCGAAATTTAGAAATGTCCTCGGGCAACTCTTTAGCTTTATGTAACGCATGCGCGCTACAAAAGCGCCACACGATAACCCCGCGGGCAAAGGCTGTGTTTGTTCGGCCTCGACATGACCGCATTGTTGGCGCATCGATAGCTACGTGTTGGTGCAATATTCCATTGATTCTATCGTTCCAGCTGCAACACTGCGAGTGTTGGGAAGGCGCACGTGCCGAGAAAAATACTCCTGTAATTTGCCGCTACAAGCCTCACCGCGCTGAAACTATTAAAATTAAGTGTTGCGTCAAACGAACTGGCAAACTGGTGTATTGCTGAGCCGGTTTTCTGTCGACCAGTAGGTTAGCGTGAGTCCCGGCGCATGCGCAAAAGTATGCCTGTATTGTGCATTGTACAAACTCATTCAAGAAAAGCGCCACAGACACAAGCTTTTTTCCTTTACAGCACCCATAATAAAACAAACTTAACGAGCCAGAGCTAATCGAGAGAGAAACAAAATGCATTCGTTGCAAATAGTAAAAATAAAATGATTAACTGTGCCTGCATCGGCTAGCTGCTACAACAGACTGCATTGCAACACATTCGTACGAGTATTACCACATTTACAATTAGGACCAAGCTCTATTAGACAATAGCAAAAAACAGGAGTCTAGTTACACATTACACACCCAATAACTTCGCATAATTGGCACGAAACTTAAAGATGCAGTTGTGCGTTGCAGCTGTAACAAAAGCTTTAGTTTCGAAACTACAAACATGGTTAAGACATCTTATTCAGACATGCTATCTTATTCATATTATCAGGCCAGTCTAATATTACGTAGAGGTGAGGCTTAAGAGACTGAAATACCATTGTACTCATTTTGTTTGCTGCATGAACTAAATGATATTTGGATCGAAGAAAACATTGCCTTTCTGAGGAACCAAATATACAAAAACTAACGCAGTAAATAGAATATGAATACGTAACAATTCTGAGGATCCCTAATCTCCTGTTGTCTGATAAGCGAGCAGCGGTGGCCACTTCGTGACCGGCCGCGCAGACTCGCTGCCCTTGACATATCGACTCATAGAAAGTGCAAAGCATCAAACTCGACCGTTCAGTGTTCGTGATATTGTTCATAAACTGGCAATGTGAATATCAACACGTTGCATGACCACGGGAATGTTGGCTAACTCATTTTTGGGTCAAGTTGATAATTTTCGATGCGATTCAAATTTTTATATTCGTTATGCTCATTTTATAAATCCGATTCGAACTGTACGACTATAAATACTCAACGGCATATGTTTTGACATTAGTAAAGATAGTCTGAAACCTAGCAAATGGTATTTCTGCTTTTATCAAGGAAATTTTTATGAGTATAGGTAATATCTTTGCTGTAAAATGACACATTAAAAGCTTTGCAAAAAACCGAAGTATGTTTTGATTATTCACTGCCTAGTACTAAGAAGTCTGAATGCAACAATTACAAGTAGCAAGAAATGCCTTTGTGGTCCAATGTCACGTCCCACGCGACGCCATTTACCTCATTATACTTGGTCATTAGAGCTGCAGCTTTAACTCCTAACGACCGCCAAAGAAGGAGTTAGCATTTGAGGCGGACGCCCCACGACCTTAACCTTCACAACATTACATAAAGCGTCTGGAAGTTTATTATATTTAAATTAATTACGTCTCATCTTTTTAACTATAAATTACTTCATTCCAAAATACATTTTAATCAGTTACATAGTAGTTATATCATATAGAACATATTTATAAAAATACGAGATATATACACACTGTATATATTACTAAGAAATCATCTCTTATATAAAATTCGTTATACATTAGAGCAGTTAACGTGAGTTATATCGACTTAGTCATGCTTCGCTTATTATGTAATAAATACCTATCTACGTCATTATTATTTGTTTAACCACAGTGAAAGTCTATGACAAATGGCACAAATATGTTCTTCTATGCTTTTGGGACTGGTGGCGGTGTCTTTATAATTCTGTTTATTCATTTTCAGCCTGTAATCTCCACTATACATGAATATTGTGATAATTAATATTACCATTACTTTTATGAACAATTAGATTTTAATAAGCCATTTAAAGCGTTAATTTATTTGATTTTAACATAATTATGTATTTGCTCATCTTTTATTCGCAGTTTAAAGCATTCGTATAAATGCCGTACAATACTTTTGTTTCTTTTGAGCAAACACCGGGCTGTGCCACTCATTTAACGATTGTGCGGACCAATAGTGCGTAGTGCATGTAAACGAACGATGATTTTGTTTTCATTTGAACACGAGAGGCGAAAGTTGTCGGATGTAAAATGCGCGGGCGCTGTCGACGTCACACGTTAAGATTACGTATACGATAACACGATGCACAAACGCGCAATTAATATAAAATATGTCAATATTTGCCTTCAAAGTAATATCATTTATTAAAAAATATAATGCTATAAATAAGTTCCAGAAATGTTACGTAATGGTATATTTGGTAGGCACATTGCCACGATTTCCTAGAGAGTATAACAGGTTTTCAAACAATATATTAAAAGGAGAAAAATCAATATGTGTCAAGAATTTACAATTCAAATTAATTTAATGTCATTTTACTCGAACTTCAACCGACGATTTAACACGTGTGTGACAAGCCTAATCGATTAAATTATACAGACGTGTAATTTAATTTGCAAATTTCTAACTGGTTTTTAACGATCAGTGGTAAAACAAACTTTAGGCAAAGAAGCGATTAAATTTTACTTTACAGATTTTATACTAAATATTATTATTATCTTCAATCGCCGTTTAAAAAATGTACAAAACAAAGTGAGTACAACAATAACAGTTTGTCGAGGCAACGCGGCGCCGTGTACAGCGTGTGAAACAATCGCGATTGTCAACAGTTACGTAACCGCAGTTAGCGAGAAGTGTGCGATGGGCTTTAGCGAGATTCACACATAAAAAGCGAAAGTGAAGGTCGGCGCGGCGTGTGCGGAGCGGAGCGGTGCGGTGCGGCGCGCGGCGGTCCGCTCCCGCGACATCCGCGCCCGCGCCCGGTGCCGCGCTCGCGCCGCCTCGTGTCAACACATTTTGAAACAGCCACATTAATATTAAACAAGCGACGTTTGCCTAATATTGAATTTATTAAATATCACTTGTAGTAAATTAGCTTTTCTTTTATTCTTTTGTTCAAAAAACTCAAATATTATATTTACATAAATTTATTAAGACCAATGTCTACTTATGAAATATCTTGAGTACTCTAGATACTAAATCAATTTTAACTGTCACGCCAATATTTAACAACGACAATGTGTGATTCGCAATAAATTGTTCAATGGGTCGTTTTTTATCGTGCGACAGCGTTGGCGGCGGACATTACGTTTACCGGTATCCGGGGAAACTTGCCCAGACGCTGCCCGGACATCCTTGCGCATAAACAGGCACCTGACAATTGCATATGTGCATATTTGAATAAATGCAGTGGCGAAACAGGGCACCGCACACACGAGGAACCAAGTGTATCAACAACTGTACTAACACAGCTAATGATCACTGTTGTTGGTTACTCGACGTTAATTCTAAACTTTATTGTAGTAGTAGTAGTGTAGTATTTAGATGCAGGTAACAACTCTTAGATTGTTCTATTTTAAGCAACAAACTCCTGGTCAATATAGTACCTACTGAAAAGGTTTGCGTTAATTTTTTTAACTGTTAATTAGGCCGTGAAGTCTGACTACAATTTATAAGCAAAATCATTGCAGCCATTATCAGGATTCAAATTATTTTTTTAAGAGGTAAAGGAATAAGTATCCATATTGGTATATGGACGTTAATTTCTTTAAACCTTAAAAATATCCAGCAGTAACTTTTGACATACCCAACAGATCAAAATCAGATGCAGATTTACAACTGATCTACTGCATTATTTTGTTCACGGAAGACTAAAATATCTGTAGTACATGTATGAACGTTCGTTGCTGGAATGCTAAACACCTATATTTAAATCTGTGTAAGCTACGAACCAATTCATGTGTAAACTACATTCATAGTTACCAGAGTAAGGACAAATTATTTGTTGCCCAACCGGCTGGACAATAGCAGCATGCTTAGAAACAATAGCTCGACTTGAACACTACACAATGAGTCGACTTAATTTAGACAGTACTGATGATGAAAGCTCCTTATCTACTTAATCTTATACGATAATATCTCACAATTGAGGCACGATTTTCAAAACAAATATCTTAAGATACAATCGTATACTTTAAACTCAAACTCATCATGGTTTCAAAATCGAATAATTCCTTCAAATTACGCAGTATGTGGTATTTAGCCACGGTAAACGTCATTATAGGCGGATTTACTAACAGATAATGCTGTTTGTTGGTGTATACATAGAGTAATAAAAAATGCATTAGCTTAAAACGCGGGTGATAGTATTAAGTGAATGTATAAATATTTCAACACACCAAAATAATTCGATTTCAAATTGACTCTTACTATACCTATTATCATAAAATATATTTGATATCATTTTCTATCTCATCTATCTTCAATAAACGTAGGAAGTATGACGTTGATAAAAAATACCCGAACAATAATTATTAAGCGTATGGGTGTTTTGGGGTCTAGGTTATGTGTAGGTTTAGTTTGGGTGCTGTAAACAATAGCTTGCCCAAGATGTTCTAGCTACAACCTTCTAATAACTAATTAACGTAATGAATAATTCATGAGTAATATATATTTGGCCCCTAAGCTTAATGGATTCATTATAAAGATACATTAGTGTAAGCTTGAGAGATGTTAACAATTAATATGTCAAGTTCCAAAAGCAATGGAATCACAGCTGTGAGATATGAGCTGACAAAAGCTCATTTCTAACAAATCCAAACAGTTGATTACCTATTGAAATGTAACAGACATAACAACAGCACGACGTAAACAACGTTCGTCACGTTCATTCACTTTCTTTTTCACACATGCTCCGACGTATCGAAAATCTCTTAGCAAGGAGAAATTCTCATTCTAATTTGTATTCAATAACTATACGTCCAAACGAATTCTGCATTAGATATAATGTGTTACGTTAGTTTTTTAATAGAGAAAGTAATCTAGATAATGTTTATTTTACCTAATTAGGAAGTGGTGACATATAATAAAGGCAGGTTTGATATAACACGCGGGCCGTACGTAACATAACTTAGAAACACCACACAAAGCCTTTATTAAGTGTCACCTTTCTTCCTAACTACCTCTTTTATTCGTTGTACAATTAAATGTTATACGCCATTATATAAATCATTAAATGCACGTTAGACATAATTTTATTGTTGCGTAAATGGATAATGACGATTACTCTGTACTGTGTTTAATTTCGTAACGATTACTAGGAATTTTAATGTTGGTAACGTGTGAGAAATTTTCAAAAGTTCATGTATATAATTTGAATTATGAATGTTAGGTTTCAATTTCAGTATTTTATGTTAGTGTAATAGTTGCATATAATTATTAATATTTGGAGCACTGCCAATGCAATAATACATTTTGGTGTGCCTATTGAAATATCGTGAGGTAAAATACGTTTTGTTAATCAGTAAAATTTTATAGCACTTTCGATTTAATGGTGCAATCGATGTATTTAAGTCATACTTTTAAAATGCAATATACCAAGTTTACGAGATTCACACAACCTTGCTTTTAATTGGAGAAATTATATTATAGCACCTATTTATCAATATGTCTTTACAAAGTGAAAATATTTATAAAGTTACTGTAGAGTTATTAAAAAGCCCATTAGCCATTGATAGAACTATATGTGCATGTAATTTTATTATGCTTACTGGCAGGTACCCAAAGATGACTGACTCGTCGGCAAGCAATTTCTAGGGTCAACGATCGACCCTTTTACTTCAAAAAGATTGGCATCAGTGTTGACACATACGAATTTGAAATACAGGTTTGGTACAATTTTTACTCTTATTTGTTTTTGGAAACAAACCACAAACAGTCTAATAAATACCCAACTCAAAATAAGCTTAAGTATAAACTGTAACCTTACAAATGTTAATTGATATGACGCAAAGCTGAGAACAATAATAGGCGACAAATAGAACGTCGAAATTCCAAAATGTAGGCAATTATATTCGATTCACGTAAATGTTAAGCCAAAAATTGCGATTACGTTATTTGAGGCGACGCGGCGACGGTGGACGAAACAATCATCTAACCACCGGTATTCCCAGAATCTAGACCTGTCATTTGAGGATAACAAAAAACGAATACGCTCGCTTATTTAAAATTTATGCAAAGTTGAGGTCACTGCAACCGCAGAATCAGTCCATTAATATTATTTCAATTATAAAGTCACACAAACACGTCTTCGTCAAATGAGTACAAAACGTTTATCTAAAATAACCTGGTTCTTTTAATTGGGCATCCGGAAGAAAAAAGCAATTGTGTGCAATAGTCTTGTGAATTTACTTCTTTGTCGTTATGTGAAAGGTTTTTCACGGAAACTACAATGTAAAAGCTCTAAAACAAATGATTACGAGTATAATTATTTAATGTGAGACTTGTTACTAAAGTTTTTAGCTTAAAAGCTCACGGTACCGCACCGATGCTTCACCGCGTCATACCGTGACGAGAGTGTGAATATGGCTTGAACGAATGGTACGCAATTGAGGTGTCATTGTTTTCATTCGTGTACAATACCGATGCCGGGGCGGGCTGAAGGAGTCGAATATCTCGCGGTGCAGTATTGTTACCGCATCCGCGCGACCACTTAGCACACAATGTCGCAACAAGGGAGAGTTGACAATGAATGGTGTTAAATCATATTCATCTTACGTTACTTATATGTGAACTATTACGGAACTTTTATCATCACTAACCGATAACATGTAATTTGTCATAATTTGAATATTATATAGTATTTTGACTGCAACACTCTGTAATAACACTATCGTCTTATTAGACGAGTGTAATTCGGATTTTAACTAGTTATTTTCTAAATTTTATAAATCGTGTTCAGTACATAGATCTTCGATTCGTAGTTACTATTTTCTAATGTGTGGTGAAAATGTACATAAGTTTGTCTCGTCTATGGCAACTATGCAAATTCATAGGAGAAAATCACAAAACCGGGAAAACGACGCGTCACGAAGCTTTGCCGCGGATCAACGTGAAGTTGGAAGCCGGAAAGAAAAACTTTACAGTAACTATTGTTGTAATAGTGAAAACGACATGTACCTACACAATATTAAGATCTTGCGGTTTATTTCTCAATGCTTTTCGTATTGAAACTTAAACTAGCGCGCTCATTAAGTTATTTTCCTTATGAAACAGTCGATATGCAAACTGTAGTTAGAGCCGAGGTGCCACTGGCAGCGTGCGGCGTTTTCGGCTCCAGTGCGGGAGACAATATGCGCACAAAGTCGTGCATATTTTAAAAGCAATGTTTCGCAGCCTTCATTGAGAAATACGCGCCCTCATTCGTGATGTCAGTCGGCTGCCGTTGAGCAATGAAAACCTGATTTCCACACGAGAAATCAGATCGAATTTTTGTGATATCGATCGATGAGTACGCACAGCCCTAACTTCTACTGAGTGACTATACTGACTTAGCACTTCACACCTTGTTAATTGAAAGTTATGCTGCCAAACGCTCAAAGAAAGTGATTTGCTTAGCAATACTTCGAGTGAGTTTATAGTTTTGAAAACACGAAAATATACAACTATTGGTACGGACTCTAAAAAGCGCTCGTGAGGAAATAGCCACAATATAAAATGCTACAGTAATTATCACGTTAACAATAATAACCATAAAGCTATATGTTGTCGTGCTGCGTTTAGTAATGGTATTTTCACTTATATTAGTGTGGGTACTTACAATGCTATCCTGGCGGTCATGGTGACGCGTGGCGTGGCTGTGGCGTGCGAGTGGCGTGTAAGTGGCGCGCGCAGGCCCGGCTTACTCGGGCTGCTGGCTGCAACAGAGACGTCACGTCAGCACACGCGCCTTTCCCAAGCGACACACAGTTGCGACAGTGAAGCTCAACGAGGAAGCTGCATCGCACATTTAAATGCAACGCTAATGTCAGAGAGCGCTTAAATGCCAATAGCGGCGACCTTTCGGTTTGGAGTCGGGTTGCGCAAGTGAGAATCGCCGGTGATCGTGTGAGAAAGGCGAGTGCGTGTGGGGAGCAGGGCAGGGGTGGGACGCACCGGGTGGGGGTGTAACGGGTGACACCGCTGGCGACGCGCTGCCGTACGGCGACTAACCTCGCCGCCGCGCGCGCACCTCTTACTTATAGCCGCGCGCCCACCAGCGCGCGCCGCGCCCGATCTCCCTCGCACGCGCCGCTCCTGGACAACCCTGACCACCACGGCAACCACCCTCCGTACTCCGCACACGTACTTTTAACTACTCACCTACCACATTAGTGCCTAAACTAATATTATACATTAAATTATTTTGATTCTCTGTATGACAATGTAAACTGCCACGACTGGAAATTGAAGTGCTAGATTAAAAAAATAAAACACTTCGAGATATATTTCATTATTGAGTTTAAACGACGCGACGTCGCGCTACGAAAGACTTCAACGCACGCTAAAACCGTGTTTAAGAATTCTTGATAAATTCCACGCTTAAAATTTAGAAAATACATGCCTCACGGCCGATTTTTAGCCATCACAAAACCTCAGCCGCATTATAAATTGTCTGTCAACAGTTTTTAAATAGATAATGTGTCTAAAGTATTCCTCAGGTAAGCTACCAGACAATTGAAAAATCTGTCGATCAATCTAAGATTGTTTGATGGGTTTGTACAATGTAAGTTAAACGTATGTAGTTATTGTTTTACAGCTTAGTAGTTAGATAACCCTTAGCTATCAAAATAAAAAAGATGCCATTGTGTGTTACGTAAGGTGCCGGAAATCAGCGACAACACATAAACTGCCTACAATAAACACCTTAAATACACTAACCTCAAAAGCTATAAAGGTGGGTGTAGAGATTGTTAATTATCGTAACTTATACAAAGCTGCATATTTTTTACATATGTATTTCCTCGTCGTTAAAAGAACCTTAATAAAATAATTACTTTAAAATGTTGACATATGTAAATTTTCACTTAAAGATGCGTACGGTATTTAAATCATGTTTTAGCACTTGGCAGGTGCAAAGTTGTCATAATGTCACCAATATGCCATATCAGGCGAAGCGAAGCGAAGACGTATACACAGACATAAGAGAGTTATAAAATAATGACATAAGAAGGATGAGATACAAACAATATATAAGTTTTAGTGATGAATTATGTAACGAAACAGTTGTCACACCATCTCTAATAGTAACTTAAGAATTTATTCTCAGACATACATTTATTTATTTACAGTTTATGTTATAGATGTAAACCAATAACATTAATAAATGACGTTTACTTATATTGGTATAGAAGATAACCTAGCATATTTTCCCTCACAAAATACCACACGTACTGGCAAAATTTTCATCCATCCATCCATCCATCCGCAAGCTTATCCCATTTAGGATTGGCTGTCAGAAGGGTGTTAAGCGCTTTTAATGTACAACAAACCGGGGACTAGATTCTGGCAACGGTTCAGGAAAAAGGCGACCAGTTTATTACGGTGGCTTTTGCGTAGTCCCAGTAGTATTTATTGAGCACACATCACCGCCAGTATAGGGCTTCCAGTTTCTAAATAGACGAGGGAGACAAGCACAACTTATTTACTTATAATATTCTGCCACCTGTATATCTTTAAAAGGCTAGGCCAAGATTACACACGTATTACCTACGAATTTGAGAAGAGCTTTTCCGTAAGTCAGTCACGGTTTCAGACTTTGTGCTGCTACCGAGAATTTTCCACTCGGGAAATCAACCTAAAAACTCATAATACACGGAACGGAAACCGACGGAACTAGCAAAGAAGCTAGTAATTACTGATATATTTGTAAAAATTTTAACATACAGTATAACATATAGGCTAAGGGGAAGAGTAAAACACAAAACGAAGTGTTTTGATGCTCGTTGCCTGACCAAAACATAGCTTAACGTTGTTACAAGATGAAATATATCTTGTAACACATAGTATTTTAAAATTATGTCTTTAGGTGCCTAATAGCAGCTGTTTGTATTAGGTTGTACTACAATTTATTTAAAATTTAAATAGTTACAAAATCTTAGACGCGTTTCTAACAAAGTATCGAAATAATTTTGTAGTAACCACAGTAGATATAGTTATTTTTATAAAGTATAGATTTTAAACACATATTAAATGTAACTTTTCTACAGACTTTTGGCTTGGCTTAGAACACATAAATAGTGCATTGATGTAGGTCTGCAGCATAAGCTGTGTTACATCGTATATCCTTCGCTGTATAACAAGCTTAATAATTTCTATGATATCATTCCAAAGATATAATATATCATAGGTATTAGAAACAGAAGCAATATGTGTAATTTTTATGGAGCGATAACTTCACAAACATTGAAGCAATACACTTTACTAACCATATAAATAGCCAAAAATGCTTCAAATAACGCTACATAACTCTGTAACTAGAGTCCTTTTGACTAGTGGCTTCTGCAAAAAATCCCGTCTTTTAAGCTTTTTAAAAGATTGCACAGATAGCGTAGTTTTAAAAATAGTTGCTTCGCCACTGCCACAAAAAATATAGAAAGACTTCTTTGCGGTCTTGCCCGGGTACGTACTTCTATCCTCTTACAGAAAATCGAAATAAAAGTTATTGCTGTTCGTAACTAAGTTTCTGAGACTGTAATATTTACCCCTTTCATTGCTTACTTTTCAATCTGAGGCTCGGCAGCGCGAGTGATATAAGGTTATCAATCGCGCTGCCGATCCTCAGTAAAATTAATAAAATATGGATTAATTAGCTCAAGATCAAAGGCTGCTGCAAAACTTATCATCAAACAGACGTATCTTATATTCAACAAGTACGAATAAACCAACTAGAGACTCTGTAGAATCTTTTAAGTATTTGTCTATAATTTTAATATGAGCATATTACTAATCAATCGAAATTTGACTGCACGGACGGTGTAATGGTTTAAGTCGTCGCCTCGCCACAAGTGAGTGATCTTAATGTGAGTTCTTTAAATGTTTGTAAAGTTCCAACACAGGAATGACACATAGAGCGCGAGCCGTTCTTAAAAATATAAAAACAATATACAGTTCACTACTAAACACAGGCCTCTCAAAATATGTGCCGTCCCGTCAACCGTATTTATATAAACCCGTCCTTCCGTGCAATCAGGTCCTATACGAGTAATCTTATGGCATCCTAAATTAATAATAATTCAGTTGGAGGATGTTTACCGTTTTGCAGTTTTACAGTACCAATCGTCATAAAACTTTATAAGGTGACTTATAACCACGTCATTCGACAAAACATGGACATCGTGCATTTAAAGCTGTCTTATATAGTTTTAAATGTACATTTATAATTACATCCATATAGTAAACACGTTTTTGTCTGTTTGTCTGTCCGCTTGTCCACGCATATATAATAGCTTAATCAATTTGAATGTGGTTTTTAGTGATGCATTGAGGTAAACTTGGTATAATATTTAGTGGTTGTGTCTTTGCAATTAAGTAGTTAGCAAACAAATAATATATTTATAATTTATATTGCTTTTGGATATATAGATACGTTATGTGTAAATATTTGCGTATCAAAGCATCGAAAATGTAGAATAATAATTGCCATCTTTTTCGATCCCGTTGCCAACTCTTTCAGTTCTCTATGTCTCTACATTTACTTTTTCATTTAGTTGAGGTATGTACATTTTTCTTGGTATTTTTCTTTCTCTTTACCCCCATTTTCTTTGTAATATGAGTATTATAGATGTAGCTCATACATATCTTTGTTGCTTCTTGTTCAGCAGTTTCGTGACAATTTTATTATTTCATGTGTGTATTTTTATAACCATTGCCAAATATAGTAACTTTTTATATAACGTCATTGGTATAAGAGCATAATGATATTTAAATTTACGTTTTTTAAGCTTAGTGACGTACACTGGGCATGTAACCAGACACCAAGCTCATATCTTTAATAGAAAACTCAATATCACTTTACACACTGATCAGAAAATCGAGCCCGGGATATTCGTCTGCCCGCAGACATAAGCGCAAACCAGCGAAGCAGTCCATGTAGTAAACACTTTAATAATATATAGAACATAGTACTTATATCGCCTATTACACACACGTATTTTATGGCTTCCTATAATCTAACCTCCACTTATCGATTCACAGAAATTAATGCCACACAACAAACAAACTGAATAATTGATTGTGATAGTGAAACATAACTCTAAAATTATAGACGTACAGAAAATATCCTAACTAGGAAATATAATTAATCGAGCCATACAAGATATAAATAAGTCGGACATGTTTTTAAGTATATCTGTGTAACAAAATATGTAATATAGTTTTACACCGGACAATAACTATCAAATAGCTGAACAGAAAACTATCTTTCCTAAACTTTTGACATCACCGTCAATGTTTCACCCTATTATTTTTTAAATTATCCTCTTTATAACCGTAAAAATATTGTTCAATCTCTTTAATTGCCAGTAAGGTTAAGGTTTCTGGTATACTTACTGGCGTATTTGTAAGGATGTCTTCTAACCTAGAACTAATTCTAGTATACCGGTAACTTTATGGAAATCGGGTAATAGCCTTTGAGTATAGGTACTAGGAACGATTGCCACTCCTGAAATAATACTAGCGCATTAATGAACTCTCATATGGTTATACCACTGGTTCTAACAGATCAGTGCTTTCTCAGACACAAGCCTACAGAGAAAATGGCAAAATAGACGAAGATTTAATAGAGTTAGCAAGCGGCTCTATCAAGGAAGCATTTCAACCCTTCTGTACGTCAACATTATTCGAACACAATTGACGCGCGCCACTACTTAAATATCTGGCGGAACACAGATGTAATATATAAAGGTATGAATATCCTAAAGGGACAGGCAGAGGTGACATCCATAATTCACTAGTTATGTTCCTAACTTGTGATGCATCTAGATTAACAGAAGGCGAGCCCATTGCTAGAAAGGAATGTGTTAGGTCCGGACCAAGACTGCTACTGAGCCATTACCACAACAACTCCTCAGAACATTTTGTTTGTCGCGTGCAACAAACCCTATACCTCATGTTTGCAGGCAAACAACACGGGACTAATGAGTAAGGAACGCAACAGATTATTATTTGGTTACAGTCTTTCGTCGTTGTGCACAAATAATATTCGAGTATCATTCGAATAAGCGCATTACTACTTACATATATGGCGAAACGCGGATGTGTTATATCTATGCTGAACTCATACAATATTATGTTATGCAATTGTTAATATTAAAGTTTACCGCAGATATAGCATCATCGAAGACAGGTAAATGCCTAAAAGTAAAGGCAAGAAGAACGACTAAAGTTGTTTACAAAGGTAATATATAACAAAGCATGATCGGAATTATAAATTCCGAGCCGCTAAAAGAAATCGCGTTAGTCATCAAAAATAGATGCTCTTTGTGAAAACAACGAAGTTGATACGGATCGACAAACGTACAAGACTTGCTCCTTTAAAGCCTTACATGTAACCAAATAATTTATTTTACCACAAAAATTGTAGCCTAGCATACGATGGTAAGCGGTTAACATTATCTATGATTAACTTTGCAATACCATAGGTATCTCTCGTGCATTGTCGACCTTAAAGGAATGGGAGACGTGTTTATATGAGGCTTCTGTTCCTTTAAGCACCGCCCGATATTTACTGTCACTCCTATAAAGGTTTTCTGTAAAAAGGTGATGCTTCCTTGGAACAGCCGGCTAATTCGTACATGTTGGAATGCTAAGCACAATTAAAAACCTATTGTGTCTGGTCGCCGCGCCAGTATGCCATTGGCACTCAATAGCTCAAGATCTGAATGGTTATACACTAGCTTACATCGGCGACTTAGCTCGCGTGCTACTTCACTAGCATAGTGTACATAGCTAATTACCTTGCATTATTAGCTTTCTATTAGTACAAGAATCGGTACAGTAATTACAGAAATTATTTGCTACACGAACCATTTTTAAATAATTAAAGTATCTGATTAATTAACAAATAATAAATAAATAATTATTTCAAGGTACACTAAATGTCGTTCGTAGTATTGCCTGCGTGATTTGTCGAAAATTTCATTTTCAGAGACACAGAGCGCCATCTAGTGATGTAATCGTCTTATAATTATAAACTATTTTCTAGCTAGAAAATATATCTATACAACGTAGCATTTACTAACATGTTCTTGTAATATTTCTGGTAAACCGATTACTAATATTATAGGTATCTACAAGAATTCATGTAAACGTCAAATAATATAATATTTAAGCTAGAAATGAATGTCAAAAACGCAATTTCGAAACCGCAACCTTTTGATAGTTCATCACCAGTTACCACATTCATCCATTTTAAATGTGATCTTGAAAAGATTCTAAGCTGTCGACATCATTTCATTAACTACAAGTGCAATATAGACATGCCAACCACAACCCTCAAACATAATAATTATAACATGGAGTACAATGAAGTACCTATTGTTACAAAATAAATAACAATAATATATGTTACTTTTGAGATTAGTATTAAAAACTATATCGACTTTCAGACTCCGGAGCCCAGGCACAATACCAATTTCTTTGTGCCTAGACATGTTCATGGACACATTAAGGCCAAAAATACCTAAATATCACAATATCTTGTCATTGCTACTCGTTGCGCCATCTATCGAATAGTTAATGTAATAACGTATATTTTGCACCGAATATGCAGCGCAGTCATAACAAATTTCGTCTACGGTTAATGTGTACTTTTGCAGTTATATTCGTTATTATTTTATATATGTATAACTAGATAATTAAAAAACACGTCTACAATTAGATTACAGGCAGACAAAATTTCAATCGACCTAAATGACGGTTATTTATTTCTGGATTCTTCCAAAAGAAAAGTAACGGCACTTTTTATTCAAATCCGTATAATTAATCGTAAAATTATAGTTAATTAATAAAAGAAGTTTACATAGCAAAGCTGTCAATCTTTTATAATAGCTTTGTGGTAGCTTTATCCATTTTAACACATAAATTGTTATTGGCTAACTATACAAATAATCAAACTTAACCTAAAATTATTAAAATAGTGAAAGTCGAATTGTAGCCTAGCATTATCTGTTGAATCATTCATCGTCATATGACGATATGACAGATAACATTTCGATAGAATGAAAGATTGCTAAATTAAACTGCCTGCCAAAGGATACTAGTAAAAGGATTAATCAGCCTATGTAAGCATGTATATATAGCCATGTTTTACAGTGTGAGGTCAACCCACATCATAATTTATTAGGCTTACTTTCAAAAAATCCATCTTTAACGGAACTAGCCCACGTCATATAAAGAAGCGACCGACTAAATTTTAAGTATATTACTTTCAGCATCTTCTCGTTATGTTCTGTGTAAGTTTGTGTTGTATTTCTAAAAGCTAACTCTAAGCTTCTATATTGATTAAAATAGTTTTCGTTTTTATTATATGCAAATATATAAATAAAGGAGCTATATATTTATGTATAATATGTAAATAAAAAAGCTTTTGTAATACAGAAAATATTTTTATTACATTATATAATATTTATAATAATGTGCCAAGAAATTATGTATGGAGATCATTTTATGCGAAGTTGGCTCCTTAGTAACTATAAGTATATAATATTATTTTTCTTACCAATTGTCAACTAACCTAATACTTAACCCAACAGTGCTTTTCCTATTATGTCCTGTTTACAAGGCAGCATCGTTTTCAATAGTGATTACTGCATCTGCCTTGTCTTCGTGTCGGTAATTTGTGCAGATATTGCATAATTGTTAAAGACTAGCTTTTACCGGCGTCTTTGCTCGGGATCAGTACTCATATACATAGGACATACGTCCTTGTCTATATCCCTGACAACGTGTATGTGAAATTTCATTATGATCAGTCGAGCAGTTGGGGCGTGAAAGCGTAACAAATAACAAACTCACATTGGCATTTACATATAATATTATAACGAATAACAAAATATTTGGAAGGCTATCCTGTCGGATAGACGCCCAAATATTTAGATTTTTATATCCCATGGGTATTTTTTGCAAATTCTGTCTTATAGATTTATAGGTTGTCGTAATATGCAGTCGACAATTTTGTCGTATGTCATATGTCATGTCATATATAGAGTAGAGTAACAAAAGTTTATATGGCTAACGGTTTTTGCGCTACTTTATATAATTTCTTACTGTCGCAACTGCTATATTGTTGCCTTCGTCGACCTTTTACATAACGTAATTATTTATATAACAATCACTACACACATTATTTTTTACTTTAGTAAATATCGTGCACTGGTACTAATAAGCTAATAATTTACACAACAGATATGCTCCAGATTTTATTATAAAATCATAATATACGAACTTTTTTAATTGAAATATTTTTTAAATATGTTGAGGAATAGGTACATGTTGGAGGAACCTTTACGATTACTGTACATTTATTTTTATCTAATTGAGCAAAAAATCGATTGCTCAATTAAAAGACCAAGCATAAGCATAAGCTTGAAAATTATTTCTTCTTATTGCTGATTCTATTAGATGATTTTTAAATAGTAACTAGAAGGCTGAATAATAGTTTTTGACCAAGTGATTGCTCATATACACCTCCACAGACCAAAAGGATAACGATATTCAACACTTAAAGATTAGTTTCGTACCTACTCCTCACATATTTATATTTCTATAAGATTATATAAAGTAACGATTTGGTTTGACGCAGAACTAACATTTGTAGCTTGTAAAAGCTGAACTCTTCGTCAAAAGTATCTTCGCTCTGGATCAAAAAGACACTAGACATCCAACAAACAAAATTAACGACACTAATATAAGAAATACAAACTTACAGACATTATTAAAAAGGATTTTAGCCGTATTTATTTTAAATGAATTATTAATCAAATTATTTATCATATTATTTATGAAAGCTTATTTAAACCGGCTTACTTACCTATAGAGTAGAGTAGGCTTAACGACCAAATCCGATTGGATCTTCCAAAAAACGTGACAATATGTATGTACTACAGAAATATATAAAACCCTATCTGAATAAATACTGCATCAAAGAAAGAAACTGCAAAAAATCAGCATTGCCATTCAACGTGGCAATGCTGCTAGTCTTCTGGGCGCGTTACTGCTTGACATAGATGCTGACCAATTTAACGACGCGACGCCTAAACCATTTTTAAAAATATTATGTTTATATGTTAAGTATTGTAATTTTTGTTTTTGTTAAATCGTTTGTAAATATATACACTTCTCATCAGAAAAATCGAAACACTTCCGTTTTTATGGTTTCTGTCCTAATATAACACAAATGAGTTTTCATTCCATGAAAAAAATCACATGATTGTATAGCTGGCAGTTTGGCCACTACAGTGATAAGCGAAAATTCAAAATTCAAAATTATAATTTCATTTGTTTATCCTATAAATGAAATGATTCACTGTTTTGAGACAAATGTGTGTTTAGAGTACATTTCACCTTTGAAAACTAAAAAGTAGCGCTTTTCTTAAAACTTTTTGTTCTGTGTTCTGTATGCTCTACGTGTACTGTGACTTTGGGACGTCAGAAAAAGTTTATTCTAAAACCTATGTATACTTCGCCCGCAAAAGCCGTGGCCAAGTGGTGGCATTGCTGGATTCCAGACTTAGTCAGTGTGTTGTGGCTGAAAGATTGCATCTAAGCCTGTCATCTATTCATAGAGTCTGCAAACGCTATCGGGAGACTGGTTTGTTCACGCGTCGTTCAGGATCTGGCAGGAATCGGGTCACTTCTGAGCGAGATGATCGATTTATTGTAACAACTTCTTTACGAAATCGACGCCTTAAAGCTTTTCAACTGCAGCAGTAGCTTCATGTTGTACGTAGGGTACGTAGGGCTGTAAATGACACTACAATTAGAAGAAGGTTGAAGGAACGTGGACTGGTACTGCACAAGCCAGCAAATGGGCCGAAATTAACTGCAGACCATCGAAGAGTGCAAAATGCAATCCAAGAGGAATGGAATGGAATGCCACAATATTTGATCGTAACTCTCATCCGATCGATGAAGAACCGTATGGAAGCAGTAATAAGACCTCGGGGAGGGAATACAAGTTATTAAATAAATGTTTCTTAGCTTTTTCTTTCATTTACGTGTGTTTTTTTATCAATTTCTTTCATACTCCATACAGGGTAAAAATGACTTATTAAACAAAATACAAAAACTATGAAAATTTAATTTGAGTTTAGAACATTATCATTAGGATTTGACCTCATATTATTCACTATTAAACGATATTTGACATAATATATATTCCTAAATATACACATTTTTCTGAGAATCCTCACAAAACATAAACTTGCAAGGTGTTTCGATTTTTCTGATGAGAAGTGTATTAGATTAGTTTCAATATTACGTACTGCCTTCGTTTTTGACGAATAGTGACCCATGTCGCCAAAAACCGCAGCGTTACCCGCTGTTACTTATGTGCAACTAAGGATGGCAAGCCCGATAATAAATTGGAACGACACAAGTGATTTTACCTGTTAGACCCTCAAGCTGATTAAAGGGTTGTTCACCCGCAGATTCCAAGTAGTGATAATTATAAGTTATTAATAAACTTCAGAGGTACAAAGCCGATATGA
Source organism: Catocala nupta (assembly GCA_963675205.1). NCBI lineage: Eukaryota > Metazoa > Arthropoda > Insecta > Lepidoptera > Erebidae > Catocala > Catocala nupta. The sequence continues at coordinate 30,663,361 of OY776078.1, read as the reverse complement.
CGACTTTATGCTACTTTGTTAATTGCATGGGTTTGGAAACTTGATAAGCAAGATACGTTCAATGACTTTCAACATTAGATCGATAGTAGAAACTAGTTTTAGCCCGCGGCTTTGCCGGCGATTATCTTACAGGAACATCTACCGACCTAAAGTATTCTATATATTTAAAGTACTTTAAATATGAATGTGATCCGCAAGCCATTTTTTTTCTATTTATATCTGCAAATTATATATATTAAATACTTTGTGTATATTCATACATTTGATAAAAATTCACACTTATTATATGTATTTAAAAATGAATGTATTATTTAATATGTATATTGTATTCAATTGGGGATTGAAAAGAGTAGCCATGAGTTTCTTGTCTGCTTCTTCTCATAAAAGTCCTTATCCTTAAAATGGCTTTCTTAAATATTTAATGATTGCCTGTTTATATATTTATATATATATTATCTTTATATTAATACGTGAAGCCTTTGTACCCCTTTTTACGAAAATTGCGCGGACGAAGGAGTATGAAATTTGGCACAGTTAAAGTTTATATGGAGAAGGAGGGGCGAATCCTAATATTTATATAAAATATGCATTAGAAATACATTAAATTAATGAAACAACACTACACGCACACAACCATGCATTAGACACACGCAGTCGAAGCGCGTAACTATGGTTACATATCTTTATATACATATATAATTCTGCTGTACGTGTGTTGACAGTGAACTCCTCCTAAACGGCTGGACCGATTTGAATTAATTTTTTTGTGTGTGTTCAAGTGGATTCGAGGATGGCTTAAATTTGTTTTTTTTGCCTGTGCAGGACATCATCTCTCGGGACAGCTAGTATCAATATATAATGATATACATATATAAGCAATATCTTACAGGCGAACTTTGGTCGAATTACGAGCACTAGGCGACCGTTAGTCTTTTTAAACATATAAAACATTTTCATTTCCAACTAATACTTTTAATTATGTTAGTTATGAGTTTATCTAGGTCATGCTCTATCTGTGTGCATATTGCATCGAAATCCGCGACTTACACGTATTTGAGCAACAAAATATGTACATCCAAGTGGAATCGTAAAATCTCTAAAATTCTATTTCTTAAATATTTAATTTATCATTGCTACATAATTATATTATCTATTAGAGTTTATAATAATAAATTACGTCACCGTAGATTGAGGTGGCGTAAATTTGTGCCTGTAAAGAAAATACATTAAATACAATTCTGAATTCTAAATATTTATTATTATTTCTAAATAATAAATATTATCCATACTGTGGATTTAACTTACACAGTAAAATATATCAAATGCTGCTAGCGCCGTACAGTATGCGATGCGTAGACACGAATTATTTTAAGATTAACTTGAGGCATTCTGAGTGATATCCGTTACAAAAACGCAATATATCAACAAATTTCCAAATATATGTAAAGTTTACAAAAGCAAAAGAAATACTACTTAAGGATCGACATTCCGTATAAAAGCATCTATCTTCGCTGCGTTATCTGATAAATGAGTAACATCGGTTTCGGCAAAGAATCATTGACGGGTCAAATCAAACTCATGTCAAGTGATGAAATTGACTATTGCTAATTCTGCCAACCATCCTGGCAATTGACATGCGTTAGACCACGTGTTAACAAATTTTCTCTTAATTTGCCTATTCTACCTTTTCGTCTTAACATAAAACACGAAATACATTAGCTACCTGGTCCAAAGTATTTTGTAAAATATAATAAACGTATATTGTACAACATACATTATATACTTATGGTATTTTACCGTATAAGAATACTGTACTAACTAATATAGTGTTTCATAAACATTAGTATCATCCCAAAAAGATCCTTCTAATAGAAATCATTTAGTTGATGCCTATTTGATGCAATATGTTGGCTCAATTTATTGCACCATCCCAATTTTTCTTAAGCTCTGATTCATTGTGGTACTACGAAATGTTGATTGTTTTGTCTCATATCATTGCCACTTGCCTTGACATATTTTGTGGTCTCTGACTAAATATCCAAAGATTCCACTAGCTGTAAAGGTCAACCAAGGAGAAAATGAATGTTCAGAGATTAGATACGAATATTGACTTGGAAACCATCAAAAGACGACATACCAGCATTATTTAAGACTTGTCTACGAGACCTCAATACCGAGACAAGAACCTGATGAAATACATCTTATATGAGCTGTATCACCAACAAAAAACACTGGCATTTCATATAATATAGGACAATCTATCAAAGAATTCCAAGGCCGAATATCAAAGTCAAAAATGATGCCTAAAGTGATACGTCCGCAACGGTAGTACGAATATTTTTATCGTTTTGTGTGCATGCATCAAAAGTCAAGGACGTATGACGAGCGGTCCAAACTAGTTCACGATCCTCTTCATTTGATTTGCATAACCACATATTGAGAATGTAATGACAGCTCCACTCCTAGGCGATAAAATTAATTACAGTACAACATATTCGCTGTCGTTTTAATCGTTGTAACCTTTGACTATTTGGAATCTGACTATGTAGACATAATGGAAGACATAATTTTATGTATAACAATAATATTATATTTAAAGTTATAAAATTTGTAATTTTGTCTTCATTGGTTCAAGAGAAAGAGAGAAGATACATATAAATGTAAATATGTGTATTTCATCCAGAACCTACAAAAGAACATGCCATATTATGCCATACTAATTGCATTAGTATTATTATTTCATCTGTATACCTTCACCATAATAATTAATGAAAACTAATATAATTAATAATTTAAACCATAATAAACTAATAGTTGATTAATATTTATTATTAATATATGTATAATCTGAAGCGCTCAAGCTCAAGTTTCTCCGAATTTATAATCCAAGGTCTAAAATTTTATTGGATAAAAAAATTATGGTTGTATTTTTTTGTTCTTTATATCACGTTTTTCGATATCCCCACAGTCTCAGTCGTTGGCCAAATTATCCATATATGTACATGAGCTTATATTTATTTTTCTTGTCGGCTATTACAGGTGATTCACGCTTGCTTGATGACATCGTAGAGAGATGTGAGGATCGCGGAACTAGCTGCCCTTCACTAGCAATAATTATAATAATATGCTGCTGTATGACTAATATGAGGGCCTTAAAACAAAGCATTTTTTCTTATCGAGATACTCGAAATGATTATCAATATATATTCTTACTTAACCTGTAGAAAATAGAAAACTGTTGCCACATAAACTTTGCTATATTTTGATGAAGATTGAGATAGTGTATATACATTAGTACTCACACGGAATTCTGTCTTATGTTTTGCGCAGACCGATGTTTTTATTGAACTGGTACGGAAACTCGTACCAATATTGTGCGGTCAGAGGTTGCGCAGATTGACCACGTCGCAGAAGGCTAACCTTGTAAATAGTTAATTAATAGGTAGTGTTAGGAGGCGGAAAAACGGAGGTGTTTTTTTTTTACGTGGGGGAATGCAATGGCTCATATCCCTCCGCGGGGGCGGGCGGAGGGATTATGTCGGACTCGCCGGGGTAAAAGAAAGATAGGAAAAGAAATAATGTACCTCCCGGAATACTGACTAAACCTACCACGGTGTTCCTCGACAAAACCACTATCGACAGGGCCGCGCGAATCACTTTCGCATACGGTCGCGACCCCGCCGAGGTTTCGGCCCGCCGTATGAAACGGCAGGCCACTACACGAAAGACCTACCCAAAATAGGCACTACTTCACACTATAAAAACCCTACTGTCTCCCCCCTAGGGAGGAGACGGACTCGACACAGAGGCGCGCGTGGGAACACGCACGCCGCCTCTCGGACCTGGTGCTGAATGGCTGGCGGGCAGGCCCACAAAGCCCGCCACCCCCAGGTCAAACCTCAGGGTGGCTGGAGGTCATGTCACGGCCTTTCGGCGCCCGGCTCTGCGGTTGGGGAGAGGGTTAAAACGCTCCCTCTCCCGCTCTGCCGCCTCCTTGATGGAAATCACTTCCTCGCAGAAGGAGGCGACGACGCTCCACGACCTCTCACTCCGGACCATAGACTGAACTACGGCCGGGAGCGAGAGGGTAACCGATCCGACTGCCGCGATCAACTCACGGCGCTGCGATGCCCAGGCGGGGCAAACCGCCAAAGTGTGCAGCGCCGTGTCCTCGACAACGTCGCGGCAGTCGCCGCAGTGATGACAACCGGGCTTCTCTTGCCGGCGTATACGACACAGGAACTGGCCAAAACAATCGTGGCCTGTCAGAACCTGTGTCAGCCGGAAGGTGACGGCGCCATGCTGCCTCTCCAGCCACTCCTCAAACACGGGACTTACCGTCACGATCGTGGCGTGCCCGGTACGATATATTATCGTACAACACTTAGTATCTACTATATATAGTACTACGATAAAACGTTACGAGGTACACCATCTCTTAGCCAACATACCATCTACTGTTTACTACATATTATTTGTCTATGAATCCGCCTTCAAGTCTCGTTATACTTAAGAGAAGAGATAAGCATAGATTGTCCGTAGGTTATAAAGTCATTCGTTAATCTTATAGTTTTTTATGTACTACACATAGAAAATTGCGCGGGTTGTATGCATCTTGTTAATAAAATTTGTCGATATTGGATATTATAACAAACCAGACTGACGCCAATCTATCCCAAAGATATTGGCAGTAGTGCACATTTCAGTGACCATGTTTTAAATCCCACTCAATAAAGGACGAGCCTGTGCCTTATCTGGACACTGTGCTTACTGAAAATTTATCACTAACCTACGAGCGAAATCCGGAACCTCTCGGGATTTACAAGGCAGTTCTGTTTGTTATTAGTTATCTTGAGCATTCAATACAGTCATTATAAGGAGTGCCGATCCTGACGAACTAGTCTAATCATTAGACTTATCCGAGTTACAACTCTTTGAGTAATCTAAAACATGTAGCAATTAACACACGTTCAAGAAAGATTACTTAGGTGTTTCATCTAATCTTTAAATATATAAATCTTCTGTGCGTGTGTTTGTAATTAAACACCTACTGAACGGCTGGACCGATTTTGATGAATTTTTTTGTGTGTGTTCAAGTGGATTCGAGAATGGTTAAGTTTTGGTATTTTTGTTTCTTTTTTCGTGTGTACATGGCAACTTCTGTCGGGTCCGCTAGTTATTTATATATGTCCTTGCAGGTATGTACTAGTACGAGATTTTATCTCAATTAAACGGCAACTGATCATTTATGCGACAGTTTTAATCTTCTTCCAGTTTCATTTAGAGCAGGTTAAGTGAAACTGGATAAATAAATAACTAGATAAATTACGACATATATATATGTATAATCGACCATACATTATCTTACATACATTCTGAATAAGTGGTGTAAATATGAAAAAACATACTTTACGCTGTTGATACGTATATATTTACAGCCTTCGCGCGCTGTTGCTAAGGGATATCTGAAAAGCTCTAGGGCGAAGACATTAATTTATTAAACTATGCAGCAGTTTTTAATGGACAAAGTTCATTTATGAATGCGAAGACCTTAGTTTCTTGCATGTATCAACGAAATTAAGGAGAATGGACTTTAGGACATTCATACTACATCATCATCTTCATTGGCCACAACATCTGTTGTAGATGTTTGTTGCAGCGACTGTGGATTTACGGATTCTCGTATCGGCGTTGATAACGATTTTGCCCTATATCAGCACGGCATTTCTTGCCGCAGCGAACACAGTTAAAGCCTGAATCTGTAGGAGATGGTAAAGCACAATAAATAGCGTAAAAGTTATCAAAATAACTAATGTCTGAGAGATAGTTGTCACTATAAAGCTACACTTCAAATGTTTTGCAAGGGATTTTGTTGAACTTGATTTTTTAATAAACGTTCCAAATGGGCACTCTTTGTGTCTCCTTTTAGCGTGCAGTAGTAACATATCTGGTTATTTTCTGTGTATCATTGAGATATGGCGTGTGTGTTACATATATGTTTTCGTAGGCAATTGTTGACACATAACATTAAATCGAGTAGCAACGTATTCGCGTATGGCATTTCGCCAGCAATACTATCACAATAAAGTTTGTCACTACTTTCCGTGATATATTACTACGTAACCTTCAAAGCTTGCACTGTTTTATGTTGACCATTTCGCAATTCGCAGACGTCTATCCAGCATTTAGTAACAAACATGTTCTATGCATGATTGTTAGTTGAAATATTTAACATAATTATATTTTTATTATAAGTGATATGTGCAGGTTATAGTCTACTAGTCAGTATAGTACTAATCAGTGTGTAAGCAGTGATTTGAAACTTGAGAACGTTTTCAGTTTTATTAAAGACTAGCTTTTCTAATGAAAGATAACATAATATGTCCTTTCCTGTATACCCTTGACAACTTGTAGGGTAAAAGTGGGATAGTTGCCCTAGGAATATAGATGCCCCGAAACTTGTATTGAGAATCTCGAACATAACACGATCGCAGTTATTACTTATATTCGAAGGCTGGACACCTCCGCCCTCGATACGCGAGCGTCAGCCGCGTGCATTGGATGTTTAGGGTGTAGTAAAATAAATTTGCTGAACTCGTTCACGGACGTGAATCCCAAATTCGACTGTTTTTTGAAAGCGTGTTACTTTTCATTTCACACGTAAGTTGATTTTATTTACTTAATTGATTTTTGCAATTATATATATGCTTATTAATTATGAGTAGAGATCGGATAATCGGATGCATATTTACCTAAAGTTAATTTTCGGCTAAAATATTAAGGAAGCGGCTTCTGAGAATATTTTTATTAAAATAAAACCAACAAATTAGTCGAAAGTATATTTAGCATACATTAAAATTTAGTTCCCCATTCAAGTATGTGTGAAGTGTAGGGTGTGAAGGAAAAGGTGGTGTGGTAAAGAAAAACATAACTAAAAGTAAATATTTTATCGAACTCAGTATTATTTCCTTTTTTTTATCTTGACTCGCCCAAGTGATTGTAACGGACCTGATGGTAAGCCCATTTACAGTCCAGAGACAGTGACGACGAGGAGAAGATAGATGTCTTCTAGTCGTCGTTAGTGTCAGGCCGGTCTGACCAGATGCTTCTTCACACTACGTTTGAAGGACCCAATGTCATAGAAGGGAGGGAACACATGTGCCGGAACACTGTTCCAAAGTTGTATGGTACGGCATAAAAAGGAATTGCTGAACCTTTTGGTGCAAGACGGGATTGTGCTAACCGTCCATCGGTGGTAACAAAGACCGGCACGTGTGGTTCTCAAAAGGCAAACTCTTCGGAGCATTCGCCATGTTTCTACGAAGTTGTAGCGGTTCGATGTCCTTCGTAACCTCCTGGCTGTCGATTATACGTACGGCATGACGCTGCAGTTTATCTAAGGCATCAAGTAGGTACTTAGCGGAACGATTCCAAAGGTGCGAACAGTACTCCATGCTGCTACGGACTTGGACCTTGTACAACGAATACCGCTGTTCAGGAGTAAAGAAACGCCGCACCTAGTTTAGAATCCCAAATTTGCGTGCAGTTGTGGTTATTACACTCTCGATGTAATCCCTAGAGTTAAGGTCGTGGTAGATGTCTATGCCTAAGATGTTAAGACTATCATGCAGTGCCAGCGTGGTGCCCCGAAGAGTGGGAAGTGGAGAGAATAGAGGTTTTTTGAGCTGAACGCGCACACCTAAGTTTTCTTAGCACTGAACTCAACCAGGTTAAATGAATCCCGAGCAGATATGTCATCCAACACCCTGTTGAGGTCAGTGACAAGCTTTACCCGCCTCCTCTCAGTATCCTGCCGGTTGCTAGGTGGTTGTGGATGGTAACAACCATGAACCGTGCTATCGTCTGCATAGCAATGAATTCCACCAAAAGGTAGCATGTCATTGATATGCAGAAAAATAGAGTGGGAGAGAGCACGGAACCTTGTGGGACTCCAGCATTTACACTTACGAAACTTGAATAGCATCCGTCCACTATGACACGCATTTTTCGCTCGTGTAAAATACTGGAGACCCATTGAACTAGCCGGCTGGGAAGACCATATGCCGGTAGCTTGGAGAGAAGACCACGGTGCCAGACCCGATCAAAGGTTTTAGCAATGTCCAGCACGATTGCCAAAGCTTCGCCTTGCTTATCAATAGCCTCACCCCAGATGTGCATTAGAAAAGCAAGAATATCACCCGTGGACCGATTTGGTCGAAACCCATATTGGCGATCATTGATGATGGAGTGACACTCAAGGTAGCGGATTAGCTGGTTGTTAAAAATCCGCTCCATCACTTTGCAGATCACTGAGGTGACTGCTATTGGGCGGTAGTTTGATGGATCGGACCGGTCCTCTTTTTAGGGATAGGTTGCACGTTGGCTTCTCTCCCAGATTGAGGCACACTACCAGAGAAGTAGAAGTGGCGATATAGTCCCGTCAGCACTGGAGACAACTCTGCCGCTCATTTTTTGAGCACTATAGGAGGTCCCGTCCCGTGGACTTTCACACTTTATTAAGGATATCTTACAAAATATTGATTTATACAAAAAATGCATGGAAAATAAATGAGAAATAGTAGTAAATGTCGATAAAAAAGCACTTTCCATAATAGCCAACACCTGAACTTAAATATGCATCCGAATTTCCGATCTCTAATTATGAGCCACTCATAATTAAACTTTATTAAGAGTGTTTTTTTTAAATAGCGGCGTCTGTCCCTACCTGAAAGGATTGACGCCGTGATTTCTCGTGAGTATAGGTGCCCTTGGGGGCAACTATCCATATGACTTTTGCTGAAGTTTGCATGGCGTTAAATTACCGCTTTTGTTTTAAGCATACCTCGTAAATATACGAGAAAGATTGGTGCTCTTCCGCGTGCTGAATGGATACAAGAAAAATTTGTAAAAGATTTGGATGAAATGTCGAAAGGCATTCTTAGCATCAACAAAAATATCACGAAGAAATTGAATTCCATCTAGAACACTAAAAAGAAGATATGCAAAAATGGATACAAAATTACCTTATAACTTTAAAATTGCTGTTTGGCGGTTGTTTAAATTACTTGTTCTATTGAAGGCGGTGATGCTAATCGCCCTAGTGTACAACTTTTCCTATGGAAAACCTCAACTTCCTAAAGTAGACGGACAAAATGTATCAATGTATGGAAAGTAAATATTTTTATTTATACTTTAAATCCGATGCAGGTTTACAGAAAAAGTGATCAATATGACGAGTAAAGTCACCCCCTTTAATAGCACAGGTAATTAAATAACACATTCTGTATAATAATGTTACATAATATATACAGTGTGTATAGAAAACCCTGTCCGATCCATTAAGGGCTTATTTCTCTCTTAACAAACATGCTAAGAAAAATAATAAAGAAAATCTACATCATCGTAAAACGCCTACATAATATTTATTAGTACAGTATTGATAAGCATTTTACCCTTAAATTATCGAAATTTCTCACAGACTCTCCACAAAACCGCGGCTTCTGTGATGTATTTACAAATTTTTCTATTATGTAACATTTTGCACGACGCCTTCAATCCAACATGAGACCTCACGATCGCACTCGCCAATTTATTCAATTTAATTCTATTTTATCACTGAATGGCGATATTAATCAAGAAAATATCGATAAGATCAAAGTCCTTGCTTGCATCCCTACCTATTATTGTTGTACCCTCTAACGCGTGCCACAATTTCATAGTCAATCTGATTGCGCTAATATTACTTTCGTTCGGACTTCCGTCATTGAGTGTTTTCCCTATTAGCTTTGTCATATTCAAACGCTGATTACTTTATCATGTTCATGTGCTTAGGTAGGAGTGAATGGAATTATGCGTATGGGTTTGTGTTTAACGTCAGCTATGTGTTCTTCTATGCGGGTGCTTATGCTGCTCTTGGTTTGACCAATGTATGAGAGTACGCAGTCACAATCTATTTTATAGACCCCTGCATCTTGTAAAGGTAATTGGCACTTGACGGATGGTAAAAATTGACTTATCTTCGTTGGCGGCTTGAAGTATGTGTTGATTGAAGCTCGCTTCAAGATGTAGCCAATCTTGTCAGTCACCCCTTACATAAGGCAGTATAGCAGGCTGGCGCTCGACTGTGGCTGGCTTTTCTCGGGATCTGTGACAGCGGCGCGGCTATTGGAGCTTGTTGTCTTGCAGTACTTGCTTAACATGTTGAAGCTCGGCGTCCAGGTGTTTCTTGTCACAGATCCCGTGGATCCACTACTTTATTAAAACCACCAGGTTGGTCTTAGCTAATTACGGCATACGCGGCATCCATAAAAATATGTTCATAGGTTATGCTTAATATGCATAGAATATGCTGAAAAGAAAACGCAGTATTGAAATATTGAATGCATTATAAGTGAATACGGTAAAATCAATTGGTTATAGAAGATGTGTTATGGTTGGTTATGTCAGAAACGCTATGTTACTGTAAACTTGTTTGCGTCAGACGTTTATACAGACATTTCATACATCTTACCAGCCTAACCAAATATGTATATTTCGAATATACCTTTTTGAAAATTAGAACTACATGGGAATAGCCAGCCTAAGGAGCGCAGGTGACCTAAAACGTCAAGATTTTAGTCGTCAGTAAGAAACACTATGGTCGTGCCCCGAGGAGGACTTGATGACTTTTATAGGTCTTGCTTATCACATTGTTACAACACACAGAGGTAATTTTTATAGGGTAGCTGAAAGGACAGGCCCTCTTCAGAGAAGGAATGAGGTCAGAATTGCCTCTCTATTGCAGATATATAAGATAAATAAACTGACGTATATTAGGTATAGTTACTTAAAATGAAAAAGCATTGTATAGTCATCTAGTAGAGACTCCTGTGTACCATAGGTATAAGATTTAGCACCGGACAAGGACCGAATCTGCAGCCGTACTTACTTAAACCATTACACCATCGGGGCAGTCAAATTGATCAATATTTATATGATTGCCTACAAATAAGTCTTACACAGCAGCAGAACAGCAGAACACACGCTTTAAAATCAAACAAACAAGTTATTTTATTACATTCTGGTGACGCAAAATTAATTGTCATATAACTATACTACATGTATGATTATGTATAAGTCAAACGAACGAATGTATCTTCAATCCTTCACTTGACTTAAAATCTTTTCGTATTATATTTCTCAATAACATTAAGATACAATAATTATAATAATCTGCTTGTATATCAATTTATAAATTTTATAATTAGTATAATCTGTTACCTTGTGTAGAACTAACGACTTAATAAGTATTTAATACTGCAACGGCTGCATATACGAAGGACCTTGGCTTTACACAGTTCATCTTTGACACTTTCAGTGTGAGCAGTCTAAGCATACGATAAAATGAGACAGATTTAATTAATATGCCTTGCAGCATAGCATTAGCGGCTAAAATTATCGCCACATACAAAAAGGCCAATATCGCTTCTACGGAAATCCTGTTCGACTATCAAAAACAGTTTTGGTTTATTTGCAAGTTACCTCATTCGAAACTACTGTAGTTTAGTTATCGTACTATGACCCAGAAAAACAGTAAGACATAACATATCGTCTTTTTCTCTGTGAAATGTTTCTATATCTCGACGCTATAAACTAACTTACTACCTTACGCATTTTTAATCTCTGTCAAATAGTACGACATGGTTGACCGTATAAACGTAATAGTAAAATAGAGATATTTGTCCTTAGTCGTTACTTTATGAATGTTTTAATATAATATTAGAATGATATACCTATAGATCTATTGGCAAGTCTAGACTCACTCACTACGTGACATCGACGACAAAATGCACGAGAATAGGCTGCCGTCGAATTGTCACTATAAAAGAAAGTTAACGGACTAAATGACTACATCGGCTATAAAGATAGAAAACGAAACAGTCATTAAACATATTAGGATATGCAGAACTTCTAAGGACAATGCTGACAATAGAGCAAGATAGAAAGAATATAAGGATAGCTTACATATGTTAAAAAGAAAGAAAGAGACAGTTTGATGCAGTATATTCCGGTCTAATACATTGTCTAGTCAAGATATTAAAACGGGGACATACCTAATATTATATATATAGTTGCACAGTGCCAACACACTTTTATAACATTGAATACTACCGTTTATTCCACGCGGTTAAGTATCTGTTATTCCAATAAAAATTGCTATACGGAAAATTTACTGGACGTCATATTATCAGGCGGTACATCATACTTTTACTAGGCTTACGTCGCCGCGTCGCTATCGTCAGAGAAAATCGAGTGCGGGTAGAAAGAGGTATAACGGAAGAACTTATGGCGCGAATGCGTAACAAACAAACTCAGTTCGCATTTATATTATTAGTTAGGATTACGTAGAATATTTAAAGAAAATATTTATTGTCTATAAGAAAGCTACACTAAACCCGAATATCAAACTATGATTTAATGGTCGGGAGAATCCAGTATTTAACTAAATAGCAATGTACGCTGTTACTAAACAGTTACAATATATAAACAGCAAAGATGTGTAATTCATTCTTGTTCAAATACAGCCGAACTATTGGGTAACTTTAATGTTAGATCTGACTCATCCATGTTAAATGATAGGCAACATCGTTGCAGCATCGATGTATGTATGTGTATGCATAATCAACATTATTATCATTCCGATTCGAAAAGGTTGAATAGTTTAAAGTGTGACAGCGAGCTTGTGTTATCATAATGGTTAGATTCAAAATATTTTATGTAATTATTACCGCTAAGCAAATGTATATGTACACATGTGTTACATAAAAACATTTTTAAAAAAATTAGTCATGCTATTTAGATGGTTCTAAACAGTGTGATTTTTGTAATTTTGTCTCCTGTTTTTAGCTATTTATGATCATTATGTTGGCAAATATTAAAATACTTAGGAGTGTTTTATATAAAGACGGATTTTTAATGCTATTATACAGTAGATATAGTAGCTCGGAGATAGACCGAGTTAGTGCAAAGAAATCAATTGCATTATGTTTACATTGTGTCTAAAGCGTAATTACATTTACTAAACGTTTATCAATTGATCAACGTTCCTAAATAAAGAAGACTATCTGAATGGTGTTAACATAATAATAATATAACATCAGCCCTGTATTAAATTGTCCTACTGCTGGGCACTTTCTCAGTGTTTCACACACTGAGAAAAGGCCCGTGCCCAATTTGGTTTTAGGGCATAGCCCACCACGCTGGACCAGTGCGGGTTGGAAGAATTCACATATCATCAAGATTATAAGGAGAGAACTCTCAGGCATGCAAGTTTCCTAACGCACATAACTTCGAACATAATGTCACCTTGGAATTGATCTCGAGACCTATGCGTGGCAGTCCGACGCTCTCCCACTATGCTATAACGCTATAACATAAGAGTATATATATTTCAAACCAGTTTTGGGATTATACTAGAAAATTATCAAGAGTATCGAGATTTGCAGCAGTAGGCTCTCTCTTTATTACGCGATACATAGTTGGCAACGTGGGTGTGAAACAAAGACTAATACAGGCTTTATTATATTTGGTGTTCACTAGTAATTTAAGTTCCAAATTACTGGCATTCTTACTCTTTTACCTCTCTTAACGCCTCCAACAACAAAGAACCTATATATTTATTAACAGCTTTTTGGTAGCCCTGCAGCTAAGGTTGGATGCTTGTTTTAGGAGGAAGTTCACGTCGGCAATGCAATGGGTGGAATTCGTAAACTCGTCCACTCAATCACAAGACAAATGCATTCTATTGCATGGACATTGGGCTACCGCGATTACATAATATTGGTAGGTACATATGATCTTTTAATAGTGTTTCTTTTAAAGCCAATTCCGCATAAGATATAAATCCTGTGCCGCGGGGAACTATAAAAGAATTCAAACAACGGACACACAGAACACCCAGACTCGGCACACCAATTTGTAGACACCACAATTTTTTTGTTCCTTGTGGGGATCGAACCTGCAGCATTCGACATAGTGGCAATGGCGAGGCAGCCACATACATCACTATGCCATCCGTGCAGTCAAATGTTTGAATCGATAAGTGCAGTAAATACTGTTTTAAAATTCCTAGAATATACATCACAATGAAGACGTATTGTCACGTTGCAATAATCCAAACATCGCAGCCGTGTGCAAAACAGCAGCAGACAACAGTTACTACGCACTGTAGGTCATTTTATATTTTCCTTGTTTTTGAATTGTCCCTCAAACAACAATAATTTTGTTTAATAAGAAATCATTGCTAGAACTTCAGGGATTACTACGAGCTTCTGCTGCAAACAAAAATAGGTAACAATAAAATTAATGTCGTGTTACCGACGACGCCGAGCGTAAGCAGCACCGGTTTCAGTTCAGTTCAGTTTGACAATCAGGAAGAGCTTTACGGGGTAGGATTAGTATCTTCTTCATTTGACGAAGCTGTGATTTCTATAGTAAATGAGAAGGTACCTTATAAATCAATAAACAACGTACATATAGCAGTACACCTACATACATATATACTTAATGTTATTCTCTGTGTGACTATTATGGGCCCTGAATTTATATATAAACAAGGCTTACGATAACAACAAAAGCTTGGTTACGTTAATAGTAAGCCAGATTTTTATAACTTAACAATGTTACCAGCAGTAGGCCGTTACCACTATCTTATTATAATTGATTAATAAGTGTGAAGAGAGACTTAAAAATCTAGATGTATTTATTTCTTGACTCTATCTAATACTACTGCAATTTTAACATAAAATTCTAACATTGCATCTTCACGTTAACAATTAATCAGCGAAAGAATATGATATCGGTGTTTAATAGCTTTGGAACAGGAATTCGATGGGCGTTGACATGACTAAGCAGCCATGATAATGTCAGACAGCAGATAATGGTGACACTTACAATAGGCTGGGCTTTAATTACAATCAGCCAGTCTCCCATAAGGTTAGTCAATAACCTGTAAAATCAAAATCAAGCATGTCAAGTAATTTTATTGATTATTATTACAGTCAATAACCCCAACAATTGACAAGCGCTTGACCGCGCTCGAAAGCGCTGACAAGTAATATTTTGTATTGATTTACCTTTCAAAAACAGAATGTTCAATCGCATAGTATTTTTACATACAACTTAATCAAACCCAGCAGACACTTTGGAGTACGGAAATTTTTTAGGTCTTAAGTAAAGCATACCTTTCTATAGTACTTACCCGTCACATGATAAAAAAGAAAACGATGCAGTTCGACACCGCGTCTTGGATTTTGGTAGCAAAGTGGTTTTCTCAAATTTCTTTCGCTTTCAAAAGGTCCCGCCACTTTAGGTCAAAGTGACGCGACTAATGACGTCTTGACATACCTACTCCCTTTACCTTTAGAGGTACAAATATCTTGTTTAGGGTACAAATAGTACTTATGTAGTACAAACACTTTAATGTGATACATTTTAAATCGAGCGATTGATCCCGTCATTTTGATACTCACAAAAGGTGAAGCCATAGTCTATTGCATTACAAACTTTCGCCAAGGCCATTATAGAGATATGGAAATCTTTGGTGCATGCAGCAGCAGGGCTACCATCACCTTTTAACTAGCGATTCGATTTCGATGCAAATCAGTTTAGGTTCCTATAATGGATCGCTTTATATATCATACTACGACCTATTATAAGCTGAGTCACATTTGAATCGCTAGAATGAATGAAAATTGTATGTTACTCAGAACTGAATCGCGTTGATAGAAAGAGACGACGCTATACAAATGTTTATCTTTCACTCATTTGCATTCCGAAACTAAAACTACACAAATATAACGACAAGTTACGGTTATTTAATAAAGGTGCTTTAATATAATAAAAATAAGTTATTTATATTGGTTAAAATAAAACTAATCATTAATTTCATGTTTAGACGAGTTTTCATTCAACTCCGAAAACATTGCAGTTCAATTCGGTAGAAGTTTCGAACCCATGAATGTTTTGTTGACATATCACCTCTTGTTACAGAACCGCGGCTGATTTATTTGTTTAAATTTATAGGTACAGTGTTTAATTTAAGTTAAAAGTGTTAAAACAAGTACCTAGTAATGGTGTAAGTAATTTCTGCGTGTATTATAGGTAGATAGTAGTTTAGATAGAGAATCGTCATTGATATTTTAAGTGGTTTTTCTTTGTATACAGAGAACACTTACGCCGAAAAAGTTACTTACGGCCAACTCGAGCACATATTATCGGAGTTTTAGATAAGCAAAGGAATATAGCTATGGGATACAATAAAATATCTCAAGTTAATTTCTCGCAGAATGTGGGCAGAAATAGCGCTGAATTTGAATACATATAATTGTATGGTGATGGTGCAGTAAAATATCGGAAAGGATGGTGCAAAGAATGTTAAGTAATCATTATTTTTAACAGATGAGCTAAAAGGTAATTATGTTGCATATTATTAATTTTATTAAAAGAATAATAGTGGGAAACCTTTGGACTGCCACGCAGAGGTCTCGAGTTCGAACCCAAGGCGCGCATCTCATACTTTTCGAAGTTATATGCGTATTAAATAGTTAATTATCGCTTGCTTTAACGGTGAAGGAAAACATCGTGAGGAGACCTGCATGTCTGAGAGTTCTCCATAATGTTCTCGAAGATATGTGAAGTCTGCCAATCCGCACTAGGCCAGCGTGGTGGACTACGGCCTAACCCTACTCACACTGAGAAGAGGCCCGTGCCCAGCAGTGGGGCAGTTCAATACAGGGCTGATATTATTATTAATATAATAATAGTAACCTAACATCCACCGCGGGCGCTCCACTATAGACGCAGTGCAGCGTGTGAGGAGCCTGGCGGAGGATGCGGTGTCCCGGAGCGAGGTCGTCTTCGCGGTGTCTTTGGCCATCGCGAATGCCTTCAATACCTTGCCCTGGAGTTGTATTAGGGAGGCATTCATCCAGGGGCCCATATCATGGTAGGAGGGGTCCGTATCGGCGTCGAGTCAACCCTAAAGTATTTAGGTCTCTTGCTCGACAGCCGATGGGACTTTTCCGTCGTTTGGCCCCCATTCTTCGGGGCGCTGCAGGCGCGCTCTCGCGCCTGCTGCCCAACCTTGGGGGGCCAAACACCTCCTGCCGGAGGTTCTACGAGGGGTCCAGCGGTCCATGGCCCTGTTCGGGGCCCCAGTTTGGGCGCGCCATGGCCGTCAGGTTGCGTGCGTGTTCCCACGCGCGCCTCTGTTTCGAGTCCGTCTCCCCTCTAGGGGGAGCCCCTAGAGGGAAGACGGACTTACGAGTGGAAAGTGCCTTTTGGGTAGGTCTTATCGTGTAGTGGCCTGCCGTTTCACACGGCGGGCAGAAACCTCGGCGGGGTCGCGACCGCATGCGAAAGTGATTCGCGCGGCCCCGTCGACAGTGGTTTTTGTCAAGGAACACCGTGGTAGGTTTAGTCGGTATTCCGGGAGGTACATTACCTTTTCAACATCTCTCTTTTACCCCGGTGAGTCCGACATAAACCCTCCGCCTGCCCCGCGGAAGGGTACGCGTCAAAGAATTCCCAAACGTAAAAAAACAATTGTATGAAAATATTTGTATTCCTGGTTAACATTTTAACAATTTTGATAAAATAAAATAAATAAAAAAATAATGTGTTTTTCATTTTAGACAACCTATTATCTGCACATAATCAATGTTGTAACAAGGGTGGTGCCCTGGCACAGGGCGCAGAAATAAACAGCTCTCTGTTTCACAAGTATTCGACTGAACCGCGTTCGATAAGCGTAATATTATCGAAACAAAATACTATTGATATTGACGATAATGCGACTGAGCTGATCCATCGCTGTTCTAACCCAATATTATAATAAAAGTTCTCTGAAAGGCTGTTCCACCAATGTTTTACTTATCGAATGAAGTCCCTATTCTGTCAACTTATAAGTACCTAAATCCAACAAAATATGAGGTAAGTATTGGTGCTATTTGATCCCTGTTTAATTTCTCATTACAAATCAGCTGAAAGAATAATTATTTTTAATGTACTGTAACCTTATCCATTTCCTAACCTGCTTTGACGCATGCCTCTCCGCGGGGCGACGGAGAGGTTATGTCGGGCTCACCGGGGAAGAAGTTCCCCGGTAATACCGACTAAACCTGCCACGGTGTTCTTCGACATAATCAAAGAAGGCGAGACCGCGCGAAACGCTTTCACATGCAATCGCGACCCCGCCGTGGTTTCGGCCCGCCGTGTGAAACGGCAGGTCACCGCAGAAAAAATACTTCCCCTGAGGGGAACAAAGATGATAGATGCGCACGTGAGAACACGCACGCCGCCTCTCGGACCTATTGCTGATTGGGTGGTGCTGATCCATTTCCTAACCTAACCTAACCTAGTTACACATTCGAATAAAGAAATCTAATTATTGCAATTGCCAATTTTAATGAAATAAAGCAGAAGTATAATTTATGTATTTATCTAACAAATGCCACCAATTTTATGACTATAACAAGTAGGCCCAAAGAAGTAGGAAAAATGGGGGATCTCCTTTAGATTGTTCTATATTAAGTTACTATTACAATGAAAATAATACTACTTATTTATATAATTTTGTATTAAAATATTAATTGACATATACCTATAATGTTTATAAAATAAACATAGGATATGTCTAATAATGAGAATCTAAGTAGTAGTAAGTGATAAAATATAAATAAACGGCGATCTAGGCACCGTCATAATCTACTGAGTTTATGTACCTATATTCAGCTTGTTTTCTGGCTGGACAGTCAGTCTCATCCGTCTTGTGTTTGCTAGGCTTCTTAAAACGAGAGCATGAAGCACATTCAGGGGCATCTTCCTTCTTTGTACATTCGGTCATCGAATGTGCAGCTTCGGCACAATGTCCACACGTAGGGGTAACCTCTCTGCAAGATTTCGCTACGTGACCATACTGATGGCATTTGTAACATCTTGTAACTAGTGTAAAACCTTTCACGGGGTAGGACGTCCAATGTATAAAAAGTCTAGCCTGTGTGACTAAGGCTTTTCTTATGTTAGCCGGTACCGCAATAATGTAGTTGCAGGTAAGAGCATCTTTCTTGCCCGATTTGTGGCTTAATTTAATTGAAGACAATAATGATTTCAGATCCATCGATGGAAACTTATCGTCTATATTTTCCTCGAAGAGACAGCTGAATACTTCATTTTCAGACAGAGAAGTGGGTACTACAACTACCACAATCCGTGGTTTACGCTTGGCGGGTTCGTCGACTGTAAGACCAGACAAAGACAGTGCTTCACTTTTTCTGCCTCCTGTTTAGTTTCTGTGCTGATAATAACTCCTCCATTGCCAGTTTTACGAACTCCAGGAACTTGCAACTTCATTTCCTCCGGACTAATAATTTTTTGTACAAGAGTTTTCGTTTCATCACTGGTCTTTAATACGTCACGGGGATATATTGCCACACAGCTGAGATTATTTGGCCGGACGAAACTATTTGATCCCTTCTTAATAATTTCCGCATAAGAATCTTTTTTAGTAGTACGGGTATTCTGGATGGTCTGCTTGAGCTCCGAAAGATGTTCTGTTAGATCGCACTTTTCTTGTAGGGTATCTACTGTGCTAGAAACTTGAAGCGCTTTCTGTTTTAGCGATTGGTACAAGATTGCCTATGGCCAATTAATCGACACATCGACATCGTTTGAAATTCTCATATTCTGGTCCAAATTGAGTTTACTATCCACGGTAATGGAATAAACATCATTTAATTGCTGCTCGACAGATGACATCCATTTTTGGATCTCAGATGTAGACGCGATATCTGATATGATGTCAGAGTAAGAGGGAGGCGAAGCCGCGGGGCGCACTAGCCTGCTCTTATTACACGGACTACTTTCCACAGTATAATATTATATCACTTCACATATAAGTGTTCATTGTTGACGAAAATATGCACTAAGTACGTAACAAAAATGCATCACTCAGATATGTAACAACTAAAGGAGGTCACAATTTATTGATCGTAATTATTAAATATTGTTTACGAGCACGTCTATCTTTGTCAGCGCTACGAACGACGATGATGACGACGATATTAATATGTAACAAAGCATTTTATAAACTAGAGTATAAAATTAAAGAAATCTATATATTAATATTGTTACGTGCTGGGTTCGACGGATAAGAATATAAAACAATATTACCGACTAAAACACGTTTTATTCTAGCACACTATTAACTTTAATACACAACAAACACTATACTACACTTTTCCACTGTAACTGCTTCGGTACTCCGTAGTATTTTCGCTTCCGTTCGCTTCGATGAACACTTGATCGCTTACGATAGTAAACTGACTCGGCGGTGCGCGTGCGCTCTATTTATACGCGGGTAAAGCGCTTCTGGAGTTTTCCAGAAAACGTCACACACGGCACGCAACAGCGCGATGGTTCGAGAATGTGCCAGCGCTTTCTCCACTGAACTCGTACCGACAAATACGTAGTTCCGTAACATGTCAATAGATGGTGCTGTAATAAATTATTATTAGAAAGCGCCGACTCTTCCCCACAGTGCCGACAGAGGGCATTAGCCGTAACAATATGTAACAATTGTGGTTTGTCCTTAGGTCGAATTATGGTCTTGCCATAGACGGTGAATAATGCTTTTTCTAATAGCCACCTTGTTGTAGAGCCATTCTTGGGACTCTTTAGTCAACAGAGGCCGCTCGAACTTATCCCGCGGGATGAGTTGACTTAATAATTAAGTCAACTGATCCCACTTTAAAAAGAAGAATATTATTTATATATATACTTTTAGGAACTAGGAAAGAAGTATATTAAAAAAATAAACAAATGAAATTACCTCTAACACAATTTATTCAGAAATATCACTTTTAAATAGCTTAAACATAACTCATAATTTTAAAACCAAAATAGAATAACATTAATAACAAAGAAACAATCAACCATCAGCTAGACAGAAAAACCGTTAAACAGTAAATTAAATTAGCTCACGTGCGCACCAACAACCTCACTGCTCGAACGTCAACTGGCAAATGGGCGCCACGCCTACGTTCGACCGCTTTTATAGAGATCGACGGTGACGTAAAAAAACAAAAAGAATTGGCTCTAATAATACAATATAAATATGTACACTAGTGAACAAAAGTGTTTGGGAAAGAAATGACACACAATCGCTTAGTTATACTGATACATTAAAAAATGGGATTAAATATAATGACCATCAAAAATACTAATTGCACAGCATAATGAGCACCTATATGCCTCAATTCACTGCACTCCGTCTCGAAAGGGTTAGGTTATGTTAGGTTCCTTCTTAAACCCACACAAAAATAGGAGCCCCGCGAAGCGAGGCTCCGTCGACTTAGTTTGATGTCTTTAAATATATTTTGCTGTGAAATTTGTATTTTTGGTAAGCATATTTTGCTGTGCAATAAGTATTTATATTGCTTTGCAGTTAAATACTACCCATAAATCACAGTCGTAAAATTTTTATTCGTGTCATATATAAATCATAAAATGTATCAATGGGATCAGTTGCCCGATTCAAAACATTTGTTAGGTCAATTGATCCCGCGCGATACGTTCGAGCGGCCTCAGTTGACTAAAGAACCTTCTTGGTTTGTAGTGTAACACTCTGTACACCAATAGACAATGAAAATATGCTTTCAGAAGCTCAATTGTGCTTTCAATAATATTTCTAGTTTGCGCATGAAGTTCAGTGTAGTGGCTCTCTGGTGTGCCGCGGACCACAACACACACCGAAAATATATGATGACTGGAGTCATCATATATTTTCTTAATGGATATCCAGAATCACCTGCAATATACAAATTAATGTATTATTGTAATTTGTTTCAAATTCTACTGATAAAATAATTACCTAGTTTAATAAGTGCACTATAAAAAATTATTTTATCTTTATTACAATTACATTACTTTTATGAATTAAATAAATATTAAATATTTTTTGTGTTTTACAGTGCACTATGTATTAGTTACACAAGAAACACATGTTAAAACTAACCAAGTAGCCATGTAGATTCAGTAATAATTTCTAAATATGTTTTCAATGAGCGCACATTCCATGTGAATGAGTCATGTGTTGCCCCTCCATTCTCACTGATTATTGGCATATCTGCATCACATACGTAAAAAAGTTTATTCGAATATTAGTTTTAATACCTTTTAACGTGTTACCAGCCGGCGGGCAGAAGCCAGGTCCGTAGCTGGTAACCGTTAGGGTTATAATGAAACACGCAGACTGATTCAACTGAGAATATATTTACAATTTTTCACCTATCTTATATCCCATTTATTAGTCATGCAAGTTACGCTAACGCTAATGTGTACAATTAACATTTTCACCAATCAGCGACAAGTAAACAAAAATCTAACATTTACGAATGATTTCTTGGAAATCTGTTCGCGAGTATAAAAGTAGTGCCACGTATAAAAACCAGAGGAAAGCTTCGCGCGTCACCACCGGACAGGACGCCCAAAGGCGAACCCTCCCCCTCAAGGTAAGTGCAGCCGCACCATCATCGCGGGAGACCTGAACGCCAAACACCCAGCATGGCACTGCGCCAGCAGCGACCGTGCGTGGGAGCTTCTCTTTCGAGACGCCAGCACGTACCACTACGAGGTAGCCGGCCCCCGTAAGCCGACCAGACTGGACCCCACGGGGCACCACGCTGACAACGTGCTGGACATCATCGTCCACAAGGGACTAAAGGCCCCTCCCACGCAAGAAGTCCTGCTGGACCTCCCATCAGATCACCGACCGGTGCTACTGGTGTTCAGGGAACCCGCAGCGATGGTAAACCCACCGAGAAGAAAAACAACAAGGAATTGGGACATCTTTGTATCCGAGATGGCCCAATTCCATCGCCCAGCCATTATCCGCACTCCAGAGGAGGTCGACGCAGCCGCCGAGGAACTCTCCAGGTCTATCCACGCCGCACTTCGAGCCTCCTCAAGCACTAAACCATACTCCGAGCGACGGGAACCCCTACCCGCACCGCTCCGGAGACTGCTTGAGGAGAAGCGGAAGGCCATGAAGACCTGGAAGAGAACCCGCCACCCTCGGGACAAGACCACATATAACCGCCTCACCAACCAGCTCAAGGCCGACCTGTGGGAACACAGGGGAGACGCGTGGGAAAACCACTTGATTGGCATCGAGGATGACCAACCCTCACTGACACGCCTTTGCAGGCAGCTGTCAATAGAGCCCAATCCCACGCGCCCCCTGTTTGGGCAGGACGGCCTCCTGCGCTACAAAGCCACAGACAGGGCAGAGATCATCGCGTGCAGTCTCGAACAGCAGTTCACTCCACACGAGGTCCAGGACGAGGAACACACACGAGAGGTAGAGGACTCAGTCCGGGCCTACCTCTCGTCGCCCCTCGTCCCATCAGAGGATGAACTGCTGGTGACCCCGAAAGAGGTAGCCGCGGTGATCCGACAGACTAAGCCCCGAGAAGTGCCAGGTGAGGACGGTATTCCCAACTCGGCGCTGCAACGGCTTCCCCGGAAGGCACTACTGGCGACGACCCAGTTGTTCAACGGCATCCTGAGGACCGGCCACTTCCCGACCACCTGGAAGCGGGGCCGGGTTATTGTACTCCCGAAACCCGGCAAGGACCTCAGGAAGCCGGAGAGCTACCGGCCGATAACTCTCCTCTCGACGACGTCCAAAGTCTTCGAGCGGCTGCTACTGGTGAGGATGAACCCCCACCTAACACCAAGGCCGAACAGTTTGGGTTCAGGGCCCAACACACCACAGACCACACTGCAGCTGACTCGTGTACTGGGCGAGATGGCCACGTGGATGAACAAGGGCGGATACACGGTGACCGTGATGCTCGACATGGAGAAGGCGTTTGACAGGGTGTGGCATGACGGTCTCATCCACAAACTGTCAACGTCCACGCTCCCACGGCGACTCATCGCGATCATCGCCTCCTTCCTTAAAGGAAGAACTTTCCACGTGGCCGTCGAGGACGCCACGTCAGAGGAGAAGACCATCCAGGCCGGGGTCCCACAAGGGAGCTGCCTCTCTCCCACACTGTACGCCCACTACACCGACGACATCCCGGTGGTGGGCACTGTAAAGCTGGCCCTCTACGCCGACGACGCTGCGTACCTATCCAGCTCCAAGAATGCAAGACACGCTGCACGAAAGATGAGCCAGACACTTGAAGCGCTCCCGGAGTGGCTGAAAAAGTGGAGGCTCAAATGCAACGTGTCCAAGACCCAAGCAATGGTGACTGGACGGGTACACCCACCACCATGCCTCCAGCTGATGGGCGATGAAATCCCTTGGTCGCCGACGGTCAAGTACCTGGGCGTCACCATTGACAGAACCCTGTCAATGGCACAACATGTGCAGACGGCCGCCGCGAAGGCTCAAGCAGCGCGGGCCAAGCTGCGTCCCTTGCTGTCCTCGAGACTGCCACTGCGAGCGAAACTCGCAATATACAAAACCTATATCAGGTCGCGCCTCACGTACGCGGGGCCGGCCTGGTACAACTTGACAGCAAGGTCGACGCGGCAGCGCCTCCAAGCAGCGGAGAACACCTGTCTTCGCTGGGCGGTCGACGCGCCCAGGTACCTCAGAAACGCGACCATCTACCGGGACCTCAAATGGGAACCGATCGAGGGATTTGTGAGCAGGTTGGCCGGGGGGATGTTCGAGCGAGCGGACTGCTCAGCTCACACCCACCTGACCAACATCGCTCCCCTCCCCCATCCGGACACCACCAAGTGGTTAAAGAGGAGACTGAAACGCTCCGCTCGGGAGCTGATACCAGCTACCTCGAGCGGAGCGTCGTCACCTCTACCCCACACAGAAGGCGAACCGCCGCCCTCTCGCAGGCGGCTAACTGGGCCTCTCCCAACGGAGACTCACCCGGCTAGCTAGCCTCGAGGGCGGATTAATCCAATGACCGGCCCATAGCAATGGGCCGCGACGAAGACCGCCTCAAGGAAACCATTCCAAGAGGCTCCCCACCCCCCACACCAGGGAGGTGAGAAGAATACACACGAGCGCGTCACCAGTTAGAAACTTGATATCGTCGCGGCTAGACGTATGATGCTCCGTTCGATCGCCTTCGCGCGTCGCTTGGTTTCGGCGCGGCTAGTTGTACGATGCTCCGTTCGATTCCAGATTTAAAGTTATATGTTGCCTGTGCGTATATACATACGCCACATCACTCTCGCCTTTTTTTTTTTTTTTTTTTTTTTTTTTTTTTTTTTTTTTTTTTTTTGTTGCCCAGGAAAAAATGCTTGATGCACTACCCGCCGGCTAGGGGACGGCACCGGCGGGGCGTGTGGGACTCACCAGCCTACTGCTGGTATACCCACTAAAAAAACCTGGGGTGTTCCCTCTCCCACCCAATGGGGGGGGCCAGTTGGGAGTCTAAAAAGATTCATCCATAGCAGGCCCCCCCGTGTGGGTGCCGGCCGGGTCAATCGGACCCGACCTCCTCTCGTCCCCGGGGGAGAGCATTTCACTGCTCTCCCCTTTCGACGTTAGAAGGCGCGCGGGAACACCGCGCGCGCCCTCTGTGGGTTCTTACTCACGGGTGGCAGGGTCCCCTGACGCCTTGCCACCCAGAACCCTTAGGTGGGGGGCAGGAGAGCGACATAAGCGCGTCTCCTGCGCCCCCTCCTCCGGCGGCGGATGTCCGGGGCGTAAGGATCTTCCTCACGCCCCCGCTCCGCCGCCTCCTTCTGCGAGATGACAGCCTCGCAGAAGGACCTCATTGCACCCCAGCACCTGTCGTCGCCGACCATCATGGATACGACGGTCGGCAACGAGAGGTCGGGGCCAATCACGGCGACCAGGGCACAGCGCTCCTCGGCCCACGCCGGACACTCCTCCAGCGTGTGCTGCGCCGTGTCCTGGTCGCACTCCTCGCAGTGGTGACACCTGGTTGTCGGCTCCCTACCGGCTATCTTGCACAGGTACTCTCCGAAACAGCCGTGTCCGGAGAGCACCTGAGTAAGCCGGTAGGTGAGCGGTCCGCGCCGTCTGTCCATCCATTGCCTTAGCACCGGACGGACAGCCTCGACGGTCCTCACCCCGTAGCGGGGCTGGGCCAGCCTTTCCTCCCACTTGGCCTCGAGGACCAGTCGAGCCTGGGACCTTCGCGTCTCCACCGCCCCGTGAGTGGGTTCCTCACCATGGAGCCGGAGGTCCACGCGCCAGTGATACACCGACGCTTGGACCTCCGCCTCCAAATCCCAGGGCGGCGATGCCGCCAGGACGCACGCCGCCTCAAAGGAGACGGTGCGGTACGCCCGCGACACCCTGATCGCCATCGCCCTCTGAGGTTTCCTCAAGAGGGCGATGTTTCGGCGATCGAGGGCGCCGGCCCAAATAGGCGACCCGTAAAGGGCCATCGACCGC
Source organism: Catocala nupta (assembly GCA_963675205.1). NCBI lineage: Eukaryota > Metazoa > Arthropoda > Insecta > Lepidoptera > Erebidae > Catocala > Catocala nupta. Next base: position 30,636,921 of record OY776078.1, on the reverse strand, counting down.
ACCACCCCCAAATAGAGGCGGCGGCAGACGACACTCGGCCCCCCGATATTCGGCAGCAGAGAGCTAAGCGCTCCCGCCGCCGACATCAGCCGGGGGGCCAGGCGGCTAAAATGGACGCGAAAGTTCCAGCGGCCGTCGAGGTGGAGCCCCAAGTATTTCATACTCGGCTCCACCCCGATGCGGACCCCTCCAACTATGATGTGGGCATCTGGTGGCGGCGCCCGCCGAGGCCCATGAAATAACAGGGCCTCGGACTTTTCCAGCGCCACCTCCAGTCCCAACATCCTAATTCTACCGACAACCAGGGCCACCCCTGCCGTGGCAAGACGGGCAGCTGCCCCGTAATCCTCTCCCCGGGCCGTGACCAGCGTGTCGTCCCAGGGGTAGCCCAGGGGTAGGGCGCCCCGCAGCACCCAGTCGTAGCCGATGTTCCACAGGATCGGTCCAAGAACGGAACCCTGCGGAACACCGCACGACACCTCCCTCCGGAACGTCTCTCCGTTCCGCCCCACACAGAACACACTCCTCTGGTGCAGGTAGTCCCCGACTATTCGGCGCAGATAGGGAGGCACTCCATGAAATCGGAGCGCCTCCCTAATAGTCGCCCACGGCAGGGTGTTGAACGCGTTGGCGATGTCCAAGGACACCGCCAACACCACCCCGCGCGAGGCGACCGCCTCATCCGAGAGGGCCTTGACGCGACTGATCGCGTCAATCGTCGATCGGCCCTCTCGGAATCCGAACTGCCGTTCGGACAAGTCGGGGCCCACCCGCACCAGGTGCCTGGAGAGGCGGGCAACCACTACACGCTCAAAGAGCTTGCCCACCTCATCCAACAGCACTATGGGGCGGTACGCGGAGGGAGAGTCCGCGGGGCGGCCCTCCTTTCTCAGGAGGACCAGCTTACCCGTCTTCCACATGGCAGGGAACCGTCCCGACTCCAAACAGGCGCTAAACAGCCTGAGGAGCCGGTCCCCTAGGGCGTCGTAGGCCAAAACCCAGGCGCGGCCAGGAATTCCGTCCGGTCCCGGGGCGGTGTTTTTGCCCCGGAGCCGAACCATTGCCGCGCCGAGCTCCGCCATTGTAACCTCTGGCGCCCCGGCATCGGCACCGCCCTCCTCAATATCGGGCGGCGCCATTTCGGGAGGCGTGTGCTCCGCTCTCGAAGGAAAGAGAGCGGAGACCACCTCCTCTAATTGCCGGGGCTGGAGACTCTCGGTGACCGGTGGGGCCCAGGGGCGCAACTTGCCCCTGACCGCCTTGTACGGGCGGCCCACATCACTCTCGCCTAAGCGAAGCGTACGTTTTGTTTCACCGCGCGGCCGGAGCTGGTGACGTACAAATTTCGCGGTGAAGGTGATGACTGTGATGAGGCTGTCCGCATTGATATGGGTGATGTGCCCGGGCCTGACGTGTTTGTTAATGTTGTGTTTTCTGGCGAGTCTTCCTCGTTGAGTAGATGGGCTGGCTTCAATCTGTCGATTGAAATTACTGCGGTGCGAAGCGGAAGTTGCAGTGTGAAGTGCTTGCCGTCGGTACTGCGTTGAAGTACTTGATATGGTCCGTTGTATGGTGGTACGAGAGGTCTGCGCACGATGTCGTTGCGCACAAACACATGCGTACATGTCCCGAGGTCTTTGTGTATGAATGTGTTTGACCTTGACGCTTGCCTTGTTGATGTTGGTGATAATGACGACATTGATTCAGTCAGCTGACGGACAAATTCCGCATCTTCAATTTTCGGCTTGGTAGGCGCGAAGAAATCAGATGGGACGCGTAACGTAGATCCGTATGTCATCAGGGCCGGGCTGACGGTTGAGTCTTCACGTAGGGCGGTGCGAAGTCCTAGTAATACTGTAGGTAATTCATTGATCCATCTGTAATCGGTTGCTCTTGCCATCAGTGCCGCTTTCAGAGATCGATGCCATCGTTCGATTTTTCCATTAGCTTGAGGGTGAAATGCAGTAGTACGTATTCGAGAGACGCCTATTTTCTTCATTAAAGCTTGAAATAAAGACGATTCGAACTGTCTCCCTTGGTCTGTAGTAAGTTGTAGAGGACATCCAAACCGCGATATCCATCCCTCGTCTACGGCCTTCGCGACCGTTTCGGCGGTAACGTCACGAGTAGGTATTACCTCTGGCCAGTTAGTGCAGCGGTCAATCATAGTAACTAAGTATCTATAGTCATCTGATGGTGGGAGTGGCCCAACTATGTCCACGTGCAGGTGTTCAAAACGAGATGATTGTTGAAACTCACCGAGCGGGCTAATGACGTGTCGATGAACTTTCGCTCGTTGACAGCTGATGCACGCCTTGGCCCATATACCTACGTCTTTGTTTATAGATGGCCAGAAAAACTTTGTCGTCATTATTCTTCTTGTTGTACGAACGCCGGGGTGACTTAGTTCGTGTTGTGCTTTGAAGGCTGCGACACGATAAAACAATGGTAGGTATGGTCGAATGTTCGCTGCCGATGTTTCGCACCAAATAGGTCGTTTGACTCCCGGTAGGTTTACGCGGGAAAACTTCAGTCTGGGGTTATCCATGCAAACACGTAGCTCGGCGTCCGTTTCTTGTTCTTGAGATAACTTATCGTAGTCCATCGTTGCGTTGAGTAGTTCGATTTCTGAGATACGTGATAACGCGTCAGCGGCTTCGTTCTTATCACCGTGAATGTATTTGATGTTAGTGCAGTATTGGCTTATGAAATGTAGTTGTCGTTCTCGACGCGGTGTGTCATTGTTACTCGGCGTTCTTGTTAGAGCGTACGTCAATGGTTTGTGATCCGTACATATGGTGAGTTCGTTGCCCTCTATCAGTCGGCGTAGGTTTTTAACAGCTGTATACATTGCTAGAAGTTCGCGATCGTATACACTGTATCTTCTCTGCGTCTCGCTCATTGTTTTTGAGTAAAAGGCGAGTGGTTTCCACACGTTGTCTATTTTTTGTTGTAGTACTGCGCCGAGGCTAGTGTCAGACGCGTCGGTGAGTAAGCATAACGGAGCGTTAGGTATCGGGTGCGATAATATAGTAGCCTCGAGAATGCTTTGTCGGCATTGTTCGAAGGCTGTTTCAGCTTCATGTGTCCATTATATAGGTGTTTTGTCGTTTTTCTTGCTATTGTGTAGATACTTGTTTAGTAAATTTTGGTATTCGGCTTGATGGGGTAGGCAGCTACGGTAGAAGTTGATCATGCCTAAAAATCTTCTTAACTCTTGCACTGTAGTTGGTTTGGGAAACGTAAGTATGGCTTGAATGCGTTCTTCTGTGGGTTTGATTCCGTCCGGTGTAACTTCATAACCGAGGAACTGTATCTTGTCTTTGCCGAACTCACATTTATCGATGTTTAGAGTGACGCCGTAGTTGTCGAGTCGTTCGAGAATTTTTTGTAAGTGACGCTTGTGATCCTCTGGGTTTTCTGAGTGCACTAGTAAATCATCGACGAAACAGAATACGTTGTCGTCGAGCCCTCGTAGTACTTCGTGCATGAAACGTTGAAATGTTTGGCCGGAGTTGCGTAAGCCGAACGTCATACAGTTGAACTCGAAGAGGCCGAAGGTAGTTATTATGGCAGTCTTCGCAGCATCTTCTTTTTCAATAGGTATCCAGAAGTACGCCATTTTGAGATCTAGTTTAGAAAATATTTTTTTCCATGTAGCTGGTACGTAAAATTTTGAATTCTCGGAATAGGGTAGCGATCGGGTACTGTAACGGCGTTCAATCTTCTATAGTCGCCACACACGCGTAGCGAACCATCCTTTTTCTTAACGACGTGAAGCGGGCTGGCCCATGGACTGTTTGACGGTTTACAGATTCCCATCTCCATCATCTTTTCAAATTCTAGCTTCGCAGCTTTGTATTTATCGGGCGGCAGGGGGCGCGGCCTTGAATAGATTGGTTGGCCTGTTGTTTTTATGCGATGATTTACGTTGTGCTTAGTCGGAGTTTTGACTGACATGGGTCGCAGTACGTCGGGATATTCTTTCAAGATGTCGTGATAGGGGTGATGGTGGCTGATAACGTATACGGCTTCCTCGGTGCTATGTATTTTGATGGTGTGAACGCTAAGGTCGGTAATGCGGTCGATGAGTTTTCTTTGATGATCTACATCACGACACTACATACGACAAGTAATTTGTGCTTCGCTAAGAAATCTGCGCCTAGTATTGATGTTTTCACGTCGGCCACGGTAAATGTCCATTTAAAGCTTCTGCGTAGACCAAGGTTGAGTTCGAGTGTGCGCTCACCGTAAGTACGTATCTCTGTACCGTTCGCAGCAAACAGTTTGTAGGTACTTTCAATCGGCTTCACGTGTTTCTTATTTCTTGCGGCTAATACGGATATGTCGGCACCCGTGTCGACTAGAAACTTCTCTCTGTTGTTAAGATCGATAACGCAGAGGCGGTAGCTTGGTTTGCTAACATCGACGCCCGCCATAGTCGATGTATTTTCTAGTTTTCTTGCTTCTTTTTTGCGCACGGTGATTCGCATCTACGGGCTTCATTTCCATAGCGCAGGTGGTAATAACATAGCCAGTCGGGATCGCCGGGTTTGCGGTTCGAGCGGGCGCGGTATCTCGAGTTCGATCGCGATCGGTTGTTGCTATGCGAACGAGTGGCGCCATAGCGATACGACGCATGTTGTTGATTGGTTCGAATCTCGGCGATCTCCAGCTTTAGTTTTTCTATTTGTTTATATAATAGGTCGAACTGTAGATTTTCTGTAGTTGAAATTTCTGTTCTTCTCCCATCTTGCTGGCGGCGACGGCGGCTTCAAACTGTGCGAACCACAGTCGTGGGTTTTGACACCAGAATGGAGGTAGACGTGCAGGCAGTGAGATTGTAGCGACATCACCGTGGAGAGGGGTCGTTACTTGCTTGTCGGTGAATTCTTCAGCTTTTTCTTGTGCCATGACGATAAGGTAGCGTGTTCGTACGTCTAGATTTGGCCGAAAACCAACAGATGTTGGGTGTCGGTTCAGTGAACCGATATTACAACAGCACTAGAACGATGAGAGGTCAGGGGTCACCAATTTAACGTGTTACCAGCCGGCGGGCAGAAGCCAGGTCCGTAGCTGGTAACCGTTAGGGTTATAATGAAACACGCAGACTGATTCAACTGAGAATATATTTACAATTTTTCACCTATCTTATATCCCATTTATTAGTCATGCAAGTTACGCTAACACTAATGTGTACAATAAACATTTTCACCAATCAGCGACAAGTAAACAAAAATCTAACCTAACAACCTAACAGCATAAATAGACAGAGCAGTCAATACCAACAACAAATTAACCAACAATTAAAGATATTATTATGTTGATAATCCTTTATACATTTTTATGACTATATTTCTTATTTTTATTGAGATTCTTAAGTAAGTATACATTTATAAAAGTAAAATTGTGGGGATACTTGTGCTACATAGAGGCATAAAATGGGTGTTACCTTTTTCAACAGGGGGGTCGGTAGATTTCACCAGCTGCTTAAAGTGGGATCTCAATTCCTCACATAGATCTAAGAACAATTGTTTAGAGATATAGAGATACAATTCAATATAGATCACACTGGTTCCTTACTTGATTGCCAGTCTTTGGGTACGAGAAGTGCTGGTTCATTATCACACTCTATGAACTCTAATGAAATTAAATTGTCAGACATATGAAACAATGATTTGATTTAACTTTATAGTAAATAGCACTCTTAGCACGTATGTTTACGTAAATACACGCTATAGGTTGTACACTATTTGATGTTAAACTTATAAGAATCACAGATAAAGTGACTTAAAAATATTTAACTTCCACAAAACCTTGGCAATATCTAATTATAATCAAAGCCATTCAGTTTATGCACTAAAATAGTAACTATAAAAATCGCTAAATTTGACAGTTAAATGTTTCAGTTTAGGTTGTCAAAGTACGTCATGGTACGAAAAAGAATGAACGATATGAGTTTGCGATTCAAACGCTATCTAATTCACAGCTGATTCGTAATGAAACAGTTGCGCCTACATTGGATCGCTTTTATTACGTCATTAGTCATTATACGAAAAAGCGAGGCAGTTCAGTGATGGTCCTAAAATAAATCGCAATAGGTGGTGGTAGGCCCTCTGATCCTTATTGGAGTTTACGTCCAATGATTTACTAGTTTTCTTAAGCGCCAAACATGCCTAGCGTGTCCTCACTAATCCTTATAGCCATACCGCGAGCACGCAACGCCAGGCGTGTTTTCGGTTTTTCATCAATATCTCAAAGATTCGACTATATTTTTCATCGAAAACCCACACGAATTTTAATTTTCTTATGTTATCAAAAAAAGTTATTGTTTGATGTCGTGGATACGCCATGCGTGTTCATCTGCAGGATTTCTCAACCTATTATATTGAGTTCATAATGCTAATCTATACATATAATAAAATTATAACTGATCGTATGTCTGCACATATAAATTATTTAAGAATTTTTGAATTTTGAATTGAGGTCTTTTTAACTCCAACAGAAACTAAAAAAATTATTTATAGAATTTTTGTCTGTCTGTATGTTTGTTCGAGCGTCACGCGAAACTACTACACCAAATTGGATGCGCTTCATAGTTGTATTGTAGCTAGACTAACTTAAAATTAGTGTATGTTTCTTCTTGATACGATGCCTAGAAGCTAAGTTTAACTAGTGTAGTGCGTGGAAATCTGCATCTATAGTAGGTGAGTATACAAAACAAAAATATAGGATCTCTCTTAGAACATTGTAGAAACGTATTTGTGAGCTAAGTTTTAACTTTAAACTCTATAAACATTTTTGCCCAAACGTGAGTCGCCCACGTAATCAACGGAATTGAATAAAACTTCCATTTATTGTGTGGATTGACTCAGTTATAAATAAGGATGACTGCATTGCATCAGAAGGTAAACATCAGGACAACAAAAGTTGAAAAATTTAATATAAAATTGCTTTTCATACAAAAAAACATAACATGACATTAGTACCTAACAAAATGATGAGGTTCTCTGATCAACTGAAATCTATTTCATGCCATAATTAAAGTTTCACAAACGCAACAACTTTTATAAATATAACATATTTACTATAGTGCAAAAAAGATTAATCAATCAACACAATTGAAGCGGAAATATCTCTTTTTGTGATTTTACATTTATAAAGTGCCAGTGAACACGCCTAGTGTGTCCTCGTAATTTCATCTTGCAATAGCGATGGCACGCCTAGCGTGATCGCGGTTTATATAGGGCGGCACCGCTGGAGATTACAAAAAAATAGTGGTGGCATTGAATGTGTTAAAAGGACAAATATTTATACAAATATTCATAGAACTAAAAAACGTAGATATCAGCACCTATTAGGATAGACAAAGGTATAGTTAGATAAGTAAAAATAAAACGCTCCAATTATTTTAAACGTTTATTTACAATGCGCATAATGATATAGCGAACATTGGTACTGAAATATTAACACTCTAACGTCCATTCGTATTAGATACAATTAATGATTTTTAACGTAGTTTCATTTTAAAAATAACTATCTAAACTGTAACGAGACGAGCTGACAAAAAATATATAATGATATATCACAATGCACTTATCCTAAATACCTACTTACTAATAAATTGAACTAAATATTTACAAATTTGGTTATTAAACGTTAACGTAAGATGCCAGTCGTGTCCTGCGCAGCAACACTCCGGCAAACCACGGTACAAAATACCAAATTAAAATACAATAATAATGCTCGACATGAAACTAAGCACAGATTATAATTGCAGACTAAACGGACAGACGCTGATTACACACAGATCATACATAGGTATAATAAACATACAAAAGGGCATACAGGCTTAGGGTGCCTACATCATGGCACGATACTTTAAACAATTGAACACATTACGAGACTAAGAACTGGTTGATTGATCGTAAGATAGCTTACCGAAGGGACACATTTAACTGATTTGCGATACATAACTGGTTAATTTGGTTAGTAAAATTCGATCCGTCCGGTATGATATTTTAATTACCAAAAATTCTGTCCAAATAAGCTATCCAGCGATTGAAAAATCGACCACAAGTTAAATATTCACTGCCTTACAATAAATCTAAATTTTTACTTCTTACGACTCATATTGAAAATATAGAGTATGACTATAGGACTATTAGCAGAATAGATGAAGTGGCCTTCGATATTCAATCTAATTATGTTAATAAAGCAGTAATTTTAAATAGGTACCTTATTAATAGCTCCTGTATACGTCTAATATCCAAATGTATTAATAGAATAATGTACGCGGCAGATAGACACAAGATTCATTTTGCCGAGCACTGACTATCAAATATATTACTATCCAATTCTTAATAGTTAATATCCAATTTTATATCGTATGGTAACAAGCAAAAGCTTTCTCAAAATATTTCGTTTACTATTAGACACCTGATCACTATGTGCAAAGAACAGTGCATGGCTGTTTGAGTATTATCCGTTCGTCATTCATCGTGCATGTATTACTTTCATAATATTGTTCCCATTTAGAGATGACGTAGCAAATAAAACATTTAGAGAATTATTCGTCACACTTCGTCTAACTAACACAATAAATTTTGTAGCGAATAACTGATAGAGAAATACCTAATACAAAGTTAAGTGTAACGCTAAGTATCGCCTACATATCACAAAAATGTGCGTTGACCAATTAATAGTGCTCTGTGCTTTTTGTACTAAATATTCGTTAAGAGTCACAACACTAAAGCTGCAGCGTGCATCTGCAGTTAATTATATTCTTCATATTTAAGCCCAATAGCAGAATACATGGCACTAATCTAATTATCAAACCTTCAACAATATTCTCAAAATATATTTGCAGTAAATTATGAAATAGTTATAAGCTTTTAAAATTATAGAGGCATAACGTTTTGATCCTTTTTAACAAAACGAAAATTTGCATAAAAGTGTCTATATTATTTTATGCCGACTTAATGATTAGCCGTAATCTTATGTTTATAACATACAAATAGCTTATAATCAAAAAACTTTGATAACAATGTTCCCTCCTTCCGTTTTATTTTGCTAAAATGTGTAACCGTGTACTGTATTACAAACATTAAGCTTTAAAAATTGACTAATCTGTTTTATTGCTCATAATTTATAGCGAGGCAAAAGATATAATTTTGTGCATTACACGCATGGGATAATCACATATTCTGTAAACTAACAATGTTAATCGCAAGTAGAAGGAAATGCGCCATGTTTAGCAAATGTCTAAGCGTATTCTCGGTTCTATCGTCTATAGCACATTATCTTCTACATACGCACTTGTGTCCTGCCCAAACATTAGCAACATAATGAATGAAACTATAATTCCAATCAAAACATATGTAGAACAAGGCCCCGAAATTGGAGAAAAATATATTGCTTCATAGGAAATGATTTGGTATCAATCAAAAATAAATTCTAGAGTAGCACACATTATTGTTAAAAATATAGTTTTATCAATCATTAATTTCAATAAATCACAAAATCCTAACAGCTAATTTACAATCTAATTCTAACCTTTACATGTATATTAAATGTAGACTAAATGTATGTAACCATGGGCACTTCATTTCGGCTTTTGGATGGTTGTTGCTGTTAATGTTTGTGTGAAGGCTGAGTGGGCGCTTAACATTGGTTATTTTAAATCTTTTGACACGCAGTGTCGTGAAGGCATGCTCTCAGAGTGGGTCGCAACGTTATTTCTAAGATACCGACCGTATACACCACAGTCAACGCGCTATATTTGAACTTTATAATAAAAGTTGGTGTTTAAAACACTACTTTTTAAACGCCATTATTTTTTATAAGGCCCAAATAGACACGTTATTACTATTTATAGTAATTTGTACAGGACGCTATTTAAATGTTTCAGTACACTAAATCTAGTACTTATTATAATCATTACAATAAAACTAATATATTCATAAGATTAGTCTAATCACATTTTTATGCCAAACAGTTATTGTATATTTTAACTGGAATAAAGAGTTATTCCAGTTAAAATATACGATAACTGTTTACTGCATACTGCATAGAGATGCATACCGTATTATTATGCAAAATCGATTTGGTATTATTATAAAGTGTTAAAGATATATGTGGCGACAATTGGTAGAACTCTATGGGCAGCAATGGGCTGCAATAAGCTTGATACAATGTTGTTGTCTCAAACGCGCTCATATTTTCTACATATTATAATGTATAGCCTACTCAAGCTAATATTTATCACAATAAAATCGAGGAAGTTAGAAGTATTTTAGTGGAGTTCAGATATCTATAAATTTCGCTTGTACTGATATAACGTAATAGAACAATTTTAAATACTAAGTAACAGGCATCACTAAACTAGCTAAACTATTCATATAAAATTAATATAAAATGGAGTACTTGTAAAAATGTAAAAGCGCGGTAATGGCTTTGTGTTATTTATTATATCAAAATGTATACATATATGTATTAAATAAAATATGTTATTTTACTCTTTTCATTAAATTTTTTTATTTCTATAGGTATAGCTGAGGCGAATAGATTACTTTAAATGTAGTCGTTGACCGATCAACGGTAGGTATACTCACGCTCGTCTACTTATTTATAACGAATGAAGACTTATAAATGTGCGTTTAAACGCAAAATGTATACCTAGTAAAGTTATTTGTAACGACTTTATTCGACTGTAGACTTGAAGTTAACATATATGAAATTACAATAAAGAAAAATAAAACATTTTCATTGATAATATTAAAGCATGCTACTAAACAAAACAAAAATTGCCATCACCGTTCCTGTAAAATTATTTTACTAAATCGGTCGATTGTCTTGGTTTATAACCTCTTCTCTGTATTGGCTAAATATAAAGTAAGATAACTACGAATATCATAAATGTGCAATTTTAGATAAATGCCACTTCATCAAGCCCGATTAGCTGAATAAATTTTGATAAATGTTGGCGCGCAGGTGGATTGTAAACTACATTAATGTTTTCAAGGTTTTCTAGAAAACTTTATTGTATGATGTTTTAATGTAAAAGATTGATACATGAGATTGCGCTGTATAGGTACTTTTATCGCGCCATTCTGTGGGATTATCATCCATTTATCTTATCTTATCTTATCTTGTGTGGGGGCCAGTCAGTACAGACCGGCGACACTTCGACCCAGTGGGATCTTTTGTGTCGACTTCCCCAATAACGACTGCCATAGATGTTCATGGCAGTCGGGACCGACGGCTTAACGTGCTCTCCGAGGCACGGAGCAGGCGATAATTGTCAATCAATACGCACATAATTTCGAAAAGTCATATAACTTCCGAAAGTCAGAGGTGCGCGACGTGGGTTCGAACCCGAGACCCTCTGCATTACAGTCTGTTGGTCTCCCCACTGAACTATCGCTGCTTGAATCATCCATTTAACTACCCAGTCATAATGTGGCGACAAAGGCGCCGTAAAGTTATTGTTCGGTAAGCTTTTTAAAGGAACATCGAAGTGCAGTGAGATTTTCTTAATATTACTTTTGATCCACCATACGCACCTTAAATCATACACTTCTATCCCAAGTTGCGTATAACCAAAATAACGCAAAACGTTAAAAGATGTTCATTATGCAAATGAAAATATGGCAGATATAGACAAAAATAAATATTTGTGTACATTACGTTATCTTTGTTTGCTTTGACGCAATTTATAATAAATTTGCGTTTTGCTTAAGCCGAATCTGTTCAAGCATTTTCTGTCTACCATAACACAGCCACAAAGTATTTTTTGTTAAACAATACTATTTATTTGGCTGTCAAGGACGAGCCATTTAGCGAATAAAGCACATTTATAATTTCATTCGAGTACGTGTTATGTCGAACCGATCTTATTAAATTCATCCTTCATGTATCTTTCTATATATATATATTCTATATATATTTCTATGTATAATATGTTATAAGGCAATGGCATGATCTCTGAACCCGTTGAGTGTTAACGAAAAAGTCCAAGACTTAAAGGCGGCGTTACCAGTGAACACACCGACCGCGTGACGGGAAAACGAAACCCTACATTGGTATGTTCACTTGACATTATTAAACTATGTATGTTGCAACTAGAATAATTTTATACTGATATTAAATCTATATGAATGAAGTAAATATATACATCCACAAAGCAAAGCGATAATATACTTCTGTAATGTAAACTGGATAAATACATATAATAATAAATATGATAATATATGAATTGTGACTTTTTTATTTATAGTTAAAATTATTTGTTTTAAAATGTGGGTATGGAACTACTATTCTAGCTCTATTTCGTGTTTAATGGACAAAAAGGAAGGTGCAGTGCAAGCATGATATATATGGTCATACTTTATGATTGTGTAATCGATACAATTTCGGGGTTAAAGTAACCTTCATCTGTTGATAACTCGTCGATTAAATATTAAAACACAACAACTCGACCACAATATCAATTCACATTTACTATTGTTACTATAGTGTAGCTATAAACGACGTCTTATATTGGCTATTATCGGACACACAGATGCTGCACCTTATCCAAACCCAACTTGATGGAGTAGCGGATGGTTTTTGAGTCTACTATGAGTGACTATAATATTATTAATCATTAACTACACATACTGAAATTTGCAACGCGCTGTATATAATAATATGACTTATCATGTTCATTTATATGAAATTGATCTCACAGCTGGCAATACTTACATTCCTAAATCCGGATGTAAGTGTATAGGCGAATAATTTAAATATGTGTAATTCTATTTTATTAAGTGCGTCTATGTTAAATATATACTATGTTTTTGTATTTTCTTTTTTTATAAATCTATCGGTATGTAATGTGTAATTTAATGAGACCAGTTACATCCATATTAATATTATAAATGCGAAAGTAACTCTGGTCGCAATGTTTTCATAGGTAAACTGTTCAACTGACTTTACAGTTCTGAGCTTTAACATTTCACTGCTAGCTGAAATTTCTGGTGTCACGTGAGAGGCCAATATATTTTTAGTCTACATAATTTTGGTAACTACACTCCTCAGATACGCGGCGCTGGCCTCCCGTGCACGCCTCGCACTCCGCAGATATGCGGAGTTGGCAGCGAATGTGTTAAAGTCTGATAATAACATAGAGAGGACATTTCAAAGAGAACGTGATATTGGTACGTAGCTAGTTTTGTTGAAGTGTAAAATATAACGTAACATTTAGAGATCCAACTAAAAACAAAATTATGTTAATGTAGCCCTGTAATACTACTAGGTATATCTCGTGGTTTCTGCTCCTTTACGTTAGTTTGTCGGTTACCAGCTTGAGATGCAGAGTAATGTTATATAATGTACTTCTTTTTAAATAAACGGACCGTCCAACAAAAATAATATTCATATTGGACTGTTAGCTGGTGGTAGTAGGGATGGGAGTGATAAAATACCCACACCTTATTGTTACACCCTGTAGAATTATAATAATTTCGATCCAATTGAAATAACTAGTAACATAGAACCTTTGTGGCACCATCAACGGATGGAAGCCTAAAATTATTACTTATCACTGTTATATTTAAAATAATTACTAAGCTAATGCGAATATAATTATATTTTGTATATGTTTATGTAAAATACATCTCAAAATACTTATCAGCGTAATATATGTAAAACAAAGTCCTCTTCTATTTTGTGTTTGTTCTATTTGTAATTTACTATAAAGAACCACAATAAAGAATCACAACCTATAGTATTAACGGACATATTCTTCGATCATGTGTTAGTAGTTATGTATCGCATTTATAATAAAATGGTAATGATTACATGCTATAGTAGCTACGCCCACAGTATTGCTTGCGTGCTATGTTATTACAACAGCCTACATTGCGCAGGCAAAGTGACGCTTTCTGTCACAGGTCTTTTATACTTGATTACTGCGCAGGTTGTATGCAACAAGTCTACTACTTACATCATGTACAACAGCCATTAGAAAGCAACGATATCCTGCATCTCAGTAGTACTACAGTTGACCTTACATACAAACAAATGTTATCTATTTATAATATTAGTAAAGAAGAATGATTGTTGTATTATTAGACATACTAGTTAATATTTTTTACTTGACCTTTATGTGAATTATTATTAAATACTTATAAAGCAGCACTATTATTGTAAAATGTTGTGATTCGGTGACGTACCTACTCCCGGCGTAACATACGTGCTATGCGGAGACATCGTGTCCTTGCTTATAACTAGGATTCGGAAATGGACACCTTTATAATTTGTTTGATTATCATCATGATATTTGTGTAATGACTTATAGGATATACATACATAAACCTGCTTGTATCATATATTGTAATCGATAGTATTGCATATATGTATATAAATATCGAACTCTGTTTAAAAATCAAATTAACAGTCTAGCTAAAATATAACCTATCAATCTGCTAACGATCGCGCTAAAACTATCGTGCGGGGAATTGCGGGGCAAGACGAGTGACGAAGGTACCGACTAGCTGTTTTAATAGCTGGTACTTACATCTTTAAAGTATTGATATTCGTTGAGTAGTCAGCAAACTGAAAGGATAAGGCTGTTTCTAAGCAAACGTATACGTCGCAGAGGAGTTTGTAATGTTAATATATTGCAATACACCGTTTTATACCCTATATATAAAAGCAGCAGACTTGTTTGAACAATATTGAAGGCAAGCTACTGCATAGAAAATAACAAAACATGTATATATATAATAACAAATACATAGGTACAATACAACACACAAATCTTAAGAATGGAAAACTGGTGTTTATAGTTACGGTGCTAGAGTTGAAATTGCCTTTGCATCAAATTTCGAGTCATGTCTGTACTTTATAAGGACTGCTTAGTATCTTTGAGCGAATGTGGTAGATATCAAATTACATAGAGTGATACACACTTTTGATTTATTCTATGACGCTGTCCTCACTTTGAGGAATCTGTCCCACCGCCGATGAATATGCGGTCAAAATAAATTCCAAATATATATTAATTGGTTATCGTTTAATGTTACGCTCAGCGATATTCGCTTAACGAGAGTCGCTCAGCTAAACTCGCTTAGCAGTTAGAACACGCTTGGTACAATATGCATACAAGTGACAGAGCAACAATTAGTGACATAACTACACACTCGCTCCCCGCTAATCACCGCCAGTGGGACAAATGGTCCTAATCGGAGAAACTTCCCAATCTGTTTGTCTTTCTATTGCATTCATATTTATAATATGATGTATGTATATGTAAATAGTGAAAATATCTAAAAATATGTACATTGTTTAATAAGTATTGTGTGTGTGTTTGGTATGGTCCAGCTAATACTAATCCGTACAGCATATTACGAACAGACAACGATCGTTGACAGGTGATGGCAAGTACCGACTCATCGAGCGCTTAGCCGGTACTTACCCTCCCGTATTGCCTCGCACCCCCCATACGAATATTATAATTTGACCGTTAGTAGAATTTACGAAAAAGAGTTAACCAAGCTGTGATTTTATATATCATCTATATCTATAATCATAGACTAAATATGTTCACATACTTAGATGAATGCATAGGAGATTTAAATAATAAAACCAAGGCATATTATATTTTAACTGTTTCTAAAATATGATATAAATGGCTAATTTGCTATTCAAAATATTATTTAAAAATATATAACATCTTTGGATTTTAAAATGTATAAGTAAATTGTTGTTTATGAATTGGAGACACTAGCTATTTATGTTTATGTTTGATTGGAAGATGTTGTACGAGTCTTTGTGCAGTAATAGACCATATCTCTATACAATATAGCACAGGTCTGGCATGGGCCTACCCTCTGCTGTGCCTGTATAACATACCTTCACTTCAAGTCAGATTTGTAATTTAAAAATAGAATAATAATAAAAATAAGCATTAGAGCTTAGTTATTCGTTAATTTCTGCAACTGCTTCAAGAAACATACACGTACTATACAGCGTGTCTATGATCGTTGAGAATGTATCGATCCAATGGGGGTTACCGGTTTTGAGCTCAGCAGTCGGCGCCACTAGCGCGTAAGCTCTGTCAAGCCTGTCACAATTGCTGCCACAGCCATGTTTAGCAGTAAACAAATTCTTCTTCTAAAAAGGGTCTAAAAAGGCTTCTATGGTTACTGTTGGCGTCACAAGAGTTTGAGGTCTAGAGACCTTAGTATCCACTAGCACCTCTAGCGCTGGATTTAAGCGCGATAGCGTTCATTAATATTATAGGACGTGTATTACTTTTTATCCCGGTATACGTTCACCTTAGAATGCTCGGTCTGAAGCAAGCACAGTATATCTAGTACTACATACCTGATTCATATGTAGAAGTAAATATAAACCATCAAGATGTGCAATCCTTCTTGAAACAATTAAACTGCGGATAAAAATGTTCTCATTATATCCAATGCCATCACTTTTCTATGCTTTCAATTTAGAATATATGTCATGGAATCGTATTCTTTGGTAACGTAGTGTATAAAAAAAATAGATGATGGCAGTTGTACAGATATTTCTCAATCATTTCTTTTTGATTTTACTTAAATTGCTTCCAAAATATCGTTTGTTTACACATTTATGAAAGATATAAAAGGCCCATGCCTGCAAATCCCTGGAAAGACAGGCAGAGATGTGTTACATCTGCATTTACCCAACTGGTTTTAGGTCACACGTAAGGTGAGCTTATTGTTGTCTACTGGACCAAAATCTGTGTTGCTACTAAGAATGGAACAACACACTGTCCGACCAGGGAATTGTACCCAGATTCTTACGATCGTATAGAAAAATACGCTTAAACATAAAGGTAAAATGGTAGTTCGTTTCTAGTATTACTATTCTTGAAAACAATGTATAATACAGCATTGTATAGTATATGTTTGTCGTATTCTCATTTGATTTTGTTTACCTCTACGTGACTTGTAGCCTGACCTTTGCTAGCCTAGTTAAGCAACAAGTTATAATATGAGATATTACTGCACACGATGATATATCCCGAATAAACATTAATGAAAACGTACCATTACTATATTACTAACTACAAATATAGATAAAGACCGAACTATTTTACGTTAGTGTATAAAAAAAACCTTTAGCATACATTATCCATAGTTTTAAATAAGGGCATAATTTTCAACTGGTATTTCCAACTTATTATGTATTTATTGAGTACGGGAACTAGTTGTTTACATTTATAGGCACGCGTAGTGAACATGCCGAACTCGAATGTATTTCATTAAATATCTGTTGAAAATAATTAATTAATATACATACATATGTCTAATAATGGACACCAAACAATATCAGCTATAAATGACGCAATTTAACTTTTAATATAGCTCGAATAAAGCCAACATTCAAACCCGCCAAAAGAGAAATTAAATACAACTGATAGTTAAAGCGATTAATCGGAAATATATCGGTAACTAACAGTGCGTCTTTGTCCCAAATCGACTAAATATCAGTATTAGTGACCGCTCATCGCACTTCATCTCAATATACAAAGACAAACATGCGCATTTCATTTATATTTTATAATTCACTTATTGTTTATGTCGTTACAAACCTTTGTACCTACATATGTGGTTGTGAAATGATAACCAACGCGATAATTTCCCTAACATGGTTATAGTGTACTTAAAATTAAAATTGAGACTAAAATTATACCACATAAGAGGTGTTGATGACGTGGCCATTTTGTTCATATACGATTGATACTATTTGATGAGTAGTGTTATCATTGAAAACTGTTAGCTCTTGAGTGCATACGGAACAATACCAAGCTATCGGAATATCCTGGAACCTCAAACTTCATAATAAACAATATGTACTCGAAAACTGTTATTCCTATAAAATAGGAACACTTGAGCGAAATTGCGAGTACAGTCCATATGTATGTTATATTGCAAAAGAAAAGTAAATAGAATAAGTACTTCGGCGGCCTTACTTTAATGCGCCAATTGAATTAGGGTTGAATTAAAAGTAATGGAAAGCGAAGGTAATGTATATGTATTACAAAGGAGGAGACCATTATTATATAATAGGAAGGCTAACTAAACAATACACAGCCATAATTTGCAAATAACCGTATGTATGAGTTAAAATAGGTTAGGGCGTCAACATCCGGCTATGTAGGAGGAGAGTGGGCTATGGTATGGTCTAAGTGATACTACAATCGAATGGGAGTAGAATCGTGGCGACGCCAATAGGATGTAATATGAACAGTACAACTCAACTGTCTCAACCAAACCATCCAGACAAACGTGTCCACAAACTATCCTTTATCGAAGGAGCGTTACAGGAAGAAATAAAGGATGCATATGGACCCATAACTCACAACCATTTATGCGACAAGCATAGCAATTTCAAAAAAAGGACCTATATTCTTTCATTTGTCTTATTAAACATGACGTTTTAGAATACCCGCGTGCTTGTCGTTTAAGACTGCGCCGAGCGTAAGATGCGGTTGGACTAAATGACAGAGCTCGATTATCACATCGGCGCGCGGCCGCCATAGTAAAATTGTATAGAGGATTTGAAGTGCTTTTTTGATAAATATGTATTTTTATTGTCAACCAATAACTTAAATATTTGGTACGGACAAATTGTAATATAACTATTTATGTTTCGTTTAAGCTGTAAAATAGGATAGATTTCTATTGTTATAATCTAAAAATCACGTAACACGAGCTTACGTTTTTGCATTTCTCGTGCAAGATCGTAATTATTTTAAGTTTTTTACACGGAGTAATAGTAAACACATTCATTGATATGGTAAATGTATATTATATATTTATATTAAACAAAATGTGTTGATTTTATCAACTTAACTGAGACCGCCTGTATCGGCACATTTCGCTCGGCGCAGTCTTAATTCAAAAATGGAAGTATAAGTGCTGTGCTTTATGTATTTAGATATTCCAACAGATAGTTTTGTCCCGTTGCGTGGTGCTATACCCATTGTGGTTGGTATTCGCGAGGGGACATGGTATACCAGTGTTATGGGCGATGTAGGAGAGGCGTCTCTTCACCATCGGTACCTCCCCAGCGGCTGCTTTTCGCCCGCTCGCTGCATTTGTTCGTACAACATGATAGGTTTTGTTGGCCAGCCTGGAATTTAAAAAGTAATGTTCTTCATTTGTAGTAATTGTTAAGGAATGTGATATTATTACTTGATTCCGCCTTCACTAGATGTCATACGACGCCTCTTAAATTGATTGTTTAGTAAGTCTACTCGCCTCAGGAACATGACATAAGCTCTGCTACTACGGCTCCTTGTGCCCCTTGACGACGCGGATTTTACAACCGCCTTACCTCAAATACTTTATATTATATAAGACTAGCTTTTGCCCGCGGTTTCACTCGCGTAAGAAGGTTAGATTAGGTTAGTAGCTGTACCTGTTTCAAATAAAATGTAGCCTATGTTAATCTACTTAAAATATAACCTTCTAATGGTGAAAAATTGTTTAAATTCGTTTGTGTAGTTTTTGAGTTGAATCCTTACAAACAAACAAACAAAAATCAAATCTTTTCTCTTTATAATATTAGTAAACATATCATAGTCAACTAACCTGCGATATGTGCAGGTCGTATAGATGCAATGTGCTGACAGACATGTCTTGAGCATCGTCAACCGGCGCCTGAGTGGTCGGCTCGAGGCCAAGGGCCGAGGCGCCAATCACCGAACTGATGCCAGCTAGGCCTAGGGAGGGAGACATAGGAACGGAGCCTTGCTGCACAGGGCCGGGTGCTTCGTCTTCATCACTCGTTTCGTCCATTTCCTGTTTAAACAAAGATTTTTATTGTGTACTGCATTCAGAACTTATAAAACATATGTAATGTTAGGTTGAAAACGACGATAAATATATTATTGTGCGTATAACAGTTTTGCAGTAGTTACGTGGATTTAATTGCCGCACAGAATAGAAAATGTCTAATGTATACAACAGTTACAAGATTCCGACCCTGGGTGTTCTTTTATTCCCATATTCAGCATCGATATCTAAGTTGCGTGCCGAATATGGGATGTATTGTATTCACAAAAGATCCCCTGTTCGGCATCGATCTCTAAACTTACAAATGATTGTAATAATAATGGAATCATTATTACCATTACAATTTGACAGGATCATTTGCAAGTTTCCTATTACACTTAATTAACATGGACATATACCGAGTCCGATCCT
This sequence comes from Catocala nupta, assembly GCA_963675205.1. Lineage (NCBI taxonomy): Eukaryota > Metazoa > Arthropoda > Insecta > Lepidoptera > Erebidae > Catocala > Catocala nupta. Next base: position 30,616,681 of record OY776078.1, on the reverse strand, counting down.
ATAGTTAAACAAAAAATGTTATTGAGTTTATCAGTAAGGCAAATGTTTAGACCCAATAATAAGATACAAAATCTCATATTGCGTAGATAAATTATGAATGAATCACATCTATCACAAAATCACTTAGTTTTCGTAATGATGTGCATATTAAATAGTTAATTATTCACTATTTAATATGCATATAACTACTTCAAACTTCTTCGCTTGAAGAAAAACATCATAAGCAAACAAGAAGAACGTAGAACTCTCAGACATGCAGATGTCTGAAAGTTTTACTCTCTACATAATGGTCTCGAAGATATGTAATGACCCGCACTGAGCCAGCGTGGTAGACTATGGTCTAACTGTTCTTACACTGGGATCCAGGAGCAGTGGGGCAGTTACTGGGACTGGACTGATATGATTTTTAATACTTACAGGTAATCTGTACTGCTGTCGTTGTTGCGGGTAGTATGAGAGGACTGCGGGTAGCGGCGTGACAGCACCAAACAGACTCTGTTGGATGTATGAGCCCAGCATAGTCTTGTTCTGAAATTAATAAAGACAACAATTTACGAACTATATTACATTTAAGATAAGGTAACTCTAATGTACTATAACAATTGTACAACGATAAGACTGTAAAACTGACTGATAACGTACCGGCTAACTGCTTCGTTAGCCGGTATCGACTATCACCTGCCAACGTTCATAGACAGACGTTCACAGACTATTTAAATTGACATTAAGTGACTCAAGTATTATAACTGTTTATACATATATGTGTATAATATATTTAGTGCCTTTTTCATATATCACGTGTTTTAGTCAATATTGCAGTTTGCAAGATTTAGCAAATGACCATACATTGTGTGGATACTAATATTAAATAGTTATAAAAGCAGCGCCAGCCTAGCCTAAGACCCATGGACTGCCGCGCAGAGGTCTCGAGTTCGATCCTAAGGCATCCACATCTGACTTTTCGAAGTTATATGAGTTATTAAATAGTTACTTATCGCTCGCTTTAAGTGTGAAGTAACACATTTTAAGGAAACCTGCATGTCTGAGAGTTCTCCATCATGTTATCAAAGATATGTGAAGTCTGTCAACCCGAACTAGGCCAGCTTGGTAGACTACGGCTTAAACTTTCTCACACTGAGAGGAGGCCCGTGCCCAGCAGTGGGACAGTTCAAATACAGGGCTGCTGATTATAATTTTAAATACCGAATTATCCTCACATGCAGTTTGAACTCGAGAAACATCTATCCTTTTCTATAATTAATAAAATATACTTACGAGGTGATTAGTACCGGGTATGGCATGGTGCATGCTCTGTCGCAGTGATCTGAGGAACTGTCTCTGCGAAGGCTCGGCTGGCTGCCAGCCGGGGTGACGACAAGAGAACGCGACCAGAGACAGCTCGGTCTTACCACCCTCGCCTTGGTCATACTGTATCTTGTTACCGGCTGTAAATAAATTATTATTATCAAGCCCAACTAATATTATAAATGCGAACATGAATTTATTTGATTGTTACGCTTCAACGCTTTAACTGCTCGAACGATCGTTATGAAAGTTCGCATACACGCTGTCAGGGATACAGACAAGGTATTATAGAATTTATCATGCAGACAAGTACTGTTCCCGAGAGATAGGAAATTGACATAACCTACATTTATGCGGGCAAAATCTATATGTATATATTATATTATTTATCATAAAAAGTAGTAGTCTCTGCATATCCATGGCTGCTGAAAAGCAACTAAAACGTCGGGGAACGTGTAAATCTATTTGTTTAATAACTTGTTTAAAAATACTAAATTGTTTAATAACTCAAATAGTATCGCGTAATAATCCGCCTAAATTACCTTAATTTCAATGCATAACATTCACGTAAACGTGAGACAATATTATATAAGTATCCTTGTTAGTAAGATTGTAGAAGTACTTATTACAACCGTATATCAGAAGTTTTGATTTCATTGTATTGTAATGTAATTTTAATGTAAGAGAATAAAACTGTCAACGATACGCTAAGAAGAATGTAAGAGAATGTTAGATATAAATTTCAACCGTACGATTTGCTTTATACGACTACGATTGTTTTAATAATAATAAATAATTGTAAGGCCAATGCAAAACGAGCTGCTATTGAATGTTTCATAACATCAAACTACATTAACACTTTGATCGATCCGAAAATCAATAAATAAATAAAGAATCTAAGTCCATCGTCACACTTGGCACTTGGGACTATCAAGGAGATCTCTTATCTTAACTTTTCCATTATACTAGCAATAGAAGACTGAATAGTCTTTCAAATAAATTTTCTATAATAGTCTCCTATAATCTTGATGTTATATGTTTGAAAGGATTCATCTCATAACACAGTGTCACCGGTTATAGGTAGATAATTTGGAGGTTATAATAACCTATGAGTACTAGGCTGTCTTTATATTCGTCCGTTACTTTAAAAGTATAAATATATTAATTTAAACATACCTTTCATCTTTCCAGGAGTCTGCCAATCGGGATGGCCATGGCGACGTATATCGAGCTGTTGAAAAATGCACAAATAATGTATGAGCATTACTACGAACTAGATATATTTACGATTTTATTCGCGGACGGTGTAAGTGTTGAATAGATTTATAAATTACTTTATTTACATAATTATGGTAATAGCTTATGAGGTATTTTTAAATATATGAGTAAAAGCGAACAAAGTAACACTTTGGTAATAGTATTTTTGTCATCTTGTATAATATGATAAAAGGTATTAGGACAGTACAAAACTATAACTGAAACTAATATACACATGTATGATTGACATATAGGCCTAGGGCCTCACATATCCATTACATATATTTATCTATAAATACTGACACCATTTTCACCCTATACAAATAACGTCAACTATACTATTTTTAGTATTCTAGTTAACAATTCGAGATCACCTAAATACTTGTGGTGTGAGTGGCATCACATCTGTCATGCAACAGTTGGGATCGAACCCACAACCACTGTATCAAAAATACGACCTAACCATGGGGATATCGTCTGTTTATGTGTCAATGGACAACCATACAAGGTGTTAGAACTATTGTAAATTAAACATTATACAGAATGTCGCAGAATATCTGAATCAAATTGTAATGGGAGATTCCTTAGGTGAGTACCAATCAAATGTCCTAAATAAAAAATATAAAAATATTATGAACGTTGTGTGAAAATAAAAAAACAGTTTTTAAAAAGTACGACGTACACCAAAATAATGCTGTGTTTACAAATCTACGTCAGTTTTAAAAAATATCGTTTGTAGTTTGACGAATCAATCTTTCACAAATAATAATAGGGAAAGAAATGAAAATTAGTTATAAACGAAGCAACTGTAGTTAAAAGTCAGAAAATTCGTACTTTTTTAAAAACAGTTTTTTTATTTTTACATGATGCTCATAATTTTTTTATTTTATTTATTTTGCCCATTTGAAAGGTCTTTACCTAAGGAATCTGGCGTTACAATTTGATTCACATATTCTGGGACACCCTGTATAACTAATAACAACCTGTGCAAACGAGCAAACGTCGCCAATTCCGAGGACGCTCACTGTGAAATTCCGGTAGAAATCAACGATGTCCAATGCGCGCGAACGAAGCGAGAACAACAGGAACGGACACAGCAATGGACTGAGGAGTTCGAACACGATGTAAACCTGAAACAAGGGTATAGATTATTAACACATTTGAAATAACAAGCATACAGGCTGCTTAGCCCGTCAAGTTTTGTAATGCCAGACATAATTAAAATCCTTTCGTGACTAGACGCCAGTGTGCAATTGTTCCCGTAGCGTATGAAATTGCAAAATCAAGTTATCACTTACATGTTGCTAACCTTAAAAAGTCACTATTGTTTTTCCTTATTCCGTTGCCACAAGGATAAGACAAACAACAGCATAGTGTTTTCGTATATAGTCTGGAAACATACATACACACATAGATCTACGCTTGTTTCACAGAGGGGTAGGCAGAGACTACAGATTTCCATTTGTTACGATCCTGAAAAACTTCTCTGGCTTCATTCACTTTTATCACATTCCTCATACACGCTCGTCGGTTTAAGGTGCTCTTAATCTGGCCTTTGTCCAGATCGCCTCCGATCTGATCAAGAAACGTTCGCCTAGGTCTTCCTCTTGCGACTGTCCCATTCACACTAGCCTTATAAACTTTCTTAGGCAGTCTTTTCTCGTCCATTCTTTCGACATGCCCAAACCAGCTTAACATACCGTTTTCTATTCTTGTCACTGTATCCACTTTCATGCCGCATCTCTCTCTAATCACACTATTCCTAATTCTATCTTTCATAGTACACCACATGTGTTTCTCAGCGCTATCATTTCTCCAGAATTTGTTATTATTTGGGTATTACACCATGTATCGCCAGCTATAGTAAGAGGGACCAAGCTCATGGCTATCTACCGAGCATAGTTTGAGATAACGTACTGCTAAATTAAATAGAGACTTAGCATATGCCGTATTACTATATAGTAACTTATAACTATATAAATATATATAAATATATATAAATATATATATATATAAGTATATATAACGGGTGGTTAAATTTTAAGGGCCGATGTTGATTTTGAATAAATCACAAATTACTTAGGAAATTATTGTCATTGCTTTTTATTATGATAATATTTAATATTGGTATGGTTCAATTATGTACGGAATAAAATATCGGCCAAATGGCCGCCGCGACCTCGGCGGCACAACTCCATCCGATGGTCCAAATTTTCGATGACTTTGAGGCATAATTGAGGTTCATGTGCCGAATTATCTCATCCGTTAGCTCTGGAATTGTTGCTGACTTATCAACGTACACCTTTTCTTTCAAATAACCCCAAAGAAAGAAGTCCAACGGTGTCAAATCACACGATCTTGGCGGCCAATTGACATCGCCACCACGTGAGATAACACGGCCATTGAATTTATCGCGCAAAAGAGCCATTCTTTCATGTTTCATGGTCAAAAGGCTTTAGTTCTTGAGTCAATTGCACCTTGTAAGCGTGTAAATGCAAGTCTTTATGCATGATGTTCATCAAAGACGAGCATGAGAGGTGCAATTGTTGGGCACGACGACGAGTTGAGGTGGACGGCTCTTCAGCCACACTATCACGAACAGCAGCAATATTTTCTGCAGTACGAGCTGTACGAGCATGCACTGGTGTTTTCACATCTCTTACAGACCCGATTTGCTCAAATTTTTGCCCGATTTTTCCGATTGTAAAATAAAAAATCACAAGTTTCACAATTTTACAGTGATTTTTTTAATAATGTATTCTCAATTAACAGTGCTATTAATCGCAACCACAAATCAAAGTAATAAACATTGTTAACTAAGTTAAATAAATTAAGTTTTGACGAGTTATGGTTTACAAAATTATTTTCAGTTAACTTTGACACTCCATGTTGGAAAAATGTACCACATTACAATTAAAGATGGCCCATTTAGTCTAGATTTCAAAATGGTACAACACTTGCCACTTTTCTTGCCAAAGAAAGTGCTTCTTCGTATTTTTGCGAAGGGATTTTATGGAAAACTTAATCAAAATAAAACAATCAATCATTGTAACACTTTAATATCCTCCTAAAACTAAAGTAGATGCTCAAATTGTTTTCCTCCGGCATGAATACAAGCTCTGCATCGCCTCAGAAATGACCTCTTTACCAGTCGTGCACATCTACTCGCATTTATTTCTTTTGCATCTATTTTCAACTTTTTCGAAACATGTCTATTATCGCTTGACTAAGTGACATGGTTAACTGGTATAATAATAACTGGTATACCTTGGGTTCTCTCTCGGTACCAGATTATCGTTGAGTCTCGGGATAGCCTGTATATATTCCAATATATGAGTGGGAAAATAACTTTTCAATGCTGCCTAAAAATATTTTTCTTCCTTGTCTGAAAAATGTTCGTCAATTGCCGCCTTTAACTCTTCATCACCGGAAAAACGTTTACCTCGAACATCTTTTTTAAGGTTTGGGAATAGAAAGTAATCACTAGGGGCCAGGTCTGGGCTGTAGGGTGGATGATTGATTTCTTCAAATCCGCATTCCCGCACAGCAGCTTTAGCAACGCGCCCCGTGTGAACCTTTTTTCTTTTAGTGCCTCCTTTAAATTACGTAGGGTGTTTGCGTAAGATGCGGCAGTAATACTTTGATCAGAATCAGTAAGATACCTTTAGAATCCCAAAACACTGTGACCATGAGTTCAATACTCTCTCTACCCCGTCTAAATTCACTACACCACTTTTGAATAGTAGATAATGAAGGAGCAGAATCTTGGTAAACAGCCACCATTTCTTCGTGAACAACTTTTTGAGTCTTTCCTTATTTTGTAAGGAATTTAATCACAGCGCGTTGCTCGATTTTTTTGAACAATGTCGCATCGGTCATCTTAGTTGCCTTTTCATAATGATATCTTGAATACTAATGGTGACAAATAAATAAAAAATTATATTTATAACCTCAAAGAGTGTCTTTAACTAATGAGATTATTTAATTACCCTCATTATTAGTATATCACCCCGATACCGAGAATACATTGAACGCCCCTCGTATACATACAGGACTGATGTATACATCAGTCCTATACATACATAAGCTGTCCTAGTACTGAGCACGGGTCTCTTCTTAGAGTGAAAACGATTGGGCAATAGTCTACCCTGCTGACTTAGTGCGACTTGGTAGTCGACATATCTTAGACAACATTACGTAAAGCTCACACTCATGTAGGTTTATATGTTTTCACGATGTTATTCTTCACCGTTAATTCAAGCGAAATTTAACTGTATAGTAACTTGATAATTAATTATTAGTACACACATACGTCAATAACAAATACATATTGTAACAGGACTTTATATTTATAAAGCGGCATCGTCAAAATAAAATCGTTTATTTGCTAAAATTCGCATCGCACGGGCATAACATAAAAAATATGACTACATCCGTTCTCTTCAGATGAAGAAATATTTTCTAATCAAGCCGTTTGTTTAACTTATCCTGCATATATTTAGAAAATTTGTAATAAAATACTTACAGCTCTAAATTGGAAGAGTTGTTGGAAATGAGTGGCGACGTCTTTAGTGTGAGCGCGTCCTTTCCACGCTGCTGGTAAATAGTGCACGTGGCCTAACACTTGCACAAACAACTCCTCGCCCCACGCTGGGCCAGTGCATCCGCCGCCTAAACGTTCTTCCTCGCCAATCAGAGCTCTGCAGAACAAACAAATTTTAATGTTATTATCCGATGCTGAACAGAAGTTTATATAATTATTTCAAGTCTTGTGCTCTGCTTGGATATTATAATGGGTTTTCTTATAGAAATCTCGTCGGAAGACAGTTTCAGTAATGAGCAAGAAGTCTGAAATCAGTAGGTAGACTAAGATATACTCTCTCTAATAAAAGGGTTCTGAGAAGACTAAATGCGATAATACTTTAGATCCTTTGTCTAAAGTTTCAATGATATTACATAAGCACGCTGATATTTAAATATAGAAGATTTGCTGAAGATTGGCTAGATCGTTAGTAAGCAATTACTGAAGTGGCCAATCAACCCACTGCCCATAGAGATATCCTCATACCTCTGCCGAACGATCAAGGCATGGAATTCACTGCCACGGCACGTGTTTCCTTCTTCCTTCAATCCTGGGTCCTTTAAGCGGGGCGTGATAAAGCACTTTCTCAGGCCGTCAAAGTAGAGACCTCAACATCGCTTCGGCTGCTATGAGGACGATGTGGAGGCCACTGCTCTTAGACCACACGACTGCTTACCATCAGGCGGAGTGTTATCATTTTGACGAGCAAAAAAGAAAAAAAACATACTCAGACCACAAGCGATTGTAAGAAGAGACATACATTGTCAGAAGAAGTAACACAGACTTTCAGCCACAGTTCTCATTACGCACACGTATCATACAGATATGCTTATCTCTTCAGAAATATTCAGAAATGGCTATTTTTAGTATATAGTAGTAACTACGGACTTTATTAACATACAAATTATATTTAAGCTTTGTGTTGTTTTGAGCATTCAATGACTTATGTAGTGTCTTCTTGTACTACATTTGTCTTTACGCTGCTTTAACGTCTATCGTGAAATAGTATTTTACTACTAAGGTTAATTGCTGTTACTTATTTTTATTGTATTACTCGACAATCAATCATATCCCTATAGCTATAAATACCTATAGCTGAAGCAAACTAAACTGTACATACATTTCGCAATTACCGGCATTATTTTAAATTTTATATCTTCTCCTCCGCTTATTGTAATTACTGTAATATGAGGACTTTTAAGGCACACAGACTCACAACAAATATTAACAAAGAATACTTAGTTTAACTATTATTTTGTGAATATCGCAAATATTGTTCCACGTGCTTATTAAAACTTCAACACAAGTCGCTCTGAAGATTTCAAGGCGACTACTTAAAGTACAGCGTAATCCGAAAAGTCAATGTATAGACGTCATTTATTGAACATTCACACTAAATGAATTAAATGAAGAGAATATATTAATTAACTATGCTTTTGGTGCAGTATTTGTTTGCTAGTTAAAACTTAACCATCTATAACATTTTGTTTTATTTTTAAGAAAGCCTCTTGTTCCGCTCTATGTACCTGTGGCGGCTCCGCACAGACGAAGAAGTTCAGCCTACATTTAACAGATGGCGATACAATCGCACTTCACATGACGTCATACTATTCTGCATCGCACAAGTGAAGTATAGACAGCGACTGAGTATATATACAAGCTCCCGACATCAACCGTCGGGCCACGGCCTGCCAGGCACGATCAACCAGCCTGGTCGGAGGATCCTCCCTTTGTGTTGGAGGTACTTAACACCCTGTTCCTCCACATACCTATTATTCCTGTGTCACGGGGGACTTTACAAACATTCAAACAACAGACACAATCCCCGTGCAATCAAACCAACAACACTCCGCGCCGCGATAGTGGCGAGCCTACCATATAGACCTACGCCATTCGTGCAGTTAATTGTAATTAGATTAATGTTTGTTTTAAGCATACGTTTTTCTACATACTTTATTTTAAAATGTATGCAACCTTACTTAATTAGCTTTTTAAATGTATGAATTATCATCTAAAGCCTGAATTTTCATGTAAATTTTCATCAATGTATCCATAAACTTGATTATAGTTTGTCTGAATACAAAAGTAAAAGAAGTAAACTATATAATTCACAAAACTGATCATTTTATTTGTTCATGTTTAAACTGACCTCACGTATTAATAACTTGTACCTGACATTAAAGAGTTTATGTCTTAGTCAATTTAGTAAAATTTAATGACTCATCCGATTTTATATATTTCTATTTAGGTACAGTATTGTAAACAGATATAATTATGTGAAGTCCCAGCAAAGATTTCTAGGCAGTATTTACATCAGGTAATATTGTCACACAAGTGGGTTACGTTATCAATCATAAGTATAACGCGTGCTACTCATTAAGTAGGTTATATGTTATGACAATACAATAAATTAACGTCGATGTGATCCGACCTTCTTTATCATTATATTGACTACTACGCTGACTACAGTAGTGTATCCAACGAAAATACATGCCGGAATAAGAAGTAGATTGTGTATGATTCTACCTAGCAACCGAACTACAAAATCCGTTTACTTATTGAGTCATAACTATCCAAACATATTCACAAACTTTCTTATTTATAGCACAGCACTACTAGCTTTCCCGAAAGACGTTGTACTTTAAAGGCGTTTTAGCATTGATTTTTATATATATAGATGGGATTGTTTTATATGAAATGATAGGCAGAGGTCTCACAGTCTGACATGTCTCGACAGTTATATTTAGTTCCTACGTAACAGGGATTAAGGGAATTACTATTCCAAACCTATTTTACGTATTGCTGCTACTTAGATTTGCTAGACAAAGAAAACTTTTATCCAAACCGTAAATTGGAGCCAAGATCACAATACTATTCTATTACATACTCTTTGTACTACATACATGTTACCTATCCTAAATAAATATATCTGAATGCTTCTGAATGCTGAAACTAAAACTTTCCGTACAGAAAAATCATACTAGAACATGTCATGCCGACACATCGCAAGCATTAATACGTAACATAATAAACTTTCATTATTGATTATTATGCTAACACTTGATTAAGACACAGGCCAACAAGATATTCGAACTGCCATATGACGTTTTCAGTTTGTAAATGATGTAAAACAAATGTATCTACCTCGCCGCAGCTAAAACACATCCCAGGATGGTGATAATGCTGAGTACGTGTTCCACTGTCAAGACATCCTCGTCGTACACCGACAGCACGACCAACACGCCGAGCACGCTCGCTGACAGAAACACCACATTCCTAGAAAAGAATAGAAAATCGTATAACTAACATCACTTATATATCCGCAAAACTAAATTGTTTCAAAGACTTGGGCCTGGTGTCTTGAAACACAGGCCTCGAGCCTATCTTAGGCGCCAGTCTCCTATAATATATGTGGTTAACCAAATTATGTAATATTTGTTAATACTGTATATAATATGTGTATATAATGGTGAGAATATAAACGTTCATTATTATTATATATATTTGTGATGCGCGCAATGAGAGCACTAGCGTTTGCACTCACCGCTAGGGGTGCTAGTTGGATAGTAAGGTCTCTAGACCTCATACTCTCTAGTCACTTGAACAGGACCCATAGAAACCGTCAAATATGGCTTTTGATAGCAGCAGTGACAGGATTGACAGGACCTTACTCGCGAGTGGCGCCGACTGACGAGCGCAAAAACATTAGCTTCCATTGTATTTGAATTTCGAAGCATAACGCACTCTCGCATAATGTATATTATAATAATTTTTGTCAACAAATTCAATTAAATTCTAATATAATTCAATAAGATTTATGCACCGTAGAGATATATACCTAACAGCTAAAGCTATAACACTCAACTTTATCGAATACATTGAATTGGCAATCAATATTTTTCCTGGATATTTAATCGCATCGATCGTTAATTGAAATTTTCTTTTATCGTAAAACGCAATATTTTCCTATTCAATACCATACGCTTGAGGAGCAGGCATCTATGCCGCGACATTTAGGACAAGGAGTTTCTTTATCTTAACTCTAGTCTATGGCATAAGATATTTGAACTCAATAACATGCAGTTATCGGAGGAATGCAATAAACCTGTTTTGAATACTAGCATCTAGCTAATACTTTGTACTGGCTCATTAACTTGCTGATGGAATAACGCTTGAATCACGGATAAGCATTTCTAGAATTAGAAATTATTCACTACGTTGAACATTAGTTGGACCTTAGCTGGTTCAACGTAAAGATTAAATTCAATTTGATTCCATTTTTTTTAAACATCGTGTAATTTATCTTCGTATCAGATATGCAAGAATTACTATACAAAAGCAGCAGTCAATGCGTCAGATGTAGTCCTTAGTTACGTAGAAACCATTCTACCTCTACTATTTGAAAAGATTACATCGACAACGATGTACGAACAGCAAACGTATTGCAAGACTAGAAAAGTCAAATTGCGATGCGATAAATACAAATTAGTAAACGTGTGGGATAAGTGCCAAGGCTGCACGTGTTTGTTTTCTATCACAAATAAACTAAGGCGTAATAAAAATAGATGCGTCATTATTGACACGATTACGTTATCAGTCGCCGAACGAAAGTCTCAATGGATAAGATTAATTTCATTCAATATTTCGAGAACCGCATCATAGGCAAATTTACGTCCTCAATAAGACAGATAAATGCCTTTATTAATATACCATCCAAACTAGGTTTAAAATCCTGTGACTCTTTACAAACATTCAAACAATAGACACAAAGAACTCTCAGATTAGAACATCTATTTGTCGATCACACAAATGTTTGCTCCGAGTGATGAACCCAAAATGTCAAAGCGACAACGTTTGTTGTAAATCCTATACACGCTACGATTAAGTCGCTTTTGAAATTACTTATTCAAAGTTACAAACTCTTCTGCCTAATAGTAAGACTTATTTTATTTTGTTATACTATGGTGAGTGTTCGCGACAACGTTAATATTAGTTTAAGAATCGTATTATTATGATCATAAATTCAATACATGTAATTTAAGTATACCGTATCAATAAAGTTTATAGTCCTTAAATAGTGCCGAATTAGATCACATATAGACCTAAATAGTATAGTTAAATAGTGTAAATAACATAATAATATATTTTTCTATAGTTTATAAGAATATTATGTTAAAACGTAAACATTGATAATAAAAATGTGCAATTTTACCTCAAGTTAGGAATGTTAGGGTACCTAGGTCCTAGGGTTTTAATAAAAGGTTTCACCTGTGTATTTTATTTTGTCCGCAATGAAAGGCGCTACAAGATGCTGAAGGAATGGTATTCCTATATAGTATAGTTATAAAGTTATTAATCTTTTTCTTTATATAAATATAACCGCAAATTAGATTTTTAGCATAAAACATAGAATACCTATACCTAGACTTAACTTCCGACAGATAAAATAGGTATCGCTAGCTAGGTCTTTTCATCGAAATGTGATAATCTCATAGTAAAAATAAACTTGTTTAACAGGGATTTCTGGCCGGCTCTCGTTACGGTAAAGTTCCGAGGTACCTACGCGACATAGTATCGGTCGTCTACAGGTGCTCAAGAAACCTCATCTTCAAGCCTCAAGAACCAAACGGAGCCAGCCAGAAACCTTAAGAAACGAACAGTCAAGATGTGTATTATTTGAATGAAGCCCGAACCCCGCACCGTAACCAGTAACCGCTACAGTACAGTCCACACGTCGTGTATAGGACGTCAGCGACTTGTCGGTTGATTTCGTAACCATCGCTATAGTAACCTCAACCCCGAGTTCGCCCGTCCGGTACAGTAAGACTTATTAATTTTTCCAAATTGTCAGTAGGTAATTCTAATTAAAACTGAATAAAATGAATCATGTCACGTTTTTATGCACAGGTCCTCTTTTTATTCTCCGTAGGCAGATAACAATCATATGCCCGGCTTTATTATAAGCAAGTGCAAATGCATATTTGAAATCTTAGCAGGGTCGCGCATGAAACAGCAAGGTTTATTGTGCTACAGTTGTTTTATAAAGTAAAAATACTACGAAGGAACCACCGCGTATATGGCGAACTTTAAAAAAACGCTATGCTAAAATCTGATATACCACATGAAACAGAAGACGCGATGTTTTGACTTAGTTTTATCACTGATTTTCTATATATCTTAATCACTTGTACATTGCCCCAGCTTAGCTTGCAAACGTAGGGATAACAGACGCATGATGCCGACATGAGATATTATGTAACTTATGTAAGGAAAGGTTGACAGATGTGGTAGAAGTAGCCTTCTTTAGTCTTATGCATCGGGCAATACATAATAAGTGTTACTATTGTGTCGGTGATAAGAATTTAATAATATTTTAATGTAGGTACCTATACATATAATTACTTAACTTGAAGCTAAGTACGGGTTGTCTTTAGTTAATTATTTATCAATAAGACACTACGATGTATTTATGACGAATTGAGGGAACGCAACGGATGACAAATTTTAAGTAATGTAGGTTACTAATTACACATACATGCTAATACACATGGTGTTTAATAATAAATGTTTATCTATTTCGAAATAAAACAGTATTCATTGTAATTAAACTACTTTAAATCCGTATAAAGTAGATTAATTTCAATGAATAGCATTCGCGTAAACGTAAGACAATATTATCTAAATATATGTTGCATTAAAATACAAATCCACTAAATTAGAGGTAGCAAAACAGCGGCACATTCATGGGTAAGCAGCTTATAGCATCTATATAATTAGCAAACTATGCATTTGCTATCCTTTACTTATATTAATTCACATCAGATGATGAACTTACTTGGCAATAACAGTAGTGATGGGTGATGAGAAGCTTGCGAGGTATTTGGTTGCTGGTTTGTGGGCTCTATTCAGCCGATCGCGTAGCTCATGTTCCAACTCGTTGAAATGTCTCAGCGTGATCCGCGCGTACAAAGACCACGTGCGAAGACCAAGCGACGCAGGAGATCGTTTTATTAGCTGCAATATTACATAGGTATATACTTGTGCTTGTTTATTTCAAAAAGACAACTACGCACTAGAAATCGTTTCTCTATCGCGGTTGACTTTTAACATTCGAAAAACAGACACAACGTACATCCCAATTCGGCACAACTATTTCACAAATTTTATCCCGTTTGGAGATCGAACCCAGAACGTTGGGTACGTCGGCAGTAGCAAGGCGACCACTTAAACCATTCGTGCAGTCTACTTGGTATTATCCCTGTATCGGGAGCAGCATTACATTTATATAAACGGGTATTAGCATTCTGTCGCATTATAATAGTGATCAGTACCTACCAGAGCGTTCCTATTAGAACTCTAACTTACTAAAACAATACCACTTCTGAAATGAAACGTATTGGATTAGGCGACAGCAAAAAATTTATGTACTACAGATTACAAACATATTACAACAGCCAGATTGAAAGCAATGCAAGGGAGACAAGTCATCACAAGTAGAATGCTACTTCTAGTGACAGATCACACTAACTAGAGACCTCTGGAATGGGGCACATGGGCCTTTTACACATTTGGCTTATTAATCAGAGTATTTCTCTATATTACATTATTAATATTGCCAATAACCAATAGCTAATAAATCCTATTTTCGCAATGAGTAGTGTTTTGCATACTAACCTCAGCATAATTAAAGAAAAAATAGAGTATTTGCCAGGCTTGAATAAGTGGTGCGAGCAACAGATTGATTAAAGCTAGCCACATTATTTGTTTCTCTAGTTGACGTGCCAGCATCATTCTTTTGGAGTGGTCCTTATAACATTCACGGAGCTGCCAGCAGTTCTCCCAAGGACTCCATGGACTAGCTGTTAAATAAAATATTTTTAAATATAGAGAGGATACAACAGACAACAACAATACTATCCTAGTTTCTAACATACATGGATTTCGTATCTGCTATATCATAAATAATAAAAAAGGACAGCTTAACTTAATATCTAATAATAGTCAAGCTTTAGACATGGTGGGTAATATAATGACAATGTGCGTAATGCTAAATATACTTACAAAACAATAAAAACTCTAAGTTCCATTTTAAACCTCTTGACAAATAATGGAAGTCACAAACATGAGGCACACGTATTTGAAGTGGAAGTAGGTTTTTATTTACCATAGCCACCATATAATTGGTAAATCTGTAAAGAAGACAACTTTGAACACAAACATAAAAATCATATAAAAATAAATGGTAGGCAATAATCGGTGTTGCGAGCGCTTTTAGGTTAAGTTGGTGATGGTTTATCATAGGGTAAGCCGAACCCTAAATGGCATAAAAAGCTATTTACGACATAAATATGTAGTAAAACAATTATAATCGTAAAAACTATTTAAGTTATAAACAGATAACGAAAATATAACAGGCATTGCATATTTAGGATTAATATAAAATTTTATATTACAGGAATTTATTATATAGGTAATTCCTAAAAACAAATCGGCATATTGATACTTGTTCTACACATTAAGAAGTCCCAATCGGTATTGTAAATAAACGGTTCAGTAGGATTTAAAACACTGATAATGATGCCATGGCGCTCGACCTGGTCATTGCACTCAATGCAAAAATATACTATGTATAATTTATTATTACATGTACTAGTTACTCAGCGCATACATATTGTATATTGTATTCTTACAATGTTAAACCGAGAAAATAACTTTAAGTAGGATTAAAATAAATAAACCAACACAGCGGGCACGTATATTGAAGAAAGTCGACACAATTACAACGCATATACTGGCAGCTATCTTCAGTCTTACGTAGCTACGTATAAAACAGTGGCACGTATGATTAAGCCTAATACTAGTTTCCACAGGTTTCCTCTGTGTTGAACGTCGGTGTGTGTTTGCCATACATTCTGTAGCAGGGCCTTTAAAGGGAACTTAGATGGACTAAAACGATCACACTCAGATTCGTACTACCTAGCATAAACTAGACGGCTAGTTGCATTTATTGCCATCACTGCACCTGCAGATGCCGAGACCAAGAAACATGGTTGGAACGATCTGGTAGGATGTCTAAATTTACAAATAAAGAAATGCCTCATGGCCAGTACCATAAGTCCATTGCCGATTCGGTCATAAGTGTACCGGTATGTATCGGGCATACTTTTATAGTCGGCAATAGCATTATTGCCGACTATAAAAGTACCATACTTCATAAAACATATCTGATGAAATATGGAGTTTACTGATATTATGAACATATCTTAATATTTGCCGAACCTGTCAAAAGCTCAAAAAAAATATTCAATTCAATTCAATCATTTATTGCATTCCACAATGTATATACTTAGGTGGTATAGTAAAAATATGAGAACAATCATGGACCCTGTCGGGCACAGCAATAGTAGGAGAGAGGAAGAGAGATATAATTATTAAATTAATTTGTCATTAAAATATTCGTTTAAATCGTAATAACATTTTTCTAAAAGGATACTTTTTACTTTATTTATAAAGGAATTAAATTTATTTTAGTCTTTTATAGTTTGAGGTAATTTATTGTAGATTTTAATTGACATAACGTAAGTGCTGTTTGAGTGCATTTTAAGGTGTGATGATGGTAGGTTAAGTCTATTTTTATGGCGAAGGTTATATTTTTGTTGTATTGTTTCTCGTGTTGTAAAAAGGTGTTGATTTTTGTGTACAAATTTACAGATTTCTAAAATATAGATGCACGATAGGGTTAGAATTTTGTGTTCCTGAAAATAGGGTTTGCAACTATCGGTATTGTTTATGTTTACTAGGATTCTGACAAGTTTCTTTTGTTGTATGAAAAGAGTTGGTGCGTCTGTACTATTACCCCATAATATGATGCCATAGCTTAACCATGCGTAGGCATACGCGTAGTAAGTGGCAAGGGCAGTATGGAGATCTGTTGTTTTTTTAATTTCATATAGTGCGTATGAAAATCTGGAAATTTTCAATTTTATTTTCTTGATGTGTGATTTCCAGTTTATGTGACAATCTATTGTTACACCGAGAAGATTGAAATCTGGCACGACTTCTATTGCTTGGCTATTAAAGGAAAAGGATATATCTAATGGTGCTTTTTGATAGGGGTGAAACGACATTATTTTAGTTTTAGATAAGTTTATTTCTAGATTATGTGCTTTCATCCAAGTGACTGTTTTTTTGAGGGTTTCGTTAATTTTTTCATTAATGTTTTGATTATTTTGACATGATAATAAGAGTGAAATATCGTCTGCGAATAAAACACACGGGCCTTCTATGATCTTGGGGAGGTCGTTAATATATAATAAAAAGAGAAGACATCCTATTACACTTCCTTGGGGAATTGTGGCGTTTATGATTTTAGTATTTGAGCGAGATATTTGTATTTCTTTCGTTTGGTAGTTGAAGAATTCAATTTCTACTTGGTGTTTTCTATTTTTAAGGTATGATGTAAACCATTGATGAGCTATACCACGGATTCCTATTGTTTGCAATTTATTTAATAGTAAGTTATATTGCACTTTATCGTAGGCCTTCGTCATATCCAATAATAAGCCAACGGCATATTTTTGTTATTTATTATATCCAATGCTTCTTGGATGTATTTATATATCGCTAAAATAGTAGATCGGTTCTTTCGAAAACCATTATATATATATATTATATGTACGTTCATTTTGACTTTGCCTTAATACATATTTTGTAATACAATGACTGGATAGTTGAGTGCGTATGCATAATATGTGCATTCGATAAAATATTATAGCCATATTTTAAGTCCGGTATTGCAACTAGACCGATGCAAGCTCAAATGCTCGCATTCAATTGAATAATGCAACCAATTGAAGCACAATATAAAGTTTGAGGGCACTTTAATAACAGAATGACATACATTCTATATGATATCATTTAACACATTCCAGAGTAATGTTTATCATCTTATAATCACCTTCACTTCTAAAGGTAAGCAGTTATTGTAGACCAGGCTAATTAACGACCAATGAACACGAAACAAATAGCTAGTCAAAGCGGATAAGTGCGTCAACATACGAATATTTATGATACAATTAAGTTGAAAAGTAACCCAATCAAAATTATACGAAAGAATTTAAGAAGCCTGGCTTGATCTAAACAGCGTCTTTTATTGGCGGTGCGTCTGTATGCACAATAACAACTAACACCACGCGTATATTCGTTTAAACTGTTTATTTGTTTTGCCCCTGTGAGTATTCAAGAGCGATTTTCTCAAAGGCCAGGTACAATAAGAGAATAGTGTACGGGCATAGAATCCATTTATATATAATGGGTATAAGATCATAGCACACATATCAACACGGAAACGGAACGTCACCGTATCAACTCTAGCCGTGCAGTATTCTTTGTATGAAACTAACTACTGGAACGCACACTAATCGAAATCGTAACGTAATCGCCTCGCCTCGGAACAAGCTTGCAGTCCTCGCGCTTACGGCTCGTCGTCCCCGCGCTTACGTCTCGTCGTCCCCACGCTTACGAGACGTAAAGACGACGAAAGAGAGTTGATATGTGTGTTATGACCTTTACAATGACTGCCAAATTTCTCTGTTAAAAGTACCTACATATATATGCAAAATTAGAGTTTTATTACAGGTTTACCAAATAATTATTAATTAAACAATCACTAATTTGAAAACACCAAAACCACAGCATCTCATCTAATTGCATGTTTTAACATAATGATTATAAACAGGATGTTATAGTAATTGAAAAATTACGTGATTCAGAATTAAAACTGTTGCCCAGTTTTAATTCTGAATCGCGCAATTTTATGACGTCATAGCTAAGCCAGTATGCTCACATTTTTAAGTAAATATTTACCTAAGTATTCGATGGTATATGTCTAATTCGTTGATCTCTTGTTTATGGACACACATGTGATGCTCGGGCTGCGCTTCTCTCACTCTCTCTTGTATGGTAGACCAGTTCACCCAAACTAAGTCACTCTGAGAACAAATACAAACAGTTTAATAATATTATTTATTTTGGTATTGTTCATAACTTTATGTTAGACCACAAATCAAATAACATTAAGAGCAAAGTATGCAGATCCTCTTGCTTAAACGCAGGCTAAGGTGACTTAATAAATCCACTATCGACTCTAAAATGCATATGTTTTACGCATTCTAGTAAAATTTGTTATTTAGTTATTATTATATTGTATAGCGCTTTTATGCCACTAAGGGGTAAATTTTTCATTCGCTAGGTAAAGCCTGAACTAAGTGTTTGGTTACTTTTTAAGGCACACCATCAAATGATTTTGTGTCCAAAATAACTATTATTCAAGTCTTAGAAACAATATTTAGTAATTAAATATATTTTTATAAACATGTCAGAAATACAACATTTCTTCTGGATTAGAGATTGAATAATTAATCAACCAGTAAGCTTAGCATAATCAGCTAATCGGTAAATTTCTATCTATATAATATCAACCACTAAATAATTGCCTAACTTAATCTAGTAGATTGTTCTAATAATTGAAAATAAAATTATCTACAATTACAAAATAAAACAAATAAAATATATTGTTTATACACTTACCTCTTTAATTTTTAATGCATTATTATAAAATAGTTTTATATCATAAGCATAATATAAATGGTATACTGATATTGCTAGTCTCATCAACCAAATAATAGCTGATAATGTAATCAGACACCACCTGGAACAAAAAATAAATATTTCATTTACAGCTATTTTTTCAAATTATGTTTAGTATAAGTATCTTGAAGTTTGGTAATAGATATCACATAGAAACAGTAGCAAGAAAACATGCATGTATGGCATTTGCAAGTTAAGCAGTATAATTTTTTGCATAGGCTTTTGATATTCGCATTACATGGAACATGAGTAATCTCTTGAAGTTTCTATACAAAGGCTAAGTCCTTTTTAGCCATTCCTATCCTAATAATTATTGATTAGAGTTACTCATATCCTAATGGTAGAGTATGGAAAAAGGTATTAGCATCAAAAATGTTATGTACGCAAAGCATAATAAGTAAACTGAATATTTCATCATTAAAACACATTTTTGTAAATTATTTAGGTAATAATCATTGTCATTAGTACTTGCAACTATATTTTGCTGCATAATTATTTCATCTGTAAAAGTTTGGCAAGAATTTCAAAACAATGGCATTATGTAAAAATATTCTTTTAAGTATATAAATGACTATGTCATCCCTTTTTCACAAGCTTTACAAAGAACATAGAATAATAACCAGCCTTAGCAATACTTGGACGACCCAAATCACTATTGTGTGCACAACATTTTGTTATTTCAATGACATGTTAAAGAAATTTCGCAAAGCAATTATTTAATTAAATGAACACTCAATTAATAGATATTTGATACTGATGTAGTTTATGTATATGTGTTAGAAAAATGCTAGGCTAATTGCAAACTAAATATACATATTGAAACTTCAATATACTCTTAACAACAAATACGTTCTGCTATAAGTCATAGTTATAGCAGAAATTTAACACACACTTTAAATGGGTGTTGACAAAACCTTTAGCTAGACTATTAATAATATTATGGATCTTACTGAAAGCCATCAGTTATCTAAATAATCTAGCCAGATTAGAGCACAATCTGCATGTTTGACAAGTATTTAGATATATTGAAAAGAACACAGTACATTCCATGTCTATATTGCACATTCTAACACTAAAACTATTTTAAAACCACAAGGCCAATAAAAAGACATTGATGAGATTAAATTGTTTGCTTACTAAAATTTGTTGATCAACAAGAATATTTTTGTTTCAAAACAGAAAACACATACTGTAGGTTTTGTGGCTAAATGCCAAATATTTGGCTCAGCTGACTTTATATTTACATAATGCTTTTTTCTAGTCTAGTGTGTAATTACACATACATGTCATGGTAAGAATAGTTTACTATTCACAATTCAGTTAAACTTGTGCATAACAACTAGTTTATTAATATTTCTTCCAGATATGATAATATTTATATTATCATATCTGGAAGAAATATTAATAAACTAGTAGTAATATTAACTAACAAATAATTTTGTTATTCTGTGCAATTTATGTCAATATACTTTAGTATATTGACATAAATTGCACAGAATAACAAAATTATTTGTTGCAATTAAATTGCACAATAATCAAGTCTACTTGCATGAATGTGCAATTCAAATGCAATACAAGTTAATTTTAATAAATGTAAGAACTATAATGTAGTAATGATGTTGTACTCACCATTTCCATGAAACATGTGTTACACAAACAGATGTTGGATATATAACATCATTTAAACTAAGTTTTTCAGTTCTGTTGACATTTGGATCATTTCTAAATAATCTTGTATAATCTACACAATACACTAAAAATGTGGAAAACCACACTATGAAAATAAATTGCAGCAAATAAAATAAATCTGATATCATCATAGGGTAGAATCCACCCCGCACATAATATCTGTACATTCTTGTAAAAAATGAGTCCAGATCATCTATATGAGTCCATCCTCCTGAAAATACAAATAATCATTCTGTTCATACAAGTATGATAGACACATTTTAGAAGATTAATACAACTTTAGTGTGCTTTAATACAAGAATAATAGTACTATATTAAGGACCTATAATGATGATTAAATAGCAATACACTCATTCTAGATTCTTTTCAGAGATTGTGTCAAAATGTAAATAACAATTATAATGCAATTAATGTTATGAACAACACATGTAATGTAACTTGCTACAATAAAATTATAAATAGAAAGCTGATGATATAGCAAAATTTCTAAATGGCCTTGAGTAAACAAACACCACGCCAAAACATAATTTAATGTCATATGTTTATAATGTGGTGAACAAAGACACAACAAAGTAGGTACTTGAAGCTTACCTTTGTTTTTGGGTACTTTATGGATGATGACTTTATTGACATCTTCGTGCTCGTGCTCCAAGGTGATCATCGTAGGGGCTGCGTTTGTGGACTCAGCTAGTCCCCCTAGTGGCGGGGTCACATCGTTGTCAAGTGCGCTGTATGTTACATCGCGTTTGCCGAAGTGAGCCATGTTATTTCGACAATATTAACAAAATAACACGTTTCTTTGTTTATTCACAGTATGTTGAGACCATTTACAATCTATACATTTTTTTTATTTTGAACCATTATCGTGAAAATTATTTATGGTCTATTAATGTTTGTAAATTTATACAAAGGATTTTAATTATTGCAAATATTTTATCACAACACTTTTGTTTCTAAAATGTAATGAACTTGAAAATCAAACAAATCATAAGGTTTAAGGATACAAGAAATTTTGTAAGTCCCCAACAATAAAGATTGAATACACTTCACAAATGACGAAAATAAACCATGAATGACAGCTGCAGACAGCTATAATTTTCTCAAACAAAGGTTCGTTTTCACGCAGATATAATAGCATGCATAGTGAGAGCGTTTACAAATAAAGGTTTATTTTCTTTAATATCTCCATTTTTATTACACAATATTAATTAAATTTATAATGATTGACTATTTTAAATAACTCTACTGTTGTGTACCGCCAGTCAGTGGCCAGTATTATAGAAGGAACGTAGGAAAATTAAAGATTATAGCGGAAAAATAGTTTTCCATATTTGCTTTGAATATTACATCAGATATTTATTTGAATATACATACATACATACATACATAAATTCACGCCTGTTTCCCAGAGGGGTAGGCAGAGACTACGGATTGCCATTTGCTACGATCCTGACACACTGAATTATTAAATATTTGAATATAATACATTAATATTAATTAAAAATAATATTTATTACATAAATAAAATAAAAGGCCTTATTTAATGACCTTTTGATAATAGATATCTACATATTGTCGACATCATAATGATGATGTCGAAAATATGCAGTTTATTTTCATCGATGACAATAAATACAACGGATTAAAGTAAAAATGTAATCTAAGTAATTAGAAATTCACCATAGGTTGGTATTTGAATTTGTGTCGATACTTAAGATAAATCTGGATCTCAACTATACGATACAATTTTAGCATCGTACGAAACGGATCTTATAGTAAGTAGGTACCTTACTTAGGACTACTATAAGATCCGTTTCGTTTCGATCCGAGATTTTGTAAAGATCACTCGAATATCAAATCGTAAAATCGTTAAACTCCATCTTCTATTGAACTTTTCACGACATATTGTTAACTTTAGAGAAACAGCATCATAGTTATACAAATTTAAGTATAATCATATTATATCATATCATAATATACAATCAGTATAAAAAAAATCTGCTCATAATCGCTCGTCGCCGTATCGGCCTGTTTCCACATAACAACAAAAACATTAGTTTGGAAATGTAATCAGTAGGCGCAATACTTGAAACCGTAGAACCAATAAATAACGTGATTACTTAGAATTCAATGTGAATTGTAATACAACTAAATAGTTATTATAATCACGATGTGTTGCGATGCGACGTAGCACAGCTTAGTTGCACGTTAACTTTTTGTGTACTACAGTAGGTACCCATTAGAAAATTTTATTGACGATAAATTATATATAATTTACTAACAAAGGTATAGTAGGTGTGTCGTGGGGAGGGCATTTTAGTAGTCGAAATAATAGTAACAGAAGCGGTTTGCTAATCCTCGGTTATGTTTGTATCGATTAATAAAGCTACTGGTATTATCATTGCTTAATGTTTTTAATTATTATAATGCTATGAATATTATTCATCTATGTACCTAGTCTTGCCATAAATATTGTTACAAGGCAAGATCTTTCTTTTTCTATTGCGTAAAACATTTACCTATTACTGTAATGTGTTAGTTTATAAATTAATATGATAACATTAAAAATACATGAAGCTCATTTATAATGGTATCCTTTGGGTTCAATACAGTTCTTTAAACGTTGAGGCCAGTTATCAATAGAAACACGCACTCTCTCCATGGGAAATTTCTTCACTGCCAATCTTATGGCTTGTTTTAAGGAGTCCAAATTATCATTGCGTTTAGAGCAGGCCATACTCGCCGTACTTTGTTATTGGCAATCAATAAACAAAAAAAGGCTTGACATTTCTTATATAATTTTGTTCTTACATTTAAAATATATTTGAACACGTTATATTTCAATATAATACCTACCACTAGGGGATCGAAACTGTGTCTCCTAAACACAGGTTATACTGTAGCATATCTAGGAGAACAGTACACCTCCCTCGAAATTGTAGATCCAAATTATACCATCGATGTAACCTACTATTGTAAAAACCCTACAATCATTTTTGTGTAAATAAAGTTATTAATATTATTATTATTATTAGGTATTTCAATCCTAGATTGCAAAATTTCGATTGGGATTGATTATTAACAACGGCCGTAAAAATGACCATAAATCATAATCCAGCGGATTAAGATCGGGACTAAATGACGACCAGTCTTCAACTCTGATGAAGTCCGAAACGTCTTGGGTGGATCGTGCTTTATAACCCGGTGCTGAGGTATAGCTCATAGCACAGCCACCATCGCAAACTAAAAATCTATTTATGTAGTCGATAATTAATCGAAATTGGTCGTAAAGTATGTAAGAATGACAAATTCCAAATTCAAATGTAATATTGTTTTTTTAATTGATAAAGTATTTATGGCCTACACAAAATATATGATGTAGGCATAGTTGACAATAAAATTGCTTAATCATCCTTGTCGTTTACATTTCACACAAAACAATAATGTCTATTTTTGCTTGCATCTTGACTTGCAAGTGACATCAGTACAGTGACAGTTGCCATCAATACGCGACAACAGAGACATAGAAATCAATTAAAATAAAGTCTATCACTACTTATTATAAAACAAAGTCCTGCGCCACGTCTGTCTTTTTTCACAATAAACTCCAAAACAACGAATTGATTTTAATGCGATTTTGACCAATAAACGTAGTTATTACACAATTAAAATATGGAGATAATTGGTGAAAATTTCGGAAATAGTCAAGCTGCCTAGGAGTCTAAGTAAGCTGATAGTCCATTTATCGAGGATTTATAACACCACGCTATAAACCATGGGCGCGGAGTAGGGCCAGCTAGTTATAAATAGGTGGAGTGCAAAAAAAGGACAATGAATAAGAATTTAATAACAATGATAAATAATAAAGTTATCACGTTTAATAATACGTCAATTAGTAACTTTTATTTCCACCATTTGATTCAATTAAGTAGGTACTGTAAACAATCGGCTTCTCATCGATCCAACAAGTCGCTCACAAATATCTGTACCCCGCATAGTCTCCCAAATCTCCCAATCAATGACTCAAATTATTGCTTCTTTTGTTCTCTCATTGCGATATGTCCATTTTTGCACCAGAAGTCCCCAAACTTTTACGATCAGGTTTAAGTCTGGAGATTTTGAAGGCCATGGTATCAGTCGAAAGCATTGGTGTTGACGAAACCACTCGCGAATAACAGCAGCAGTGTGTAACCGACAGTTGTCTTGTAAGAAGTGAAGTTCGGCGATATCATATTCTAGGTAAACTTTGCGAACAGTTGGTAACATGATGTTTTCTAGAGTGTCAACATAATTTTGCGCAGTTGCTTTTGAAAGTAATGCGCATAATTTACCGACACCATCAACCGACATCAAGCCCCAATCGTTTGCACTGTTTCTACCAAACTCCATGTGCGGTACTATATGATTGTCATCATATCTTGTATTGTCATATCGCCAAAGATTTAATCGACCGCACTGATTAGATTTCAATGTTTTTTCATCAGTAAATATTGTGGTTGACCAATCAAAATGTTAAAAATCCCTGGCAAAACGCAATCGAGCTATGGGCATCAGTTAAATGAACTTTCTTAGCGTAACGTCTATAGTGCAATCCCATGCTATGCAGATGACGTTTAACAGTTTCAGAGCTCACGTCGAATTCTTCGGCAAAATGAGATTTTGATGTAAAACC
This sequence comes from Catocala nupta, assembly GCA_963675205.1. Classification (NCBI taxonomy): domain Eukaryota; kingdom Metazoa; phylum Arthropoda; class Insecta; order Lepidoptera; family Erebidae; genus Catocala; species Catocala nupta. The sequence continues at coordinate 30,590,528 of OY776078.1, read as the reverse complement.
ATTTTCTTCAAATGCACGTCTCATTTCTTTCCTTTGCGCTGTCGTTACTGTAGGAAAGAATAGAATAGAAATTATTATTTATTGTTTTGATAAGAAAGGTTAAAATAGATTTCACTTTTAATTTAAGCATTGATTGGATTATGGTCAACGTCAATATCACATATGAACATTAATAATGAGTATTTTCGAATTTTAATTTTGATGGAAATTTTTGTCAGAAGTGGTAAAACAATACTTATATAGAAAATCCAAAACAAATAGCAAATAGGTTTAATAATTATTTCAGTGACAAAATAGGTACAATCCACAATTCAATTACAACATAAAAAGAGGTCACATCGTATCATCCCCAGAACAAATTCAATGTTTATGGCTCCTTGTTTACCTCAAGACGTATACAAACCGTAAGAAACACAAACAGTGTGGGATATGACGATATCTCTACCAAAGTAATAAAAGCTGTAGCACAGGAAATTTGCATTCCTCTTTGTCACATAACGAATTTATTTATCAGTGACGGAAAGTTCCCCGAGACATTAACCTTTTGAATGCCATTGACCACTTAAGTTGCAAAACGGTCGCGTAGCTGAGACGCCACCGACAAGTAAAGTTGTTTAAATTTTGCTATTTTCATAACTTAATAATGGAGTTTTAAATATTCATAAAATGTGAAAATGCATTTTAGAATAAATAGTGTGTAATAAATTTATATAGTAACGTAAAACTTGTGTGTGAAGTAAGCATTGAATTCTAACTATTTCTTCCCTTTTTTTGGCGCTGATGACAACTTTAGATGTTAGCTAGTGATGGGATAATATCGCTAAATAACAAATATTAAAAATTTACTAAGTGCAAGTTGTACTTACATAAATGTCTTTAACATTAAAAAAAAACAATAACTTGCAATAAAAGTTACCCACATTTTTTGTAAAATCTTGTTCTTGTTATTTTTCGTGTGCGAGTACGATTCGGTTTGAAGCAACATTTTACGCTCATCAGGTGAAAAATTCGACAGTTTATTTAGCCTTAAATAAATAATTAAACGTTAGGTTATTTTTAATATTGTTTTTTTATAATTTGTCCTTTAGAAATTGTTACAATAAGTTGAGATTTTTTTATCTTTTCTTGAATGAGCAGTTTTTTAATAGGTACATACATATTTACAACATTTGTAATCTCGCGACAGCTTTTTTTTTTTTACTTGGGGGAATGCTATGACATGACGCATATCCCTCCGCGGGGGCGGGCGGAGTGATTATGTCGGACTCGCCGGGGTAAAGAAAGATGTTGAAATGATAATGTACCTCCCGGAATACCGACTAAACCTACCACGGTGTTCCTCGACACAACCACTATCGACGGGGCCGCGCGAATCGCTTGCGCATGCGGTCGCGACCCCGCCAAGGTTACGGCCCGCCGTCTGAAACGGCAGGCCACTACACAAAAGACCTACCCAAAGGTACTTACTTCTAGTAAAACCCTCCCCCCTAAGGGGGAGACGGACTCAACACAGAGGCGCGCGTGGGAACACGCACGCCGCCTCTCGGACCTGGTGCTGAACGGATGGCGGGCAGGCCCACAAAGCCCGCCACCCCCAGGTCAAACCTCAGGGTGGCTGGAGGTCATCGCGCGCCCTCCGGCGCCCGGCTCTGCGGTTGGGGAGAGGGTTTAGCGGTAGGTGGCGTTAAGATAAGCGTGGCAAACAAAAAATTAATGTGCTCATTGCTAATAGCATATTTTTAAGTTAAAAAGGTTTGTCAAATAATTTTTAATTTTAATAAATGCAACCTCTTTATTCACGTGTTTTACCTTTAATAAGAATTTTAAATTATATACATAATATAAACACAATTATTTAAAACTAACTTATACCTAAAATATTATGAAACAGAACTAAAAAAGAAAAATAAATCTAAAACCCTCTAAAAGGCGTCATAGAATTCCGCTGCATCTCATTCGACTGGTAGTGTGCCCAGAAGACTGGCAGCATTGCCACGTTGAATGTCAATGCTTATCCTTGCCACGAAATAAAGGCCAGCCCTCTGGTCACGGGAAGCGTCGATTAACCTTTTCGCTATCTCTCTATAAAGAGCACGAGCACTGGGACGGGGTCTCCATGACCCTAGCGTTTCGACCCCAAACGGCTCATAAACATAATCCCCTGCCAGGTTTTTGTATTTGCGCCGTTTGAGAGTCTCCGCGGATGCAGCAGCAGCACCAGCACAACCCGCCGTGCTGGGAAGATGTGATGGCGCAAGGGTGTCTACACACGTTGCGTCCCAAACCAAAGGCTTACCCATCTTCCAAGGCATCAATGACATACCGTCCGGTCTCTTCCCATCGTCACGTGCCAAACCATTAGGTGCAAGACGAGCTGGCACGCCGGCGGTGACAAGAGCACGACGGATAATGTCATTAAGGTTGGCGTGCCACGAAAAATGACCGGCACTCCTGCTACATGATAGGCCATGGTGGCCAAGGCCATCGACGGCTTCACCTCAGTGACATCGATGCGAAGAAACACATGGAGCACCTAAACGAAGGCAAGAAGCTATGCGGAACGTTGTGTCGTACAACATAGTGCCTATGTTGGACGATGGGAGTGCTTGGAGCCAAAGACCCGATTCCCACTCCCCCACAGCCAATAAACGGGCACGTTTAGCAACATTAGGAGATGTGTTCATGAGATGTTCTCTCACCATGTTGCAGAGCGGCCCGTCCCACTGACTCTGAGAGAATAGGTCGGATGGCAAATCAGAGCTTGGACAGATCATTTTCCAAACGTT